>JAUPFN010000016.1:35205720-36405720 GCA_036924255.1 Apodemia mormo | reverse complement strand
AGAATTCCTATAATCATTCAAGGCCCAGGGTTACTAGCATATCATTTTCAGATTTTCGGCAGTCAGGCAGTCCTTAAAAAGCGAATGCTTGACCAAATATATCACTAACATCGTGGCTACTAATTGGTAGAATTTTGCAACGTCTTGCCAGAGTTCGGTGCCACAACCTTACTTATTCCTGGCGCAATAGGGTCAGTGCTTGACACTGTCGTGTTCCGGTTTTGAGGGCAAGGTAGCTGTTAAACTTATGCATATAGCATTTCATCTGCCACAACGCACTATTTACATCATCGCCAGTTATAGGCGATGGCTATTTCTTAACATCAGTAGAGCCATCTGGATATAAAAAAAAATCGAAGATACTCAAAAAATCTTAATAAAACTTTTGTTCGACACGGGATCGAGCGGGAACATTAAGATTTAGACCGAAAACACTAGCCATTACACCACTAGGTTAAGATATAAAATTTTATTACCCTTTATGTCCCAACAAGTCATAGACAGTGCTATTCTCAAATAAATCATTATTTTCCCTCCCATGCATAAAAGGCTTTATCTACTCCTTTAAAGGTTTAAGCGATAATCACATTTACCGTGAATTATGGCCTATTGCCAAGAAAAGCGATAATAAAAAATGATTTATCCCGCGGGATCTCAGTCGCATTAAAAATCGCGTTACGGGATCCGGAGGTTTTCCTTACAAACGCAATAATGTTTAACCGTACTTAGGGGACAGGAAAACGAATGTTATATCTATTTGTGTGATTTATTAGCGTTTTGCTGGGAATTTAGTCGGCCGGTAACACGGGCCTCGTGTTAAGCGTATTTCCACGAGGACTCTAGATAACAACTCAGCAGAATCAATAGATTTTAAAGAAATTTGAAACAGCGGCGTATAATCGCCATTGCCGATAGATACCGAATATGCTAATGATGCTTTGCCGTCCGTGTGGCTTGATGGTAATGCCACATGCGTAAGTTAGCCGGTTACCTTACACTTACAACCGGATTACGACTAGCAGAATCAACACGGGGAAGTACTATGAGTGATTTTAATGTAATCCACCGACATAAAAGAATGTATAATCCGCGAGAAGTTGCAAATTAAATTACTTATTCAGTCGAGTTATGGATTTTTGCAAAGTAATGTCTGAATCTATAAAATACCAACATTGTCGCCAAATGTATACCAATATTGAAAACGTATTTTGTCTAAAAGAAAATGAAGTACTTATATTATTTCAAACAGAATACAATTCTAACAAAGTAGCTCCATTTTCACTAAGCCTGAATACGATAATGGAAAACTAATGGAAATCGGAGAAAATCCTTATAAATTATTAAGCATTTATAATTTGTTTTTATTGGACAGGTTTTTAGAAACTGAACAGAGAAAAACTATAGACTTATGTATGCTTGGGAAAGCTTGAAAAGCAACAAAGACATATTTACAAGCAAGATAATATATGTATATTATTTATAGACGAACGATTCCTGTATTTACAAATTTTATATCTTGATTAAATACTAGTAGACCGCATCGCGCGCGCTATATCATATATAAATTTTTTAAACTTTCATTTCCTACTTTAGCCACTTAGGAGTTGATCTTGTAAAAAGAGTATCGATATGACTCCGGAAATTCAACCATCAACTTGCTAAATTTCATCAAAATTAGTTCGGTAGTTCATTGTTGAATTCCTCATTCAGACATAGACAGACATTTCGCGCTGGTCGGGCCTCTTTAGAAGAATAGACTATCTCACTATCTGTCAGGTAGTTCGTACAAGGCGAAGGATTGCCCGCTAACATCGTGACTACTACGAGTTTGTAGTACAGTTCTACCACGTCCGTCCAGCGCTTGGTGCGATGGCAATGCGCCATTTAAATATTTGGTCTTATCTGTAGGAAGTAGTTTTTTTGGCTTGGAGATAGATAAATTTTATTTCAAAAATCAACCCCTAAGTGCCTGAAATAGAGGTATGTCTGTGGTGCCTGAAATGTAAGTTTGCATAAAAAGTATTTAAACGACATTTTATATGCATATGAATATGCAGGTATCTTTGATTAATTTTAATAACTTGTAACACCATATTCTTGCAAATAAATACTTTCCATTTCATTTCATTTCACGATACAGACTGACTGGTAATAGATTGTACATATTGAAAGACACAATAGTTAATGATCATAAGTAAATAATAAAAATATAATAAAAAAAAACTAATGCCTAATCACGTAGTAACTATAAACGACATTAGTGTTTTTTCAAAAAGTATGGTCATTTGACAGTGTATTAAAACTTGTTAATTGCAAGCTTGGTCAAGCGCAGTTTGTAAACAAAGAATATCTATGTGATGTGCGCGGGTGTCCGTGTGTCACATTTTTATTCGAAAATCAGATCAAAATTTAAGTACCCAATTTTTATACTTATTCGGTATCAGAATCGAGTATGTGCAATCTTTTATGAGTCAGCCAGTATAAAATAAAAATTTGATGGATGGTTGTTGTAATGCTACTCCGCTAAGCGTATGTTGATCCTAATAAGATGATACGCGGTACATGTTGATCCTTACCATATATATTCTTCCACGTCCTGTAGTCCTCCATGTTGTTGATTCCTATCCACACCAGCAGCCTGTAGTCGCTGCCCACTACACTGGGGTAATGCATTGCTCGGACTAGTTTCTGCAGGAACGCGAACTCCTCCTAAAAAGAAATTAACACATTAAAGTTATTATAAGTAGTCGTGGGCGTTTAAACGATATAGGCTTAAAAAATTAGGCTTTTCAAAATAAGCCTATAAGCGCGCTTACGGATTTAAGCTGTTTTCGTTTAAACGTTGATGTTTAAGATACAAAAATTTAAATACCATATTAGCATGATTGACGAAAAGTAACCTTATTTCAATAACGTTAAAAATCAAAATAAAATAGAATAAAGAACCTTATTTCTATACTCTAAGACTCAATATAATTTTTCATTTTATTGGATTAACAACCTTATTACTATGCCTATAAGAAACGATAACAATTTGGATTGGTTATCGTATTAAGCGGCTAAATTATTTTCTACTTGTTTACGCAATATTTGTGTCGGACTGACAACGCTCCGTTTTTGGTTGGTTAGTGCTTTTTACAACGAATTGACAACTTACGTTTTTTCAAGTTCCAGACTCCAGTACCATAGATAAATATGTGTATTACTACAGTCCAGTACGCTTTTCGTTGTTAAAGAATTGGACGCGCTCATCAATTGTTTATTTTATTTTATTGTTTGTTTTATTTTACTTAGCGCGCGTAAGAACATGACTCGAATCCCTTTACAAATTTCCAAAGTAATTTTGTTTATATTAATTATTGAAATTAAGTGATGGATAAAAAAGTATATATTGTATTACTATTCATTTCAGATAGTCCTAAGTCTGAAAAGTACGAAGGGAAGTTGATTGATTGAGAAAGTACCTTATATATAAAATTCTGGTGTTACAATATTATTTACCATACTCCTCCGAAACGGCTTTACCGATTTTCATGAAATTTTATATGCTTATTCAGTAGGTCTGAAAATCGGCTACTGTTTTTATACCCCTAAGTGATAAGGGTTGTTCACCCCTAACATTATTTTTTTATTTTTAAGACAATTTTTTTATTTTTATTGGAACGAAGTTCCTTATCGCGCGTTGTGAAAGGGGGCTAGACGGAAAAAATTCTTACGAAAAGTTGTCACGACACTTTTTGCTATAGTAAAATATTGTAAGCACAGAAATATCCAGCCACTTCCCTTTAGCTCGTGCATTGAAAGTGAAAGAGTCAATCTACTATTTGATTGAGTTTACTTTTCTTTCTAGTGCCAAATGTTCGACATTTATACAGAATTTCGGCCGAATGTCGAATTTCGACGGACAGTCGGATTTTGAACGAGTGTCGAAATTCGACTGAGTGTCGAATTTCGATCGGTTGCCGAGTTTCAACCGCCGGTCGAATTTCGACCGGGTACCAAAATTCGACCGGGTTCCCAAATTCGACCGGGTGCCGAAATTCTATTTCGCATTGAACAGTGTGGGTGTCGCGACGATTATTTTTGTTGAGTATATACAGGTTTTTTGTAAATAATAATAAAAGGAACTTCGTTCCATTCTGCTGTCTGGTCAAGTTTTTTTTTTAAATTGTGGCTTTAAAAATACATACAACCCTCATATTCACCCTTCTATCATCAACCCCTATTTTTTAATTCAATAATTTATATGACGAAACAACGTTTGCCGGGTCAGCTAGTATTGTATAATAATTTGTATTGTATTTGATAACACGTCATTTCTATAAGCTAGTAATAAGTAATAACGCTAACAAAACCACAAAACATTGAACGCTTTTTTCAGCTCTCGGCTTTATCGGTCGCTACTAATTCACTTAAATCTTCGTTTTATAATTGACCTTCTCAACGATCAACAACTTTTGTTTAAAAAAGCGTTTAAACGAAAAGCGCTTTTTTAAGCACGCTTAAAAGTATAAGCAAAACGTTTAAACGTGTTAATAATTAAAAGCCGTTTATCACATCTCTAATTATAAGGATGATAAATGGTTAACATCAAATTTAATAAAATTATCGATCTTAGCTGAAGATCTATTATAAGTTATAATCGTAAAATTTGAATCACTCCTCATGTCAATCGCCACAAGTAGTAAAAGTGAGGACGATATCTTTTTTAAATTAGAGAATAGAAAACAAGCTGATGGCTCTCCTGATGGATAGATGCAACTATCGTCTATAGACACCAAAGACATGGTGCGCTGCTATCAGTGTGGTAGGATAAGTTTACTAGCTGCCTTATCCACCAAACCGGAATTCGACAGGGATAAATACTGAGGTTATTGCGGCTAAAATAGATAAAGCGGTAGTACCTATCCGGGCGAAAACTTATAGAACTCTACCACCTAATAGACACGTTTTGCCAATCTTTCGATGATACGATTTAGTTATATATTCTCTTTAAAAATAAATTTTTAAATTAATCTATACATGGAACAGAAAACAAGCGGAATTGGCAAGTACAAACATTTGTATCAGGACCGCGATCGCCATACTCACACATAAAAAAAGCATTATTGCATATAAACTACTAATGCAAACATTGTTTCATTGGTCGTTTTCATTTTAAACAACAATAATCCGAAACACACAAACAGAACATTTAAAAATATACCAAAGTGCGTTACAATAAATTTTATTTTGCTACAAAAAAAAGAGTATTTACGTCCTTTTGTAGTCTATTGAAAATAGGCTCATCTATTTGTACAATAGTGAAACTATAATCTTAATAGTTTCGCTATTCTACAATGGTCATATTTGAGTAGAGAACTTTCTAGAACGATATACGTAATGACTGTCATTATCTTCATTCATACGACATGATGATCTTATACGAACTTGTCTTACATGTGCTAGATAACCTACTCTTCAAAATGCATGGGTCAAAATGAGTGACTATCGAATAAAGAAATCGTACGTCTTATATTGTACGATGATCTATATTTATTCTACCCTTTTCATCGTCGATACTTGGTGAAATATGTTAGATAAAATTTAAGTAATATATCCTAATGATGTTTTAAAAAGTGAAAACAATTAAGTTTTTTTTTATATCATAAGATTGCAAACAAGCAGATGGGTCTCCTGATGGTAAGAGTCAACCATCGCCTATAGACGCCAAAGATGTTAATGGTGCGTTGTTATCTTGTGGCGAGGTCTAATGCCACATGCATAAGTTTACCGGCTACCTTACCCTCCAAACCGGAACACGACAGTGACAAGCACCGACGCTATTGCGGCAGGAACAGGTGGTACCAGACCCGGGCGAGACAAAAGTTAAGTACTAAAATATATATGTTGTAAAGTGAAATAAAGTGCAAGTGCATTGTAAATTGTGTCTAACAGTGATATATATATATATATATATATATAAATATATATATATATATATATATATATATATATATATATATATATATATATATATATATATATATATATATATATATATATATATATATATATATATATATATATATTTATAAACTAGCTGTTGCCAGCGACTTCGTCCGCGCGGAGTTCGTTTACTCCGCACTGCCCCTCCCCCGTAGGTGATAGCGTGATAATATGTAGCCTATATGTTGGCCCGACCTGTTAGTAATATTCATACAAAATTTGAAGTAAATCCATGCAGTACTTTTTGAGTTTACCCCGGACATACATACAGACAAACAGACAAACGGACATACAGACAAACAGTCAAAAATTCTAAAAACTATATTTTTGGCTTCGATATCGATTGTAGATTACGCCCCAAGTATTCTTTTAAAAAAATATTCAATGTACAGTTTTGACTTTCTTACGATTTTATTATATGTATGGATACTGACCTCTGTCCGCGGCACAGCCAGATGAGCGCCTATTTCTTTACACATATCCCTCGCATCAGGCCAGGGTAGTGAATTGTACATCAGCTTGTAGCCCACTCCAAGAGACTTATTTGTAACGAAACCTGAATGAAACAACGAGATTACTTGAATATAGATATTACCATATTGTCCCCGAACATGTAATCAGAGTAATCTTCTCACGCTTTTTTTCAACAGTTAACAAAATAGATATACCTATACAACAGTTAATAAAATAGATATACCTTACAATGTGAATGTGGATGGATGTAGGTACCGGGGGAGACCAAGACTGACGTATCTTGATCAAATCGGTCGGGTGCTATCCGAAGGTAGTGTCAAGTCTTCGAAACCGGCGTGTTTGTATGAAGAGAGTTATGAATGTGCTGGTAGCAAGGCAAGTCTGCCTGGACCGTGACATATGGCACTCAATTCTCTCTGCCTACCCCGTAAGGGATCTGAGTGCTAAGTGTGAGTTTTTCTTTTCGCATTCGATCGTGAGCGCGTTTGGAGTTTACTAGGAATTTGTATGTGATTTATACAGCGCCATCTAGTGATAAACGTGAGAAACCAGTTTACCACTAGATGGCGCTGTACAAATCACATACAAATTCCTAGTAAACTCGAAACTTAGCACTCTGAAGTGAATATATATTGTTGTTGTTGTTGTCTTGTCATCATGCTACCAAGATCTGGGACACTGAAACATCTCGATCGATTCAAATGAAATTTGGTGTACTATAGTATTTGTCTTAAACACAACATATACACAACATAGTACTAATCATCTCGTAAATTTTTATTGGTCCCGTAGGTTACACGCGAAACTTTTATCAAGCAACGTTCGACGGGACGAATATCTCATATAATAGAAAGTAAAATAGTGATGTGTGTTAAATATTTGTAAAGTTCAGTAGGTTACAGGTAAGTAATATGTCACTACTAATTGAGACATCACAATAGCCTGATTCGCCGCTTTGACGTTAAGCAATCGAGGCAAAGAGTAATCTCTAAACACAACAACTTCAGCAGGCTGATAGATGGCCGCGACACCGCTCACAACGATCAACTATTTGTCACTCCACTGGAATTTTTAATAAAATCTATTGGATTTCTTGACAAAGCCTTTGGCACTGACAAATTAGCAATTAACAGGGTTGTCAACTTTCAAAAAAACTAGACCGCCTCGTTAGTTGAGTGGTTAGCGACCTTGACTACGCAGGCTTGGATTCGATATTCGACAAAGACAAGCGTTTGTTGTTTGTTTGCAATGTTTCTACCTGGGTTTGGGTTTTAGTAAATATATTACGGAATTTGTATATGTATTTGTATAAATTAGTACCGTGGAGTAACACCTACGTCATAAGCAAATAACTTGCTTACTGAAGGCTTAGATCCATTCGTGTATTTTTCCCAGCGATAATGTTTGGCTTCGTAATCGACGGGGCTTGGGTTTGGTTTCAGACAGAAATAGCGTTTGTGCGATGAGCACAATAGTATGTAATGTTTGTTATTATGTATATTAAATATATTTCAGTATTTTGTATATGTACTGTTGTTCCGTACTGGAACAGAAGTAGAATGTAATTTTTGTATTAGAAAAGATAGCACAATTTTGAATAAAGAATATCATTCCATCTATATATATATATATATATATATATATATATATATATATATATATATATATATATATATATATATATATATATATATATATATATATATATATATATAATATAATATATAAATCAATTGCTATTCGTTAGTCTCGCTAAAACTCGAGAACTACTGAACCGATTTGGCTAATTTTGGTTTTGAATTAGTTGTTGAAGTCCAGTAAAGGTTTAAAAGGTGAGAAAATATAGAAAAAAGAAATAAAAATAAGTTAAAAAGGCAGATCAACGTTTGCCGGGTCAGCTAGTATTATATAAAAATGTTTAAATTTACTGGGTGAAACGAAAAACCGTCTCACACAAAGTCCTTGTCATGTGAGAGGCGACTGTGCGCCCTCTAGTGAGATCGTTTTGCTTTGTCCTTTGAAACACTACGTAATGAGTCGCACCCGAACCAACGACTACTTATAGTATAAAATACTTAATTTGTGAAGTAACGTCTGTTCGCCCTAAAGTAAGGGAGATTCCTTACCAGAATCAGTGAAACCTATGGACTCAGTTGAGTAGATCTATTGACAGAAGAATCGCACTGATTACCATCGCCTGACCCCGATACGTGGACACTTGGACGAGACGGTAAGTCACACACATAGTAGACTATTTAACAACTGTTACATAACACCCATAAGCAAATAATTTTCTTTCTTTGTTCCAGCTTTCTTTTTTTGTTTGATGTTTCATAAAAAACACATAATTTTTCAGGATTTTTTATAATTATGGAATCATCATCTCTTTAAATTTTATAAAATTCTACAAACTAAGGGAGTCCAAGTCTCCGTATTACACAGCGTTATCTAAATGTTCTGTTATTATATTGTCTGAGTTTATGTTGTATTTAATTGTTGCAAAATTATATGAACGCTAAAAGTATATCAAGTATCAACACATTAATAAACACACACAAATTTTTTTACAAGTTTTGTTTACAATAGATAAGCGGACTAGGTGGTAGAGTTTCGCAACGTATCGCACGCGTATTTGGAGCGATCGCCTTACCTATTCCTGCCGAAAATGACAAGCGTAAATACTTGACATTGTAGATTTTACAGTAAAGAATATAACGTCTTGAAGGTGCTTTAAAAAGCAAAACCGGTCGATTAATTTAAAATTATTCGTCTATATTTGTATCGACATTAAAGTACAAGTGATCATAACTTAGTTTTAACTAATAAGCTTGTCATTGTCGCTTTCCGGTTTGAGGGTAAGGTAGCTGGTACATTTGGCTAGCCTTTAAGTGTGGCTTTCAGTTCTCTGTACCTACTTCATAAGGAATTTGGCGCATAGATGTGTATTATTTATTTACTGAGTATTATATTGTACATATTTTTTAAATTGTGTACAAAAAATATAATTAAAAACGTACAAAAGGTAGAGTTACCTCCAAGGTAAGAAAAAATTCTTCCAGAAAATTCAGCTTGTAAGGCGATTAAAAAATAGCAGATTATTGTGTTCAGTCAACCTTAGTTTTATTACACATGAGATAGGCAAAAAATAAATTGAGAATGACTTACGAAATTGTGAACAAAAAAAAGATACATAATTAACAGTTAAATTCAATTCAACAAACAAGAATAACAGAAATCCCTATATTTCTTAAGTGTATTCTAAAAACTGGCAGGGATGAACAGTTACGAATGTCAAACAGGAGTGAATTCCATAACTTTACGTCCCGAAAAAAGAGGAAGAATAAGCTTGAGAATGAGATTCAGGAAACTTCAACAACAAACGCACAGAACTGTGACAAGAACAGTCAGGGGAATGTAAAATTAATATTTTACATTCGCCTGACTAATTAATAGTTCACAAAGGTATTTAGGAGCTGTTGGGTTAAACTGTACAATGACAATTAGACACAGAATATGAGTATTCCTGCGAAGACGAATTGGAAGTAATTTAAGTGGGCTCTGAAGATAACTATGTAAGTTTGGATTTAATCATTCAATTCAATACATTTAAAAATAACTTATAACCAACCTGAGGAGGATAAAGATGTTAATATTTCACCGAGTAAAATATAATATTAATGATTGATCGACAGCCCTGAATAAACTGACGACGTAAAACTAACGGAGGCTGACAACACAATTTATAGTCGTAAGACTGCAATTTGTTGTGGCGACGACGATTTATTTATCGTAACTGTTTTAACCAAACATCTTGTTTTGGTGACAGCTTGTAATAGACGCGGTGAACTCACACCAATTAGACAATGTTATTAAACCTTCGTTATAGACCTATAATGTGTTAATTACAATAGATTGAAAATGTGGAGTAATGTTCTGTTCAGTTCTTTGCAGTTCTCGGGTTTGATATCACCGCCTTATCTATTCCTGCCGCAATATCGTCAATGCTTGTCACTGTCGTATTCCAGTTTTGAGGGGAAGGTAGCCATAAGTTGTTTATGTGTCACTAAAACCCCACCACAAGGATAGTAACGCACCATTAACATATTTGGTGTCTATAGGCTCTGATTGTCTCTTTCCATCAGGAGAGCCATCTGCTTGTTTGCTATCTTATGACATAAAAAATGTGCCAAATTTGATTTGAATTTTTAGGAGGAATACATTTCAATTCTCGAAACGAAAGTATTGTCCTTTAGAATTTTTTTAATTCATAACGAACAAGCAGATAACTCAGATGGAAAGAGATAACCTATATTGCCTATAGACTCGGACCAAAGACGTTAATAATGCGTTGCTATTCGTGTGGCGAGATGTTAATGCTACATGCATAAGTTCACTAGCCTCCTTACTCTCCAAACCAGAACACAATAGTGACAAGCATTGACGCTATTGTGGCAGGAATAGGTAAGGTGGTATTATTAAAATTCTACCACCTAGTAGTCACGATGGAGTGAGAGGAATAGCCAATCGTTCGCCTCCCAAGTTAGCACGTTAAGCTGTATATAGGCTGCATTTAGGTTCATTTTTAAACTTAAAGCTGTATACGAAGCCGTACAAAAGCTGTAGAAGCGCTTCTACAGCCGATATAACACCAAAAAGGGCCCCAAGTTATACAGCTTATTGCGTTATGTAGGCTGCACAATAGCTGTACCAGCTGTTATAGGCTGTACAAGGGCTGTTATTTGGTGTATAAAGAAACTATAACACTAAGGATACTCTCTTGTAACTGTCTTGTACAGCTAAGAGTTAAATAGGCTGCACAATAGCTGTACAAGCTGTTATAGGCTGTACAAAGGCTGTTATTCGGTGTATAAAGAAACTATAACACTAAATATACTCTCTTGTACAGCTAAACGTTCTTATAATAGGTGTTTGAAAATGATAAAAAGTAACAATCTGTTTTTGATATTGTATAACATTAATAATATCACGTATCTGCAGACGCCATAATTAAAAATATATTAATAAACGATAAATTCTTGGACTTGGAGCAGTAACAGTGTATTCAAAGTGCAAATTCTAAATGATCGTGAATTCGTGTATGATTTCGCTCAAAATATTCACGTGCCATCGAAATAATCAAGATAACGCAAATAAAATCATTGCAAAATACGGTAAGTGTTTGTGTTTAAGGTGAGAATATACAAGTATTTATGGTACAATATTGTATATAAAGGCATAATGATCATAATATAAGTTGCTTGTCAAGATATAGCATTAGCTATTGCTAAATATATCTTTTATTTAACAATATATTTCTTTAATGTTGTTTTTAATACACAATAATGGCGGCGTTTTGTTATACAGCCTAAAGTGTATTTGGAGGGTGATATACTGCAAATAGCTGTACTGAATCTCTTTTTTGTTCTATTATACGGCTATTGGCTTTTAATTACCGTCCAAATACACTTTAGGCTGTACTAAGTCCCTATATAAATCTATTGTACACATAGTAATTGGCTTTTAATCACTTAACTTATGTTTAGAGATGCGTACAAAAATTGAAGAACCCTAAATACAAAACATATGTTTGTCACTTGATTTCGCTATTATGTCGTTTGACTTTACAACTAAACCAACTTATTGTTAATTATAACTTATGAGACATGTATTTCAATCATGTTTTACTTTATTTTTCAGGGAAATATGCCTTATAAAATAATAAAAACAATTGAGAGAAGCCAAAACCGTATTTGTATCGTACCCAGTTTGTGGGAGGATAAAGGTGAATTATAATGACCAAGAAAACAACTTGATATAACTAAGTTGATCAAGAACGAAAAATCAAGCCCTTTAAATATTGGTCTATCACAAAAATATTTTTAAGAAGAATACGTTATTTCGTGCTTGTGATTTAATATTATTAGTTCTTCAAAGAGAAACACAAACTCTTTTGCCTGTAATTGTATCTAAGTATATAATATTTTTAAAACGATTGTAAGTATACATATATACAGGGTGTTGCAAAAGTGGTACAGTAAGCCGAAAGGGGGTGGCTCAGGGGGTCATTCTTAACAACTTTTGTTTAACGACTTTTGGAAATTCGCGAAAAAAATATTGATTCTCCATAGAAACTTTGTTGGTCACGTGACTTTTCACAATGGAAAAACAAAATTGTTTTTCGGGAATTTTCACAAATCGTTGAACAAAAGTTGTTCAAAATGACCCTCTGAGTCACCCCCTTTCGAATTACTATACCGCTTTTGTAAAACTCCGTATAGTAGCAAGTTAAAAATAAAAAAAAAAAACATATTTTCTCAGTGTAATGATTTTTATTTCTCTTTTTAACTCTTTTTTTATTTATTCCTTGAAGAATAGACCAATTGCCTTTCTGCCAGGCAGGTCGTAAAAGACAATCGATGGGCTATGCGAGTCACTTCCATCGTGGTTACTAGGTGATAGAGCTCTGCATTGGCTTGACCGGGTCTGGTACCACCGCCTTATGTATTCCTGCTGCAAAGCGTCAGTGCTAGTCACTGTCATGTTCCGGTTTGGAGGGTAAGGTGGCCGGTAAACTTATGCATGGGGCATTAGACCTCGCCACAAGAGAGCAACGCACCATTAACATTTTTGCTGTCTGTAGGCGATGGTTGATTCTTTTCATCAGGAGACCGATCTGCTTGTTTGCTATCTTATGACATTAAAAAAAATCAGTTATTGTAAATTACCAACCAAGTAACCTTAATGAAGAAGATAAGCCTAAAAAATAATAAATCAGATAACCTACAATCACTTTTTAATGTTTTTGTTACGGAAACCTTTTCCTTGAACATTAATAAAAATGACGATTGTAGGTTTACCTGAATTAGTAATTTTTCAGCTTTATCTTTAGCACGATTACTTGGTTGGTAATTTATAATATTTAAATATTCCTTTTCAATCTTCCTCTTGATTTTTTCCACATGATATCAACTATGCAGATATAAAAACAGCAAACAACAATTTTCTCAGTAATACAGCCTTGAGCTGTACTATAGCTGTATATGCAGATATTTTAACACCATTGGCTGCATAACAGTATACAATTACGCCATAAATATTAGCTGTAGAACGGTGATTGCATGTCCCATTTTACAGAAACAAGCGTTGAGTGATACTATAATAACACTTAAAGCTGTAATAAATTCCCGTGCTAAACAAAATACAGCTAATGTACAGCTCTAAGGATTAAAATCAGCCTAATGAGTTACAAATTGCTTAAAGCTGTACAGTAGTGTATTAATATTCAGATATAACACCTAAAGCTTACGCGGAACTCTAAGAAAGGCCTTGTACAGCATTAGGCTGTATAAAAACTTATAAAGGTCTCTTATACCGATAAAAGCATCTTTTTACACCATTGTACGGCTCTAATAGAACTTTAAGTTCTATATGAGCTGCTTTATGGGTATTAAACATGCTTGATTGCTGCTTGGGCTCTTACGAACTGGCTGGCAGAACGGCAAATGGTATTTTCTTTATAGGGGGCCTGGACCATCACGGGGGAAAACTTTGAAGACTAAACATTGACTATTTGCGCAATTTAAACAGTATTTTTATTAGAAAAACTTTAAAAACAAAAGACCTGCGACCCTCTCTCTAAAGCCAGGAGGAGCCCGTCTTCAAATCCTGCGTATCGATATTTTTCTTTGTTGTTTTTAAAGTTTTTCAAGTATTCTGAAGCACGGAGTGAGTGCAAAAAATTTATTTTTATTTTTATTAATTTTTTTATTAATTTCAATTTTATTCCTTTGATATAAAAAATACCTTCGGGCATCTCGCACGACACGCAGATGATGGCGGTGGACATCAGAAAGATTGAACTCAGCATTCTGAAACAAATTAATGTAATTTTAGTAGTAATTTATGTAGCATAGCGAACGGCAAACAGGCGGACAACTCTTTGTTTAATACTTAACACCTTATGTCTCATGTTATGGTCCAGGCAACACATAAATGAGTTACCTGGACCAGTTCCAGGTAAACTAATTTATGTTCATTGGCGACTCGACCACTTACCATCAGGTGGCACGTCTGCCAGTTTGCTTATTTAAGTAACATAAAAAAAGCTCATTTGAATGTTCTAAAGCAGGAAAACTGCAGCAAATGACTTCCCATTACCTATATTTCCGAAACCATGCATCAGATCTTCACTAAATTAACTAGAGACCACACGGGGAGTATATACTAAATAAAAAAAGAAAATAAACAAACAAAAAAAGAATTTTCGAAATCAATGTTGACATAACAAACATAAAAAAAGCATAATGGCGAATTGAGAACCTATATATGTTTTCAGTGTTGAGAACCTTCTCATTTTTTTAATTAAAAAATAAATAAATTAATTAAAAAAATATGTAAAAAACTTCTCCTTTCGGGAAGTCGGTTGAAAATAGAAAATCGTCACTCCAATTACTTGTTTAGTTTAGTTACTTAGTTTTGGTGACGAAACTTTTTAAGGGGGTCACAGAAAGTGTGACACAGCGTGACAACAGGGGGTCGTCAAAAAGCTGATTTTAGCGTGACGTATTTTTATGAACGGCCTCAATTTATTGTCTAGTGGTCAATTTGTTCGACTTATATAATGAATTCGATTTCTTGGTCAGACGAAGTTTTATCATTATTTTTAAAGAAAAAAATCATTAACCGTCAGAAATGTGGCGATGGTCTTATTATATTTTGCTTAAGCAAAAATTTATGAAATAAGCTAATTCACCGATGATGATAACTATTTAATTTGTTAGTCAAGAAACCCGTGAACTTTTCTGAGAATTGGCCTCCATTTTACTCTGTCTCGTCTACAAAGGAATAGACGCAATGACAATATTTTTAGGGTTCCGTACCCAAAGGGTAAAACGTAACTCTATTTCTAGAACTTTGTTGTCCGTCCATCTTTATGTCTGTATGTCTATCCGTCTGACATCAGGTTCTATCTCAGGAACAGAGAAATTTTGTCTTTAGAGAGTTAAAATTTTCACAGATGATGTATTTCTATTGCCGCTATAAACACAATTAATACTAAACACAAAATAAAATAAATATTTAAGGGCGGCTCATATACAACAAACGTGATTTTTTTCAAATTTTTTTTTCGATCTTAATAACAACTGCTTACATTGAAATGCTTACAAAACATTTCTTATATATTTACTTCAAAAATCAATAATTTAATTAAAATAAAACAAACAAATGGGGGCTCCCATACAACAAACGTAATTTTTTGCCGTTTTTTATAGATGATGATACGGAACTCTTCGTGCCTAAGTCCGACTTTTAATTAGATAATTAGCTAGCTGCTTTACCTGCGAGGAAAGTACCGTGTTTCAAGCTTTCATCCCCTATTTTAGTACCTTAGGTGTTGAGTTTTGAAAAATGCTTATTTGGCAAAGGGTCTTCAAATATATCCTTGTCAAATTTTATTAAAATTGGTTTAGCTGTTTAGCCACGAAAGTATAACAGACGTATATGCAGACTTTCGCATTTGTCATAATAGTTTTGATTTGCTTCACCACATTTTTCCTTATCAGTGTGATAATATTTTATTACCATTTTTTATTTATCTACTACAGTTGCATAATGACCTTCTACTGATAACTATTTCATAACTAGACCAGCAGGTCAATGCACGGTTTTCTCAAATCTATTTTGACATAAATATATATGTTTTAGTTCTAGTAGACACCGGTAATTTCTGGTATAAATTCGTTCTGCCAGGCAGGTCGTATAAGGTGACCGATTGGCTATGCGAGTCACTACGATGGTGGCTACTAGGTGGTAGAGTTCTGCATTGCCTCACACGGCTCAGTTACCACCGCCTTACCTATTCCTGCCGCAATAGCGTCAGTGCTTGTCGCTGTCGTGTTCCGATTTGGGGGGTAAGGTAACCGGGAAACTTATGCATATAGCATTAGACGTCGCCACAAGATAGCAACGCACCATTAACATCTTTGGTGTCTATAGACGATGGTTGATTCTTTCCATCAGGAGACCCATCTGCTTGTTTGCTATCTTATGATATAAAAAAAATTCAAAATTGAATAAATTATTCGATTATTTTAATCGAATAATTTATTTAAAAAATATAACAAAAAAACAAGTATATATCTCAAATATTATCCTACGCAGCGCGCAGTTCACATCATCAAGTCGCGGAAAACATACACAATTTCTAGGAATAATTTTTCATCCATTTTAATAGCGAGTGAAGCTTCAAGCGATAGCTTGCATAAAATAAGGCTGAAAAAAGTCAGCGTCTATCGTTTCTAATTTTCAACATTTGACCTGCTTTAGCGTTAATGTGATGTTTATCTTATCTGATTTATATTTCGTTTAAAAATAAAAATACAGGCAAAGACAAAGTTTCAATTCCTAAAAGATCCTATTTCCTCCTAACAATATTTCCAATTTGAAGCATTAATTCAAGTAAACATTTAAACTAGAGAAAGTTTCTATTATAAATATTTCCTAAGTTTGAACCACATAGTTTTAAATTGAAAGTCAATAATAATTCCGCCGTGTTGGTCCCGGCCTCCTTTGAAGAATAGGCCAACTGCTGTTCTGCACGGCAGGTCGTAAAAGGCGACCGATTGGCTATCGAGTCACTACCATCGTGGCAACTAGGTGGTAGAGTTCTGCATTGTCTCGCCCGGGTCTGGTACCACCGCCTTACCTATTCCTGCCGCAATAGCGTCAGTGCTTGTCGCTGTCGTGTTCCGGTTTGGAGGGTAAGGTAGCCGGTAAACTTATGCATGTGGAATTAGACCTTACCACGAGATAGCAACGCACCATTAACATCTTTGGTGTCTATAGACGATGGTTGATTCTTTCCATCAGGAGACCCATCTGCTTGTTTGCTATCTTATGATATAAAAAAAATTCAAAATTGAATAAATTATTCGATTATTTTAATCGAATAATTTATTTAAAAAATATAACAAAAAAACAAGTATATATCTCAAATATTATCCTACGCAGCGCGCAGTTCACATCATCAAGTCGCGGAAAACATACACAATTTCTAGGAATAATTTTTCATCCATTTTAATAGCGAGTGAAGCTTCAAGCGATAGCTTGCATAAAATAAGGCTGAAAAAAGTCAGCGTCTATCGTTTCTAATTTTCAACATTTGACCTGCTTTAGCGTTAATGTGATGTTTATCTTATCTGATTTATATTTCGTTTAAAAATAAAAATACAGGCAAAGACAAAGTAAAATTCATGATTTGACGTGGGAACCGGATTTCACGCCCGGAATTTACGTCCTTAATGAGTTATCATTATATTACAGTTCGCAGAAATCATAATAATGACAGATAATAATAGATCTCATGAAAACACAAATATGAAATGAGAGGGCAGACAAAATAATTGAGGCGTATTAGTGTGCCAAGTTTTGTAAAGAAACTCCTCAAATGTTAGTTACACGAACATGCAAAATCCATACATATAATAAAATCGCTGGAAAGTCAAAACTGTACATTGAATATTTTTTTAAAAGAATACTTGGGGCGTGATCTACAATCGATATCGAAGCCAAAAATATAGTTTTTAGAATTTTTGTCTGTTTGTCTGTATGTATGTCCGGGGTAAACTCAAAAAGTACTGCATGGATTTACTTCAAATTTTGCATGAGTATTACTAACAGGTCGGGTCAACATATAGGCTACATATTATCACGCTATCACCTACGGGGGAGGAGCAGTAACGAAGTCCGCGCGGACGAAGTCGCTGGCAACAGCTAGTTCTAAAATAAATTTATATAGCAACTAGCTGTTGCCCTTCTTCATCCGCGCGGACTTGGTTTACTTCGCACAGCTCCTCCCCCGTAGGTGATAGCGTGATAATATGTAGCCTATATGTTGACCCGACCTATTAGTAATATTCTTGCAAAATTTGAAGTAAATCCATGCAGTACTTTTTGAGTTTACCCCGGACATATATACAGACAAAAAGACAAAAATTCTAATAACTATATTTTTGGCTTCGATATCGATTGTAGATCACGCCCCAAGTATTCTTTTAAAAAAATATTCAATGTACAGTTTTGACTTTCCTACGATTTTATTTTATGTATAGATTTATTATTTTTTGGTGTCACCACAGTGTTTGCTACTTGAAAAGTAATATAAGACCTTAAATTTTAAGAGACAATTATTTGCACAATTCATTTATTATCCTAAATTGAATACATTTTGTAAAATGAATTGTGTAAATCAAATTTTGGTCTAGGTATATATTATATATCTAAACCAAAACTCTCCCATTAGGAGCTATGTTTTCATTTTAAGTATTTTTTTCAAAGTTATAAGTTCAAAGACTAAACTTCTCAAATATTACAGCGATTTAGTGTATAGGCACCAAAAGCTAAAACGAAACAATTATAAGACTTCAGAGCTATTCGTGAATGTATGTTAATGCTATAAATGCAAAAGTTTCGATGTTTGGATGAATGGACGAATATATGAATGGACGGATCTACGTTTGTTACTTAATTACGTCAAAATTACTAAACGGATTTGGATGAAATTTGGCACGCAAGTAGATAATGACCTGAAATAGCTTAAAGTTTACATTTTATCCTGGAAAAATAAGTTTTTCCCGCGGGATTCACCAAACTTTTATAATGCAGCGGGATGCACCGCTGCAGCTGGTATAGACTATTTGCAGTAAAAAGCGCAACTCTTAAGTTTGTATATCTGTACTTCCATTAAAAATAGTCTTTGTCTATTTGGAATGGGTAAAATCTAAAATTTATAAAACCTGAAATCATAGATCATCTACTGAGATCTGCATTAGCACTGAAAACATAGGAATTATTTTATTCTAAAGATTTGGGATCCATTTCATGCATTTGAAATTCATATATTTATTCGTCATTGTCAATATTTTTTATTTTACCGTTCAGTCTTTCGCAAAGTCAATAGAAGACCGTGGTATTTAGTTGTGACATTGTTTTTTTAAAGACCAAAAACATTTATTTTGCCAAGGTCCTATGAGATTAAAGTTCCATCATACACGTGACAACTGTTGTCGAACCTTGGCAGAAAATTAAAGATGGTAGAGGTCACAAAAATAAATAACATGTGTTAGTCGCCAGACATGTGGGCCGAGATGATAACGCGCTGTGTTTTTATTTCTTGTTTCATTGTCATTGTGAGAGGTTCAAGGATATCACTTTTACTTACTTTTGAACAACGTAGTGATTCTCAAAGGCAGATACATCTAGAGCAGGGGTGGCGAACCTTTATGTATCAACATGCCATTTTTTAAATAATATTTAATGAGGCTATAGACGTGCCTTCAAATAATTTAGACTTTATGATTATTGGGAAAACAATAACACTAAGTACTATTGACTCAAACTCTATTTACTTCAAAAAATATATAAATGTTGCATGTATATGCATAATTCAAAATAAAAATAATGTTAGTGTCACTTTGTTGTGTGTTGTGTGATCCGGTGACAAATTAAATTACTTATTTTAGGGTTTTAAGATTTTAACTTTCTATCATAGCATCGAATCATTCGCGTTCATTTGTAATATAATACTTTATAGTAAACAACGGTGATCGGTGGCGTACCCAAAAAATTTTTTCGTCACGTGCCATCATTGGCACGCGTGCCATTGGTTCGCTACCCCTGATCTAGAGGTTCAAATTAACTTACATATATATTTCTGTATTAATAAGACTTAAATATTTAATTATGTGTTGTTGGTAATTCAATAAAAGTAGGTATCGGGATGACCGAGCCAAGCTCGGTATTTTTTTTTTGTAAAATCAACGTTTTCTGAAAGTAAAATCTAGTTAGATCGATTGATCGCCCCTGAAACACCTGGATATAAACTTACCTGAAAATCTTTGGGACCGTTTCCTAGATTCTAATTATATATTTATATAAATGTATACAAGAATTGCTCGTTTAAAGGTAAGGCCATAACTATATGTAACAAATATTATAAATTAAATATATACAAAAAATGTAAATAGGAAAGATGAGCCCGCTTAGTCCCTCCACTTCTCTGTGTGGCCGCACATAGAGGTTAAAGGCGAGGTGCATAAAAAGATTTATTTAAATAAAACATTTTTGACTTTGGCATTGAATTTATATCTATGTGCATAAAATATCGATTGTCCGTGAAATACTCTAGATCACAATTTTATGCAAATACATAATTTTTAAATGTCAGATAATAAGATTAGCTTTCTGTTAATGCCAAAACAGGATTTGGCCGTTTTTGAAAATATTTTTCTAAAAGCAAACATAAAACAAAAGTTAGTACCTACCAGAGTTCTAAGCAACATGTAGAGTGGTAATTAAAAAAATTCAAAATACTACTTGAATAAAAGTTAATAAAAAAATAAAATTACACATTAAAAATTACAAACAGTGTACTGAATAATTGTTAATATGAGCTCAATTATGTACCTAATTTGTGTGAACTAAGAATTGACCTTGAATATTCTGATTGTTTGGCTCATTTTAGACTATTTTATCTTAGAAAACAAAGGTCTAACGTTAAGATGATTAAATAAAAACACTATTTTTAAAAACTAAACGTCTTAAAAAACAATAAATTAGTGATGTTGTATTGATATTAAGATAAAGGCATGACTATATTTTTCCAAATATATGTACACAGTATCTACATCTTACATATAGAGTGGGTAATAAAATCCCTGTCCGACCTGAAAGTTGGATATAGGTACGTTGATTACATTAACAAAAAAAAAAGGTTAAGATTTATAAAAAATATTACGATAAGTACTGTTTAAAACTGTATCATAATATTTTATATATTCTCTGTCGCGTTTTTGTCTCGTTTATTTTTTTTTCTACGTATATTGGCGTAAAGTTCACTTCGAGCTTTTTAATTGGTGAATTACTCTTTATCTTATCACTACATAGTATAAAAAAGTAGCTTTCCGCTGTCTATCCCTAATCTCTGTGCATGCTTAGATCTTTAAAACTACGCAACGGGTTTTGATGCGGTTTTTTAAATAGATAGAGTGATTCAAGATGAAGGTTTATACGTATAATAATATGCATTATATAGTAGAGAAATACTGTTATAAATATATTTTTAGCTAGTATATAAATATGAATAAATATATTTTTTTAATATTATAATTTTCAAAGTTAGAAATTGAGTACAATGGCCCATATTGTTTCCGAACAAAGAACGGTTTCAATTCAAACCATTCGCTATTTACCTACTGCAAAAAAAAACAAACACGTCGGGGTGGCGTAAGAAGGCGTTAGGACGCTTCGGTCTACGTTTTACTTGGTATTGTGTGTTTATATAATTGCTTTGACGCATCTTATTAAACAAACATAAATAAACAAACTAATTTTTAGCAGTAAATTTTTATAAAGCAACGCAGCACTAAGAACTCTGGTATTGCAGATGATCAAGAGCGGCGGTGATCACTTACCACCACCAGGTACACCTGTGGCTCGTTTTTACCATCTTCTATTTAAAATAAAATGTCAATTTATTTTCCATTTGTATTTATATTTCCAGTGGGAATGAAAAACCTACGAGTATCGCGGTATGTATAAAAAAACATTTTTTTAAATAATTTGTTATCTTTGATTTCAAATAAATCATAATGTCATTTTTACACAGCATTTTTCTATGATAATTTTAAATATTACTAACAGTTACTCGCAACATCGTTCACGTGATCAAAATTTATTACTTTCCCTTGCGCAGTCGGGTAAAGAATAGCCTTTATCACTTCCGGATAATGTAGCATTTCAAAGGTGAAATATTTTTAAAATCGGTCGATTAGTTTTGGAGTTAAATCATGACAAACAAACAAACACAAAATTAAATCTATCCTCTTTATTCGATTAGATTGGACACATACATTAACGTATGAAAAATATAGTATTGAAGGTTCCGCATATGAATGTTTGTAGCATTACCCAAAATACATTGTTAACCGACTTTCCAAAAGGAGAAGGTTATGAATTCGGCTGCATTTTTTTAAATGTTTGTTACCTCAAACTCGGTCATTTATAAATCAATTTATTTTTTATTTTTTGGTAGGATGTACTTGTTATGTGGTGAAATATGGCGAATATCTGATGATAGTTTGCAGAGACACAGAAAATGGAAAGCCAGTTTTTTTCTTTGTATCATAAGCAGATGGCGCCTGATGGAAAGAGTAACTATCGCCTATAGACACCAAAGATGTTAATGGTGCGTTGCTATCTTGTGGTGGGATGGCAGTACCACATGCAAAAGTCTACCGGCTACCTTACCCTCCAAAACGACAATCATAAACATTGACGCTATTGCAGCAGGAATAGATAAGATAGTGGTACCAAATATCTAATCGGTCACCTTTTACGAGCTGTCTGGCAGAACGGCTGTTAGTCTAATCGTTAAAGAGAGCCCGGACTAAAATTTAATTACAAATTATATTTAATAAACAAAGGCCTACCCTGTAAACTTCTCGGCGTGAAGGTATGATGTATAAACAAAAGCTTTCTATGTATTAAACAATATTTACCTGTGATAATTCACTTTAAACAACACAGTTTAATAAGTTAAATAACTATGTGTAGGTAATTCAATAATGCTAGGATGGATGTTGCCTCGTTGGCGGATTTCACAATGCTACTGGTTTCTCGGCGAGCGTCGGCGTTATAACGGTACCCGACGGTCATCACTGATACCTTGTTATCTGTACACCACTTGTACACATGATGTGTTTCATTAAAAAAAGCCGCGATATCAGTGACGCAAGTTCTGGATTTGGTTAAACGGTTAAAGAATTTATGCACCGTGGCCGCACAAACTTTTTTTTGATTCATAACAAGCTGAATTTTTGTGAACAGCTTCGTTTTGACGAGACAATCATATTTTTTACCTTAGTAATTAATTAGAAGGTTATAACTGACCGGTGTGCCAAATATCATCCAAATCGATTAGTTTTTTTCATATGATTTAGTAACAAACATGAAAACAAACATTCAAACTTTTATATTTATAAATGGACTAGCTGTTGCCAGCGACTTCGTTGGCGCGGACTTCGTTTACTCCGCACTGCTCCTCCCCCGTAGGTGATAGCGTGATAATATGTAGCCTATATGTTGACCCGACCTGTAAATAATATTCTTACAAAATTTAAAGTAAATCCATGCAGTACTTTTTGAGTTTACCCCGGACATACATACAGACAAACAGACAAACAGACAAACAGACAAACAGACAAACAGACAAACAGACAAACAGACAAACAGACAAACAGACAAACAGACAAACAGACAAACAGACAAACAGACAAACAGACAAACAGACAAACAGACAAACAGACAAACAGACAAACAGAAAAACAGACAAACAGACAAACAGACAAACAGACAAACAGAAAAACAGACAAACAGACAAACAGACAAACAGACAAACAGACAAACAGACAAACAGACAAACAGACAAACAGACAAACAGACAAACAGACAAACAGACAAACAGACAAACAGACAAACAGACAAACAGACAAACAGACAAACAGACAAACAGACAAACAGACAAACAGACAAACAGACAAACAGACAAACAGACAAACAGACAAACAGACAAACAGACAAACAGACAAACAGACAAACGGACAAACAGACAAACAGACAAGCGGACAAACAGACAAACAGACAAACAGACAAGCGGACAAAAATTCTAAAAAGTATATTTTTGGCTTCGATATCGATTGTAGATCACGCCCCAAGTATTCTTTTAAAAAAATATTCAATGTACAGTTTTGACTTTCCTACGATTTTGTTATATGTATAGATATATAATAGATATAGGACAGATAACAAGCAGATAGTACTTCTGATGGAAAGATTTAACCATCGCCTAAAGACTGGTGTCTTAAGCTGTAAATGTACGTTGCTAATGGTGTGATGAGACTGGAGTGCCATAACTATATATAAGTTTAACGACTATCTTATTATCCAAGCTAGAATACAACAACAACAAATAGCAACATTGTTGCAATAGTAATATGTACGTTACAGAACTTACATAACTCTTCCACCTAGTAATTTACTAGGTGGAAGGTAATAAAATTCTGCGACGTTTTGGGCAAGTGTGGTGTCATCTTGCTTGTTATTTCCGCCATAACGTAAGAAATAACGTAAGAACTGGGTACTACCTATCATGTTTTAAGTTACAGGATAGAGGAGCTGGTGACTTTGTGTATGCAACTGCACAGCCTTGTCACCAAACATCATTAATATCTCTTGCGCTTTCAGGTATTGTTTTTATTATCAGGCAGGGTTGGAAAAAAACACAATTTTTTAATAAAATCTAAAAAATCACGAATTTTTAGTTGGTGTCACAAAACTACCTCTTCAGTCATATGACGTATTTTGTCTACATGTATGTGAGCTACATATTATTAGTGAATAATAATAATAAATAATAATAATAATAATTCACGGGACAAATTACACTTACTGATCTAACCCCAAAGTAAGCAAATTATTTGCTTGTGTTATGGGTGTTAGTCAATGATACTAATACATAGAAATACATATATAAATACAAGAATATATATAATAAACACCCAAACCCGGAAATACAAACATTTGTGCTCATCACACAAATGCTTGTCCCCGTCGGGGATCGAACCCGAGCCTCGTTGATCGCGTAGTCAGGGTCTCTAACCACTCGACCAACGGGGCGATGAATAGTATAGGGAGTTGCAAGCATGGTAAAAATACTGTCGAAAATGACGTCATCAAAGGGATCAGTAATTGCTGTTCTGTCACACTTATTCAATTCAATAATAAATAGTCACAATTCAACTAACGAAATCTTCAGTTTAAGCTATTATCCCTACTAATATTATAAATGCAAGTTTATTAAATTAAGTGCTTAACCGATCATCATGAAACTTTGTACACATATTTTTGGATATACTAAAAGTAACATAGGATATTTTGTATTAAAACTACTTATTTAATGGGGTAAATGCGAGCGAAGCCGCGGGTAAAAGCTAGTAATATTACAAATGCGAAAGTTTGGATCTATGAATGGATGGATGGATGTTTGTTACTCAATCATACAAAAATAGTTTGACCGATTTGGATAAAATTTGGCACACGGCACTTGGTAAAACTTCATTATCATCTTTAAAAGTATATAAAACACACTTAATTGATGTATTATTACCTTGTTTATGTAAATGTATGTAGTACGATGATAAAGGCTCTGAATGTATTAACCACTGTATTAATTGTTCAGTGTTAAATTTCTTGTTTTTCTTAATAATAGCGATTAATATTATTCATGTTGCTGATTAAATTCCGCTTATTAATTGAGCGGCTAATCAAGTGAGCGACTCGTTACTCTTTACAATTAATATAAAAATTCAACAAGTACGAATTAACCGATTAAACTCAGAATTTGTTTCTTCTGACGGAGCGCGCGCGCCAACTTCGTCCTAAAGCCTCTTCTACACATCGACAGAAGTGTCCGCGAACGTCGCAGATGCATCGGCAGATGGATTACTACGAGCCGACCGTATGGTCGAGACGTGTGTCTGTAGGTCATTTAGTCTATATTAATGCTCGATAGACGCAATTTGCACGTATGCAACATGGATGGATGAACAAAATGGATGTTGAGAACGTGCCTGCCGCATCTATTTATTTATTTAGCACTTTCAACTACTACTTGAGCGCATCGCAGTCAAGTTGTTAGAAAAATGAAAAAGAAGAAAGTAGTTGCTCGGTTGCTTCCTAGTTAGTTGCAATAGTTTCTTACAGATTAAATTGTCAAGTTCACCGAAAACATCTGTAAACGTCAAGAAAATCAATTAAAATATCCCTTTTTCGTACCATTTGTTAAATATGCGTCTGAGAATGAAAATTTTGCGTGTGCGCCTTAGTAAACTCGATCATTTGGTACAACTCCCGTCGATATCAGACGTATAGAACATCTAATTTTTATAAGACATGTCATTAAATTCGTCTAATTGTGAAATTGACGTAGGCTATAAATTTTTTATCCCACTATGGAGGAGAGTAATGTTTTTTCCGGATCTAGTGATTTTTGTTTTGTTGTTAGATTTGGCAGTTTTCTGCTTGATACAAATCAAGGAATTAAAATGTTTCGCCAGTGCTCATATTAGCCATTCGAGATTAGTAAACAAGAAAAAGACTACAAGAAGCTCGCATGCACTCTTGCTTGCAACTCCGGCAATATTGATGCGTTGTCACTGGTCAGACCTGTGAACCGGCATCGGGCGTTAGCGCTGAAACCCTTTGGTACTTGCCACAAAAACTGACAACAAACAGATTGGTGGCAGACGCATCTGCCTACCACAGATGAGCAAATTATTCTGTCTACATGTCGAAGGACTCATTCGCAGATGACGTCTGCTGATGAATCTGTCGATGTGCTGAAGAGGCATTTCATCGGATGCGGTCTTAACCGCGAGCTCTATTTATTTTCCCACATTGACGAACTTGTACCGACTTTCAAATTAATCGGTTTATTTCGCTGAACAGCATCGAAAATTTGAAAAAAAAAATACTGGTTTCTGAATTTAACCGGTTAAATACTGATAACCGAAACCAGTATAAAAAATTAACTGGTTTCTGAACAGATACCGAGTTGATACCAAACCAAGGAGAGACCCTGCTTTAGGAAAGAAATTGTTTTTGATTGCACTTAACTTCATTCTTTCGATTTGTTTCGCGTCAACTATATCAGCTAGTAAATATCGGGGTTATCGAATAAAAACGACGTAACACGAGGGTACCGATAGATTGTTGTGATGGCGGCTCCGTCATTTTCACTTTGTATCATTATCACTCGTGGTTTGACCTGTCTGTCTGCTCACTCGTAGCGTTGCGTAACATCCACAAGGGTCATAGCACACTATTTAATATTGACTTGGAAGGGGATCGTCACCGTATCAACTCGATGTTTAAGTATTCTTTGTATGAAACTCCCACTTGTAAGTCCGAGCCCCCTTTAAGGAATAGATCAACTGACATTCTGCCAGGCAAGTTATAAGAGGCGATAAATTTTTTATACTTATCACTATCACTTTGACAACTATGGTAGAGTTCGGTAACCTCTCGCCCGAGTAAATGGTACCGCGACTCTACTTATCCCTACTGGAATAGCGTCAATGTTTGTCATTGTCGTCTGGAGGGTGAGCTTATATCTTTATTAATGCGGTTCACAAAAATTCACCGATTCCAAAAAATTAAGCGCTAAAATGCAAATATACTTAAAAAAACGGAAGTTAATTTTTGAAATAAACTTGAATAATATTTTCTTTAGATTCGAGTGTATTCTGAAGAATAAACAAATTTACACAGTTTGTAATTGCCTTGAATCGCATTGCATTCTTCATGAAGATTATTTGATTTTAACCACTTAAAAGTTAAAAGATGACTTACGTTTGTTTTCAATAACAATGCAAATATTTGTTCTTACTTGTTCACAGATTTTATAGACGACACGTGTTTTTTTATTTCTTTAGGAGGATACTAAGTGTAGCTTGTTTATACAGCCTTTCCTGTTGTAAGTTTCGACTATAGTAATAAACACGTACCATTTTGTGGTGTTGCATTTTATATAATTGGTTAACATTTTGCATCTTACATTTTTCTATCGTATTGATTGGTCATAAACAAAAGAATGTATTAAATTCATGGCAGAAAAGAAAAATTTTTCAACTTTTTAAAGAAAAAATGAGAAAAAGCGTTAAAGTAGATTATGATTTTCCAAGTATTTTATTTTTTTAAATTTAAATGCTTTTAAAAAGTGTCCGTTGAATTCTAGTAGGGGTCTTTAGTCGTTTCGCACCGTTAACGGTACGGACCGCGGCGTGAATTGCCCAAGAGCTCTTTTGGCATTAGTCGTTTCGCACCGCATTGATGGAGCTGTGCGAATCGCCCAAGGTATTTTTGGAATGGGTCGATTCGGACCACGAGGCGAAACGATCATATTATGCTTTTTTCTTTTTTATCTTATTATTTAAAAGTATATTGTTCCCTACTGCATAGCGGTGTGAATCAATCCAATACAATAAATGATTGGGCGATTCGCACCGCTCCAACATTGCGGTCCGAAACGACTAATGCCAAAAGAGCTCTTGAGGAATTCACACCGCGGTCCGAACCGCTTGTGGTGCGAAACGAAGGCTTATTGAACATTAAATTAATTTGATAATTTCGGATGGCGCTATATTTTTGTAGTCGTTATATTGTTGTAGCTTAGCGGCCGATCAGAGCTGTTAAGACAGTGAAGTAGTCTCCGTATGCAACAGTGTAGAAATTATACTCAGTCTATTAAAAAGTACATATCACTAGATTCTATATAAAATGACGTGTTAATGTGGCACCTTATAGGCCACGATTAATAATGGCCTTCTGAGTATCTATTTGATAAAAGTAACTGATGTAACCATTGACGCGATTAAAGCAGGAACAGGTAAGGCGGTGGTATCAAAACCGGGTGAGACTACCATTTTGCAGTTTTGATGCTAGTTAGATGTTTGGCCAATCGTTTACCCTTAACGATAGTTCGTTAAGGGTTAGAACTAGAACAGAGATTGGCAACCTTTTGAGTCGGAAGAGTCAAAAATTACAATTCACAAAATTACACATTTTTTAAAGAGTCACAAAAATATTCTTGGTAACAATATATAATATAGTATTTCCATACATAAAATTTAAAAGTTTTTTTGATAAAAAAAGCATAATCTATCAATCATTAAGAAACAAAATAATTAAACATTTACATACAACACTAGCTGATACTTCAATGATAAACAATTGAGCCATTGATATAAAAAATCCAAGATGCACAGTCCCGAACAAAACTGACACTCAAAACTGTCACACAACAATTTGACAAAAATATATGTTTTTGCATATCCAACCTTAAGCGCAAGATTTATAGTTGTTCTTACAAAGCAATGTACAAAAACTAATAAATTGACGTCGCGATTCTATTCGAAATGAGCTCACAATTTGAAATTTTGCGCTCTTTTTGGAGAACGTTTTTGAGACATTGATTGTGTATCTTGGATTATTTATATCAATGAATTGAGCAAACAAAAATGGGAGCATTTGCTTTGCATTGGATATTCAAGTGGAAAATTTTGAAATGTTTTTTTTAAATAAATAATATTGCATATGGAATTAAAGAGCCGGATATTCACATCTAAAGAGCTACATGTGTTTCGCAGTTGCAGGTTGCCAATCCCTGGTCTAGAAGAACGCCAGATGGTTAATTCATCAAAAGGATTAACAACAGAAAACCAACAATCCGAAAGGAAGAAACATAAGGACCGTTGTATATTCATGCTACGCACTGGACACCACGAACAAGGGGTACAGCCCCGGAACCGTTTCCCCACATACATCTCCTATGAGAAGACTAGTCGTGTCATCAAAGGGCTTCTTACAGGATTCTTGTTCCGCGAGCTTTGGCTAACGCTTTCATCATTTACAAACAAAATGAGGGTACTGAGCTCGCCACAAAGCCTAGCGCTCTCGAAAAACACCGGCAAAACTATATAATATTAATAATAATCACGGGACAAATTACACTTACTGATCTAACTCCAAAGTAAGCAAATTATTTGCTTGTGTTATGGGTGTTAGTCAACGACACTTATACATGAAAATACGCACATAAATACTGGAATATATTTAATAAACACCCAAACACGGAAATGCAGACATTTATGCTCATCACACAAATTCTTGACCCCGTCGGGGATCGAACCCGAGCCCCATCGATTGTGTAGTCAAGGTCGCTAACCACTCGATCAACGGGGCGGGGGGTATATTATATGCGCTAAATTGTTTAGTGATACTTCCCACTTTGCACCTAGAGTAACCTCTTTTCTCGTTCTGTTCCAGGGCCTACGCTGCTTCCAAGCATCATGACCTGAATGAAGCATATGGTATTAGAGTAGGGGCACACGTTTGTATAGCCCACCTAGACATTTTCAAAGATTGTACGTTAGTAAAAAATAATTGGGTTGTAGGATGGCGTGGGTTTTCAAAATGGTGTGGGTTGGAAAACTTTTAAAATACTCTAAAACATTGACCACCCCGTTGGTCGAGTGCGAAATCCATGTTAGTCCACGTAGTTTACCTCGGACATACATACAGACAAACAGACAAACAGACAAAAATTCTAAAAACTGTATTTTTGGCTTCGATATCGATTATAGATCGCGCCCCAAGTATTCTTTTAAAAAAATATTCATTTTTTTATATGTATAGATATTCTAGTATTTATATATGTATTTCTATGTATTAGTATCGTTGACTAACACCCATAACACAAGCAAATAATTTGCTTACTTTGGGGTTAGATCAGTAAGTGTGATTTGTCCCGTGAATATTATTGTTCTTTTCTACAAATAAGAACACAATTTGATATATTGTTACCTATCTTATATTACTTTTATGGCTCAGAAACTTATTTAATTTGAAGTTTGGCTTCGATCACGATGTCTTGAGTTCGATTACCGGATCGACGAAAACGTCAATTAGATTTATTTTAAATATACAGAAAATTTTTTTTCCCCGTGTCGGTTCCGGGCTCCTTTGAAGAATAGATCAACTGCCGTTCTGCCAGGCATCTGGTAAAAGGCGACCGATTGGCTATGCGAGTCACTACCATCGTGGCTATTAGGTGGTAGAGTTCTGCATTGTCTCGCCCGGGTCTGGTACCACCGCCTTACCTATTCCTGCCGCGATAGCGTCAGTCCTTGTCGTGTTCCGGTTTGGAGGGTAAGGTAGCCGGTAAAGTTATGCATGTGGCATTGGATCTTGCCACAAGATAGCAACGCACCATGAACTCCTTTGGTGTCTATAGGCGATGGTTGAATCTTTTCGTCAGGAGACACGTCTGCTATTTTTCCTATCTTATGATATAAAAAATTACGCAAGCTGCATTTTTGTTTCCAGACATTTTAATATGTAAAAGCGGTATCAAAGTAAGCTGATAATACATAACATTCAAGTTTCAACTCAAAGTCCGAGTGATATGTCTTAAACATGCCAAAATATCTCGAAAGGGCCCATGTAGAGTATTCAGAGTGGATCAGATAACAATTTTTTTATATCATAAGATAGCTAACAAGCAGATGTGTCTTCTGATGGAAAGAGTCAACCATCAACCATAGACACCAGGGATATTAATGGTGCGGTGCTATCTTGTGGTAAGGTCTAATGCCACATGCATAAGTTTACCGGCTACCTTACCCTCCAAACCGTAACACGACAGTTTTATTTTTGCTATAGAAAGTTTCCTTAACTGCATATTTATTTGTTTTGCCTTTGCGGCCATTCAATTTATTACGTAATTCATATTAGCCCAGGATTGTATCTGACTTGGAAATGCCTGGTATAGTGGGATGGTAATACGCATGCATTATCACCCAATCACACGGATACTTTATCTTCCACATCAAAACATGACAGTAACAAGTTTATTATTGCACAGGAATAGGTGAGACCAAACCCGGGCGACACATTCCAGAACTCTACCAGGTAATAGTCACGACGATTGTGGCATTTTTGGTCAATCACCTTTAAGAAACTGCCTACCAGAATAGCAGCTGCTCTGTTCTTCGAAAAATGCCTGGATCAATACGGTAGAAATTGTGTTATCATTTAAAATAAAACAATACAATGATATAAATTTATTTAAATTATCCATATGAGTAATGAAATCCATGGCCAGCTCCATGCCCTCCAAATCTCCACCCTACACCGTACCCTCCAAATGGATTCCGGTAAGGATCCTCCTCTTCTTTCTCCACATGAAAGACCACATGAGGCTTGTTTACACGTTGCAGAGGCACTACAGTCAAGTCGTGTAATGGTACGTAATTGTGAATTGGTATTAAAATTGGTATGAGTTGTTGATGTGTCATACTGGTCATGTTGTGGGTTAGTACATCTACGTTTGTATGTATTTGGTGTATGGGTATGACGTGGAGGTTAGGTACGAATATTTGATGCTGCAGTTGTATAGCGATTGGCAAATGATGTTTCGCTTGTCTGGTGATCGTTTTTGATGTTGTTGTCGGTATTGCGTTTGCGTGCATGACTGCCTGCTTCACGGTTGGTAACGACAGCTTTGTTGTAGCTGTCAGGTTTATTAAGCTTACGAGAAGAAATAAAATCGGGTAAGTCTGCATCTGGAAGGTAAATAAAAGAGTTACATTAGATAAGTAACGGTAATAATAAATCCTCCATATTGGCTGGGGCTTCCTCGAAGAATTTACTACTTTTCTCCCAGGCAGGTCATAAAAAGCAACAGATTAGATATACGTATCACTCATTACTACCACTACTACCGTGTTAACTAACACTCACTATTACCGCCTTAACTACTAGGGGGTAGAGTTCCGCAACGACTCACCGCGGTATTTGGTACCACCGCTTTACCTATTCCTGCCGCAGTAACTTCAATGCTTGTCATTGTCGTGTTCTGGTTTGGAGGGTAAGGTTTTTGGCCGGTAGACTTATGCATGTGGAACTCCCATCCCACCACATGGATAGTAATGCACCATTAATATCATTGGTGTTAATAGGCGATGGTTTCTCTTTCCATCATGAAAGCCATTTGCTTGTTTGCCATCTTATGATATAATTTTTTTATTTAAAAAAATTATGGAGATAAAGTTGATTTTTGTTGAAACATTATTAAATATTTCTTAAAAAATTATGAAAGAAAAGAATTTGTAGAAACAGATATAATTGTTTTTAAACGCAGTAAAATTGCAGCAACCGACTTGACATTTCCTGTTTCTCCGGAGCATTGCATCAGATCTTCACACAGTTAAAATGAGATCACATGGATCTTCACACAGTTAAAATGAGATATAACCAAACAAAATAAGAATTTCCAAAATCGGTTCATAATCAACTGAGTTTTGAGGTAACAAACATAAAAATAAACATACAGACGAATTGATAAATTTCTCCTTTTGGGAAATCGGTTGAAAATATGCAAATGGGTCTCAACTGTCCGAGAGTAATGCGGCGAAAATTGTTATAAAGTCTAAAACGTTTGTTTATTTATATAAACTTCTCAAAAATGTTGATTATGGTTTACAGAAGTTACAGTGGTAGGAACGAGAGGTGGGCCCATTGCCCTTATATAAAAAACTTCTCAAAAGATAAAATTACCACTGGTTCGGAAAATTCGTTGAAATGACCGGTTTTTTTAAGTGACATTAAAGAAAATAACGTTGTTTTTAATAGCCTCGTAAACTAGGGTTAGCATATTTCTGATCCCGGCTTCAACCCTCGAGTCGGGAAAAGAGTTATTGAGATTTTTTCGAGGTTTTTCTCGAAAATCCGAAATCTCAATAGTAGCTTAGTCTTGCGGATGGTGTATTTACAACTCCTATGTTTTTGAATTAAACAAAAAGCTGTTGGTCCTGGCTATCAATAGAAATAGGCAATAGTCGTTATCAGATCGGTACAATGCGGCGACGGGAATCACCACTGATCTCACCAATCGACAAACCGGTGAACCGCGATGAACAGGGAAGTTTAGATCGGTTAACTCTGCCTATACCGCAAGCGAACCGGCGTGATGATGCCTCCTCCCTACGATTACAATTTAATGTTAAAAATGTTCTTGGATTGTGTTTCATAATCATTAATAATGACCGTTAAATTGGCACACGATACGTGACACAAATTGGTAGCGGCCACATCGGCCAACCCCAATCGACATTTTCGCGTCATTATTACGAACATTTGTCATTGTAACGGTTGAATATATCGAGTCAAATCTCGAATGAATACCTTTTTGAGATAAATAACGTATTAATACAATGTTAATCAAATTGGTCGGGTACTGTCCGATGCTGGGGTCAAAGTCACCGCGATCCATAGAGATTTATGAATGAAGAGAACGCAAGATACATTAAACCGTAGTCCCAGGGACAATTTTTTTTATTAATATAACAATCTGAATTTTTGTGAACAGCTTGGTTTTGAAGAGATGTCATTTTTATATCTTCAAAAAATCTCGAATTTGATAAGCAACAAAGGTAGGTAAAAAAGAAAACTTCAGGAAAACAGCAGTAGCTGCCTACTGCTCAATTCTTCAAATGAGGTCCGCACCCGTATAAATGCGAAAGTTTGTCTCTCTTCTGTTCTGTTACGCTTTCATAGCTAAACTTCTGCTGAATTTAACTTGGAAATAGTTGAAATTCCGGAGTAAAACATGAGCTTTGTTGTTCAAACTTTCACTCCTAAGGGACTGAAATAGATTCCCTATGATTTGTTTAAAAACTATATCCATGACAATCTACCCGCGGGCAAAACTACGCGGATCAGCTAGTTAAGTATAAGTCTGATAGTTCTAACAAAAAGTATCTTCACGTCGATATCCCGGATGAAGTAGGCAGAGGTACAATAAGTGCACCCACGATTAGCCGAAGATAATTAGTCCCATAATGTCATAGGTGACAAGCCTATCGCCAATGGGGCTTTTACCTAATTACGGACAACGTTGTTTTTAACAGGAAAAAAAAACATATTTTTGAATTGCCCGACCTGGAATTCGTACCCCTTTTGATCGATTCGTTGGTGTTGACGAAATGAGGTCCCATTATAATATGGTCCACACTTACACCAAAACAATGGAGGCAATTGTAGTCTTAACTCATTGCCTTTTAGTAAATTTTGTAAAAGCTATTTGGAAAAACATACTATAACTTACGATAGTCACTATTATATAATCTGTGCTATAACTCTGTACCGCGTGCAATTCCGTGCTGAAAAAATGAAAACTGGATATATTTTCCTACCTCCCTATCTGACTATTTCATTGCGGGTTCCAAGACAGCTCAACTTTTCCCCATAGCACCCTGAGATCACAACTCAGTGGTTGTGATGAGATGAGTGGTGGTGGGTTAGGCCCCCGGATCACCGACTCGACGCGCTGCTGAAAGCTGCTACTTTACGTCGGTGTCAAGTGAGAGAGTGGTATCCCCCGGGCGTGCCGGACTATTCAGTTGCGAATGCAGTATGGCACTACCACTAATTTGGTTGACTGGCTGCACTAGTGTTAAATATTTTTTGTCACAAAAATTATCCCACTTGTGGGCTATGGGGTCGTCACATTCCTACGCCGGCAATTAATTCAAATCGGTTTAGTGGTTTAGACGTGAAGAAGAGGCAGACAGACAGACAGACAGAGTTCCTTTCGTATTTATAATGTTAGTATGGATTGCCCGAAAAGTCTAAATCGAGAGAAAACAATAAAAAATTCTAAATGATGTTAAAATATGAATATAAATTTTATTATATAATAATTTTTAAATACTTATTTATTTTTCTTTAAAATAGCTATGTTTGTCTCTGCGTTGCTACCTTATCAGAGTACATATTATGTAAGTCCTATAATGTATTAATTTAGCAATATTGCTAGTAGTATTGAGGAGTACTGCTAGGAGTATTGCTAGTAGTACTGCTAGGAATGTTGAGTATATTACTGCCCTTCTAATTTAATCGACCGTAAATACAGTTTTTTCCCAAATCAAGTTAAGACTATATTTGGAATCAGGCGCATCGAGAACAATAAGATGAACGAATCCGTTTTTCTAAATAATGTGTAGAACATCTCTCCTCGTGTTGGTCCTGCGCTCCATTGAAGAACTGCCATTCTGCCAGGCAGGTCGTAAAAGGCGACCGATTGGCTATATGAGTCACTACCATCATGGCTACTAGGTGGTAGAGTTCTGCATTGTTTCGCCCGGGTCTGGTGCCACCGCCTTACCTATTCCTGCCGCAATAGCGTCAGTGTTTGTCACTGTCGTGTTTTAGTTTTGAGGGTAAGGTAGCAGGTAAACTTATACATGTGGCATTAGACCTCGCCGAAAGATAGCAACGCAACAATATTTGGTGTCTATAGGCGAATGTTGACTCTTGCCATCAGGAGACCCATCTGCTTGTTTGCTATCTTATACTTAATATAAAAAAAATATCCAAACTATATTTATAATATTAATGTAGATAATAATATGGAACAGCTTAGCAGATTTCTTATATTGATAATATATATGTAGATACATTTTATGTTTTGTTTTTCAATTCTAAATTGGTTCGATTTCAAACTAAATTGCTCGTTATATCTAAATATGGAGAGATTATATTAATATTAAATTGTTTTGGTTGAAACTAGATTGAAAGTTATTATGGAGCCATATTTGCGTATCATATGATTTATAACAGGGCCCGCAAGGCCATCCTCGAAGGTAAATAGGATTACCGAATGTCAAACGAACGAGTTGAAAGTATTTACGCTCTAATACATTCGACACATGTGCAGATATTGATTGAAATTATACTAAAAAGAAGCAAGCAAGGTTATAAATGTAATGGTACAAACTTAAAATAAGAACTTATTAAACTGCGATTGTTAAAAAAAGAAAAAGTATTATCAGGCCCGGTTCCCTGCGAGATAGAGTAAATCGAGCGTTTATAGACTTTCCAGTTCACCACGAGTCGGTTGTAGAGATGAGTGGTGATCCCCACCGCCACCTGTTACTGACCTGATGACGAATATATTTATTTTATATTATTGGTTTACCAACGTTTGAATACAATAATAAAATACAATAAATAATTAATTTTAACATTTGTCAACAACCATGCTAATGTATCAAACGTTTACAGGTAAACACCACATGCTTTTCTATTTCTAGCGATCACCAGGACCCACGGCTTTGTATCTAGCTAATCTAAAGTTAGATACAAAACTTTGTACGTATCTGACTATGTAACTATGAATGACTGTAACTTAAAATTAATGATTTTCAAAACGATGACGTATGTTCAGTAATTGATTGTATAGCGACATGAATAAGTATAAATAAACTGAAAGTATCATCACCCCCGGCTTCCTTGCGGGTTAGGCAGAGTAAATCGAGCGTTTATAAATTTTCCAGTTCACCACGATTCACCGGTACGTCGGTTGGCGAAATGATAGGTGATCTCATCGCCACATTTTACCCACCTGATGACAGTTGCCGACTATTTCTTGCGATAACCGAGGCCGAAGGCTTTAAGTGGCCATCTAAGGAGGATAACACACCATCTGAGACTTGGATTTCGAGAAATACCTCGGAAAAGTCTCATTTATACTTTTATCCAACTTGAGAATCGAACGTGGAATCTTAAGAAATAAACCGAGTAAGCTATACCTAGACCACGAGGTAGTCTACTTTGTGATTGTTAACAAATGGAAAGAACCGACAGACTTGAATGCTCATCTTAGGCACGGGGGTGGCACATAACCACCCATTAGACTCCGGTATGCTACAGATTTTTGTCCTACAAAAAAACAATAGCATTGGTTCATTCTCCCGTCCGACGGACGGGAGAATTGATTCATTAACTTCAGGTCTTACCTAAACTGCATTCTTTTGTATTAAGAGCTCTGTTAAATTAATCCCCTGTGTTTTACAGGGCCTTTTAAAAATAGACCAAGTGCAATTCTACCAGGCAGTCCGTAAAAGAAATTCGCCGATTGGCCATACAAGTCAATACCATTGTGGTTACTAGGGGGTAGAGTTCTGTAAAAAAAGTATCTTCACGCCCGTACCTCCGAGTGGGTAGGCAGAGGTACAAGTGCACCCACAATTAGCCGAAGATACTTGGTCTCACAAATGTGATAGGTGGCAAGCCTATCGCCAACCGGGCACTTTTCAATCCCGGGCACCTTTGTGTTTATCAGAAAACTGACATAACACTTTTTTTTATGTGTCCGACCCGGTAATCGAACCCGGGACCTCATGTGATCAATGACACTGGACCACTAGACCACAGAGGTGAGATTTGTATTTTTGTTTTAATGGCATCGAGGCGGAACTAGATTTCCAAAACACTCTCAGGTAACCGTGGATCCTTTCTTATGACATTAGGTAGCAAACCGGAATATGGTTCTCCTGATGAAAAGAGAAAAAAATCGCCTATAGACAGCAAATATGTTAATAGTGCGTCGCTATCCATGTAGCAAGTTGGTAGTGTCACATGCATAAGTCTGTCGAATATTACCAAGCATTGACGCTAGCACCAGTAGTAGTAATACCACCTGTATTAGAGCCGAGTGAATCGTTACAGAACTCTACCATGTTTACACAATCGTTCGTCTTTTACGAACTATTTGACAGAATGGCATGTGATCTATTCTTCAAAGGGGGTTCGGACCAATACAGGAAAGAGTAGTATTGTTGCTGCTGGTATGTCAGTAATTGTTGAATGAGCTTTCAAGAGTTGTTTATTATTAAAAAACCGTCGTAAATGTTATTGTTTTTAGTGTTATTTAAAATATTGTTACTGATAGCCCTACTTTGAAGGTTGTCAATGAACTTTAAAATAAACAAAATAGTCGTTTACCTCGGCGCTATCTCTAAATCCAAGGAATCAAGCACACAACTCACGCACAGTACAATAAGCACTGAATACATTCGTAGACAAGTTTTTATATAAACCTCCCTCACTGGTATGTCATTATGCACTGCATAAATCACGAGCCGACTTTTGTGGGAATGAAGCCTCAAAAGCAGCGTTTTTAAGATTCTTAATTCAAACAATGGTGCCTGCTAACCATTTGTTACTCTTTGTCACTTGCATGATATTTAATTTGACGAGACACGTCTTCCTATAAAATAAAAGCCCTTTCATATAAATTAAAAAGACACGTTATATATTCTACAATCATCAACGCCGGGTTAAAATTTATTTAGTGCAATGTTTTATTAAAAACACACTTGTGATTTTTTACAATAACAGTACGAGTGTATTTTGAATAAAAAAATGTACTAAAAGATATAATTGTAGTTTCAAAAAAGTATCATCGCGCCCAGTTCTCTTGCGGAGTTGGTAGTGTAAACCGAACGTCTATGGACTTTCCAGTTCACCACGATTCACCGGTTTGTTGGTTGGTGAGATGAGTGGTGATCCCCATCGCCGTATTTTACAGTCCTGATAACGATTATTGACTTTTCTAGCGATAGCCGGGAGCAAAGGCTTTACGTGGTCATCCGAGCTACGGAAGTGGTAACACACCGCCTGCTCGACTCTGAGATGCTACTGAGGTTTTAGATTTTAGAAAAAATCCATTGTATTAAAATTCGTGTTGTAATTGTCTCGCCTAAGATGTTTTATAGATTCAGACTATGCGGAAATCCATAACTCTTAAGTTTCTCCTAAGATACCATTTCATTGGAATAGTAAGGAAATCTAACTTTCCGTTTATTTCAAAAAAGCGAAAAAGAGTGGCCGCGTTTCCGATCCGGTAGTAGCTTAAAAATATTATTGACATGTCAAAAATGACTCTTAAAAAATATTCAGTAAACTACTTCTGATTTCTGACATTTAACTGTATAAAAAGAAAGAACAAGACAGCAAAATACAAGTTATTATCTCGGGTGATTGCTTACTTTGCTCTATCCTTAATTTTTATTTTCAAAATTGGCAACCCTACTTTGAAGGTCGTCAACGTAACATAAATAAAGTCGCCGTTATATGTAACATGTAGGTATATCTTAGATGTAGCCAATTTCGTAAATAAACACCCTCAATTGTACAACAGGGCTAGAGATACATCTAGACTGGGATTACGGGACCCCACCAGATTACTTTTTCCATCATGTAAATGTTCTATTTTCCAACAAAACTGCTATATGATGAGTATTAAGGTGTTTAATAAAATACCAAAAGAAATAAGAGAATTGCCAACAGGGAAACAATATAATTGCCTTAGAAATTCGCCGTGTTGGTCCCGGCCTCCTTTGTAGAATAGGCCAACTGCCGCTCTGCCAGGTAGGTCGTAAAAGGCGACCGATTAGCTATCGAGTCACTACCATCGTGGCTACTAGGTGGTAGAGTTCTGCATTGTCTCGCCCGGGTCTGGTACAACCGCCTTACCTATTCCTGCCGCAATAGCGTCAGCGCTTGTGGCTGTCGTGTTCCGGTTTGGAGGGTAAGGTAGCCGGTAAACGTATGCATGTGGCATTAGACCTCGCCACAAAATAGCAACGCACCATTAACATCTTTGGTGTCTATAGGCGATGGTTGACTCTTTCCATCAGGAAACCCATGTGCTTGTTTGCTATCTTATAATATAAAAAAAAAAAGAAATTGGCTGCTAAATAAAAACTTCTATACTCTTAAGGAATTTTTTGAAAGCAAATAGTTTCTTACTACAAGTTTGATTTTTTATCATTGTTTATTTAGGTTATATTATCTTATCATTATATTTGACATTGACATTTTAATTAAATTGTTGATATTATTGGTTTTACATCTGACATATTATAATAATTTATTTAACTTTTTTTTTATTATTTTGTATTATTATTAGATTAACAAATTGTATATACGTTATCAATGATTTAATGAATAAGATATATGTAATAATTTATTTAAAAAAATTACTTTGCTATTATTCATTCTGTTGATGACATACTTTATTTATTTCTCAATGTTTAATGAATGTTGTTAAATTTATCTCATTTAGTTACAAACACTAATATCATTGTCTTTCAGATATCGTGTAATTATAAGCTGGATGTGTATTCATTTAAGATTTGTATTATGACATTGCATTTATTATAACACTTTAAATTATATCTTGGTATAGTCACAAAAAGCAATACATAAATCGGCATAGATAAATGGCACTATCTTTAAAAAGAGAAACAAACGGCTTTCGTCTAAATCTAAGTCATACATATAATTATAAGATTTCTTTTTTGTTTTTTACATAATTATTGTATACATAAAAAATATAAATTCAATTCAAAACAATTGAAAATGAATTAGCATGCTAATGTGTAGTGGAATAGGCGAATAAATAAACTAGATATAAGATCTTTGTAACCCTATTTCTTGCAAATTAATTAATTATTATTATTAAAACAGTAGGTACTTTCTCACTGGCATGACAGTAAGCATGACTTGTCGACTCGACGTGACAACTCGTGTTACGACTCACGAGTATGTTTTTATGTGGATGCGACAATTTGCGCGACGGTCAGTACTTGATCATTATGATCAGTTTTTGAAGTTGTTTTGTTAAACTTCGGATATTAAAATTTTATGTTTTGTTTATTAATTTTAGTTAAAATGGCTGATATTAAAAATGTCTTCTCGTTTTTCTTTATTTATAATGTAAATAATTCATTATTTATATATTAATAAATGCCATACTATGCGTTTCATCACACTGAAAGTTTATTTACTCACTTTGATCTTTTGAAATAGGTACTATAACTTCTAGAATAAAAATTTAAAACGTACCTATCTTTATTCCGTTCAGTAAGCTTAAAAATGTGTGTTAGGAGAATTGATAATAATTAAATTAATCACATATTTTTACTACGTAATTTTTGAATTACGTTTGATTTGCAGATAGATCATACCTATTCAATCTTTAAAAATTGTTTTTCTGCAAAGACGCTAATACTCTATTTGTGAATCATAAATTCATAATATATAACATGTTCTTTTATAATTGTCCTCTATTTTAATGGCCACATGAAATTTATTAGTTAAAACTATTAAGATTTTAATATCGCGGCAATGTCATTGACAACGGAACGAGTTGTCACTCCATATATCAGAATAATTTGCAAATTTAGCGTTTGAAAACTTATAAAAATATAGTATATTTAACAACTCACTTCATATTTGACCCATAAACAAATAACAACGACCACGGTCAATGTAACTTGGCCGAATCATCGAGTTTTACAAGTAAGTTCTATATATGTACGCGTTATTGACTCATTTATATATTTTTAAAAATGATAGTAGAACGCGTTAATTTAAAAGTTCATAAATAAAAATTATTATTTTATTATCTATTTAGCAAAATTAACATTAAATGACAAATAGATTGGGGAAGAATGTTTAGAAAAATCTTCACCTAAAACTGTTATCTAAAACATCGTGGTCTAGGGGTTGGCCTATTCAACTCAGATCATGAGGTCCCGGGTTCGATTCCCTACTGATACTAGGTTTGTTTGTCCCAGATCTGGTACTAACGCTTTACTTATTCCTGCTCCGTGTTGGCCCCGGGCTCCTTTGAAGAATAGGTCAACTGCCGTTCTGCCAGGCAGGTCGTAAAAGGCGGCCGATTGGCTGTACGAGTCACTAACATCGTGGCCACTAGGTGGTAGAGTTCTGCATTGTCTCGCCCGGGTCTAGTACCACCGCCTTTCCTATTCTGCCGCAATAGCGTGAGTGCTTGACGCTGTCGTTTTCCGGTTTGGAGGGTAAGGTAGCCGGTAAACTTATGCATGTGGCATGAGACCTTGCCACAAGATAACTACGCACCATTAACACCTTTGGTGTCTATAGGCGATGGCTGACTCTTTCCATCAGGAGACCCATTTGCTTGTTTGCTATCTTATGATAAAAAAAAATGTCAAAAAATGTTACTTCAACTAATATGCACTCTTAGATCCTGTCTATGTCTTGCTAATTTGGGGGATGAAATAATCGGTAAATTTGTGGGTAAGACTTAATATTTAAGCCTTGTGAATAATAAACTCAGAAGGATTAATGTATCCTTAACACCTTTAGACATAATTTGACTGAAAATGTAATTTATTACCCATGTTTTGAAATAATTTCTCGTAAGTGGAACGGTAGTTTCGCTTGTTATATTCCTTTTCATGCGTGATCATGGACTGGAGGGACACGCCGCTGTAATTCCAAATGGAGATAAAATATCTTTTGAAAATCCTTTTTTGAGACAAAAGCAAATTGGAGCAGCGATATGTAAAAGGATAGTCTAGCGTAAAATTTATTAATTTTTACTGCCGTAACATACTTTAAAGCATGGGATAAAAAATTACGATGGTACAAGTATCAGATTCTTTGTTGAACAAAGATTCCCCTTAAACGTAATCATACTTTGCATTCTTCCGCCTTTTCTTTCAACGGAAATGGAGCACGCCTCGAGCCGAAAGTCATTACTTGCAAAATGATTTTCTCTAGTGTTGGTCTTGCTTTTGAAGAGCAGACCATCTGTTGTTCAACCAGGCAGTTCGTAAGAAGCGAAAGATTGGATATGCGAGTCAATACTGACATGGAACTAGGTGGTAGAGTTCTGCATTGTCTCGCTCGGGTCTGTTACCACTGCCTTACTTATTTCTTCTGCAATAGCGTCATTCCATATCACTGTCATGTTCGGATTTGGAGGGTAAAGTAGTCAATAAATTTATGCATGTGACATTAAGACCCACCAAACGGATAGTAACGCACCATTAACATCATCTTTATAAATAAATAAATATTCACGGGACAAAATACACTTACTGATCTAACCCCAAAGTAAGCAAATTAATTGCTTGTGTTATGGGTGTTAGTCAACGATACTAATACATAGAAATACATATATAAATACTAGAATATAAATAAACACCGAAACCAAGAAATACAAACATTAATGCTCATTACACAAATACTTGTCCCCGTTGGGGATCGGACCCGAGCCCCGTCGATTGCGTAGTCAGGGTTGCTAACCACTCAACCTACGGGGCGGTATTTGATGTCTATAAGCGATGGTTTTCTCTTTCCATCAGAAGAGCTCTTGTTTGCTGTCTTATAGTATAACAAAATAGAACTGGCTGAATGTTGGCCTATATATTTTGATTCGTCAATTTACCTTCCTCTCAATGTGTGACCTACCAAACTATATGGTTGGTACAAGGTGGAAGTACTCTTAAACAACTTCTAGAGTTGGTTAAGATGATAGTTCAGCTCTCGACAACAACATCAGTAAATCGGAGGTGCATTAGATTTCTCTCTGAGTTCAGAAGCTTCTCATAATATATTTTTGGAATATGAGATTTTCCATTCTCACCCCTGCCTTCCTATCCGTTGTTGAACAGATAGTTGATACATTTGGTTTTCTAAGTCTGTGAGTAGTTGATCAGAATGACTAAAATATTTATATACAGTGGAACGTAAATATTTTAGCAATTAAAAATAATAATAAAAAACGGGTTTTCACAGGCAAACGTGTTTTTCAGGCTCGGACCAAAAGTGTCGTCCCTTTGAAGATCGATATCACTTTACTGCAGCGTGAGGTGAAAACTGACGGTGAACACGCTATTGTGGGTACATTTATCGCTCCCAGATGGAGTTAGTCTGTAGCCGGTTCCTCTCAATTTAACCGCGCAGTCCGGATACACCCATTGCCCGTCCAAAGATTTAAAAAAGGACGAACCTCTCACCGTGGGTGTCTTTTATAGACACGTAGCGACTGGAGAAAATCGAACAATTTGTATGCGGGGGTTTTGCTAGCCTATGAGGCAAATAATTCTTGCCACTAAGCTTTAAATAAGCGTCGCACACTCTTACTTAAATGTATAAGGTATGACGTACATGGATATGCCACCATTAATTGACCATAATTGAATTTCGGGAGGTGATTCTACCTTTACTTCTTTGTTAACTTAGATTAGCAATAGCGTATCGCGGTTTGTATACTTCAGAAACTTCATATTTTGGGGATGATATTTTTCTCTTTTTTAGATGGATAAACATTTAAAACCTTATAGTGACGACTAATCCAAGTAATAAGAAGAATGAGATCGCAGTAAAACCTTGTGGGTGACATGTATATTCTATGGTAGAAACGTAATGCTTTTGAATATCTCAATGCAATCCTGGTTTACGGTATATGTTTTTGACTCTTATTTTCCTATTAAGTATAATTTTTAAAATAAAAACTTACTAATACCTAAATCATGCCATCTTAATAACACAAGTCAATATAAGCGTTTACGATAGCACTAACAAGATTTTTACTGTGAATTTGATTTCGAGATGTAACACTGTACTATCGCCATAAGGCCGGCCACCGGCCGGAGGTCAGCCTCATTTGAATATATCCAGTTTCCACTTACCATTTCTATGTCATCTGTATAAATATATTTGGATATGTCATCCATTTATGTAATTATTCTTCATTAATATTATCTCTAAAACGAGAATTTTTGTTTACATCAACCAATTTCTCGTTGGTAATTTACATACTTTTGGGGTATTTATTCTTTCTTCTCAATTATGTACTAATCCAAGATAAAATAGGATTTGAGCAAATAAAATTATAACGTGCTTATTTTTTTAAATTTCCCGCTACGTTAAGTATAAGAAATTACTGATTTAACCCCTATTTTCAAAAGTCTAATTTTCACTAGATCTCACTGTCGATGGTCCTAGGAACTTTTTTCGACTAATTTCACGTTGACGTCAATATGTCTGTATGTATGTGTTTGTATGTATTTATGTATATAAACTTCTCATCACTTTTGAACCGCTTGACCGACCGAATATCGATTAGATGGTTTTCGATTGAGTTCTGTCAAACTTAGATTCCTGAAAATTTGAACCGAGTAGGTTTAAGTTTGTATGGAGCCCAAGGTAACTCGCAATCGGCCGTATTTTTGTCTTAATAAGCGTTATAGAGAAACCGAGTTTATCGAGCGAGCAAACGAGTAGAGTGCTCAGCCAGAGATTAAGTGTGCATAGAGCCCTTCTTAAGTGTGTTTTCTGGACGAATCTTGGCTTAGTGCAATCTAACCTTAATGACTGGAGGGAGAATAAGTGGCATCAGGATTTAGATTTGTTAATAACTCTTGATTAGAGTCTCGAGTGTTTGCGGACCGAAACAGCGGGCTGCGTCGCTATCGCGGGTGGAAACGCTGACGTTGACGGGATCTTTATTTACACACACAAATTGGAAATATAGGTTGTGATGGGATCTTCAGGATCAAATAGTGATTAAGATATATTATGAAGAGTATATTACTTTTACGATATTATGCTTGGTGCCAGGCATGTTCTAATGGTATCGTGACTTCATGTTGTGTAGTTCTATGACTACTCGTAAAGGTTCAGTGTCTACAAAATGTTGGGTGTTTCAAGGTGATATTATTCTTTCCATCTTTTTTTAATATATCATAAGATAGCAAACAAGCAGATGGGTCTCCTGGTGGAAAGAGAAAACCGTCGCCTATAGACAACAAAGATGTTAATGGTGCGTTACTATCCGTATGGCGGGATGGCAATGCCACATGCATAAGTTTATTGGATACATTACCCTTCAAATCGGAACATGAAAATGATAAGCATTGATGCTATTGCGTTAGGAATATTTAAGGCGGTGGTACTGAATACCCGGGTGAGACGTTCCGAAACTCTACCACCTCGTAGTCACGATGGTAGTGATACTTATAGCCAATCGGTCGCCTTTTACGACGTGACTGGTAGAACAGCAGTTGGTCTGAGTGCTAAGTGTGTTTTTCTTTTCGCATTCGATCGTGAGCGCAACCCTAGTGGTAAACTGGTTTCTCACGTTTACCACTAGGTGGCGCTGTACAAATCACATACAAATTCCTAGTAAACTCGAAACGCGCTCACGATCGAATGCGAAAAGAAAAACTCACACTTACTCGAACCAACTCGAACCAACACTGTGGACCATATGTTTGTTTGCTATCCTGTACCATTAAATAACACAAATTAAAATATAAGCGACAAAACTAATTATCCATACTAATTTTATAAATGTGAAAAATAACTCTGTCTGTCGGTCTGTGTGTCTGTCTCTTCTTCACGCCTAAACCACTGAACCGATTTGAATGAAATTTGGTACAAAGATAGTTTGAGACCCAAGAAAGGACATAGGATAGATTTACCCTGAAAATCCCACGGCAACTATGCGGGTATAACCCTGGGACTTTTATTTAAAAAAAATTTAAACGCGGGCAAAGTCGTGGGCACAGCTAGTCATAAATAAAATCGTAATAAAACGAAGCAAAAGCATATTTAACACTTGAGTATTTCAACATAATTACATCAAATTTCATTACACGAGATACAATTACCTGACGGGAATCTAATAAACTTATTGTATGGCTTGATAATATAACTTGGAAAACAATTATGAGATTTGAAGGTGACTTCTGGTGATTATTATAAATGACCTTGCATTAGTCTTTTTTTTATTTATTAGACGCATTAGTCTAGACTAGATTAAGAATACTTACGCCGGCGCCAAGGACGGACAGTGATTTATTGTGATATTTTTTTAGTAAATTTTCTTCTTGTATCGGGATCCTTGCTGGAGGACACTGCGAGTATTGTGTTCTACTACGCATTAGTTCTGTACAAATAATTTGGTAGTATACCATAGATAAAGATAAATAAAATAAAGAAGGTTAAGATAGTAATCTTAGCCTTTTTATTCCAAAGGTAGGTAGAGTTTCACAATAACTTGCGCGGGTATTTGGTACCGACGCCCTACCAATCCCTGCCGCGATGGCGTCAAATCTTATCATTGTCATCTTATACTTGTGGAATTACCATCCCACCGCATGAATCGCACCCATTGCTAAATGCACAATTAATATTTTCGGTGTCTCTAAACGATAGCTTTTCTTTCCATCAGAGGAGCTATCTATTTTTTTGCTATCTTATTATAAAAAAAAATATTAAAAATTACAACAGCATCAAAGTTCGCCACCTACCCGAATTGTAGCATCCTGCTACTTGTACTAAGAAAGCAATTCCACGTAGTTTTCTGGGCCCCTTTTAAAAAATAATCACTATGACTTTGTGATAGGCGGTTCGTAAAAGGAGAACGTTTTGCCAATCTACCATTGTGATAACTAGGTGGCAGAGTTCTGCAACACCTTGACCGGGTTTGGTACCTAATCCTCACACAATAGCGTAAGTCCAGTCGTAGTCGTTTTTCGGTTCGGAGAATAAGGTATCCAGTAAACATATGCATGTGGTATACCAACCTTACACAGATAACAATATATTATTAATATTGTTGGAGTCTATAGATGATGGTTATCTTTATTATGAGAACCATCTGCATTGTCTGCTACCCCATGAAATCCGAATGATCCCATGAAAGAATGGTGGTTGAAATCCAAACTGTAATGTTATAAATCAGAAAGTAAATATACTTTATATACGAAAGTTTGGATGTTTGGATGGATGGATGTTTGGACGGATGGATGTTTAGATGGATTGATGTATGGATGGATGTTTGTTACCTACCTATTGGATTTGAATGAAATTTGGCACACAGGTAGATGATGACCTGGAATAGCACATAGACCAAATTTTATCCCGGAAAAACTAGGTGATCCTGCGGGATTCAATAAAAACTGTTATGATGCGTCGTGCGGGCTGCACGCTGCAGCTAGAATGATACAGCTTAATCACTAATATTGTAATCTACATCATTATCCGACACTTATACTAACTAATTTGGTTGTTTGCTATGCAATGAAGAATTCCATAGTCTTATGTAAAAATAAGAAAATAGGGAACCTTTAAGAAAAGAGCTTTCACATATTTAAAAGGCCCGTAAGCCCCTCTACCATAAAAAAAGATGACAAACCTATTTGATCCTGATGATTACAACACAGTTCATATAAACCAGGGTATGGAACCATCATCTATGTAGCGGTTAAATCGCTCACGTTACCGGTTAAACTTTCTCTCATTGATTAACTGGTTAAACAAGAGAGTGGTTCGGCATTATTTAAAATTAAAATGATTGCCGGTACTTGATATATATGATACAGTATACTTATATACTCGCCCGCGAGTGTATTATGTACCCGGTTAGAAGAATTTACTTCGCTGAATAGGCGCAAATGGTAAAAATACCGGTGTTCTAATTTCAACCGGTTAAATATTGGTCACCATAACCTAACCTGCAATCATTTCAGCCACCACTGGCGGCGACGCTATCCATTATTTCGGCCCTCTAACACTTGAGACCCTCGTCAAGTGTTATTAATGAGTCGACATCCTGATGTCACTTACTTGTCCTTATAATTTTAAGATACTGCAATAAGATGGTCTAACCATGAGACACCTTTAGGGCTGGCTCATAGCTTACAAAACATAAACTCTGGCTGATTACTCTGCTCGCTCAAAAAGTCTAGTTTTGCAGTAATGATCATACAGATCAATTACCTAAGTTCATCAAAAAAAGATGATAAATAGTTTTCAAAGATCCTTAATTAAAGAGTTTCTTTTAATGTATATTTTTTGTATTAAGTCGTCCCGTATTTCGAGTGGTTAGCGAACCTAACTGAGAATCGATGGGGTTCGGGTTTTATGTATGCAATAATAATGATGTGTGTGTTTTTATGTATTAGTATCGTTGAGTAACAACGATATTACAAGCAAATAATTTGCTTACTTTGAGGTTAGATCAATTTGTGTAATGTAATTTGTCGAGCAAAATTATCATATTACATAACTTACATACTAAATACATAGGATTATGAAACAATACAACATATTCTTAAAATATATTTAATTTTGGGCATTTTTAACAAAAAAACTTAATATTTACAATAGCGTCATGATTTATATTATAATTAAATCTTTTGTTATACAAGAATTATATTCATCTTCTTAATTTATTTCTATGCAGTATATTTCATATAAAACCCATACATTGAATAATGATAAACGGAATACTAGTTTTTCTTTTTACATTGTTTTAAATATAATTTTTCTAAATTGACTACATTATTACTACACAAGTATTTAAAATAATTTTTGACGTCAGCATTGGACATTTTTTGCAACTACATTTAAAAAAAATTTCACTTATCTTTTTAGTGGCAATGATACACATATGTACTTCAGTGAATCCTTAAGTGGGTTCTGAAGAACCTAATGATTCCATGGAGAAGTTAATAGAGATTTGGGAAGCACCGTTACATAATACATTAGACTAAAATATTATGAAGCGTATATACAAATATGATGACATAATATAGAACTATAAACTATTAATAAAATGACGAACCAATTTTCTTACAAGCTTTTTTACTCTTCACATTAAAAGTTAAATTAAACTCTTACTTTTAAAGTATTTGCTATAAAACTTTATGTTTTTATTTAAACACAGTTTTTAATTAATTAATCCTTTGACATGGGGCGTCATAAAATGTAGGCTTTCGGTGATTATGTTGTTACTTTTTTTATATTATGGTGCGTTGTTAACGAAGTTGTGGGATAATAATACTACATATGTACGTTTTTTGGCTACCTTACTCTCCTCATAACACGACAAATACAAGCATTGACGCTATTTGATAGAAATAGGTTAAGAAAATGATACCAAACTCAAGCGAGACCCTGCCACCTGGTAGTTCCAATGAAAGTAGTGTTTGGAACATTAAAAGAATCTGAACTCCTGGCTTATCAGGCTATAGCTGCACAATTTGAAAATGAGGTATACACAGCGAGCACAGATGAGTATTAAAGACCTAAGTATTATTGTCGACATGATCATAGTACACATTGCAATATCGTCAAGTTATATATAACGATATTTCTAATTTTTTGAAATATGTATCAATTGGTCTCAAGGCTTTCTGAGAAGAGGTATGATAATAATGTAACTTAAAAGACATTTGTTAATATACCATATGTATATAATGTGACTAGGCTAGTGTTGGCTCCACGGAACACAACATTTGAGAGTGCGATGGTTAAGGTACGCATATTAAAATTAAGCTTTGTTATAAGAGACCTTTATTAATTTAGGAGGAAGAATCAAAATGATGTTACAATCATCTAAAATCCTTTTATAATTGCGTCGTTTAAAATATCGCCATCTATGGTAATTTTAAAACAATTTACACAATAAAAATTGCTAAATGGCTAAAAGATTAAATATCAATAAATCCTAATTTAAAGGTATAATAAAATTATTATCTTCTAGCATATATTTATAAATGTGACTTGTATGATAGAGGCTAGAGGGCATGTAAACAGGATACTATAAAAATGTAGTCTATTTGTACATTATTTTGTTTATAATTTCGTGACTATTATTTGTTTTATGACTCTAATATGAATTTTAATAATTTTGAAAATATTTTTCTGTCTCTATGCTTCGTTATTTATCTCAGAAACATCTAATATATTTAATTATATTAAGTATATTACATCCTGAAGATGTTTAAAAAGTGAAACCACTTTTTGGAGTCACTACTGTCAACATTACCTTTGTGTAATATTAACGGTAGTGGCTCCAATACAAAGGAGAATGATGAGGGCCCATACAAAGTATGCCTCGAAAGCAACGCTTGTTGATAAATCTTTACAGTATTATACTATATTATTAATTTCTTCTAAAATGTAAATTGTATCATAGACACTTTTTATAATGCTATAATTCACGAAAAATCTTTAAAGGTTAATATTGTTTGAATTCACAATTATTACAAACCTACTATTTTAAATAGTACGCAATATATCATCAACATAGACATAATACGTTTTTATATCTCATCGTGAAGATTATTTGATTTTAACCACTTAAAAGTTAAAAAATTAACAACGTATGTTTACAATAACAAAGCAAAATATTTATTGTACTCTTCACAGGTTATGTAGATGACACTTGTTATTTTTTTGTTTCTTTAGGATAATACTATGAGTAGATTATTTATACGGCTTTTTATGTTAAAGGTTTCAACTATAAATAAACACTTTCCTTTTTGTTGCATTTCATACAATAATTTATGTAACATTTTGCGTCTTACCTCCCTGACATTTTTCTTACTTGTTTGGTTGGTTATAAGTAAAAGAAAGTTTGAACATTATGGTAGAAAACAAAACTCTCTGCTTGAATTAGTAATAAAAAAAGCGTACAAGTTTGATTAGTTTCATGACTTCCAAGTATGTTCTTTTTTAAAATTTACTTGCTATTAAAAATAATAGCAAGTAAATTTTAAAAAAGAACATACTTGGAAGTCTTGAATTGCTTGCTATTATTTTTAATAGCAAGTAAATTTTAAAAAAGAACATACTAAATAAAGACGCTTTTGTGTCAATTGTGTCAAAGACAATTTGATAATTTTGGCTGACGCAATATTCTTCTAGCACTTTGAGGCCTATCTCATAAATCTCATTTCAATATATGACATTAACATGTTGTACTTCTACTTGCACTCCGTGTTCCGTGGTTGGCCCGGATACGGACCACCGCAAAGCGTGATCTAAATAAAATAGTTTATATTTTAACTTAGACACATAAATTATAAAAAAAACTATATTTATCCCATCAATTAATTCATCATCAATTCAGGTATTCGTCAGATTACTTATGTTGATATCTAGAAAATATGGATTGAGCAAATTTCCCGAAATATTGCACAGGTGGAAAAGTTGGTGCTGCTAAAGGTTCCCTGTATCCAAGACTCTGAATTTGTTGAGGATATACTGCTGATAGTTGTTGATTTGTCGGTTCATGTCTAAATTCTTGTTGACCAATAAAATTTTGTGATGGCTGTTCATTGGTGAACCGTTGAGGTTGAGTTTGTTGAAGATTTGACTGTTGATACTGAGCAAATTGTTGGTATTGGTCCACGTATTGAGGAGGTGGAAGTTGATACTGTATTTGTTGTTGCGGAGCTTGATTGTAGACTTGTGTTTGTGGATGCAAGAGTTGGTATTGGAACTGTGGTTGAGCTTGTAGTTGAGGCTGGGATATCTGTTGAAGTTGAGGTTGGGATATCTGTTGAAGTTGAGGTTGGGATATCTGTTGAAGTTGAGGTTGGGATATCTGTTGAAGTTGAGGATGGGATGTCTGTTGAAATTGAGGTTGGGATATCTGTTGCAGTTGAGGTTGTGATATCTGTTGAAGTTGAGGATGGGATATCTGTTGAAGTTGAGGATGAGATATTTGTTGAAGTTGAGGTTGTGATATTTGTTGAAGTTGTTCATACGGTTGAGACGCTGGGTTGTAGGAGAAAGTTGCATAACTAATTGGTCCTTGCTGTTTATTTGTGTATTCCTGAAATTATAAAATTTAAAAATTAAAATTAAATCCTTAAACAATAATAAAGATAAAAAGACAGTAATGAGAACGGTTGACTGGAGTAAAAACAAAAATAATACATAATGTTACCTAATACTGCCCTACAATAGAACTGATGGAGATTAATACCCAGCCAGGTTCATTCTTTCGCGAGATGTTTGAGGCGCAACTCATCTCGCGAAAGTGTGAATTTATCTAACATCTCTAGCGTAACAATCACATGAATCCATAAATTTTGCCCCTCCCAAAAGTCACTTAACTCGAATACATAAGTTTTAACTTTAACAATATTTATAGACTGACAACGTATTTGAAGATGATGCAGTTGTCCATATGTGGTAATGACCTTTTAAACTAACGCGTTCTACTATCATTTTTAAAAATATATAAACGGGTCAATAACGCGTACATATATAGAACTTACTTGTAAAACTCGACGTTTCGGCCAAGTTACATTGACCGTGGTCACGAGCAGACTGGAGCAGCGAGTTTCCTCCGTCGTTCACGTCGGGATCGATTTTCATCTACCCCTTTCTGGTCTTGTTTTTTCGAATTTAGCCTACACACAACACTAACCGTATCTTGGACTTTATTTGTTTGCAGGTGCAAAGGCCGTATTTTGCTAATCACTGGATTCCAAGCAGGAGACAACTTAAATCCGTCTTCCCTGTTGAAATTTTTATATTTCCTAATTTTAATCGCTTCCCGTACCGTACGGGGAACATAGTGTCGCTCAGTAGAGAGAACCTGAGGTCGGTGGAATTCAATCCAGTGATCAGTGCTGGAATCCAAAATATAGCCGACTTATTAACCTGCCTGTTTCTTACAGCCGTGATATGCTCTTTGAGTTTTACAAGTAAGTTCTATATATGTACGCGTTATTGACCCGTTTATATATTTTAAAAAAAAAGCGGTAATGACCACCTACCAACGTAGTAGTGTTAACACCTTGTGCCTCAAATGAACAAGCTCAGCTGTCCAGATTATTACAAAAAAATGCGGTAGTCGTTATAAAAACAGTAAATTGCTGCAATGTGAATTACCAATAATCTTCTTTTATTTTTGTAGGATTGTATGTAGTATAATGAATAGATTAGTTCATGATATTAATAATCAAAAACTACTCATGTAATATATTTAACTAGCTGCATCCCGTAACCCGCTGTTTCGTTAACGTATTTTTGTGAATCCAACGAAAGCCCTATGTTCGAGATCAAAATAATCCTTTATATTAAGCCTAATATTAGAAAAACTAAATATATCTGTTAATGCGATGAATCCGTGAATCAATTTTAGGTTAAAACTATCTATGTTATAAGCGATGGTTGACTTTTACCATCAGGAGACCCATCTGCTTGTTTGCTATCTTATGATATAAAAAAATCTAGACATTCAATTTTATTCAATTTTGTTCTGCCGATTTTGCGTTATTGATTGACAAATATATTAATAGGATGATAAAACTAACACCAAGTTCCAGAAATACAAACGCTTGTCCTGGTCAAAAGTCAAACCCGAAGTCCATTACGGAGTTAGAGCTAACAATTTAAACATCGAGGAAAGGCAAAAAACTTATAATCTATTTGACAAAACATGTTGTTTTGGGTTAGCGCAGACCTCTCTGATGATTTAGATGTAGAGAGAGAACGTAGAGCATTGGCAGTGAGATGCAACATGTTGGCCCGCAGGTTTGCACGATGTAGCGCTGAAGTAAAAATTCGCTTATTTAAAGCATACTGCCAAACGTTTTACACGTGTAGCCTGTGGGTCAAGTGCACAAGTAGGGCGCTCAATGCTCTACGTGTTCAGTATAATAATGGGTTAAGGATGCTGTTGGGGCTACCTCGGTACTGCAGTGCATCTGGGATGTTTGCCGAGACCCGCATTGACAGTTTTCATGCGATCTTGCGCAAACGTGTGGCCTCGGTGATGCTGCGGGTGCGGAATAGTACCAACGGTCTCCTTAACACCATATTGGATAGGGTGGACTGTCCTGTGGTAAGGCACTGGAACGCATGTCACATGCGTTCCAGAGCGCTTATATTTAATATTAAATAAAAATTAAATAAATTAATAATGTAAATTCTCAATTGTTGGTCCAAACAATTTTAAGAGTTCCGTACCTCAAAAGGAAAAACATAACCTTTATAGGATTACTTTGTTGTCTATTTGTTTGTCAGTTCGTCTGTCTTTCCGACTGTTTATCTCGGGAACGCGTGAAGATATAGAGTAGACCTGAGCCCTTGAAGCTGTGAAAAAAATGAACTTCTAAGTTTACGTAAAGAAGGAGATACGGCCGTTGCCACATAAAACTTATATATTAGCACTTCCAAGGGATTCAAAATTTATAGGACACTCCGTTGTTCCAGAACTCTAAAATTTGATGTATTGTAATATAATCAACAGCTATTAGTACAGGGAGAAAAATATAGATTTGTAATTAAATCATACAAAATATAGTATTTATTTAAAGTAAATTGATTTTCTATCTTATGATATATAAATAAATACCTGCTGGGTTGGTTGTTTAACTAAAAGTTGTGATGTAGCCGGCTGTGTCCTCAAATCTCTTTGTTCTGGCTGTTGATGTTTGATGCTTTCAGTAGGCAAATTTTGTTGACTTTGTTGATCATTATAATACAAAATCCCTGGTTGAGGTTGAATTTGCTGCTGGTAATATGGCAACTGTTGAAGGAGTCTTAAAGGTTGAGGAAATTGGTTGTAAGGGGACGATAAAAACAAATGGTTGTTTGGTATTTGTTGCAGAATTTGTGGAATTGCTGAATTTGCTGGTTCGTAAGACTTTTGTATTTCCACTGCTTGCTTAATCTTCTGGTTTGATATTCTCTGCGGTTTCACGTTGTATTGCAATGAGTTTGTGGCTGGCGCTGGGAATCTCTGCTGTTGAACTAAATGCTCTGAGTATGCTAGTTGTGATGGTATGGGAGGTGCTACTTCAAATGTTGTTGGTGAAGAGATCTGAAAAATATAAGTAATTAAGTTAAAGGAAATCAATCCTATCTGTTTGATGCGGTTTAGTATAAAGCACGTGGTACACAAGAATGACATATGGTGTTCGTTTCACTCTGCCAGAAACCTGGCAATATTTATTTTTCTAGCTCAATTCATTGAAAAAAAAATTAAAAATTGACACGCAAGTTTTATTTAAAAACTTAATCTTGATCATGTATTAATCATACATATATATTATACAACTTAATTTTCGATCGATAAACACGATTATTGCACCAACTGTAAGTAATAAGTTTGTGATAGTGAAATTCTTTTTTTTTAGGGTTTCGAAGTAAACTAGGAACCCTTATAGTTTCGTTTTGTACATCCGTCCGTCGTCCGCACGATTGCTTAGAGATTACTAGAAGGCTGTAATTTGGCAGGAATATACCTATCAGTCACTTCAACAAAGTGGAAACGCAGAATCTTAAAAAAAATTTTTTAGGGTAGCTCCCCTACAAGCAATCTGGGGATTTTAATTTTTTTTTCTCACGTACCCGATTGTGTGGGGTATCGTTGGATAGTTAGAAAATATTGTAGGCTTCTGAAAACAATGTTTCGATTAAGGGACTCGTTTGTAGAATATTAAGCTTTTAAATGCTAATTTTTGTTAGAGGCGAGTGTCTCCCCCCATCTGGAGGCTAAATGGTTGGTTTTTGGGGTGGGAAAAAAATTATAGTGCTAGTAATTATATTGAAGTTAAAAAGCAAACTATTACGACTTAGAAGGTTTTACAAGTTTTTGAGTAATAGTCGACCAATTTCAGAAAAGTTTTTATAGGCGGTGAACCTGTGGTGCGGATATATATTTGTCATTAACGTTGAATAGCCTAAATTTTCATAGTATGAAACATTAAGTGTTTTCTTAGTTCTTTTCTTAGTCCTTTTATTGTGATGGGCAACTTCGGAACCTTACATTGCGCGAGGCCCGACACGCACTTTATCAATTTATTGATATTAAACTAACCACAGACCACATGAATACTAATAGACACGCTATTGGAAGAAAGCGTGTCAGCGCACATGTGAGCAAATGCTCCCCTCACTGTTAAAAAGTGTCATACATCAGCTGTATTCTGAACAAATAAATTAAATTGGAGTGTCTGTTTGTAACATTTAAATAGCCGCTTTTTACTAAACGCATATGGATGGGTACACAGTAACTATGTCAAAATCATATTTTCTACATTTTTGTCTGTCCGTCTCTCTGTCTGACTGTTTGTTTTGGCTAATCTCTGAAACGCCTGAATCGATTTTTATGGGACATTTACTCGCTGATAGCTGATATAGTAAGGAATAATTTAGGCTATTTTTATTTTAGAATTTTTTTAAGCGGATGAAGTCGCGGGCACAGTTCGTTAGTAGATATATTATATCGTGAAAAAATAGAAATTAGCCGTGTTGTTCTGTTTTATCGTACCGAATGAGATGAAAAGGTTTAAAAATTACACTTAAAGTGAATATATTTCATTGGTAAGTAGTATAACTCTGTATTTCTGTGTGTAAATGCAAGCTACACTGACAAACTATGACATTGCCTTAAAAGGCGTATCCATTTAATCCATCTGTAAGACATTGCATCTTGCCAAATTCCATGATTCGAGTCAACATGAATTTTTGAATCCCATGTCATCGCAAAATATGTGACATCAAATTTCATATCTTTAGATCGTGTTAACTTTTAAGTTTAATTTTTTCACAGCTAAAAGATACTGTATATCTAAATATCACTACATAGTATAAAACAAAGTCGCTTTTTCTGTCTGTCCCTATGACCCTATGTATGCTTAAATCTTTAAAACTACGTAACGGATTTTGATGCGGATTATTTCAAAAGATAGATTAATTCTTGAGGAAGGTATTAAATGTATACAAACCATTCCAATGTTCCTATGAAAATAAAAGCTACGCGGGTGAAACCGCAGGCCGGTCTCTAGTTTGATATAAATTTCAACTTGATACCTTTAGTGTTCCTGGGAAAAAGGACCGCAACAAAAAGACAGACGGATGGACAACAAAGTGATTTTAAAAGGGTTCCGTTTTTTTGATGTTAGGAACCCCATAAATAGATATAATCTTGCGAATCAGTTTAAAGCTTGTTTTTATAAATTCAATTAACATAAAGTAGATAGCTGTCGCTAGGGCTTGCTTGCACTCCGTTCAGGGCTTTCAGTCTTGCGCTACCGCCACTGAAATTAGCATTACCGTTCATTAGCACGCCCCAAATTATGCAATCTCTTGAATTTAAAAAGAAGCTTTTTACCTCATCTAGCGTTTTAACCTGCTCGGTACTTTTAATTGAATCTATACATATAATAAAATTGTAGGAAAGTCAAAACTGTACATTGAATATTTTTTAAAAGAATACTTGGGGCGTGATCTACAATCGATATCGAAGCCAAAAATATATGTAGTTTTTAGAATTTTTGTCTGTTTGTCTGTATGTATGTCCGGGGTAAACTCAAAAAGTACTGCATGGATTTACTTCAATTTTGCATGAATATTACTAACAGGTCGGGTCAACATATAGGCTACATATTATCACGCTATCATCTAGCGGGGAGGTGCTGTGCGGAGTAAACGAAGTCCGCGCGAACGAAGTCGCTGGCAACAGCTAGTTATATAATAAGTTGTACTTTTTAACAAAATTATCAGTACGTCGGATCTCTTGTGACGTAGGCAGAAACTCGCCTTTATATTTTATGGTCTATCCTTCAAAGGAGTCCGGACCAACACCTTACAATTACAGAATATTTTATGTACATTCTCAAAATTGACGACAAGCTGAATCGACTAAAAAAAATAATCGTTTTTCTAGATGACCAGAAAGTGCCTCAAAAATCACCGCAAATAGGTGTCCATTTTTATTCTTATACATTTTTCGGTCTATCGTGTCCGAAAATCGGGTCGATAGCGTGTGGTAAGGAAATCCGTTTCAAACAAACATACAGGAGAATGCCGTGTGAACCCAGCCCTATATATGCTAGCCCTATATAATGTATTATATAGGTCAGCGAAAGTGGTATGATTGACGTGGTTGGTATGTTACGCTGTTGGAGTTTTCTTTGATTTCTGGGTTAACTGTAAGTACGTTCAATTTGTTAATGCATTCACTGTTTTTTTATATCATAAGAGTGAACAAGCAGCAGGCTTTCCTGATGGAAATAAAAAATTATTGCCTATATACACCAAATATGTTAAAGGTGCGTTGCTATCCTTGTGGCGGAGTGGTAATGCCACACGCATATATCTGCCAGCTACATTACCTTCTTAACCGGAACACGACAGTGAATTAAAGCTATTGCGGCAGCAAAATATAAGGTGGTGGTAACAAAACCCGGACGAGACGTTGCAGAACTCTACTATGTGGTAGTCGTCGTGTTAGTGATATATACAGCCCTAAAAAGCCTTCCCCTTTTACGAACTACTTGTCGGAATTACCGATGTTCTATTATTTTAGGATGGCCCGGACCAACACAGTGGTTTTTTCTTATTTGATAAACAACACGGGTGTTATACATCGCACGTTGAAAACAAAAGTGGCATTATATAAAAATAGTGATTTTTCAGAATGGAAATTTAAATTTTTCGACGCAGCATTGTGACTCATATCTAAGTTAATATCGTAAAAGTATGCAAAATATTAAAACGCCAATTCTTGTATTAATAGAGGTTTTTTTCAAATAATATAGATATTGTTTTACCTAAGAATTGCCGTTTTTGAATAATGCTACTTTTGTTATAGGTGCGATATAATATTTGTAGAAACTTACCCTTGGTTGATAGATAGAGACAGGAGAATACAAGTGGCTGGCAATGGCCGCCTGGAAAGGTGGCCCTTGTCCCGTTAGCACGTCGGATATCTTTGCTATTGGAGGCTGTGGTGTTGCGTAGATTTGCTGCAACAAATATATTTATTATTAGCCTCCGATTGGAAATAGGGTGTTACAAGTTTGACCTTTATGTGTGTGTGAATGTGGCTCCGTAGTCCTTAAACAGGTGAACTGATTTGGATGAGTTATTTTATATTAAAACTGGCTAGTGGTGTTTCATAGACATGTTTTACTTAACTCGATCTAGTCGTTTCAACTTCATCATTTTTTTCTACTCGATGAAAGGAATTAAGCAACTGATATTGGCGTAATCGTCTATTTGGTATTCTGTTACTTCAATGATATTACAATAAACATGAAATTTTGACCTGAGGCTGCTCGATTCCTACTTGAAGATCATCAGCTCTACATGTTTTGCTTTGCTAATGAGTCACATGAGCCAGAAAGGTGGTGTTATGATTAAAAAAGGTGTGGGTTAAAATTTTATTTAGAGTTATTTCTTTCAACTTTTTATCGCGATATGTCTGTCTGTTACGCTTTCACGGCTAAACCGCTGAACCGATTTTGAGGAATTTTGGCATAGATATAGATGAAGATCTGGGGCAAACATAAGTTAATTTCTTTTTATAAATCAACCTCTAAGGGGCTGGAATAGGGGATGAAAAACCATATCGCTAATATGTTATTCCACTTGCGGGTGATACTGCGCGGGTTAGCTGACGTCGTAATAATATTGTTAAAAATATTTTAAGTGGGACCATGAATATTTTTTTAATCGCAGTAAAATTGCAGAAACTGACTTTCCATTTCCTGTACCTCTGGAACCCAGCGTCAGATCTTCACCAAATTAATTTAGGACCACACGGGCAGAATACCCTCCCAAATTAATATGGGACCACACGAGCAGTATGCCCTCCCAAATTAATATGGGACCACACGGGCAGTATACCCTCCCAAATTAATATGGGACCACACGAGCAGTATGTCCTCCCAAATTAATATGGGACCACACGGGCAGTATACCCTCCCAAATTAATATGGGACCACACGGGCAGTATACCCTCCCAAATTCCCTAATTGATAACCTCCTCCTTTTAGTAAGTCGGTTAACACTTTAACAGCCTATCACGTACTGAGTACGAATGGATGGGGTTGTCTCACGACGCTGATCACGTGCTCAGTATGGCGTCGATTTTCTTAGCGTTTGTTTTAAAATGACGCATGTGATTCGTGATTTGTGTGTAACCCCGGTGTACAATAACTCTTTAGCTACTCATGCGTGTATGATTCACTGATGGCAAGTCTAGGGTGTGGGCGGGGTAAGCGAGCAAGCGCCGCGCGGCACATAGTCTCCGTAGTAATTATGGCGCGAAATGCCAACCACTCGGCGTAGTTATCGATTTCAATCACAGGATATTCTCTATACATTGATCAATGATGATGATTCGGATATTAAAGAAGCCCCTGATATTCAAATGAAGGTAAGTTATTATATTATATTGGTGTATTTTAAAAATACACATGTTCGTTCGTAAAAAATGTACATGTTCGATTTTTATTTTTTTCACTTTCAGCCTATTTTCATGTATTTAAAAATATATAATTTATAAATGTTTTTATTCCTATCCTAAAAATATGAGACCATTGCATAGATGTATCACACATAGTTTTTTTATAAGACTTACAATATCGGCAAAATCGCCGGCGTACCAGGAAAGGCGCGCTTTAAAAATGTAGATGACTGTTAAAGTATTAAGAAGGCTTCTGTTTTACTTACCTATGCTGAATTTATTTCGTATCATATTTAATACATATTTTTGCTGTCTAGTAAAGTACAGACTAATCTAAGAAGTAATCTCTTCAAAAATTTTATCCTATATCGAATGAAGATTACCAAATTGACAGGGCTGTCTGGTTTATCAGTAAGTTTGGAGTCGACGCAGTCAGGGCTCCGTAGGTTCCGCTCACGGAATAATGTTATGACACTAATCGCCTTATCTCTGTCGGGAGCGGAGTGCAAATACCCTCGCGTTTAAAGGGAGCTTAGGGGCACTGAGTGACATTTTTGATAATATTTTCTTTGCCTTTGCGTGCTCATAATTACTCCAATGCGCAATAAGAGTAGGTATAACTTTTTATGGTTACATTAAAATAAAAATTAAAATACCGTCACGCTTATATCTACAAATGGGTAGGGAGATGTGTAGCTCGTGCATTCACGGTTAACTAACTTTGACACCCGGATAAACCATCGACAAATCGGACATATTTTCAATCTCAGGCTAGTTATGTTTTCGAGAAAAAATAAAAAATCATTCAAAATTTAAATGACTTAGGTCAAAACCGGGAACTCGTGGTTATACCCCTGGGCCATATAGGTGACATAAGATCTCAATAAGATGACAGATTTTGTGACAAACACTGGTGTGGTTCAGATCATGAGGTCTCAGGTAAAGTGTTTTTCTTTCGAATTGAAGTTAGGCAGTTGGTCTTAATGACTAATATAGCAAAACTGGGCATTTTGGACGAGCAAGAAGCTCAACCAGATTTTAGTTAAATGGGTTTAGAACCCACCCTAAGGGTGTCTTCTAAGAGACAGGATTTGGATTTGGCGTTATCTTAACGATTAGTGGAAGAGTAAGTAGCACCAGGATTTTGATTCGATAATAACTATCGACCATTGTCTCCATTGTGTAGAAACAGTAGACCGCGGCGACGCGACGTTTTGAGGACTTAGAAACCTTTTTCAACTATTTTCACTATGAAGTCAGTATGTCTGTAAATATGCGTGTTATTCTGTCCATTCAGCATACAGCAGAAACTTGCTGTCCAGACCGATTGTACTGGGATAATTTAAGCTACACAGGTAATACAGTTAGACAGGTAACTAATGAATCAATTAGGCTCCTAACAGATAGTAAAGCGGTCCTACTGACACTACAAAACAACAAAATAAGCTTGAGCTTTATTGATATAATTTTTTTTATATCATAAGATAGCAAACAAGCAGATGGGTCTCCTGATGGAAAGAGTCAACCATCGCTTATAGACACCAAAGGTGTTAAGGGTCCGTTGCTACCTTGTGGCGAGATCTTATGCCACATACATAAGTTTACAGGCTACCTTACGCTCCAAATCGTAACACGACAGTGACAAGCACTGACGCTATTGCGGCCAGAATAGGTAAGGCGGTGGTGCCAGATCCGGGCGAGACAATACAGAACTCTACCACCTAGTAGCCACGATGTTAGTGACACGTATAGCCAATCGGTCGCCTTTTACGTCCTGCCTGGTAGAACAGCAGTTGGCCTATTCTTCAAAGGAGCCCGGTACCAACACGGGGGGAGCTGATGTTGTAAATAAGGTAGAAGGGTAGTATAAATATCGCATAATCTCCTAACTCACTAACATAAATAAGAATAATAACGTTACACTACAGTAAAAGGAGATAGTGACTCTTATAGAGAAAATGACGCAGCCCATGAGTTAGCTCGGAAGGCTTCTGACATAGCCCCTATAGCTTCTCACTGTCCCTCTACAGGTAAGCTAGCTGACAATGTCAACGCATGACACAAATGAACAATAAACACTGGGCCAAGAGTATTGACTGTGGTCATAAGAAAAAGGCAATAGATACGGTAACCCCGTAGTTGGCGCATAGCTTAATAAAATTAAACAGAAAACAGTACCGTATAATAACTGGAGCAACTTATTACAATCATAGTCCTTAAACAAACACATGTTCAATAAGGGTGTTACTGACAGTCCTCTATATACAGCATGCAATCGCATGGAATCAGCCGCCTTTGTAATATCATCAAGTGCGAGAGTCTGGGACTTCGGAAATCATTCCCTGATGTTTTCTCATATTCCAAAGGTTTGCCAGGCTTCTTGGAGTAGTTCAGATGGCGGGACCATCCCCAAAAATCGGTGAGTCGTCGAGTCATCAACAATCAGTACGGTCATGAATAATTATTTGATATTTTTTTAAAGAATGTGTTTTAGTTATTAAAATGCAATTATTACACACAAGAATACTAATGTTAGCATAGTAAACGCATACCCTCCCTTAGAACGTCACAGTCGGGTGTGAGTAAGCAAGTTAAATATGCGTCGGTATTCTCTCTGCGGCGTGGCACAATTTTTCTTCGGCTTCTTATAAAATTCAACAATTTATATCGTTATTCTTATTACGCTTTGGTTTGCCCCTATTCATAGTGTTTGTATGCAACATAAATTTTTATAAAAAAAATACAATATTGCTGAAATTGCATATTTTTTTATAACGTTGAAATTTTTTTAGGTACTTTAAATCAATTTAGATATAAGTCAAATAAATTTATAAATTGTTTGCAAGAATATGGTGTTATACCAGTCCTCCGATTTGTAATAATAGTATATTTATGGACGATTTATTTATTATTTTAGATGATTGTTACCTCCTTCCATCACAAGACCTACTTTGACCGCCTCGTTGGTCGAGTGATTAGTGAACCTAATCATGAATCGATGGGGCTGGGGTTCAATTCCTGACAGGGACATACACTTGTGTGATGGGCATACATGTATGTATTTCTGGGTTTGGGTGTTTATTAAATATGTTTGAGTATTTATATAAGTATTTCTATGTCTTATCGTTGACTAATACACATAACACAAGTAAAATGATTAGTTTACTTTGGGGTTAAAGATCAAATCGCGTAATTTGTCCACCGATATTATACACAAACGTTGTTCTGCATTTTTAACTACTCTTATTTTTTTCTATATTTTCTCACCTTTAAAACCTTCCCTGGACTTCAACAATTAATTCAAAACCAAAATTAGCCAAATCGGTTCAGCCGTTCTCGAGTTTTAGCGAGACTAACGAACAGCAATTGCTTTTTATATATATAGATAACTTACTTGTTTGCTATATTATATTACGACATAAAAATGGAAATAGTGAAGTAAAAACTCCGTAAGTCACGTTATATGATTTTTGGTATGGGAAAAATGCATCATTATCGTGTGTAGTAATAATTTTTGATTATTTATATTTATTTATATTAATAAAAAGGGCATTTAAAAACGTTGAAATTGTTAAATAGTTTTGCATGTCCTTAAAATCTGGTGGCACGCTGAACCGATTGAAAAAAGTTTTAGTTTCCTAGATTGAAGCGACATCTTTTGTAGTGACTTTTTAATGAACTGTCTCCTTAAAAATCACTACAAAAAATGTCGGTTTCTGGTGTCGTGTTTCATTGTTATACATTTTTTGGCTAGCCCCTCAGCGCGCAAATAATAATGTGCTATAAGGAATTCCGTTCCAACAGTAAAGAAATCAATTTGAACAAGTTTACGTTCAATATCCTCAATTATCAAGATATGTAGTCGATTTCGAAGGATATACTCGCATGTAGAATTACAGCTCAAATTATCATAAGTGTGGATTGTAAGTAATATAGCCATAAGAATAGCAGGTATAGCAAAAAACCGAAAAAATATACTGCAAATTGGATCAGACTACACATGGACACGTCGTTTCGAGGCTGCGTGATTTGTGTGCAAAATGTTTCCAAATGACTTTTCATTTAAAAAAGTAATCGGCAAAGCGTGTTCTCCAACAGCGTACTAATCATTCGCCGTTAACGTTATTTGCAAACAGAAAATAACATTATATTTCACTGTTACTGCATTTTTACAAGAAGCAAATACGTAATTTCTTACTTTTTTTTTTTTTTTTTTTTATAGAAGAGGGGGCAAACGAGCAAGAGGTGCACCTGATGGTAAGTGATCACCGCCGCCCATGGACATCTGCAATACCAGAGGACTTGCAGTTGCGTTGCCGGCCTTTTAAGAATGAGTAAGCTCTTTTCTTGAAGGTCCCTATGTCGTATCCGTTCGGAAAAACCCCTGCCGGTAATTGATTCCACAACAGAGTAGTGCGAGGCAAAAAGTGTCGGGAGAAACGCACAGTTGTGGATTTCCAGACCTCGAGATGGTGAGGATGGAACTTTGAATTTTGACGCGATGTCCGATGGTGGAATTCGGCGGCAGGAATTATTCCAAACAACTCGTCGGAGCACTCCCCGTGATAAAGACGATAGAAGACGCAGAGTGAAGCTACATCTCTGCGTAATGCCAAAGAGTCGAGCTGTTCCGAAATAGCCTGGTCGTCAACGATTCGAACCGCTCTACGCTGTATGCGATCAAGAGGAAGAAGCTGGTATTGGGGAGCTCCGGCCCAGAGATGAGAACAGTACTCCATGTGGGGCCGAATCTGTGCCTTATAAATTTGAAGGCGATGGGCCGGCAAAAAGTACTGTCTCGCTCTGCTGAGCACACCGAGCTTTTTAGAGGCTAATTTAGCCTTGCCTTCCAAATGACCGCGAAACTGAACGTAATTCGATATGTCTTATTATTATTACTTAAATTGAACTTGAATTTGTTTAATTATAAATTATATATATATATATATATATATATATATATATATATATATATATATATATATATATATATATATATATATATATACATATAATAAAATCGCTGGAAAGTCAAAACTGTACACTGAAACTTGGGGCGTGACCTACAATCGATATCGAAGCCAAAAAATTGTTTTTAGAATTTTTGTCTGTTTGTCTGTATGTATGTCCGGGGTAAACTCAAAAAGAACTGCATGGATTTACTTCAAATTTTGCATGAATATTACTAACAGGTCGGGTCAACATATAGATTACATATTATTACGCTGTCACCTAAGGGGGAGGTGCTGTGCGGAGTAAACGAAGTCCGCGCGGACGAAGTCGCTGGCAACAGCTAGTAAATAAATAAATTAGACCGCCCCGTTGGTTGAGTGGTTAGCGACCCTGACTACGCAATCGACGGGGCTCGGGCTCGATCCCCGACGGGGACAAGCATTTGTGTGATGAGCATAAATGTTTGTATTTCCGGGTTTGGGTGTTTATTATGTATGCAAAAGTATTTATATATGTATTTCTATGTATTAGTATCGTTGATTAACACCCATTACACAAGCAAATAATTTGCTTACTTTGGGGTTAGATCAGTAAGTGTAATTTGTCCCGTTAATATATTTATTTATTTATTTATCACTGGTTTTGCTTCATTTGTTGCGGGATTCAGTTTTAAAGTATTAAAAAAATTGAATATTGCTTAATTCTACATTATATTTTAATATTCATGTTCTAATGATGCGTAGAATTGTAAAGTTAGGGTTCTTATTTTAAAAAAGAGAGGTGCAAACGGACAACGATGATGCCCTTTTTTCAACCGATATTCCAAAAATGAATTCGCAATTCGGATGTTTATATATTTTTAGGGTTCCGTACCGAAAGGGTAAAACGAGACTCCATTACCAAGACTCCGCTGTCCGCCTGTCTGTCCGTCAGTCTCTCATCAGGCTGTATTTCATGCACCGTGATAGCTAAGCAGTTAAAATTTTCACAGATAATGTATTTCTGTTGCCACTATAACAACAAATACTAAAAACAGAATAAAATAGACATATTAGGGGGGCTTGCTTGCTGAGGGACACAAATATGATTTTTTCACCATTTTCTTACAGATAACTGTGCTTGTGACTTCGTCCTCGTGGAAAAAATTCTAAAATAAAATCCTGCATCGTTCCCGTTCGCGTGTAATTTCTGGGATAAAAAATATCTTATGTCCTTTCTCGGGATTCAAACTATCTTTGTAGCAAATTTCATCTAAATCTGTTCAGTGGTTTAGGCGTGAAAAAGAAACAGACAGATAGAGTTACTTTCGGGTTTATAATATTATATAGTATATAATATATAGCCTAGCATTGATTATTGACTGCCGTCAATTAAGTAAGTTTATAACATCCTAAAGATGATGATAATTGATTATTGACTGTGGTAAATTATAATAAATATTTACTCCATATAATTTTATAACAGATTAGATTTACATTCAAAAAATATTGACATCTATATGTATATAAATAAGTAAAATAAGCATACAATACATTATCATTATTCAGTAATATTTTCCTACATTTTTTTGGGAAAAATTATCATGTTGGTAACTCAAAGCACCATGTCAAATTGAAATATTTTATCCAGTACCCACCTTAGATTAGTACTTAAATAATAAAGTATCTTCACGCCCGTATCCCCGCAGGGGTAGGCAGAGGTACAACAAGTGCACCCACGATTAGCCGAAGATACTTGGTCCCACAAATGTGATAGGTGGCCAGCCTATCGCCAACCGGGCACTTTCCAATCCCGAGCAACTTTGTTTTTCTCAGAAAACTGAAAAAAACCCTTTTTTTTATGTGCCCGACCTGGGAATCGAACCCGGGACCTCATGTGGTCAACGCCAACGCTGGACTACTAGACCACAGAGGCGACTTAAATAATATAACTTGTAATTATTTAATAACTGTGTAAAACATCCCTTATGATGTTATAATAAGGGAAACCAGGTGGATGTATAAAATTATATGAAATACAAGTGAACTGGAAGGACGAGTGAGTTTATTTGTAATATCTATACTAAAAATAAGTTGTGAAGTGAACTTAAAGTACAAATGCTTAGTCAATTGTGACCTATTTTTTTTATATCATAAGATAGCAAACAAGCAGATGGGTCTCCTGATGGAAAGAGTTAACCATCGCCTATAGACACAAAAGACGTAATGTGGCGAAGTCTAATGCCACATGCGTAAGTTTACCGGTTACCTTACCGTCCAAACCGGAACACGACAGCGACAAGCACTGACGCTATTGCGGCAGGAATAGATAAGGCGGTGGTACCAGACCCGGACGAGACAATGCAGAACGCTATCACCTAGTAGCCACGTGTGTAGTAGGTAGTGACTCGTGTAGATATCGGTCGCCTTTTACGAGCTGCCTAAAGAACGGTAGTTGGTCTATTCTTCAAAGGAGCCCAGATCTAACACGAGGAAAATTCCTATTTTAAGATTGATAAAGATGTGATACAGGATTTGAAGGTACAGAAATTAGGAAGTTGGTTGTTCAGTTTTACTGATTTTAAATTATATAATATCATAGTAATAACTGTATGACAGTCAGTTCACACAGATATTTGCCTTTTATGAACAGACAAACAAAACTAGCTTTTACATATAGATAAGTAGGAAGTAGCGTTAAACACTCAGAGAAATGCTTTTGTGAGGAGTTCAAAATAATGGTATTGATAAGACAAGCCTCATCAATTATTAATAACTTCTTTTTTTAAAATCAATTAAAAATAAAGCCAAAATTTAATAATTTAAAGCTAATTAAATAAGAAATTAAAATAATTATGTTCTTATTGTAATGTCGAAATTCGGCTAGACTTCTCCAGACGTTAGCGTGTAGCGACATTTCTAGTAATTACGTTAGCAATATTGCCCTGAGATAATTGCCTTTAAAAATTATGTATTCTTTGGCGCGTTGTAATATTAATTCGTTCTTGTACTTGACGGTAAATTATGAAGCTTTGGCGTAAATTAAGCAACTTTTTTTAATATTACGCTAACGTGTAATTAATAAAACATAATTAAGACAAAGGAACTGATTGCTATTAATTGTATAACATTTTAATAGATTTTTAAAACAAAGTTGGTAGGGGCTGCCTAATAACGATCTACAAGGAAAATTGTCGACGTAGTTACAATGCTTATTAATTACCTGTTATTAGATTTACCCCATGTTGGTTCAGGCCAAGAGGCCAAGTTTTTTGAAGAATAAATAGCTGCCGTTCTGTCAGGGGGGCGTAAAAAGGGATCGATTTTCTATGACACTACTATTGTGGCTACTACATAGTAGAGTTATGCACTGTCTCGCCTGGCTTTGGTACCACCATCTGCCATTCCTGACGCAATAGCATCAGTGCTTATCACTGACGTGTTCCGGTTTGAAGGAGTAAAGCAACCGTAACTTATGCATGCATTGCCAACCCCACACGGACAGCAACGCACCATTAGCATATTTGTTGACTGTAGGCGATGGTTATCTCTTACCAGCAGGAGAGCAATTACCTTGTTTGCAATCTAATTCCGAAAGTTACTTGAGTAACATAGGCTGCTTTTTGTTACTTGTTTTTGCTCGACTAAACAAAATGCCACATGAACGAAGTCTCGGGCAATAGCTATTTCAAAATACATGAAGAATATAGCCGGTAAACCTATATGCGTATGACTATAGACCCCGCTACAGGGATAGCAGCTGACGTATGTGGGCGACGGTGGTCTGTTTCCATGGGGAGAACCATCTGCGTATGCCATTGATACTTATGAGATAAAAAAGATTATTTCCTATAATTTTTAGTTTTAAATTTTGCCCTTGTACTTTTTCACAATTCACTATATATATATATATATATATATATATATATATATATATATATATATATATATATATATATATATATATATATATATATATATATATATATATATATATATATATATATATATATATATATATATATATATATATATATATATATATATATATATATATATATATATATATATATATATATATATATATATGTATATCTATCAATGCTTGTATTGTCGTGTTTTGCTTTGGAGGGTAAGGTAGCGAGTAGACTTATGCATGTGGCATGTGGCCATAGAATTCTGGCAGCACATTAAAAAACATACATTACGTATACGATTTTTATAAATAAACTAGCTGTTGCCAGCGACTTCGTCCGCGAGGATTTCGTTTACTCCGCACTGCTCCTCCCCCGTAGGTGATAGCGTGATAATATGTAGGCTATATGTTGACCCGACCTGTTAGTAATATTTATGCGAAATTCGAAGGAAATCCATGCAGTACGTTTTGAGTTTACCCCGGACATACATTGACTTTCCTACGATTTTATTTATGTATAACAATATAATATAATTTAGATTATTAAAATATAAATTCAAGTCAACATTACGAGTATTGTATTTGGATTTCCATGCTAATGTGTAACGGAGCAGACAAATTTATTATATAAATCTTTGTAACCCTATTACTTGCAAATAAATATATTATAATTATTATGATAAAAAACAAGAGAAAATGGACACTCAAAATAAAACTTACAAAATATAATGAAAAAGCATAAAGATCAATTTAGAGCGGAATTGTGATTTTAATTTCGCAAAAAGCGTAATAGCAATTAGTATATTGTTTAAAAGCCCAAAAAATCTGCGCAATTATCCAGCCATTAGCCACTAATGTGTTTCTTGTGGGATTTACAAAACAAACCCTATTTGTTATTTAAATTTATTCGTTACGCAAAACGGGTCACTGGATGACGATTTATTTGCGAACCATTTTACAAAAGTAGAGGTCTATAATGTTTTTTATACATTACTAGCTGTTGCCCACGACTTCGTCCGCGCGGAATTCGTTTACTCCGCACAGCTCCTCCCCCGTAGGTGATAGCGTGATAATATGTAGCCTATATATTATGTTGACCCGACCTATAAGTATTCATGCAAAATTTGAAATAAATGCATGCAGTACTTTTTGAGTTTACCCCGGACATACATACAGACAAACAGACAAAAGTTCTAAAAACTATATTTTTGGCTTCGATATCGATTGTAGATCACGCCTCAAATATTCTTTAAAAAAATATTCAATGTACAGTTTTGACTTTTCTACGATTTTAGTATATGTATAGATAAGATAGCAAACAAGCTGATCGCATTTCTGATGGAAAGACATAACCACCGGATACACCGAAGACACCATATAAATAGTACATTGCTACCCGTGTGCTGGGGTGGGAATGCCACATGCACATATTTACCTGGCTCAGAGGATAGTCATCACACAACCACAACAACAAATATAGACCACCAAGAATATCACTCAGGAAAAAAACTAAGGTCGTTCGATTCAACGAGCATTTTGAGAAATCGATCCGCAAACAAAATCGTAGGTAAAAATGTTCGTTTTTGAACCGTAGTGCGTAAGTTCAATGTATTCTACAATACATACGTCATGTAACTAAACCATATATAAAATCAACCTTATAGTAGGGGAGCCCAAAATGATAAATGGAGCGTTGTAGGGAGCTATTGGATTTTGTAGATTAATTCATAGGAAAAATAAAAGGCTATTTAATGTTTTTCATTTCTATGGTGGGGAAAAATCTGCAGATAAAAAAATATTTAGAAAAGAACTGCGACATGGAAAAAGGTCACACACGTCAGATTAATGAATGTTGTGATAATTGCCAGCTAAAAAAGCTTCAAGTGTAGCGTGAGGGAGTGGGAGGGTCACACCACTCTTTTCGAAATAGCTATTACAGTTGACCTTATGGGTCGTTACTGCGTCACCGGGCTTTTTGGGCGAGCAGAGTGCTCAGCCAGAACTTACAATATTAAAATTGGGCCTATAAACGCCCGCGTTAAGGGCTGTCTCCTGTGAGACCGGACCTGGGCTTAGTAGGACGTTCGAACTTGTGGTGGTGGGAGGAGTCGTGGCATTTCGCCCCGCGTTAAGCGCGGGGCGATAAAGAAGTCTTCGCCGTCGAGACCGGCGACGACGGTGTAGTGTTGTGTGTGTTACATCTGAGTTGGTGTTGTTATTTGTGATGGTAACAGGATCGTCGGGATAGGAAGGTACATGTCGTGGCCTCCTGAACCTGGGTAGGGCGGCCGCGTCTGGCTCGTAGTCCGCCGCGGCTTTTATAAGGGGATTTTTGTGATGTGTTATTTTTTCAAAATAACGTATCGATATAATTCTTTCATATATTGCATAATGGTTGAGAGTTCTAGGTCCCGATGAAGGTCTACATTGCGCATGTACCATGGTGCACATGAATTTATTTTGAACGACCTGCAATTTACAGAGGTTACTAGGGGTGACGTGAGCAAACGCTATGCTTGCGTACGTCATTATGGGGCGTATACATGTTTTATAAAGTGTCACTTTGTTTCTAAAGTGTCATTTTACTGTTTTTGTTTAGTAGAAAGTAAAGCTTACTTAATACCATTTTGGCTTTGTTTGTGACGTTCTTAATGTGTGGTAAGTAGGTCATAGTTTTGTTTAGTGTGACTCCGAGGTATTTGGTTTGTTAGGGAGGGTCACAAATTTGCACAAGTTGTTTTAACATTCTCGAGCGCGTTTGAATTTTCTTTTATTATAGAGTAAATGATAAAGAATGACACAAAATCTGACAATTTCCACAAGCCAAAGTTATTGGAATTTTGTTTTTTTTTCCTGCCCTAGTTAGCGTCTCTTTATATTATATTATATTATATGTAATATAAATAGGCTTATGTTTGGTAGAGAGCCTCAACAGTATGTTAGGTACCCTCCCCAATGTTAATTTGACGCGCTCGAGTAAATGCAAAAATCCTCTCTTGGGCTTCCATACTATTCTGTATGGACGAACAAAAAATCGAATCTCGAGTAATAAGGCTTCTTACTAGTACACCTACTGGAAACTGATTCTTCACATTGATACATGGAGAATTTTCTTCAATTAGCATCTAAGATGCATACGATCAATGAAGAGCTATTTTTATTTGTTTATAAACAAAAATTTTAAATCATCTAAATACACACATTTTTACTGACGATTTTTAAATACCCGCTACGTATGTAGATAAGGAAGTTACTGTTTTTCCCCCCCGATCTTAGGAAATCGAGTTTTCACTAGATCTAAACGTTTTGAGGTCCTACGAACCTTTTTCCGACCATTTTCAAGATGACGTCAGTATCCTGTATATATGTATGTGTTTGTATGTGTGTATGTAAACATCTCATAATTTTTGAACGACTCAACCGATTAAAACGCGGTTGGTAGCATTCAATTTTAAAAAACCCCAAAAAAAATTTCCGAAACAGTATTTTTTTAGTATAACTTCCAAATTAATGTACCGATAGAGCACAAAAACTAATCAGCTCTATTTCTCAAAAAACTACATCTAATGCATAAATTGCATCAAAATCGGTTTATCCGTTTGGGACTAATCGTTGAAGAAAACTTTTGAAAAAAGGGGTTTTTCGACATAACTTCGAAATCTTTCAACCAATATTTTTTATATTTTACGATATTTACAACTAAAACAAGATAAAATTAAAAATTTCAACAACCCCCGACACATTTTGTTATGCTAAGACCGCCATTCCGCTTACATATCACTTTGAAAGCAAAACGTGAAAGAAATCCTGCAGCATCAGGTTAAGGTTTCCATAGTTCCTTAATAAACGAGCTTGAGTTCTTTTATTGCAAGCTCCCATGACTACCTTTTAACTCTACCATGTAATCCTGATTTAGAGCACCTGTTTGCAATATATAACAAATTAGATCACACTCGATAGGATTATTTTTTTAGTTTAGGAGTTCCACGGCTACCTTCTAGTTCTATTATCAATCCCTGCGAATCGTCTGTCAGTCATTATTTTGCAGACAAGGTCTGATTTTTAATTTTCTAGCTTTACGAATACTCATTACAACTACATAACATACTTTTGCGTATGAATATATAGTATCCACTCGTCTAATATTGGTTTATTTAGAATTGATTTTCTGCTGTACGTTTTCCACTGTGTTGATCCGGCCACCTTTGAAGAAAAGCTAACTGCCGTTTTGCCAGGCAGGTCGTAAATGGCGATTGATTGGCTAAGCGAGTCACTAACATCGTGGCTACTAGGTGGTAGAGTTCTGCATTGTCTTGCCCAGGTCTGGTACCACGGCCTTACATATTCCTGCCGCAATAGTGTCAGTGCTTGCTTTTCACCGTCGCGTTTCGGCTTAGAAGGTAAGCTAGCCAGTAACCGTAGGTACGTGATATTAAGACAACGCCACAAGGATAGCAAGATATTAACATCTTTGGTGTTTTAGGCGATGGTTGACTCTTTCGATCAGGGAATCCATGTGCTTGTTTGCTATCTTATCTAATAAAAGATATATAAAGGCCAGCTACATCAACCCAAGCTCGATTGATCACCTTCGAATCCCATCATCAGTTCCCAGAAAATATTTAGTATCTAAGAATTTGTCAGAATAAACCGAATTAGCACACACTCCATGGATTTAACCGGTTTAGTTTAGGTGTTCTCAAGGACTTCTTTCAGCTCCATCATCAATCACTGGGAACCATCTGGCTCTAAAGTCCTAAAAAGTACAAATCAAAAAAGTAATCAGTATATGGTACTAAGTTCAAATGACCACCACCACTTTTTTTCGCATTATGCATCTGGATTCGGAAATTTCTATCTTCAAAACCACGACATCACGAGAAAGAAATTATTCTAACGAAATAAATTCTTACAAACTCCACTATCTTAGCACTTTTCATCTGTGACTTTCAGTAGAATTCTTCCAACTCAATCTTCAGATCCTCGCCATCATGAGTAGCAATTAAACTTAGTGTATATTTATAGCAACAAAACCGCTGAGCCAACACTCGGTTATTTCGTCAAAACTCAGCATCTGAGAGTTCCAGTCTCTACATCTAGGCTACATCATGAGTGCTACATCAGGTGGATGGTACCATAGGATTGTATTGTCGCTAATTTATCCAAGTTTGCCATGTTTTAATGCAAATGGACATCAGAAAGTCGCTGTAAAATGGTTTGCAATATTTAGAAAATCGGTTAATTACATACGAACATTGCCAGTTAAATAGAAGCTGGTGATTTTCAAATAAGGATCTATCAGCATCAAGTCAAGATCACCATATCATTGCAATATCATTGAAGTTACAGAATAGAGCATTTAATGTCAACAAAGCCTTTACAAGTTGCTTGATTTCTTTCATCAATTTGAAAAGAGCTGATAATCTTGAAACGGTTGAACAGATTCTAATGAATCATAGCTAAGAACCATCTCCCAAAATAGGGCTTTCATTTAAAGAAAACCGCAACCTAATCAGACCATCCGCCTGGTCGCTACGATGCCACGGACAGACACACAGATACACACATACACAGATACACAGATACACACCTGAAACTTATAACACCCCTCGTTTTGCGTCGGGGGTTAAAAACTACGTCAAATGCCGTTTCAAAAATTAAAATCGAATCTAGTTTTTAAAAGTGACAGCTTTTCAAACATTAAAATTACGTTATTTTTGTTTTTTTTTTATATCATAAGATAGCAAACAAGCAGATGGGTCTCCCGATGGAAAGAGTCAACCATCGCCTATAGACACCATAGGTGTTAATAGTGCGTTGCTATCTTGTAACGAGGTCTAATGCCACATGCATAAGTTTACCAGCTACCTTACCCTCCAAACCGGAACACGACAGCGACAAGCACTGACGCTATTGCGGCAGGAATAGGTAAGGCGGTGGTACCAGACCCGGACGAGACAATGCAGAACTCTACCACCTAGTAGCCACGATGGTAGGGACTCGATAACCAATCAGTCACCTTTTACGACCTGCCTCGCAGAACGGCAGTTGGCCTATTCTTCAAAGGAGGCCGGGACCAACACGGCGTTTACTAATTACTTATATTTTTGAATTAATTTTCACGCTAATACACCGAAATCTTATCAGCTTATCTTCTTTATAAACTGCGTTAACAAACATTAATTTTATCAACTCGGTCAATTTGTTTGGGATTTATCAATGATGAAATTTTTTTGGAAAAAAATGCTTTTTTGACATTACTTCGAAATTTTTCAATCTATCGATTATTTAGCTACAGATGTCTCAAAAATTGAGTTGAATGTCATTCGAAACGCCAAAATCAATCATCGTTTCCAAATTAAACAGCTTTTCAAAAATCAATATACTGCCATTATTAACAAAATAGATGTTTGAACTGGAAAATCTATGCTTATAGTTTTTACTATTTTGAGCTTAAAATACTTTAAATTTAGCGGAAAGATTCAGGGATGGCCTTTAGGGTCAACCGTTTACGGATTTTTTATTGTCGATTGATTCCTCAAATTGCTCGTTGAATCGAACCACCACAACTTTTTCCCGCCTTTTTTTGGAGATTGGAAATATTTGCTACATTGTCGACGAAGGTCGATAAACTTTACATGACTATCTATACCAATAAATAAAATTTGAGTGTCTGTAACATTAAAATAACCGCTTTTAACTAAATGCATATGGATGTATACATGGTACATATACCAAAATAAGGAACATATTTTTGCCGTGTTAGTCCCGGCCTCCTTTGAAGAATAGGCCAACTGCCGTTCTGCCAGGCAGGTCGTAAAAGGCGACCGATTGGCTATCGAGTTACTACCATCGAGGCTACTAGGTGGTAGAGTTCTGTATAGTCTCGCCCGGGTCTAGTACCACCGCCTTACCTATTCCTACCGCAATAGCGTCAGTGCTTGTCGCTGTCGTGTTCCGGTTTGGAGGGTAATGTGGCATTAGACCTCGCCACAAGATAGCAACGCACCATTAACATCTTTGGTGTCTATAGGCGATGGTTGACTCTTTCCATCAGGACAACCATCTGCTTGTTTGCTATCTTATGAATATATAAAAAAAATACAAATTTTGTCTGTTTGTCTGCCTGGCTGTCTGTTTGTCTGTCTGTCTGTTTCGGATAATCTCTGGAATAGCTGGACCGATTTGACGGGACTTTCACTGGCAGATAGCTGAGATAATAAAGAGTAACTTAGGCTACTTTTAATTTAGTTTTTTTTCACGCGGACGAAGTCGCGGGCATAGCTAGTCATATCTATACAAATAAATAAAATTGGAGTGTCTGTGATATTAAAATAGCCGGTTTTAACTAAATACATATGGATGTATACACGGTACACCTACCAAAATAACACTTTTTACAATTTTTGTCTGTCTGTCACTCGGTTTCGGATAATCTCTGGAACTGCTGGACCGATTTTGACGGGACTTTAGACTGACGGGACACTGGTAGATAGCTGTTGCAATAAGGAGTAACTTAAGCTACTTTTTTAAAAAAAATCCACGCGGACGAAGTCGCGGGCACAGCTAGTATATAAATATAAACTACTTCGAAAGTTAATATGTTGATTGTGATATGTTGAATTATTGGAATTAGTTTCCGTGTACAATTGCAATTTCCAGATAAACTAACAGTCTCCTCCATGTTGATCTGGACTCCTTTGAAGAATAGACCAACTGCCATTTTGTCAGGCAGCCCGTTTAAGGCGACTGATTAACTATACGTGTCACTACCATCGTGACTAGGTCGTAGAGTTCTGCAACGTCGCGATCGGGTATTTGGTACCGCTGCCTTAACTATACTTGCCGCAATAACGTGAATGCTCATCATTGTCGTGTTCTGGTTTAGTTTGTAAGGTACCCGGTAGACACATGCGTGTGGCACTGCTATCCCGCCACACAGATAACAACGCACCATCAACATCTTTGGTGTTTTTAGACAATGGTTTCTGTTTCCATCAGGAGAGCCATCTGCTTGTTTGATATCTAATGATATATAAAAAATTTGCGTGATTTTTCCATAAAACCTATTTTGTAGCGGGCATGGTGGTGAACAACTATTGTATTTTTATAAAAATCGAATTTTTTTCGAGGGTTCGTTTTGTTGAGACGAAATTATGTGCATATTCTTGGGCCCATTTTACCTGGCTATGCGCTGATTTGTAGTAATAAATCTCATGCTTATTCCAAATAGACTATAGCTGGATAGTGCAGCTTTCTAGTAGTTTTTTTTTTAATTTATTCATCAAAAGCAATGATGCAAAAAGAAAAATCTTCCCTCTTAATATTTGTAGAAAATTGATAAATATAAGTGTGTATGAACACCAATGATATTTATTCTTTAGAATTGTCATACGACGACTATTTCTTACCACAAAGAGAATGTCGTTTGGTATTCTGTAACAAAAACATTAGACGTAATAGGTGAATGTAAAGTCAATTATTGTTGCTGTAATCATTAATCAATACTGTAAAAATCATTGTAGAGTGTCTCGTGTTGAGTTTCAAAGTAAATAGATTGACGTAATCTGATCCACACTGTCGGCCATATTTTATTTTATATATATATATATATATATATATATATATATATATATATATATATATAAGTAACACCGTGCTAATAATAAAATGGAAACATAAGAACTGCGGATTTCTCAATCTTCTGCCTTCCTAGACCTACTCGTAGCATCAAATCAAAGTTTATACTATGCTCTACTCAAAGAAAAGAAACAAGTATAAAGGAGAATGATGAGGGTCTATACAAAGTTGGCCTCAAAAGCAACGCATGTTGATATATTATGCTGATTGTATTGTAATCCATTATTAATATCTTAAAATTTAAATTGTATCACGAACACTTTCTTTACTGCCAAAATTCACGAAAAACCTGTAAAGCCTAATATTATTTGAATTCGCAATTAGTAAATACTATTTTAAGCCATTTACGTCGCAATATATTATCGTCAACATAGATATCATATGTTTTTGTATCTTTCATCATTAAGATTATTTGATTATAACCACTCAAAAGTTAAAAGATGAACAATGTTTGTACAACAAAATATTTGGTTATACTCGTTCACAGATTAAATAAATGACACTTGTTTTTTTTGTTTCTTTAGGTTGATAGTAAAAGTAGCTTATTTATACAGCCTTCTGTGTAGTACTTAAGTTTCAACCACAGATCAGTGACAGACCACATGAATACTAATTAGACACGCCATTGGGAAGGAAACGTGTCGCCGCGCATATGAGCAAACGCTCCTATTACTTTCAAAAATTGCAAACATTTGTAGGTTATATTGTATTGTGAAAAAATAGAAATAAACCAACATTACATGTTGTACATTAACATGTTGTACTGTTTTATCGTACCGAATCAGATGACAAGATTTAAAAATTACCCTTGAATTTATTTTATTTCATTGTTAAGTAGAGAACTCTATATTTCTCTATGTAATTGCAAGCTACGTTGCCAAACTAATAAATTGTCTAGAAAGGCAATCCATTTAATCCGTGATTTTAAATATAGTAATAAGTACTTACTTTTTTTTAGCATTTTATACAATAGTTTTTATAACGTTTTGCGTCTTACCAATCCAACATTTTTCCAATTTGTTTGGTTGGTCATCAGTAAATGAAAGTGTTAACTTTATGGCAAAAATTTTTTTAATTTAGAAATTAGAAAAAGCGTGCTGATATGATAAGTTTCATTACTTTCAAGTATGTTCCTTTTTAAAATTTACTGGCTATTAAATAGTTTTCACTGAATTCTAATATGAGCTTAGTGTACATTAAATTAACTTGATAATTTCGGTTGAGGCTATCTTCTTGTAGTGCTTTAAAGGCCAATCGCATCAATCTTGTTAACTGACTTTCAGCGTACCCTTCAAACTAAAACACATTACACAATAGTGATAAAAATTAACTCCACAGGAATGAATAAATCGCTAGTATTAAATGATTACTCTAAATTTAATTTAAACACTAATTGTGCTGTATTACTATTCACACACACACTATATATATATATATATATATATAAATATATATATATATATATATATATATATATATATATATATATATATATATATATATATATATCCTACCAAAATATTTAACACAAGTAATGTGTATGGCAAAACAACGTTTGCCGCATTAGCTAGTACAAAATCTAATTATGGACCCTATTTTAAGCAATTTTTTTATATCATAAGATAGCGAACAAGCAGATGGGTCTCCTGATGGAAAGAGTCAACCATCCATCAACCATATATATATATATATATATATATATATATATATATATATATATATATATATATATATATATATATATATATATATATATAAATATATATATATAAATATATATATATATATATATATATATATATATATATATATATATATATATATATATATATATATATATATCCTACCAAAATATTTAACACAAGTAATGTGTATGGCAAAACAACGTTTGCCGCATTAGCTAGTACAAAATCTAATTATGGACCCTATTTTAAGCAATTTTTTTATATCATAAGATAGCGAACAAGCAGATGGGTCTCCTGATGGAAAGAGTCAACCATCGCCTATAGACACCAAAGATGTTAATGGTGCGTTGCTATCTTGTGGCGAGGTCTAATGCCATATGCATAAGTTTACCGGCTACCTTACCCTCCAAACCGGAACACGATAGCGACAAGCACTGACGCTATTGCGGCAGGAATAGGTAAGGCAGTGGTACCAGACCCGGGCGAGACAATGCAGAACTCTACCACATAGTAACCACGATGGTAGTGACTCGATAGCCAGTCGGTCGCCTTTTACGACCTGCCTGGCAAAACGGCAGTTGGCCTATTCTTCAAAGGAGGCTGGGACCAACACGGCGAGATATAAAGAAATAAAGAAAAAGAAGTTTTTGAAGTTCGAAGAACTGTACCAACACGTATTTTTTCCTGATTATATACCACATCAACCAACACAAATACAAAAAAAAACACTTAGCGTGAGGTAAACACTTCTATTAAAATTTAATGTTATTTCACTTTAGATGTGCATCTGTTTTTGTGTAGTATAATAAAGTAATTACAGCGGTCAAAGCCAGCAGTTTAGAACTTTTCTTTGTGCCTTTGTGAGCGAAGTTCTTGCGTTAGAGTTTTGTTAGAATATAGAAGTCATTTAGCCAACTAATAACTAGCTCTGTAGTTATTACTCTTACTTCCATCGATGTGGAAATATGATGTACTTTATTACGTTAACTAGACAGAACTCTAAGAGTTTGCTACCGCATTGGGTCCCCTTTGAGGATAGATTTTATCTGCCATTCTGCCAGGCAGTTCGTATGAGGCGGGCGATTGACCGTACGAGTCAATACCATCGTGATTACCCAGTGGTAGAGTTCTATAATGTCTCGCTCGGGACTGGTATTATCGCTTTATCTATTCTTGCGGCAATAGTGTCAATGCAATAAAGTCAATGTTACATACAAGTAATGTTCGAGCAACAAACAAACTGTACAAACTGTACCGAACCATTCCGAGATATCGCGTCCGTGAAAGGTGTCTATGTGTGCGTTGCTCGAATATCACGTGTATGTAGATTGACTACTGTTAGTCTCCAATATACTGTGTTATCGTGTTTCGGTTTGGAGGCTAAGTTAGCCGGTAAACTTATACATGTGGCATAAATACCCCGTCACACGGATAGCAACGCATCATTAACATCTTTGGCGTCTATAGGCGATGGTTGACTTTTTCCATCAGGAGAAACATCTGTTGGCCATCTTATGATATAAAAAATACGTCAAACTGTGAGTTTTAGTACCTATAACTGATCCTTTTCTAACAACATATTACTTTTCTGAAAAATTCATAAATCTTATGTAAAATGGAGCTGGGAGGAGGTTTAAGAAATTTTATGTACATGGGGGTCAATAATTGCCAAAATCATTCTTACGTACGTAATGAATGACCCCCAATCTGCATTAATAAGATGACCGCTGATCAAGGCCAAACACGTCTAGCATCACATTATATAGATCAAACAATTTCTCTAATCTAATCTTCGGAGAGAAAGTAAGAGTAAGGTTATACAAGCTCTTACGTAATTGATATCCAGGTAATTGAATGATATCTAATTACTATTTATTGTTTCTTGAGCACTGCCTTTCGCTCTCTAAATAATTGATGTATTAATTAATTGTTTAAAGCTCATGCACGCCGAATAAGGCTTTTTCAAGTCTTTTTTATAGTATAAGATAGTAAACAAACACATGACTCTTTTGATGGAAAGAGAAACCATTGCCTATAGACTATTTTTTTTTATAGAAGAGGGGGAAAAGGAGCAAAAGGTGCACCTGATGATAAGTGATCATCGCCGCATATGGACATCCGCAATACCAGAGGTCTTGCAGTTGCGTTGCCGGCCTTTTAAGAATGAGTAAGCTCTTTCTGTGATCAGCTGTTTGTGAGAAAGTATATAGGTGTATAGGTATTTATCATCTACGTACAACAGTGAATATCTGTACTCGTATAATTTGTGTACAAAGTGTTTTAAATATGAATAAACAAAGAAAAAAAAATACTGCATAAATAAAATAAATATTTTTTTTTATATCATAAGATAGCAAACAAGCAGATGGGTCTCCTGATGGAAAGAGTCAACCATCGCCTATAGACACCAAAGATGTTAATGGTGCGTTGCTATCTTGTGGCGAGGTCTAATGCCACATGCATAAGTTTACCGGCTACCTTACCCTCCATACCGGAACACGACAGCGACAAGCACTGACGCTATTGCGGCAGGAATAGGCAAGGCGGTGGTACCTGACCCGGGCGAGACAATGCAGAACTCTACCACCTAGTAGCCACGATGGTAGTGACTCGATAGCCATTCGGTCGCCTTTTACGACCTGCCTGGCAGAACGGCAGGCAGTTGGCCTATTCTACAAAGGAGGCCGGGACCAACACGGTTAAAGTTTTATTAGTTCAAACTCTTATATTACCCCTTATGGACTATGGAGACGTTTGTTTAATGAATATCTCTGCCGACCTTCTTTTAAAACTTGAGAGGCTACTTAATCAATCTATTCGCTTTATATTCTGTTTACGTAAGTTCGACCGAATCTCTTTTTACCGTAAGCAGCTTCAGTGGTTAACAATTGCTGAACGCCGCGAACATAGGATCTTGAGTACTTTGTATACCATACTTTTCAATCCTCTCTCACCGCAATACTTAAAATCTAAATTCCAATTTCTCTCCAACACGCATAATTTAAATCTTCGATCTGCCGATACGCTGACTTTAGCCATTCCCCTACATCGCTCTAATTTTGTATCAACATCATTTACAGTGCACGCGTCGCGGCTGTGGAACAATTTACCACTGTCGTTGCGACAGGCTGATAATAAGTTCCAGTTCAAAAAGCAACTCAAAGCTCACATGCTGAATCGCAAATAATTTCATGTTACTTAGTTATATGGTTTATACGCATTCTATTCTATTTTTCATTCCAATAACTGAAGTATTATAATCTAGTATATGCAAATATGACATGATTTTATATATTTGTATATGTATGTATATGTATATGCTTATGTATGTATGTGTATCTATCTATATATGTATATGAATATTTAAATATGTATGTATGTGTATGATGATAATAATAAAATATATAAAGTTCAATGGCACCTTCACACCTTCATTCCGTTGGCCCAAAGGTTGACTGGTGGATAATGCCAATAGGCATTAAGTTCGCCTTTTGTACGAAAATGTATGTTTTTGGTGTACAATAAAGTTAAAATAAATAAATAAATAAATAAATACGAACACAACACGGCGAACGCGAATATAATTGTAATTGTATAAGTTAATAAAAAATATTATGCAATAGGTTTACTGCGGCAGTCTCCGAGTGCCACACGTCTTTTTTTTATATATCATAAGAGCAAACAAGCAGATGATGATGATGAATCCAGAAATTCCGTAACGAAAAAAACCTAACACCCCCCACTCCGACCGGCACAGCGGTGATACTAATTCCATCTATCGATAAATACCAGAACTTTTAATGACTTTTTGAAATATCACGCTTGTCTCTTTAGTACAGCAACCCGCCTTTAGATGGATTTAATTTGTAGTTCATACCAATTATAACTTAGCCTATTATGGTTTTTTTTTTTACTTGATATCGACTTCTGCGATATAGAACGTATAGATTGTAGAATGAAATAAATGCAGTTTGAATGTCAGTGGTCTGAATTCAAGAGATAATTGTAACGCTATCAAGATATACTTCAGAATTAGTTCACATGACCTGCTTCGAAATGGCGCGCCCATACATACTTATTGTCTAATAAAATGTTATCAGTGGCGATGTTGTAAGCTTTATATGTGCAAATGCCCTATGCGTGTTTTAGTAGGCTGGGCTATTGATACGCCCTGACTTTGCTTATTTATCAAAACACATAATTACATATGTTATAACAGTATAAAGTTAAACAGCTCTTTTAGTAGACTAGCGATCGCCTGTGGCTGAAATTCGATCATAGGCTAACCAAAAAAATCTCTTTTAAGTTTATTGTATTAATTATTGTTTTAAATTGTATTGTTTGCACTTGTACTGTTTCATAATGCACTAATTATATGTATATACTTTTTTATTTAAATAGCCAACCGGTTTCGCATTTTACTGAATTATCAGGGCTAAAACTTAAATTCTCATTTAAGTTTAGCAACCAATTTTAGCCGTACAAAAAAATAGCATACATGTGTATAATCAATGCCGTCTTTACCATAAGGGCACTCAGGGCCAGCGCCCAGGGCCCCCATCCTCAGAGGGCCTAGAAGGACCGACGTTTTCTCTCACATTTCAAATTTCTCTCACATATCAAAATATTATGGTCGACCATTTTCGTAGCTTAGGAGAATAAAAAATAAATTGCAGTCAACAATGTTACAAGAACGGCTAAGTAATTTGTCATAGAAAACGATATTCGTCAGAAAATTGAGTTTGAGTATTTAATAGGAGATTTTGCTCAACAGAAATCTCGAAAGAAACTATTACTGTAATCACAATAAAAAAGCAGCAGCTTACATTACTAATATCATTAATGATATATTGTATTATAATACATTGTATTAATAAAGCAGATCATAGCGAAAAAAATTGTATAATTTGCTTTCTTTACATTAGAAAAGGGCCCCGAATTCTTGTGTGCCAAGGGCCCAGACATAGTCTAAGACGGCCCTGTGTATAATATCATGTATGTCACATTAACTTAGTGTGTGTAATGTTTATTTTTATTAATTTAATGAATTTATAATCATTTTTATTTAAAAATATTATGTATCTGCACTCCTCCGCAATGTAAACTTTAATTGTGCCAAATTTCATACTCTAGCATTCGCGCAATTGTCTTTAAAAAGGGGCCCAAACTCTTACCTTCACATATTAATATATAGATAATATTTATCTGAACCAGCAGCTTTACCTAAGCGACACATTATTAATATTGCCGTAATCGTGCAAGCAATCGTGCCGTAACCGTTTTCGCCGTATTGGTCCCGGCCTTCTTTGAAGAATAGGCCAACTGCCGTTCTGCCAGGCAGGTCGTAAAAGGCGACCGATTGGCTATCGAGTCACTACTATCATGGCTACTAGGTGGTAGAGTTCTGCATTGTCTCGCCCGGGTTTGGTACCACCGCCTTACCTATTCTTGCCGCAATAGCGTCAGTGCTTGTCGCTGTCGTGTTCCGGTTTGGAGGGTAAGGTAGCCGGTAAACTTATGCATGTGGCATTAGACCTCGCCACAAGATAGCAACGCACCATTAACACCTTTGGTGTCTATAGGCGATGGTTCACTCTTTCCATCAGGAGACCCATCTGCTTGCTTGCTATCTTATGATATAAAAAAAAATCGTTTACTTTGCCTTTGTGGCATATTATTAATGTTGTACGTAGCCGATAATTTTATCTGTCTGTCAATAATAATACCATACGTAACCGGTAACTTTAATTTACCCTGTGTTATGAACTGCCGTTTTGCCAGGCAGGTTTTAAAAGGCGACCGATGAGCTATACGTGTCACTACCATCGTGGTTACGTTTGGTAGTAACGCGTGGTAGAATTCCGCAACGTCTCGCTCGGATATATATTACCGCCGCCGCCGCAATAGCGTCAGTGCTTGTTACTGTCGTGTTTTGGTTTGAAGGGCAAGGTAGCCGGTAAACTAATGCATGTGGCATTAAGACCTCGCCAAAAGGATAGCAATACACTATTAACAGTTTTGGTGGATGTAGGCGATGGTTTTCTCTTTTCATTATAAGAGCCATCTGATTGTTTGCTTTGTTATAATAAATACAAAAGATTACTAAATTGGTCGAGTATGGAATACCTTCACAAAATGTATTACCAATACGATGCTAATCCATACTAGTCCGTACTAATATTATAAATGCGAAAGTCTGTCTGTCTGACTGTCTGTTACGCTTTTACGGCTAAACCGCTGGACCGATTTTCATGCAATTTGGCATGGATATAGTTGAAGATCCGGGGTCAAACATAAGCTAATTTTTAGCCTATGTTTGAATTCAAAGCCAATCCAAGTCAAAAATCAGCCCCTGGAGGGCTGAAATAGGGGATGATTTTTTTATTAAAAGCTATTTGGATGACTTACTAATATATTCGCGGGCAAAGCTGCGCGGGTCAGCTAGTACGTAATAAAAACGAACCAAACAATTTAAAATACTTCAATAACAAGCTGAAAATAGCTCGGTGAGTTATTTTACGATGGTCGACTCCAACGAACGGTAATTTACTGGCTTTCGTCGCTTTTCAGTTCGTATTAAGCAAATAAAATTGTCGGTGTGAATTCAAACGTTAAAATAAATACGTAATACTTGAATATCGAAATTTTGTGCTTATTTTTTACAAGCGTCGTTCTAATAAATTATAAAATAAAAAAATAATTTCTTCTGCTCTATTCCTTTCATTATAACACCTTTTTGCTTTATGTGAATCATTTGCAGAGCATAATATGAAAAAAAAAAAAATGATTTTGGTATGGGACTCCTGCAGCATTAGATCAAAGTTCATTGCATTATCATTGTAGTAACAAAATACCGAATTTATATATTGATCAGCAGGCCTACTCTTGAAAACAATATAAATCTTTAACCAATATTGATAAAAACAATAACTTTCGAATATCGTCAAAAAATGGTACTCTTGAAACCAATATTGCCCACATTGATTCGGTATATTAACGACCTAATTGTTGGAAATAGATGTCATCGTTACATGTCAAGCTAGTATTGTAAGTGGTAATTTTAAGTACCGTTTTAAACAAAATAACAAACAAAAGCAATAATGAGTAGTTCCAAAAACTTTCAAAATCCGTGTGGCGCTATCGCCGAATCCAATTATTGAATATATAGTTGTCCAGAGTACGAAATACTTCAAAACTCATTAAACATTCATTTAAAATTGAAATCGGTTTTCAAGAGTAGCCCTACAGGCTTGTATAGTTTTAATTCCTTTCATCAATTTTAACCTTGAAATGACTGAAGCGATTGTGATAAAGCATGCCTGTCTAAGAACTTTTAAATACAAAATACTGTATACAAATTGGTCTAGTCACAGTATACTGGAGACTAACAGTAGTCAATCTACATACATGTGATATTCGAGCAACACACATAGACACCTTTCACGGACGCGATATCTCGGAATGGTTCGGTACATTTTGTACCGCACCAGTCGGAGATATCTCGTGCGTGAGAGGTATCTATGTGTGCTATGCTCGAATATTACTTGTATGTAACATTGACTTCTGGTAGTCTCTAAGTATTCTGTGGTCTAGTGTTCTGGTGCAGGTGTTAAGCCATTGTTGTATATTTTGTCAAATAGTAGAACAAATAGCATTTTGTGAAATTTTTTAATAGGCAACCATTTAAGGTTATGTTTAGTTTTCGGCGCAGGCGGTAAAAGGTATTATATAAAAGGCCTTTTTATTTCATTGAATTGTTTTTGCCAAAAGCTCTATATGTGTCTCGGTCGAAATGGCAATTGACCGTCCCGTATCATTAAACCCTCGCCTGTGCCTTTGCCTTCAAACGTATACTCGACCTACAATTGCCTATTTCGCGGCATTTGCAATTGTATGTACATACTATGACGCAGATGGCTCTCCTGATCGAAAGAGAAACCAACGCCTATAGACACCAGAGATGTTAATGGTGCTTGCTATCCGTGTGGCGGGATAATGATGCTATATGTATAACTTTTCCGGTATCTTACTCTCCAAATTGTAACACGACAGTGAATAGGTAGTGGTACTAGGCGAGACCCGAGCGAGACAATGTAGAACACTTATCACTTAGTAGCCACGATTGTAGTGGGCAAGACAATGTAGAACTCTTATCACTTAGTAGCCACGATTGTAGTGGGAAAGACAATGTAGAACTCTTATCACTTAGTAATCACGATTGTAGTGGGCAAGACAATGTAGAACTCTTATCACTTAGTAGTCACGATTGTAGTGGGCAAGACAATGTAGAATACTTATCACTTAGTAGCCACGATTGTAGTGGGCAAGACAATGTAGAACTCTTATCACTTAGTAGCCACGATTGTAGCGGGCAAGACAATGTAGAACTCTTATCACTTAGTAGCCACGATTGTAGTGGGCAAGACAATGTAGAACTCTTATCACTTAGTAGCCACGATTGTAGTGGGCAATACAATGTAGAACACTTATCACTTAGTAGCCACGATTGTAGTGGGCAAGACAATGTAGAACTCTTATCACTTAGTAGCCACGATTGTAGTGGACAAGACAATGTAGAACATTCATCACTTAGTAGCCACGATTGTAGTGGGCAAGACAATGTAGAACTCTTATCACTTAGTAGCCACGATTGTAGTGGGCAAGACAATGTAGAACACTTATCACTTAGTAGCCACGATTGTAGTGGGCAAGACAATGTAGAACACTTATCACTTAGTAGCCACGATTGTAGTGGGCAAGACAATGTAAACCACTTATCACTTAGTAGCCACGATTGTAGTGGGCAAGACAATGTAGAACACTTATCACTTAGTAGCCACGATTGTAGTGACTCGCATAGCCAATAGTTCACCTTTTTGCTGAGATAGTTTGCTGTTTGGCGAAAGGCAGATATTATTCAATGAGGCTTGAACCAACATGGATCTGTTTGTTTGTTACTTCATTATACCTATCTAAAAGTTCTAAAACGTATTTAATTTAGATTCTCATACGTTCAACTTTCACTTGTTATAAATATTAGCTCACGCGTGTTTCAGGATATGAGGGCGAGCCCTCATTTGACGTAATGGCGGTTATGTCAAATTTACTGGTCATGTGTGTTACCTAATTCTAAAGCAGGCTCACGCCGGCCCACTTCATAACTTCCTGTCCGTGTGTGTCGTAATATGTTTTTACTTCGATAATCTAATAAAGGTATTGCATCAAATTACCACTAGAGGTAAACCTGTTCGTCTGTAAATTATGAGATTCTGACATCTGGTGATTCTGCAACGTCTCGCCTCGGGGTTTGGTACCGGCGATCTTTTTAATGTCGTAGTCGCCTCTATGTCTGGCAATATTTTGTGTTGCCATTGAAATATTTCGAAATTTCATGTTAGCTAAATTATGTTAATCGGGGAAATTTTCTCTACACCTACGAAATAATAACTATCTTAATGTATACAAATTACGTGTCATGTTGTTTGCCTGCGGTGGATTTCGAAACTATTGAACCGCATTATAAAAAAAATAAAAAAAGATTTCAATGAAATTTTATAGAAATCTACTGTTTGGTCCAACTTAAAAGATAAGAGTTTTTATCTCAATTAACCTCCTTCCTCTCAAGTACTCCACCAAGATATTCAAATAATGTTTGCCGAGTCAGCTAATAATTATTTTTATACTAGCTGACCCGGTAAATATTGTTCTGCCTTTTTAACTACTCTTAATTTTTTTCTATATTTTCTCACCTTTTAAACCTTCCCTGGACTTCAACAATTAATTCAGAACCAAAATTAGCCAAATCGGTTTAGCCGTTCTCGAATTTTGGCGAGACTAACGAACAGCAATTGATTTTTATACTAAACTAGCTGACCCGGCAAACGTTGCTCTGCCTTTCTAACTACTCTTATTTTTTCTATATTTTCTCACCTTTTAAACCGTCTCTGGACTTCAACAATTAATTCAAAACTAAAATTAGCCAAATCGGTTCAGCCGTTCTCGAGTTTTAGCGAGACTAACGAACAACAATTGATTTTGTATATAAGATTTTCTCACCTTTTAAACCTTCCCCTGGACTTCAACAATTAATTCAAAACGAAAATTAACCAAATCGGTTCAGCCGTTCTCTAATTTTAGCGAGACAAACGAACAGCAATTGATTTTTATATATATAGATAACAACAATTATAATACATAATGCCTTACACACTGTATACATATACAGCGTATAAGGGAGGGTATACCGAAAAACATGCCATTTTTTACGTTCTTGTCATGATATCAATTCCTTTTTCGTGGGAAATGCAAAATTAGGGTTTAATGATTTTTCCTTCGTGTATTAAATCAGCAAAATTGAAAAACACCATTTTACAACAAAAAAGACTATCAAGCGGAACGAGTTCCGCTTGGTATTCTTTTCTGTACTTTGTTAATACATATATTTTGTATACAAAATATAAAGTAATGTAACAGTTAATAATAAACTACTGAATAATTAGAAAATTGATCGAGGACGGTCAACTGAAGCCGAATCTTAGACTATATAAAAAGGTATTTTGGCAAACGGTCCTTTTTTATGAGATTTCAAACATAAAATTATTGTTAAAAAAATTTTCAGTTATAAATATTCTTTTTAAGGCTTAACACTACAAATAGACGAGAAAATAATCCTCGGTTCAGCGTCAAAATTGCGTTAAAGTGGCGTAAAATTTAGAAACATTATTTCTTAAATTTGGTTAAAATTGATGAATGAGCGCGATTTATGAGAGTTCGCAAGAAATTTAATATAAAACTCGGGTCGTGACAGCGATGCCGGCCGTAAATTGTTGTTATAACTTCCACTGTCACCTTGTAATTTAGTGATTGAAGGTATAATTAATAAAAAAAACCGCACGTAGAGAATGCCGTCTATTGATATCTAATAATCTTATTTATAGTCTGATGTTACTAGTCTCATCATAAGTACATATGTCTTTTTATATCATAAGATAGCAAACAAGCAGATGGGTCTCCTGATGGAAAGAGTCAACCATCGCCTATAGACACCAAAGATGTTAATGGTGCGTTGCTATCTTGTGGCGAGGTCTAATGCCACATGCATAAGTTTACCGGCTACCTTACCCTCCAAACCGGAAAACGACAGCGACAAGCACTGACGCTATTGCGGCAGGAATAGGTAAGGCGGTGGTACCAGATCCGGGCAAGACAATGTAGAACTCTACCACCTAGTAGCCACGATGGTAGTGACTCGATAGCCAATCGGTCGCCTTTTACGACCTGCCTGGCAGAACGGCAGTTGGCCTATTCTACAAAGGAGGCTGGGACCAACACGGCGAAAGATGCAATGTGCCTAATAATTTAACTGCGATTAAACTGAAATAACTAACTTCCAATATCCTATATCTCCGGAACTCTGAATTAAATAGTTAGAATAGACCAAATAAAAAGTATATCTTCTCAAACAAAAAAAATTATGTTTCAAATCGGTTTATAAATTACTTAATTCTGAGATAACAATCCCCTTTTTGAGAGGTCACTTGACATTTTTATTGAAATTGTTATATTTATAAAAATAAATTATTCCGATCTTTTAACATTTTCATTTTTATTTATTCTTTAATTTCCCTACAATTTAGCAAATATTTTGAACTGGTCAATATCACGTCACATTAACAACGGCAGTGTCTTTGTTGTTGTAGCTGCCTCTGATTTCCCCCTTTTTTATGAAGACTATGTGTATTTGTAAAAGGGCTGATACTTTATGCTGTTAATTAAAATATTATTAATGATTATTAATTTAAACGGCAAGATTTATCTGTCGGTTTTTGTTACTCAATGTATAGGTAGAGTTTCGATACCGTGCTCGGGAAAGTCGTTATAATACTTAATCACTACGTTAATAATATATTTTACAATGGTTGCAAAACTTTAAAACTTAAGCCTTTACGCATTTCGACGATCTGCCTGACACGATAGTTTAACGAGGAAATCATTGTCGATTATAGTAAATATTAGGTGTCACTTACCTGCGCTGGAGATTTGTCAGACAGCGTTTCTTTAGTGTCAGCATATTCAACTCCTGGTGTCACTTCGGATGGCGCTGCAAACAATTTAAATAGGTATATTTCATAAACTAACAATTATAATTTGTAATATAGTGTGACTGAGAAATCCACGTCAATTGTCGCAGTCAAACACCTTTCAGTTTACATCTACATAACACATTTTGCCCAAAAATGTGTTATTAAGGTTTATTTAACCCACCAAAAGAAGTTACTAAACTCTTCCCGATTTTTGAAAATCAAGATTTAATCACATTTGCACGTTTTTGGGTCCTAGGAAGTTTTTTTTATCTTAGTTTTCGACATCTGAATGTATCTAATGTGTAAGATTATGCTTATTTGTGTTTATAAGCTTTTCAAACGGTCATACCAAAGGCCTGATGGATCGAAACGCCGTAGACAGTACTTCATTGAGTTCTATCTAACTTAGATTTCCTAAAAATTTGAATCGAATTTTTGAAAAAAGCGTTCTGAAAAATTTTAATAACTCTGAAAAAAGTCATTGACAATGAATGTTTCTTAGAATTTCGTAGTCTATAAGCAACCCTTGTAGTTTTGCTATGTCTGTATGTCCGCAGCCTAACTCAAATTTTCCTAGTTTTTTATTTATAAATAATAAGTAGGATATTAAAAAAAAAATTAGGGTACCTCCTTTTCAGGTAAACTGGTAATATCTTTTTTGTTCCACGTATCCCATTGGATAGGTCTTAAAAATAAGTATGTATAAAAAGATGTATATTTAAAAGTGAAATATGCTTTAAAGTGCCAAATTTTATTACAGTTAAGTGTCAAGTAAATGCCAAAACTTAATTGTTGTTTCTAGATGTATACAAAAAAAACAAGTTAGTAGTAGTAGTAGCTGGATGGGACGCTGGCTCACACTGTCGTAGAGAAAACAAGCATATTCGTTATTCTAATCGCGAAAAACTTGCGTCTGGATCCCACCAATGCGAAACCACCCAGTCTACCTGAATGCGAGGTGAATATGCCGGAAATTCACATCCGTCAGACTGAATTTTCTAAAACACTTCGGAATCTGGACGTGAACAATGGGAATTCAGCCATAGTACTCAAAACCTGAGCGCCTGAACTCGCTCCTGCGTCGACACGTCTCTTTTGTCTTTCGATGACGACTGGAAAAGTACCGAAATCATAGAAGTTTGCCTACGAGCAGCCTGTGCCCAGAAAGGCAGTCGTGCCGACCCCTTCAACTATAGGCCAATTTCAGTCACGTCCACACTCTGCAAGACTATGGAGCGTGAACTGAACAGCAGACTAATGGCACACCTAGAAGCGAACAATCTACTCAGTGATCGCCAATACGGGTTTCGCCGAAATCGGTCTACAGGGGATCTTCTAGCGTATGCCACCTACATGTTTAGCGCTGCCATCGAGAATCATGGTGAAGCACTAGCTGTCTCCCTTGATATCTCGAAGGCCTTTGCCAGGGTCTGGCATGATAGTCTTATTGGCAAGCTTCCATCGTATGGTCTGCCTGCTGGTCTCTGCGCCTGGATCTCAGATTTTCTGCGTGGCCGGTCAATTAGAGTAGTCGTAGAAGGCTGCTCGTCCAACCAAATGGCTATAAACGCCGGAGTTCCTCGGGGATCACTTCTCTCCGCAACTTTATACCTGCTACATATTAACAACCTGCTGAAGCCTGGTATCTATGGGTACGCAGACGATAGCACTGGTGTGGAGAGTTACTTATCCAGCGCGCGAGTCAGTACGGCACAAATCCGGTCTCTAAGAGAGGCGATGGTTGATCGTATGAACCCGTCCTTGCAGGCAGCCTCCGATTGGGGTGATGCAAATCTGGTCAAGTTTAATGTAACTAAGACCCAGGCGTATCTATTTTTCATTAAACGGAGTCCATTCCACCTATCTCAGTCTTTCCAGGGTGTGTCCGCGCAGATAACTGACCACTTTGAGCTACTTGGTATCACCTTAACGTCTACTCTCAACTTTGGTTCGTCTAAAGCCCAAGTTGCCTCAAAAAAGCTTGGTATTCTGGCCAAGGTGAGACAGTATTTCAGACCGGGATAGTTGCCCAACCTTTATCAAGCACAAGACCGTTCGTGAATGGAATACTGCTCTCACCTCTGGGGTGGATCTGCCATATACCAGCTGGAGACACTTGAGGCGATAGAGAGGCGTGCCAAGAGGCTCATAAACGACGATGATCTGGTAGGCAAACAACTCCAAAGCCTCACTCATCGACGAAGAGTGGCTAGTTTATCGGTTTTTTATCGGATACACTATATAAATACTAGAATATATTTAATAAACATTCAAACCCGAAAATACAAACATTTATGCTCATCATAGAAATGTCCCCGTCGGGGATCGAACTCGAGCCCCGTCGATTGCGTAGTCAGGGTCATCATAAGTGATGATTTTTCCCCGTGTTGGTCCTTTGAAGAATAGGCCAACTGCCGTTCTGCCAGGCAGGTCGTAAAAGGTGACTGAGTGGCTATGCGCGTCATTACTATCGTGACTACTAGGTGGTAGAGTTCTGCATCGGCTAGACCGGGTCTGGTACCACCGCCTTACCTACTCCTTCCGTAATAGCGTCAGTGCTGGTCACTGTCGTGTTCCGGTTTGGAGGGTTGGTTAGCCGGTAAACTTATGCATGTGGCATTAGTTACCTTGCCACAAGATAGCAACGCATCATTAACATCTTTGGTGTCTATAGGCGATGGTTGACTCTTTCCACCAGGAGACCCATCTGCTTGTTTGCTATCTTATGATATAAAAAAAACTCATAGGTTATCTCTTCTGTCCGGTCTCACCCGAATCGTCCTAGACTAGCTTTAAGGAATAGGTCACCTATTGTTCATTCAGGCAGATTGTACGAGGCGAACGATTGACTTAACGAGTCACCTCTATCGTGGCTACTAGGTGGTAGAGTTTTGCAGCGTTTCGCTCGGGTCATGGAGGGTAAGGTAGCCGGTAAACTTACGCATGTGGCATTAAAACTCTGCCACAAGGCTATTCGAGACACTACCATCGTGACTCTAGGTGGTAGAGTTCTGCATTGTCTCGCCCGGGTCTGGTACCACCGCCTTACCTATACCTGCTGCAATAGCGTCAGTGCTTGTCACTGTCGTGTTCTGGTTTAGAGGGTAACGTAGCCGGTAAACTTATATGCATATGGTATTAGACCTCGCCACAAGATAGCAACGCTCCATTAACACCTTTGGTGTCTATAGGCGATGGTTGACTCTTACCACCAGGAGAACCATTTGCTTGGTTGTTATCTTATGGTATAAAAAAGGTCTTACCTGTTGGTAATACAGGTGCTCTCTTCTCAATACTAGCGTTTCCTTCTTCTAGTTCCCGTTTATCGGTATTATTTTCCTTCTTCTCTTTACTTTTCGAAGTGTCGGCCAAGCCTACGTGGCACATAGCCGCAATCAGGAAAACCACCTTTCAAGACAATATAAACACGTCAGATTAAATAAATCGGTAAAGAGCGTGTCGGGCTACGCGCAATGTAGGTTTCCGGAGTTGCCCATCACAATAATGCGTACTAAAAAGTGGGCTCTTATTGTTTCACACTATGAATATTTACCTAACCTTTTTAACGTCAAAGACGAATATATCCGCACCACAGGATCACCGCGCATAAAAACTTCTACAAACACATTTTTATGTTGGTCAAATATTACTCAGAAACTTGTAAAGCCTTCTCAGCAGTGACAGTTTTTCTTTTAATTTCATTATGTTTACTACAGCCATGAATTTTTTTCTCACCCCCAGAACCAATCGTTTAGCTGGCAAAAGAGGAGGAGGGAGAAAAAAAATCAAGGTATATATATATATATATATATATATATATAATGCGTATTGAAGGAAAACTAAGTAGGCTTTACGAGTTCAGGAGTGTCCGTCAACTTATGTATATGTGTGTTATATAAGGAAGTGGTGAGCCTTAGTGCGGACATATCCGTCATTGGTGTTAAATAAGCATTTCACAATATGAAACAATAAATATAGTCTTTCGCGCGCGGACTTCGTTTACTCCGCACTGCTCCATCCTCGTAGGTGATAGCGTGATAATGTGTAGCCTTTAGTTGACCCGACCTGTTAGTAAAATTCATGCAAAATTTGAAGTAAATCCAAGCAGTACTTTTTGAGTTTACCCCGGACATACATACAGACAAACAGACAAACCGACAAAAATTCTAAAAACTATATTTTTGGCTTCGATGTCGATTGTAGATCACGCCCCAAGTATTCTTTAAAAAAAATATTCAATGTACAGTTTTGACTTTCCTACGATTTTATTATATGTATAGATACTGATATTTCAATAGACATACACATGAACCAAACTAATAAAAGCCTGTTAAAATGTGGAATATACATATATAAATGCTAAATGGTTAATAAAGTGTTATATATATATATATATATATATATATATATATTGTTTCGAGCTTGTAGTTCGATATTGTGTAACAAAATACCACTGATAAAAAAAGCCTTCCTCTTAGTATATAATATTATGGCGATGGGCAACTACGGAGCCCTACAATGCACGTGGCCTGACACGTACTTGGCCAGGTTCTTTTATATAAGGTTGAAGTGCAAAAATATATTCGGATCTTATGTATATGTCACACGGATGGTATTGAACTATTAACATCTGTTGTCTGGTTGTCTGTAGGCAATGATTATTCTATAATAGCTGAACCGCGCAGTTATCACCTCTGTTCTAACCCTAAACTTACCAAGTAAGTGTTTTTTTTATATCATAAGATAGCAAACAAGCAGATGGGTCTCCTGATGGAAAGAGTCAAACATCGCCTATAGACATCAAAGATGTTAATGATGCGTTGTTATCTTGTGACGTGGTCTAATGCCACATGCATAAGTTTACCGGCTACCTTACCCTCCAAACCGGAACACGACAGCGACAAGGGATTGGTAGGGCGGTGGTACCAGACTCGGGCGAGACAATGCAGAACTCTACCACTTAGTAGCCACGATGGTAGTGACTCGATAGCCAATCGGTCGCCTTTTACGACCTGCCTGGCAGAACGGCAGTTGGCCTATTCTTCAAAGGAGGCCGGGACCAACAAGGCGAAAATGTAGTCACTTTAGAATCACTTAAGCACGATTTTCCAAACATGTCATCCCTTATTACAATAGGGGTAGATTTAAAGGAGTATCCTAGGTTTTGCACTGGGTCTTCAACTCTCTTTTTGCTAAATTACATCAAAATCGGTTCAGCAGTTTATCTAAGCCTTGAAAGCGTATTGATTGGCAGTTAGAATATTTTCGCATTTATAATTTCACTAGCTGACCCGGCAAACGGTGTTTTGCTTTACATATTAGGAATCCATAGCGGACAAACAACGTGACACGTAATTTATATAAGACTAGAGGATTGTCCTTCCACACAGCGAAAATGGTATTAAACTTTATATGGTGGTTAAGTATTCTTAAATTTTCTAATTTTCCGCGAAATTTTTCAATATTTTCTTTTATAGGAACCTTCTCCTTACAATTACAAACGCAACAAAAAAATTTTAATTATAAAACACTTGTACTGGTTTAATTAAATTATATATATAATATATAATTTAATTAAACCATTTAAAATTAAAATGCAGTTTCACCAAGTGCCGACGATTAATAGTATAGAACGCAACAAAAAAAAATTACCGAAATTGGTCCAGCCGTTCAGGCGTGATGTCGTGACCAAGGAAAATAGGGATTGATTTTTATATATATAGATTTTATATCAAAAATTAGATACACTATAGACACTAAAGATGTTAGCAGAGTTATCTCAGGATGGTAATGTCACATGCATAAGCACAAGCTTATCTTTTACTAGGTGTTGCTTACTCCGCTCCTACTGGTCGTAGCGTGATGGTGTATACCTTCCTCGACGATTGAACTATCTAATACTTTAAGATTTTTCAATCAGACCAGTAGTTCCTGAGATTAGCGCGCTCAACCAACCAAACAAACTTTTATAATATTATAATAGTATAGAAGTAGTAGTATAGATAGTATATATAGTATATATAGTACAGATACTACAGATAGTATAGATATCTGATTTCTGTTTAAATAAATACTTATATCCATATTTCCATACAATACCTATTATTTTAGACGTAAAATCAGTCAGTCTGTCTATCTGTCTGTTTGTTTTTTCGTTAAGATTTTATGGCTTAATCACTGAACCAATTTTGATGAAACTTGGTAAAACGATAACTGAAGACTCGGGATAAAACACAGGCTTCTCTTTTTTTTTAAAAATTAACCCTTGTGTGGATGAATTAGGGGATGAAAATTTGTATGAAGTTTATGTCGATGACATGTGGTCAGGTCATATAATGTAAAAAAAGTATCTTCACGCCCATATCCCCGAAGGGGTAGGCAGAGGTAGAATAAGTGCACCCACGATTAGCAGAAGATACTTGGTCCCGCAAATATGATAGGTGGCAAGCCTATCGCCAACCGGGCACTTTCCAATCCCGGGCAATTTTGTGTTTCTCAGAAAACTGAAAAAACACTTTTTTTTAAAGTGCGCGACCCGGGAATCGAACCCGGGACCTCATGTTAATGTTGATGTTGTATTCTGGTTTGAATGTTTAGGTAGTCAGTAAACTTATGCGCTACTGATAATAACGCCCCACTAATATCTTTTGTATCTAAGGGCGATGGTTATCTTTTTCCATCACGTCTACTGATATATAGGATCTGTTGATTAGGATGACAATGTAAGGTGAAGTGTAAAGTAATAAATGTGAACGAAGCAACACTAATCGGCAAAAATCGTGATATGGCACTCGGTTCTCTGCCTACCACTTAAGGAAGCTTGCGTGAAGATGTATACGTATGCATTTATATATTAACGTAAGGTATCACTTCATTCACCAAATACCAATAAAAAAAAAACCAAAAAACTACAATCACAAAAAAACACAAAACAAACGAACCATTAACTTCATTTTCACGTCACTTTAACTTGGTAGTAAAACTTTCACACATGCGCCTGCGCAGTTCGACCGCGTTTATATGTACTCAGTCATGTCAGCTGGTGACTTTTAGGCTGAACTTTGAGTGGGGTGGGTCGGGTGGCCCTGATTCTGATAAAATAGTTCATTTTGAATAAGATGAATCACAGGTAATCATTTAGAAATTTTACAACTAAAAGGTACGTTTTTAGGATTCGGAAGCTAAATGGTAAAAAAATAATCTTTACGATTTCGTCATGTCCATTTGTTTGCCTGTCCGTTTGTCCATTTGTGACAACCCCGTTGATCGAGTGGTTAGCGAATCTAACTGTGAATCGATTAGGTTTTGGATTTGATTCCCCACAGGGATAAACATTTGTGTGATGAGCATAGATGTTTGTATTTCTGGGTTTGGATGTTTATTGTGTATGTTACGGTATTTATATATTTTGTATGTATTTCTATGTATTTGTGTTGTTGACTTGACACCCATAACACAAGCAAATAAATTGCTTACCTTGGGGTTAAATCAATTCGTATAATTTGGCTAGTGATTTTTATTTATTTATTTATCTGACTGACCGTCCGTATGTTTGGAGTTAATGGGTACTTAGTGGTTGAATTTTGGAAGGTAAGTGTATTTCATAAACCGCTACAAAATTATGTAGTATTTACGATTTTAAAAAATTAAAATTATTCTTTAATAATTTTCAGGTCTCCATACCTGTAACTGAGGTATAAAAAATCAAGAGAGCTTAGCCGTCTGGGCCCTGGGGTATCGTTGGAGAGATTTTTGTAAATTATATGGAAGTTTCTAAGTCTTTTCATTATGTCAATATTTTGTAAAATATTGGCTTCTAAATTTAAAATGTTTTACAACTTTTCAACTTCACAATTCCGAAGTTAGAGGGACACACCCCTCTAACTGCGTAATTGTGAAGTTGAAAAGTTGTAAAACATTTGGAATGTAGAATGTAACAAAAACCTAAAACGTAAATTGATTTAAAAAAAAGTTTCGGTAGTTCGATAAAATAATTCTGTAGTATGGTGTCACGAAGAAATATAAGCTTTTTACAGCCGTGAAAATAGTTACACTGTGGTATAATGTAACTATATTTTGCTGCTACGGAACCCAAGCATCGTCTATGGCACCAAAAATATTAATGGTGCATTTCTACAAAATTTAAACTGGCGTACCCCGTAAGCCACGAACTACACGTATACCAACGGTTGGCCCACACTTCAGGCCCTTTTGAAGTAAAAACCTTGTGCTTACTTTTTTTTGTGTATGTGTTCTGGTTTTTATTTTTATAATTGTATTGTACAGTGTGTATAGTAAACACTTCTTATTCTTATTGTTTCCTATCAGGCGATTCGTGATAGCCCGCTTAACACCAGCTTCGAAAGAGATTCCCAATCGGGCTGGAACTCAAAAATATATATCGCCGATATCGGCGATTTTTGTTTGTGTTAATGCTGCAATGTTTTCGCTGAATAAATTAACTGTTTAATAGATGACGCACATACCCCTTTACATAACTGCATTTACTCTTAGGGATGTATATATATTTAATTGGGAAGCATTACTTTTTTCGTTGTAAATCATGGATTTCTGGGTTCTATTTCCGTTACGGGCATATATTTTATTGAGTATTGGCATTATTTTCGATAGCCGAAATCTCAAAAGTGCATTTATCAAAATCTAGTGGTGGCAGGAACATGTAAAATTAACATGTAAATCACATATACTTCAATTCATGTTGGCAAGGACCCTCTTTGAAGAATAGATCATTTGCCGTTCTGTCAGGCGGTTCGTAAGTGGCAAATGATTGACTATACAAGTCACTATCATTATGGCTACTACGTGGTAGAGTTCTGCATTGTTTTGCCCGGGCTTGCTTCTACCGCTTTACCTATTTCTGCCGCATTAGCGTCAATATTGGTAACTGTCGTGTTTCAGTTTGGAGGGTAGGGTAGCCGGTAAACTTATGCATGTGGAATTAATACCCCGCTACAAGGATAACAAAGTCGTATCTACATCTTTGTTGCCTATGGGCTATAGTTGTTTCTTTGCATCATGAGAGTCGTCTCCTTGTTTGCTATCTTATAATATAAAAAAACAGTTAATTCCAGGTATATCAAAGAAGAAGTAATAGTCGTTATCTGGTCAATAGAACGCGATGACGGGATCACCGCCCATCTCACCAACCAAAAAACTGAAAAAACTGACTGACTGAAAGATAGAAACCCGAGAAAGGACAAAGGATGGCTTTTATCCCGGATATCCCACGGGAAGAGGAACTATACGGGTAAAACTTTGCGACTGTCTATCTTTTAAACCATGATAATAAGGAGTAACTTGGGCTAATTTTATTTCTGTAATTTATCCATGCGGATGAATTCGCGGGCACAGCCAGTACCTTATTAAACATTTTAGTGTTAACTGTATCTGTAGTTCAACATGTTTTATACCGGTTCCCACTTAGAGGAATAGACCACCTACAAGTAATCTGTATAAGGTAAACAATTAGGTGGCAGTTTTGTAACGACTCGCCTGGCTTTGGTATGCAGTGATTCTTGATTTTTTTGCCGTGTTATGGTTTCGAGAATAAGGTGATTAGCATCTCCGCTACACGCCACACTAAGCGAATATTAAATGAGGAACCTTTATAGTTTTGCTATGTCCGTGCGTCTGTCCGTAGTCTAGTGCATATATCCTTTTTTATATATTATAAGCAAGCAAGCAGTCGGCTCTCATGATGCAAAGTAACAACTATAGCCATAGGCAACAAAGATGTAAATAAGACTTTGTTATCCTTGTAGCGGGGTTTTAATTCCACATGCATAAGTTTACCGGCTACCTTACTCTCGAAACTAAAACTCGACGGTATTCAGCACTGACGCTATTGCGGCAAGAATATGTGGTTACATTTAAGGCGGTGGTACCAGACCCAGGCGAGACAATGCAGAACTTTACCACCTACAGCCACGGTGGTAGTGACTCGCATAGCCAATCGGCCGCCTTTTACGATCTGCCTATCAGAACGGCAGTTGACCTGTTCTTTAAATGAGCCTGGACGGACACGGGGGAAGTATCCTTAGTATAGTAGATGAATATACATATTAACAGAGAATTGAAAATAATGTTGGGCACGGTAACAAAGTGTGTAAAGTGTTTACGTGTAAAGTTAAAGTTAAAGTTAAATAGCTTTTTATTGATTCCTTACATCTTTTATCATTTTTACAATATCTCATTAACATAATATTGTTAAATCAATTGTAATTGTTAGTGTTATATTTGAGATTTTATATAAGAAAGTAAAATTGTATAATATATTGTAATGTAATTTAAATTTATTATTTGCATAATGATTAATATATGTATATAAAATAAATGTATATATAATATTTATTAGGTTAAGTTAAATTTATAAATTAATATTAAAATTTATTAATATTATATACTTTACTAGTTTAATTAAATTATTATTGAAGCAATTATCTATATTGTCAAGTAAATATAATATTGATTTACGTGTAAAGTAGGGATTTTAATTTTTATTTTCGTATGCTGGGGCACCTAGCCAACAGTACCTTACAGTATGGGATAGTGTTCAGTATTGTTGGATATATGCCCCCCCCCCCCCCGCGCTCTGCCGGCTAAAACAGTTAGGTTTCGGGGATGGGAAAAAACTGCGGTAGTAATAAATATAATGGAATCAAATGGATATCTATCACGGCGTAGAAGCCTTTATAAATTTTTGAGTAATAGACGACTAACTTATAAACTGTGCTTCGAGGAGTATTACAGGCGGTGAACCTGTGGTGCGCATATATGTCATTGACATTAAATAGGTTAAATGTTCATTGTATAAAACAATAAAAGCCCTCTTCTTAATTCGCATTATTGTAATGTTAGTAACTACGGGACTCTACATTGCGCGTGACCCGACACGCACTTTACAAATTTTTTTATGCAATTTGCTGTTGGTTTGTCAGTTTGATCACACATTTGCTGGTCTAGCTCCTCAGCCTGCAAGGGACAACGTGCGATAAGGAACTACGATGCAAAACTTATTAATTTATAATTTTAGTTGATGCACAACACAACTACAAAAAAAATCATTATATGAAATTTATTTTTGTTGCTAGTATAATATAAAGTACCAGTAACAATGGACGAATTCTGGCAATGTAGTGAAGACACGAATTCACAGAATAAGCGGTGTATAGAAACGATGAGACACTACCTATCACTGAAGAATATTATTACATATATTTTACATATTATTACATATTTTTAAAAAGTTTGATATTACTTTAAAATTATTAAACAAATGTATATAAAATATCGCACTTATTATTAGCCTTTAAAAAACCAGAATGTCAAATCTCTCCGAAAAATTTAAGCAAGACGGTTTTACCTGTCTACATAGAAATTTGGAGCAAGGGTAGTAAGTGGACCTTTCACTGTGGTGATTGGTGACTAATCTTAGTATTTGGGAAATTTGTAACACTAATTATTTAATGAGCAATCACAGCATAAAAAACAAGCTCTAGGCATTATAAAAATCTCGTGTCACGGAGTTTGTGATTACACTTCTTCAAAACGACTAAACATTTTTTTTAAATATTTGTTAGAATTTAATCAGCAAAGAATCTCTCTCAGGTGAAGACCTCCTCCAAGGCTTTCCATTTCTTTCTTTTTTTGCTATTTGTAACCAGTTTATTTCTGCGATTTCCTTTATGTCCTCTTCCCATCTTATGTATGGTCTCCCTACTCGGCATTTGCCTGGCAGGCCCTTTCATGTGGTTACATTAATGGTCCATCTGTTATTTACGTACCGGCCGGCTATATGATCGGCCAACTTGAATTTCAGTGTTTGTGCATAAGACTGTGCATCTATTGCTTTGGTATAATTTCTTATATTGGTGTGTCGTATTTTATTCATTTTCTTTATGTACAACATACTATTTTTTTTATGTATCATAAGATAGCAAACAAGCAGATGGGTCTCCTGATGGAATGAGTCAACCATCGCCTATATAAACCAAAAGTGTTAATGGTGCTTTGCTATCTTGTGGCGAAGTCTAATGCCACATGCATAAGTTTACCGGCTACCTTACCCTCCAAACCGGAAAACGATGCTGACTAGCACTGACGCTATTGAGGCAGGAATAAGTAAGGCGGTGGTACCAGACCCGGACCCGGGACAATGCAGAACTCTACCACCTAGTACCCACGATGGTAGTGACTCGCATAGAAAATCGTGCGCATTTTACGAATTGCCTGGCAAAATAAAAATAATAATTAATAAATTTTTTTAGAAACACAATTAGTTTAACACATGTACATTGGAGAATCACAGATGGTCTAGTCTTCAAAGGAGCCCGGACCAACACGGGGAAGGTCATATTTTTTCTTTCTTGAAAACCCAACTCGCTGATGAACATGAGCTGAACAAGTAACCATTAGACTACAGGGCAGTTCTAGCATCTAGTATACATAATACAGTCTATATAATATAATAATATAAAAATGTGCAAGGCAGTTTCGTAACAGCATTACGAAACTAATGGCTATATGACATTATGAGCCCGAATGACAACATAATTTTCCACATATGCACCCTACTTCTCGCGTAATTGTCGGATAATTACACGTAAATTATAAATGTACTCATACAATTTATACAGGAGACCCCTCACAAGTGACCAACTGAATTTTCTAAATTTTTATTTAGTAGCTCGTGTGTAGACAGAATAAACTGAACTTTATAGTTTACCACGATTCACTGGTTAGTGGGTTGATTAAACATGTGGTGATCCCCATTGCTGCATTTCACTGACTTGAAAAAGATTATCGATTATTTCTCGCGATAGCCGAGAACGACAGCTTTACGTGCACATTTGAAGAGATAGAAGTGGTAAGACACCACCCCCTAAACTCCGAGTTGCAACTTTTAGATTTTGGATTTTAGAAAAACCTGAATAAAAGTGGTAAAGTTCTGCATTGTCTCGCCCGAGTCTGGTACCACCGCCTTACCTATTCCTGCCGCAATAGCGTTAGTGCTTGTCACTGTCGCATTCCAGTTTGGAGGGTAAGGTAGCCGGTAAACTTATGCATGTGGCATTAGACCTCGCCATAAGATAGCAACGCACTATTAACATCTTTGGTGTCTATAGGCGATGGTTGACTCTTTCCATCAGAATACCCGTCTGCTTGTTTGCTATCTTATGGTATAAAAAAATAACTTTTGCCCGACCCGGGGATCGAATCCGAGACCTCATGATCTAAATCAAATAGGCTAACCCCTAGACCACGAGCAGTCGATATTAATGTAATTTAAATGTTATCATTTATCGACTGAACTTTTTGCCTTGCACTACTACTTTGTGGAACCAATTATCTTCGGGGGTGTTTCCGAACAGATACGACTTAGGGACCTTTAGGAAACGAGCTTATTCATTCTTAAAATGGCCGGCAACGCACCTGCAAGACCTCCGGTACTGCAGATGTTCATAGGCGTCGGTGATTACTTACCATCAGGTGCACCCCCTGGTCGTTTGCCCCCTCTACTATTAAAAAAAATGTTTATTTCTGGCGCACCTATCATAATAGAAACTTTCTCAATTCGACCATGTGATATTTTTGAGTGGGTATACAAGGTAGGTGACAACGCATTAATTAGCAAACAATAAGATACGTAAATACTCATACGGCATATTAATATGTTAATACTTTTATTGAACTTATTAATAATACTAATAGCTTGGGTTGAAAGAGCTTTTTCGTGTAGATTAGTCCTTACTTTGGCTTCAGACGGCAGTAGAGGTCCCCAGAATCCATAATATGTATCGATCCCAAACGCAAAGACTAAACTTTTGTAATAACTCCTAAATAAAAAGAATATAAATAAAAGTAGCTATGGCGTCGCTGGCAGCATGCCAACTACTGTCAGGATAGCGGTCGTCGAGGTGACGTCACCACTCTGGAGGTTGATGACGTCATATATGGACGGAAAAGAAGATCTTCCAGGATAAGTGCACTTACTGCCTGGGACCCGAGTCCATCTGAGAAGTGTTAAAACGTGTACAACATAAAGATGTTCAATTTTACAATTTAAAGAATTGTAACATCGCGATTTAAAATTTTATTTTAAAATTGTTTATTTTTAGGGTTCCGCTGTCCGTCTATCCATCTGTCTGTTTGTCTAAGGTGTCACTAAGGTGGTATCTCATGAACCGTGATAGACAGTTTAAATTTTCACAGATGATGTATCTATTTCTGTTAGACATAGACAGATAGACAGCGGAGGCCTAGTAATAGAGTCTGATTTTACAATTAAGGTACGGAACCCTAAAAATGTAGTTTAAGTGGTTTTTTCCTATGAATCACGTCTGATTATCAAACGAGAGCAATTAAAACGATGTAACAGTCAGATATGATAAAACATAACCGGTTACGTTTGCGCAAGCGAGACCAAATGGCAAAAACAAGATCGCCCCTACGAACTGGGCTATTTATAATATATACTTTCACACTAACGTTTAATCAAGCCCGAATATCCAAAAAAAGTAAATAAATTAAAAACTCTTTAAATAATTTTAAATTATTGATCCAAAAGACATTTTAAAACAATTAACAAACAAATTTTGACATTTCAGTACAAAATCCTAGTATATAAATAATATACCTACTAATAGTTCCATGACAAAATCATACATTTACGCATTTGCAAAAAATTTACAGCAATATACATAATCAATTAAGGCGGAAAAGAATATGGCACTGTTGGACCTTAAAGTGGCGTCGAAAAATAAACTTTCAATCCTGGTTTGATTATTTTTATATAAATGGACAGCAAACAAGCAGATGGTTTTCCCTACGAAAAGAAAAATCACTTTCGCCTGTAGACACCAAAGATGTAAGAGGTGCGTTACCGTATGGCAGGATGGTAATGCTGCGTTACTTCTAAACTAGAACTCAATAGTACCTAACTAGTACCGACGTTGTTGTGGCAGGAATAGATAAAGTGGTGGTGCTATACCCGAGAAAAACAATATAGAAATCTACCACCTAGTAGTCACGATGGTAGTGACACGTAAAGCCAATCATTTCCCTTTGGTTAGGAACATCGGCCATCTTATCCTGCAGACTGGAATAGGATAATGACAAGATTTTTTGATGATTTCTTGATAATTTTTTTTTTTGATGCGATTGCGGCAGGAATAGGTAAGGTTTTGGTACCATATATCTGGGCAAGGCGTATCTAAACTCTGCAACTAAGTAGGCGCAATATTAGTGACACTTCTAACCAATCGTTCGTCTTTTGGCTTGAGAATGGCAGATGGTCAATTATTCTTCACAAGGGGCTTGGACCTAATAATGGCCAAAAACTGTCTAATATGCTTTAGATAAAAAACTACAGTGGGGACCACACATCGACAAATTAGCCAGTAGACTGAGTTCAGCGGCATTTGCAGTTAAAATAATGAGACAGATTAGTGACGTCGACACTGCGAAAATTGTGTATTTTAGTTATTTTCATAGTATTATGTCTTACGGGATTCTACTATGGGGAAATTCCGCTGATATAAATGACATTTTTGTTTTACAAAAAAAGAGCCATAAGAGCTATTTAAAATATCAGACCAAGAGTTTCCCTAAAAGAAAAATTTAAAGAAATTAGTATTTGAACGGTACCATCGCAGTTTGTATGTATATTCGTAAAAATATTTCTTCATTTAAGAAAAATGGCGATGTACATAATGTAAACACAAGGACGTACATAATGTAAAAACAATCTTGATCTGCGTGTATCACGTCTCCACAGCATAAGTGACTCTTTTATGGGGCAATCTATACGCTTTTACAATAAATTTCCAAATGTTGTTATAGATCTAGCAATACACAAATTTAACAAATATACTAGCAAAAAGCAGAGCTTTGTAAGGGCTCGCAAAGTTATACTATCTAGTGATATTTTTATAAAAGTATTTTTATGAGAGTTACATCTTTTAATGTATGGACTTTATTTATAATTATCTAACCTAAAAACTCAGCGTATTTTCACCTAAACATTACATTTGCATCAAAGGCCCGCGTCGTCAGGCTTTGGACTAGGAATATTTGGTTTTTGTTTGTTGGTATTTTCAAGGAAAAATATGTATTAAAAATGAAGGTTGATCTTACAAAAACAGATTTTTGACATTTTGCTGAAATAATTGTTTTTTTTTCTAAAATCAGGAAGTTCCTGGTTTTACGTCGATTTACGAAATCAAAATCAAAAAATGTTTTATTTAAATAAACCTTCAAAATTTTTGGACTACGCAGGCACGAAGAATTGACGGTAGACACTCAGCGAATACATTTTTCTAATTTTTCTCTCAGAGAAACCCTCGGAGTTCGATTCCAGAGTCAGGCAAATGACAAAATGTGTTTTTTCAGTTTTCTGATAAAACAACTTTGCCCGGGATTGGAAAGTGCCCTACTGGCGATAGGCTGTCCACCTATCACATTGTGGGACTTAAGTATCTTCGGCTAACCGTGGATGCACACGTCGTACTTCTGCCTACCTCTTCGGGGATACGGGCGTAAATATACATTTTTTTAGTTTTTTCCCTCGCCCTCGGGCTAAGATTGGGAGTTGATCTCAATACAATATAAATCAATTAATACATCTGTACTGTTTCTCAATAAGCATATTGTGAAACTCTCTAACGCTCTATTTACTCTGTTCCCAGCAAACATCCCTGCTCTAGACCTAAATTCTCCTTGTGCCTCCCACAATATTACTTCGAACTTCCCTTGCATTCTCCTTTCAATGATTTTATCATACACCTTCGATGCCAAACTGATCAAACTGATGGCCCTATAGTTATTGCACTTTATACTTGAACCTCGCCTTTATACGAGGGCACGATAACCGCACGCTGCCAGTCAAATATGAAGAAACAATTCATAAAGTAGGTAGTCTCTTAATAAGTTCAAAAATTCTAATAGAAAATATCATTTTTAACTCGTTAATTTAATAAGAGATGGCGTTAGTAGTAATAAGATTCTAATACAAATTGTACCTTCTATTTTTTTATTTTTATAAAATGGTGTTTTTATGGTAGATAACACATCTAGACATGAATATAAACTACCACGTCGAAGCTCAAACCTAAAAATGCGATATTTTTTCAGTAAAATGTACCACAAAAGTGCATAGAAAGTGGCCTAGTGTAGGGCTCGCTTCGCTCGCCCTGATAAAATCAAAACATTGAAAAAAAGGTTATTATAAACTATATTTGGATGATAACAAGGCATGGAATTAATTGCACTCATAGCAGTCTCATAGTAATAATAATTTATTATATTCATAAATTATTGTAAATAAATTTTAAAAAAAATGTATACGCACAAAAATATATTGACTCATCAACGTGTCTGTAAAGGATAATTTAAATAAAAATGTTTTGACTTTGTCTTTGGAACATAAATATTTTTTTTGCTATAAATGAATAAAATTCACATTTTAATAAAGATTGTTTTTTGTTATATACGAATAAATGTTTAAGCGTCGAAACGCAACAGTGTGAAAGCATACAGATCGAAATAAGATCGACTTTCACCGCATATGCGCAGGTGCTGCCTCGAGTTGTGTGAGACATCCGGAACGTGCCATGACAGGGTGCGATATACTATGGACTAATGTATTAGTATTATATTAAATGTTGGCTTTCCAGAGAAAAGAAAGGATTTTTACGCACTTATCATAGGATAGCAAACAAGCAGACGGCTCTCCTGATGGAAAGAAACAAGCATCGTCTATAAACACCAAAATGTGTGTTGCTATCCGTGTGGCGAGGTGTTAATGCCACTTGCTTAAGTTTACTTGTATGTTATGTATTAAATACTAATCTCTAAAAGCCCTTATCTTGGGGGAGCAGTATTGAAACGAATTTCCTTTTCGCGCGTTGCAACAGGGGGCTAGATGGAAAAAATTAAGACCTAAAGTTGTAACGACACTTTTTACTATAATTTTTTTCTTTTTATAAAAGAGGGGGCAAACGAGCAAGAGGTGCACCTGATGGTAAGTGATCACCGCCGCCCATGGTCATCCGCAATATCAGAGGTCTTGCAGTTGCGTTGCCGGCCTTTTAAGAATGAGTAAGCTCTTTTCTTGAAGGTCCCTATGTCGTATCCGTTCGGAAATACCTCTGCCGGTTGTAAGCTGTGCGGTGTGCGCGTGTTTCTCTCTCTCTCTCTCTCTCTCTCTCTCTCTCTTTCATAAAAGTTGTAAGCCGTGCTTCATGCGCGTGTTCCTTCACTAATTAATCGAAAGGAACTTCGTTTTATCCGGGTGTCCCTTGACACCTCTCAAGTTTTTTTTATATTATAAGATAGCAAACAAGCAGACGGCTCTCACGATGGAAAGAAACAACCATATAATCACCAAAAATATTAATTAACCATATAATCACCAAAAATATTAATATATTAAAAAATATTAAATCCCGTTATATATATATATATATATATATATATATATATATATATATATATATATATATATATATATATATATATATATATATATATATATATATAACGGGATGGTAATGCCACTTGCATAAGCTTACCGGCTCAGTTACCCTCCAAACCGGACTACATAATTAACAAGCGTTCACATTATAGCTGCAGGAGTAGGCAAGGCGGTGATACACCAGTTAGGCGATAGGTCGCGGAGCCAATTGTAGTCACGATGACAGTGACACGTGTAGCTAAACGTTCGCTTTCTACGAACTGCCCGGTAGAATATATTATGATGATATAAAAAAATGAATACCTATTATCACTACATAATATAAAACAATGTCGCTTTCTCTGTCTGTCCCTATGTATGCTTAAATCTTTAAAACTACGCAACAGATTTTGATGCGGATTTTTAAATAGATATATAGATTCTTGAGGAAGGTTTTAGTATATAAACCTTCCCAATATTCCCACGGGAACAAAAGCTACGCGGGTGAAACCACGGGCAGGTCGCTAGTTGAAAATAAAATAGAATTTGAATCAATTACTGCAAGGGGTTTTTCAGAACAGATACGACTTGGGGACCTTCAAGAAAAGATCTTACTCATTTTTAAAAGGTTTGCAACGCAACTGCATGACCTCTGGTATTGCGGATGTCCATGGGCAGTGATGATTATTTAACATCAGGTGCACCTCCTGCTCGTTTGCTCCGTCTTCCATAAAAAAATAGTAAAATTTAATTTCAATTAGGTTAAATAAAATAATAATGTAAATAACTTTATATTATGAATTATGAGAAAATAATAAATTAAAGTATGTAATCATACTAATTAAATTAAAATATTAATAATTTGCGTATTCAATTGAGTACCTAGAATTTATAAAATAGTAATAATATTTCAAGACAATTACAAACTTATTTTTATTTATAATGTAACTAATGAGCTAAATTCACCGCGTTGAGAAATATCCAGGCAAATAATTGCGAAGATGAAATCTGCGAACTATTAAGTAGACAATATAATTACAAACTATGACAAAAGATCATTATGGTAAAGTGCGAATCTGAAATCACAGTTTGAGTGGTCATGGCCTTATACGTGTAAACTTTTTTATATATAAGGACATAAGGATTAAGTAACCGGGGAAGACCAACGTTGAGTCTTCGCAATGACTTCTGGCATTTTATTCTTTCTGCCTAACCAGGCATATGGCTCAGGATCTCACGCCTATGTGCGTAAAACAATATTTTCTTTTGTATTGGAAATGGATAAATTAGTCTAACAACCTTATTTTTACTGCTGTTATTGATGAATGTGAGAACAGAGTTAATAAAGCGTTGAGGTGTTCGGCTTGCTCTGCATGAGTTGAAACGAGATCACTACGGAAAATATGTGGCGTAACACTACTAAAGTAAAAGAAATTGCCACGGTGTAAAAATAAGAAAGAAAATGCTCTTTTAGTTTTGAGATGTAGAAAGCATAATACATGAAATATGACAGATGTGCGAATGTAAATGTTTCTAGGAGAAGGAGGAGCCAAAAACTGAGGTCCGAGAGTAGTGTGGTGAGTCTCCGAAACTGACGTGTTTGTATGAAGATAAAAGATAAAAGTGTAAAGTTGTGGATGTGGAAGAAGCAAGGCAAATTTTGCCTGGCTTGAGAGTATGGCATTTGTCTCTGTCTACTCAATAAAAAACGTGTCTTGACGATATCTGTATATCGTTGCGACACCTATCGTTTACCTGTTATAAAATGGTAAAAATACTGTACACACTGAAGAAGGGAAGTACTCGATTCTGATACCATTATGTAAAAAATACCTAAGTACTTAAATTTTGACCTAATCATGATAAAAATGTTAAGTTCACTCATGCATTGATATCGGCTTGTTTACGCACAACGATTTGCCGCTGCACCACGTATCATTCTAAGAGCGCCTTTGCCTGCGCGGTAATCATAATTTGAAGTAAATAGACCATCTAATCATTCTGCCAGCCAGTTCGTCAATCTATACTAATATTATAAAGCTGAAGAGTTTGTTTGTATGTTTGGTTGAACACGCTAATCTCTGGATCTACCTGTCAGATTTAAAAAAAATAGTTTTGTGTATGGTAGCCGAATTCACGAGAAAGGCTGTAGGCTAGCTTTTTACTCGATTGAGCAAAAGTAAATAATACTTTTGGGTCACGCGAACGAAGTCGCGGGAAACAGCTAGTTACTTGTACGTGACAGCACCGTGACTACTAGGTGGTAGAGTTCCGGAAGGTCTTTATTATTGTGTGTGTACCACTGCCTCACCTATTCCTGCCGCAGTAGCGTCATTGTTTACAATTTTCGTATTTCAGTTTGGAGGGTAAGGTAGCCGATAAACTTATGTGTGGCATAAAAATCTTGCCTTGCGTCTTGCGACGCATCATTTTCAACTATGGTGTATGTAGGCAATGTTTGTCTCTTTGCAACAGCAAAGCCATTTGCAAGCGATCATGCCGCATTCGCCGCCCGGAGGACGCTCCTCTACGCCGGTAGAAGAGGAGGGATTTGTGTCGATCAAGTGATAGAATGCTGATTTAATGACTCAGATATCGCTGGAGAGATCGGGTGGATGTTGACCTGCGTGAACTTCAAGTCGTCAATTGGTAAGAGATAGCGCAGGACAGAGAGAGACGAAGACGAAGATCCACTTCATTAGTGTGAGGTTAAACTTTGATTAGTGCGAGTGCGAGTGTTGAATGTAGGTGCTTAGTATTAGGCAAAAAATGTAACCGGGGCCTTACTGTACTAGTATAGTAAGTAAGTAATTTTTTTTTGAATTAAGCAACACTGAATTACGCAGCCATTTGTAAAAGAAAACTGCGCGCTTTAGTTTTGAATCTAATAAAAAATCACAATAAAAAATAATCGTGTCAGATTCATACACATAGATATCTACACAGATTTAGAATTATTTTTTCAATCAGTTTTTTTTTTTACAAAATAATAGTCTTTTAAAAATGTTTCTTTTATTGGAATAAAGAAATTTAAAAATCTCAAATGATTTTAAAGGAGTGTGGTTGTTTTGACTTTCGCGTATTTACAATTAGTTTGTTATCAAAAATGCAATATGAATATTCTGGGTATATTTTTAGCTCAGAAAGGTGTCCGATTTTGGTAAGGTGAGAGTAAAGTACTACCTCATGTTTCGCGTTGTGGCGTGCATTATAATAAATAAATTTCTTTTGAATAAGAACATTCCCGCTGCGAAGCCTCAAACAAAGTGCAATTCTAGATAAAATGACGCGCGACGCTAATTCAGCGGTCGCCTGCATCCTTTGTTATTTATTACGAGCGCTATTGCAGCATTCGTTTAGTACAAGGGACAACATGTAGCAATATTTATATGTCGCCGCCCTCTGCCTTTTGCAGTTGTAAATCCAACGTAAAAAATGCTTATGTATTATTCTCTAAATATTTTAATTTGATTTTAAATAAGTTATACATATTGTAATATTTCATTAAAAAAATATCTGGCTCTTTTTCGGAATGTATATTATATTAGAAATTTTGACATGTTAGAAAGCCATTTAAGGATTATATTTTACTAGCTGTTGCCCGCAACTGCGTCCGCGCGGACTTTATTTACTTCGCTCCTACTGGTCGTAGCATGATGTTATATAGTATATAACCTTCCTCGATAAACAGGCTATCCAACTCAAAAAGAATTATTCAAGTCTGTTCAGCAGTTTATGAGATTAGCGCGTACAATCAAACAGACAAACAAACTCTACAGTGTTATAATATTAATAGTATAGATTATTAATAATGACTATCTGCATTGTAGTCTAAATAATGGTTAGCATTATTTCCTCCTCAACTATTTATTCTTATACTATTCTAAAAGTGTGGTACATACTGTAATATCGTACTTAATAGATTTTCTCAATAGTTTCAATTATTGGCAGCGTTTCCAATCTATTAGTAACAAAATACATCATGTGATCATTTTACTTTTGTAAGTGAGCTTAATTGTTTCTTATTTTTTATTTCAAATTCAATTATTTCAGTAATTGATTCGTAATTTTATTTTTTAGTTTACGTTTATTTTAATTAGGTCTTTTTTAAATTTGTTTATTTAAGTATATATCTTTATTTAAAAAATATTAAATAAACAAATAATCAACCACTAATATTATTATTATTATTAAACGGAATCATAAGGAATTAGTAATTGCAATAAAATATTTTAGGATTCGAAGTATGCGTTTTTATGGACTTTTATTCCTTAGAAACATGTTATTCCCGTGCGTGTGATGGTTATGTGTTCGCCAAATTTCTTTCTGTATCCGAGCTCACCAGCACCAGCACTCACCGAGCACCGAGCTAAACATATGCACAAACTTACCATGCGTTATATTCATTTACTACTCTTTCTTCACAAACACGCTTATTACGGAGAATCATAGCAGCACCTAATCATGGTAAGTCAAGTTTTAGTACTTTCCTGTGATCAATCCATATATATATATAATGTTAATTCGATCGTGGTACATTAGTCTTTGAACGACTCCGTACCTGCTCCCATCGTCATTGAGTTGTATGTTTTACTATTTTTTTAACTTTAAGATTTTTCGACATGTTCAAACCAACAGAGTTCATTATTATTTTTTGCGGTTATTTTCACATATAAATACGAGTAGATTATAGTTTGAACTAACGTCGAAAATTTAATCCATTTTGACCCATTTTTTTTAAATTTTCTCACCACTTATGACTTGCGCTGAGTTTACAGAGCACACATCAGGTGATGTGCCTGCCACTTAGCATTGAAAACTATACTCTAATACCAAGATTTACGTTTCAGTTTAACTCAGCATAGCATTTCAGCAAATTTATCCGAAGAAATAATTGTGTTGATTTCAGTCTTAATAATAGTTTGCCTCAGCCATGTTTCAGCGATGCCCGGTCCGATTATGTTATGATACATTGCTTTCATTAAGAGAATCATCGTTTTGCGGAAATCCAATAGATTACACGACATTTTCGAGACCCAGTTTTAGATGGAAAAGATTTTCAGATATGGAACATGGACGCTTTGAGGTGAAAATGTTTTTCGCGGTTTGATTTATGTTTAATGATATAACACAGAAAACTCGCAGATGGCTCTCTTAATATAAAGCTATTATCATCGCCAAAGAAGTTAATGGTGCGTTGTCGTACGTATGATGGTGGGATGGCAATTCCACAATCACAAACTGAGAAACTGTAATGACAAGCACAAGGTAAAGTGGCGGTATCACATCTAGGTGAAATGTTGCAAAACTCTGCTACCGAGTAAGATCTTTGTAATTTCACGTTATATGTGACATCTTTGGTTAATTGTTCACCTTTTACGAACTGCCTGGCAAAAGAACAAGTGGTCTATTCTGCAAAATGGGCTCAGACTAACATAACGAACATGCGGATCTAATTTATCCATTTAAATAGAAATGATTCGCTAAATGTGTCGCTTAGTGCAAAACTTGAGAACGGATGAACTAATTTGGATAATAGTAATAATTTAATTAAAATCTAATATAGTAGACATTTTTTATTTTTTTATTTAAATACTAGAAGAGCCCAATATGCTAAATGGGGCGTTAATCGAGCGTCGTAGCGATCTGTTAGTTTTGTAGATTAGATGATGGAAAGAATAATCTATATATATATATATATATATATATATATATATATATATATATATATATATATATATATATATATATATATATATATATATATATATATATATAAACTGCTGTTCGTTAGTCTCGCTAAAGCTCGAGAACGGCTGAACCGATTTGGCTAATTTTCGTTTTGAATTAATAGTTGAAGTCCATGGAAGGTTTAAAAAGTAAGAAAATATAGAAAAAATAAGAGTAGTTAAAAAGGCAGAACAACGTTTGCCGGGTCAGCTAGTAGATTATATAATGTTATTTATTTCAGTAGCGAGGAAAGAATTTACAGATAAAAAATTGAAAGCGTGTCAGATTAAAGTGTAGTGTGATAATTGTTAGTTAAAATTTAGAAAATCTTTCGATTTGAGTGTATCTTAAGAAAGTGGGAGGGACATACAATTACAAAAAGATAGTCTTGACAGTCTCGAGCGCGGTTGAATTTTCTTTTATTTTGAAGGAAATTAAGTAAGAATGACGAAAAAATTTTAATTTGTCAATTTTCGCAAGTCGATGTTACTGAATTTATTTCTACTGCGCTAGATGCTTGGCTTTAAATAAAGGGTTTGTATTTTGTAAAGAGGCCCAACAACACATGTGAGGTATCTCCCCTTATGTTAATCTGCCGTGCTCGAGTCGAACCCAAAATCCCCTCTTGGGTTCGACTACTATAAAGTATGTTTATTGTAAGGTTTTTATGGGGCACAAAGTATATGTTAATATTATTGTGTAGATATAAGTAAAGGTTATCAAGATACTTAACCTTACCCTTAAAAATGATGCACAAAACTAAATACGCCTTGGTGCCGAAGAAAAGCATCATATTAAGCTGAAATGAGAAAATATAACAAGATTTTATATTTAGGAGATGAAACCTCTATGCTAATCTCAAGTAACAGCTACCGCTCCAATCTCGTCTAATGTAATAGTTTGGTATATTCATGCTGGAACATTATATTACAACAAAATATTGCATTCCCTTGTTTTAATAATAAATTAACACCTACGCTTGCTAGGAGTATCTAGAATTTGGTGAATTGGCTGCATGATTAAAGATTTTAGTGAGCAATTTATTTGACTGTCTCGTGGTCTAAGGGATAAGCTCTGATAATAGGATTTCGGGTTCGATCCCCCGGTCAGGCTAAAGCGGTATTAAACCTATAATTTCAGTAGCAGCTCAAAGTCTGGTGGATTGTGTTTTTTTTTAATATCATAAGATGTTAATGGTACGTTACTACCTTGTGACGAGGTCTAATGCCACGTACATAAGTTTACCGGCTAACTTACCCAAGCAGCAATCAAGCATGTTTAATACCCATAAAGCAGCTCATATAGAATTTAAAGTTCTATTGCAGCTGTACAATGGTGTAAAAAGATGCTTTTATCGGTATAAGAGACCTTTATGAGTTTTTATACCGCCTAATGCTGTACAAGGCCTTTCTTAGAGTTTCGCGTAAGCTTTAGGCGTTATATCTGAATATTAATACACTACTGTACAGCTTTAAGTGTTTTGTAACTCATTAGGCTGATTTTAATCCTTAAAGCTGTACATTAGCTGTATTTTGTTTAGCACGGGAATTTATTACAGCTTTAAGTGTTATTATAGTATCACTCAACGCTTGTTTCTGTAAAATGGGACATGCAATCACCGTTCTACAGCTAATATTTATGGCGTAATTGTAGACTGTTATGCAGCCAATGGTGTTAAAAAATCTGCATGTACAGCTATAGTAGAGCTCAAGGCTGTATTAATATGAGAAAATTGTTATTTGCTGTTTTTATATCTGCATAGTTGATATCATGTGGAAAAAAATCAAGAGGAAGATTGAAAAGGAATATTTAAATATTATAAATTACCAACCAAGTAATCGTGATGAAGATAAAACTGAAAAATTACTAATTCAGGTAAACCTACAATCGTCATTTTTATTAATGTTCAAGGAAAAGGGTTCCGTAACAAAAACATTAAAAAGTGATTGTAGGTTATCTGATTTATTATTTTTTAGGCTTATCTTCTTCATTAAGGTTACTTGGTTGGTAATTTATAATAATTGATTTTTTTAATGTCATATTATATATGATAGCAAACAAGCAGATGGGTCTCCTGATGAAAAGAGTCAACCATCGCCCACAGATAGCAAAAATGTTAATGGTGCGTTGCTATCTTGTGGCGAGGTCTAATGTCCCATGCATAAGTTTACCGGCCAGCTTACCCTCCAAACCGAAACATGACAGTGACTAGCACTGATGCTTTGCAGCAGGAATAGATAAGGCGGTGGTATCCCCGGTCGAGCCAATACAGAACTCTATCACCTAGTAACCACGATGGAAGTGACTCGCATAACCCATCGGTTGTCTTTTACGACCTGCCTGGCAGAAAGGCAATTAATCTATTTTCCAAAGAATATATAAAAAAAGAGTTAAAAAGAGAAATAAAAACCATTACACTGAGAAAATATGTATTTTTTTTATTTTTAACTTGCTACTATACGGAGTTTTACAAAAGCGGTATAGTAAGTCGAAAGGGGGTGACTCAGAGGGTAATTTTGAACAACTTTTGTTCAACGATTTGTGAAAATTCCCTATAAACAATTTTGTTTTTCCATTGTGAAAAGTTACGTAACCAACAAAGTTTCTACGGAGAATCAATATTTTTTTCGCGAATTTCCAAAAGTCGTTAAGCAAAAGTTGTTAAGAATGACCCCCTGAGCCACCCCCTTTCGGCTTACTGTACCTTTTTTGCAACACCCTGTATATATGTATACTTACAATCGTTTTAAAAATATTATATACTTAGATACAATTACAGGCAAGAGAGTATGTGTTTCTCTTTGAAGAACTAATAATATTAAATTACAAGCACGAAATAACGTATTCTTCTTAAAAATATTTTTGTGATAGACCAATCTTTAAAGGGCTTGAGTTTTCGTTCTTGACCAACTTAGTTATATTAAGTTGTTTTCTTGGCCATTATAATTCACCTTTATCCTCCCGCAAACTGGGTACGATACAAGTACAGTTTTGGCTTCTCTCAATTGTTTTTACTATTTTATAAGGCATATTTCCCTGAAAAATAAAGTAAAACATGATTGAAATACATATCCCATAAGTTATAGTTAACAATAAGTTGGTTTAGTTGTAAAGTCAAACGACCGACATCAATACATCACAATAGCGAAATCAAGTGACAAACATATGTTTTGTATTTAGGGTTCTTCAATTTTTGTACGCATCTCTAAACATAAGTTAAGTGATTAAAAGCCAATTACTGTATAATAGATTTATATAGGGACTTAGTACAGCCTAAAGTGTATTTGGACGGTAATTAAAAGCCAATAGCCGTACAATAGAACAAAAAAGAGATTCAGTACAGCTATTTGCAGTATATCACCCTCCAAATATACTTTAGGCTGTATAACAAAACGCCGCCATTATTGTGTATTAAAAACAACATTAAAGAAATATATTGTTAAATAAAAGATATATTTAGCAATAGCTAAAGCTATATCTTGACAAGCAACTTATATTATGATCATTATGCCTTTATACACAATATTGTACCATAAATACTTGTATATTCTAACCTTAAACACAAACACTTACCGTATTTTGCAATGATTTTAATTGTGTTATCTTGATTATTTCGTTGGCGCGTGAATATTTTGAGAGAAATAGGTTTAAAGAACATTTATTTCTCATAAGAATAACATTCACTTGATTTGAGAAATTTTAACATATTTTGACAAAGTACATGTTTCACTTCGGACAAAACGTACAAAATCATTACAAATTAACATTTAAGTAGTAAAATGTTGGTTAACAGTGGGTAACTCAAAAATAACATTGTTTATAAAAGGTACGATAGTAACAAGTAACAACTAACAAAAGGCCGTTCAACGGCAGCTTACATAGATGCAATTCACTAGATGTGACACAGGTATTTTATTGATTTATGGAAAACGAATTTATTTTATTTGTTTATTTTTAAATATTAATAGTGTTTTAATATTTATATTGTTCATAATGAGTTATATGAGTATAATATACAAGTCATTATTTTATGTTGTAGATTTAAATTATTTTTAGTGTATGTTCAATATACATTTTTAAGACACTCAGACACACACACTCACACACACACACATATATATATATATATATATAGATATATATACACACATATACACACATATATACATATATATATATACATATATATATATATATATATATATATATACACATATATATATATATATATATATATATATATATATATATATATATATATATACATACACATACATATATATCTACATACACACACATACGTACACATACATACATATTCATATACATAATGATAAATTTATATTACTATACTAATATTTATACACCGAAAAAAAATTATATTTATAAATAAACTAAAAAATTTTAATGATATGATTTTTTAGTAACGTTTTAAATGTTTTGAGACATTTAGTATTTTTGACAATGTTTGGTAAATTATTATACATTTTTGCACCTTCGTATAAAATATTCTTTTTTCCATAATTTGTGCGAGGCATGTGTAATATTAGGTGATTAGCATTTCTTAATTTAATTTTTTGCACTTGATATTTTTTAGTGAAATTAATTTGAGTGTGTATTTCCTTATGTAAAATTTTACGAATTAATATGCAACTATTATACATATACGATTGATTTATATTCATTATTTTTGTTTCACTATATATTTTCAATGTAGGCGTTAGGAAATCGTAGTTAAACAATCTTTTAATCAATTTATTCTGAGCAATTTGAAGTTTTTTTATGTTGGTCTTAGCAGCTGTTCCCCAGACTTCAATGAGGTAATCGATGTGAGGTTTTATGAGGCAGTTATATATGGTGTATCGAACTTGTTTCGGGAGGCATCTTACTATTCCTTTCAATGCTCCCGTAAGCGATGTAAGTTTCGATTTGACTTTGTCTAGGTGCATATTCCACGACAAACTACTATCTAGGATTAACCCAAGGTATTTTTCATTTTGTACTCTATTAATAGCATGGTTATTTATTGTTAGAGGTTTAAATTGTGATATTTTTTTGTTTCTAGCGGCAAAGATTATGTAATTTGTTTTTGATGTATTAATAGTTAAAAGGTTAGACTGAAACCAAGAATTTAAAAGATTTAGGTCGTATTGTGCATCAGCTATTACCGAATCAATTGTGTCTCCAAAGTAAAATAAACTGGTGTCATCGGCATATAATGTTATATCACCTTTGAGGCCATTATCTTTAATACCATTTATATACACAAGGAACAGTAATGGCCCTAAGATTGAACCTTGAGGAACTCCGTACGTTACTGTTCTAGGGCTGCTCTGTGTTTTACCAATTTTTACTACTTGTTGACGATTTTGAAGGTATGATTTAAATATCTCTAGTGCTGAACCACTTATGCCAATGTGATTTAATTTTTGAAGGAGCAAATCGTGACTAACAGTGTCAAAGGCCTTTTTTAAATCTATAAAAACTCCTACAGCTACCTTTTCTTTATCAATACTTATCTTTAATTTAGTTACTATATCCACCGTAGCTGATAGTGTATTAGATTTCGGTCTAAAGCCATATTGCTTATTATAAAGGAAGTTTTTAGATCTCAAAAATGTCTCAAGTCTCTTATAAACTACTTTTTCAAAGATCTTTGACACTGTTGGTAAGACCGATATAGGACGGTAGTTTCCAGGATCTGATTTATCTCCTGACTTGTATATAGGTGTGACTTTAGCGAGTTTCATTGAGTCTGGAAAAACTCCACATTTAAGACACTTGTTTATACAATTAGTAAGTTCACAAAGTATTACATTTTTTATACATTTTATAGATTTAGTGTTTATACCATCAATTCCAGTACTTGTGTTTGAATTTAAATTGTTGATAATGGTTTTTATTTCTTTTAGATTTGTTGGTGTTAATCGATTTAATACTTTAGAGGTATTACCTGTGTCACATGTAGTTGCACTTGTATTCGAATCACAAAGATTTGGTGGAACTTGGTTCGGTAATATCGATGCAATTTCAGCAAAATAGCTATTAAAGTTTTCACATATAGCCTTAACGTCGGTCGTATATCCCTCCTTAGTTTTCAGCTTAGGTGGCGGTGAGTTTTCTTTTATTTTATTATGTGATAAATTATTTATAAGTCTCCACATTTTATTTGGTTTCTTCTTAGAATCGTTAAATGTTTTTAAATAATATTTACTTTTTGCTTCTTGTATTTTAAAGAATACTTCATTTCTTTTCTTTTTGAAATTTTCTTCTTTTATTTTATCTTCTGGGTTGTTTTTGTGTAGTCTCCATAGTACATTTCTAATATTAATTGCTTCTATTATTTCTTTATTTATCCAATCCTGTTTAGGGGGATTTATGATTTTGGTTTTAACTGTTTTGCTTCTTTCAATACTAGATTTTATTCTTTCTTCCAACAACTCATATGAATTTTTCTGGTTTGTTCTTTGATTATTTGTCATATTATTATATAACAGTTCATAGTTAATAACTTCGTAGTCAATTTTTTTACGTGGAACAGGTTTATATTTTTTTATTTCAACGTATATTTGTTTGTGATCGGATAAAGTACTGTTAATGATAGCAATGTGAAAATTGTTTTCCTTTAAGTTGGAGCATACGTGATCTATTATAGTTTTTACTTTTTCAGTCTCACGCGTACAATGATTTTCATCAACTTTGTTGATTATTTTAAAAGCAGATTCTTGAATAATTTCGTTATATTGAATGGTAGGACGTTCTTCACAAAGTAAATTTATATTATAATCACCAAAAGCTATTCCTCTTTTTGTATTATTTAATTGTATTGAATAAGTATCGAGAAAGCTATTAATGTGGGTCAAATCTGGTTTTCTATAGATTGCACCTATATCTAAAGAATAATTTTCAATATGCACCCATAAGTAATGGTTGTCAAGACAACATTGGTTTTCAATTTCGTAATGCTTTAAGTTTTTATGAATGTAAATCGACACTCCACCCCCTCTATGTTTGTTCCTAAAACTATAGTAGTGGTGATATCCTGGAATTTGAAGCCTTTTTGCTTCACTGTCATTTTTGATCCATATTTCAGTTAGAATAATAACATGGAGCATGCTCGAGAACGACTTAATCACACATTTCAGTTCATCAAGTTTGCCAGGTTTTACAATGCTGCGCACATTTGCATACAAAAATTTTAGTGAATGTTTACTAGTTTTTATCTCACTATACTTATTTATACTTGTTCACAATTTGATAAGTTATATTGGTTTCGTTATTATACCCCTTTTGGTCGTTCTCTTGTGTTAAATTTAGTTTTTTGGAAGTAGTTTTACAATTTTTGGTATACCTTTAACATATTTTATAGTAAGATTTTTTTCACCTTTATCACCTCGTTGTCTCAGTTCGTCTTTTAATTCCTTCATAAAAGCTTGTTGTTGAGGTGTTTGATCGGAAAGTAGTTTGATAGTTTCCGATTTTAAATTGTTTCTTTTCCGTAATAAAATTTTAGGTATTTGTTGTGAATTATAAGACACCTTTATTGGACGGTTTTTATTCAAGTCATATTTCCCAAGTCTGGTTACATACTCAGGTTCTGGACATTCTGGGTGAATTTGTTTTGTTATTTGTAGAACTTCCTTTTTATCAGCATTTTTTCTGTTTTTAATGTTATCAATATTTTGTTCCGGAATTCCAATAATTATGAGGTTTTTGCTTCTTTCGTCTCGATCTTTTATTTCTGACACTATAGATTCTAGCGAAGCAGTTGAAGAAAATGAGTGAACTGTTGTTTTCAGGTAAGCGATATCAGACTCAAGGTTTCGAATTGACGTGTCTGTTTTAACGCTTTTTGTTTTTAAATTACACATATCAGACTGCATCAAAATCTGTTCTTCTTTAATTTTATTTACCATGTCTTTTATTTCACTTATTTCTTCTTTGACAACAATTATTTTATCAGTAAACTCATTCTGTTTTTCAGTTTGAAGCGTCATCATCTGCATTAATGCTGACAGTTGTTTCTTTATATCAGAGAGTTCTTCCTTGATTTCACTATCACAGTCTATTTGTTTTCTTTTACACCGCATAGAGATTCGTTGATAATCAGAAAAGTCTTGTAATGAGTCTTCACTCACTAAGTTCGGTTGAGAGCCACCGAGCCCAATACTACGGTCACTTCCAGTTGGCGAACGAATCATTATATCTATGTTTTATTTTTATTTTAAATAGAAAATAACTTGTGACGCGTCTATTTCGTACGGTGTCCGGAGTAGCAGTATCATATATAATTTCTCAATAAATTATAATTTGCACTTTGAATACACCGTTCTGTACTGCTCCAAGTCCAAGAATTTATCGTTTATTAATATATTTTTAATTATGGCGTCTGCAGATACGTGATATTATTAATGTTATACAATATCAAAAACAGATTGTTACTTTTTATCATTTTCAAACACCTATAAGAACATTTAGCTGTACAAGAGAGTATATTTAGTGTTACAGTTTCTTTATACACCGAATAACAGCCTTTGTACAGCCTATAACAGCTTGTACAGCTATTGTGTAGCCTGTTTAACGCTTAGCTGTACAAGACAGTTACAAGAGAGTATCCTTAGTGTTATAGTTTCTTTATACACCAAATAACAGACCTTGTACAGCCTATAACAGCTTGTACAGCTATTGTGCAGCCTACATAACGCAATAAGCTGTATAACTTGGGGCCCTTTTTGGTGTTATATCCGCTGTAGAAGCGCTTCTACAGCCTTTGTACGGCTTCGTATACAGCTTTAAGTTTAAAAATGAACCTAAATGCAGCCTATATACAGCTTAACGTGCTACTTGGGTACCCTTCAAACCGGAACATAACAGTGCTATTGCGGCAGGAATAGGTAAGGTAGTGGTATCACAACTGGGCGAGACAATGCAGAATTCTACCACCTAATAACCACGATAATAGTGACTCGTATAGCCAATCAGTTGCCTTTTATGACCTGCCTGGCAGAAAGGCAGTTGGCTTATTCTTTAAAGGAGCCCGGACCAATACGGGGTAAAGGGGGTGTGTTACAACTCCCGTTCCCCGGATAAACACGTAAAGCAGTCGGGCCCCGTTAATGCTAGAAATGGATGATAATCGTTAACAGGTCCGTAAAATGCGGTGAAGGAAATTACCACTTATCTCGCTACCGACAAATCGGTGAATCATGGTAAACCGGAAAGTCATTAGACTTTCGGTTTACTCTGCCTTTCCCGCCAGCGAACCGGGTGTGATGACACATACTTAATTTATTTATCGTGGTAAATAAAAGCACGTGCATGTAGATGTATTAAATCTTTCAAATCCTTGAAGCCGTTCTTGTAGGTCATCCCAACAGGCCATCCGTAAAACTTTCGTCTAAATTGAGAATTTCAAATGCAAGAAAGAAAACCTGTAATTAAGCATAGATTTTCAAAAAGTTCTAACATCTAAAGTAGGTAGTAGCTCGAAGGACCAAATTTTCGTATGAGGTGGTATAAGTACCAGTGGATTGAAGATTAAATCGTTATTACTATATTTCGGAAAAGCCAAAGTATAAGTAAGAACTGTACGTATTGGTAGACGTCTAGTCGTGTTACGTCGGTGGTGCGAATTGTCCCCTTGCTTTGACTTTGATCGCTGCAACGTCCCACCGTCCGTCGCGTTCGTGTGAAGTATCTATCGGCCTCTACGCATCTCTCGATTCATCGGCCCGAACAGCTGATAGCATTTTAATTTTTGAAATATTATGCTCAAAATAATGAACGATTTTAATTTTTCGAATGGGATTCAATGCAATTTTTAATCTAAAACGTTATATATACATAGGTAAGTAGTAAGCAAAACATTATTCGTTTTACTATCTGGTAAATGTGAATTCTGTTTGCTTCTTTTTGGCGTCGTTTAGTTTGTTAGATATAAGGGACTCTAATTCATGTATATTATATTATTTTAAATGTAATTAGCATGTAATTAACATGAGAATTAGTTTTAGCATAATAATACATTTGTAGAAAAACATACGTTACAGATAACTTTTACAGCGACAAGTGTACAACTCTTTACCGTGCTCCATATGATACATTACATTTTTCTGCTACATTTTTATTAAGAATAGTTTTATTTAGATATCAAACATATAAAGTACTAGTTAATGATAGCAAAAAAGATATATCCACCTCATGCAGTTAGCGTATGTAATATGTGGCATATTTTGCTTCGCGAACGCCTCTGTTGCGGATTCACATTTATTTCGTAAGATTTTATGAGATTACCATCACACATAGAACTTTCTATATATAGAACTTTCCCGTATTGGTCTCGGACTCTTTTGAAGAATAGGCCAACTGCCGTTCTGACAGGCAGGTCGTAAAAGGCGACCGATTGGCTATGCGAGTTACTATCGTCGTGGCTACTAGGTGGTAGAGCTCTTCATTGCCTCACCCGGGTCTGCTACCACCGCCTTACCTATTCCTGCCGCAATAGCGTCAGTGCTTGTCACTGTCGTGTTTCGTTTTGGAGGGTAAGGTAGCCGGTAAATTTATGCTTGTGGCATTAGACCTCGCCACAGGAAAAGAAACGCACAAAAAATGCAAACACAAAAAAAAGAAACGCACCATTAATATCTTTTTTGTCTTTAAACGATGGTTGACTCTTTCCATCAGGAGACCCATCTGCTTATTTGCTATCGTATAAGAAATTTAACTCTTAGACACTTTTGATTCAAAGATACGGGACTTACCTGAATATTTATTTGTTTGACCTGCAGCGAGATTCGTTTGATGTTTCTAAAAGTAAGAAGGTACGTTTCCTCGTCGAAATATTCTCGACCTGGATCACGTTGTTTACATAGGACTTTTGATGATATTTTTTTTATTTAAAAAGGGAGCAAACGAGCAGTAGGTTCACCTGATGGTTCACAGATCTTCCAGCTGCATTGCAAGACCAATGGTGAAAATTAGATAGATATCCATCGGTGACAATTTTTTTGATAGAAGAGGGTTTAAATGTACAGGCGGCTCACCCTATGGTAAGTGTTTTTTTTCAGTTTTCTGATAAAAACAGTGCTGGCCGGGTTTGGAAAGTGACCAGTTGGTCGTGGGTGCACTGGTTTTACCTCTGCCAACCTCTTCGGGGATACAGGCGTGCAGATAATTTTTTTCTTTTTTAAAATATTTTAAACAAGCTGATACTCACAACTTCGCCCGTGAGTTATTCATACAAACATTTGTATTTTAACCCCATATGAGTTGATTTACAAAAAGTACTTACTCTATATTTGACTAGCGGGAAGGCAATTCTAAACGCATAAGTCTATCGGCTACCTTACCCTCGAAAACAAAAGACGGCAATGATAAGCATTGACGCTATTGTGGCAGGAATAATGAGTCGGTGGTACCAAATACCCGGGCGAGACGTTACGGGATCGCCTCTGTGGTCTAGTGGTCCAGCGTTGGCGTTGACCACATGAGGTCCCGGGTTCGATTCCCAGGTCGGGCACATAAAAATAGTGTTTTTTCAGGTTTCTGAGAAACACAAAGTTGCCCGGGATTGGAAAGTGCCTGGTTGGCAATAGGCTTGCCACCTATCACATTGTGGGGCCAAGTATCTTCGGCTAATCGTGGGTGCACTTGTTGTACCTCTGCCTACCCCTTCGGGGATATGGGCGCGAAGATACTTTTTTGAGACGTTACGAAACTCTACGGCCTAGTAGTCACAGAGCGGCAGTTGGTCTATTCTTGAACGGAGCCCGGACCAACACGAAGTGATTTACTTCCCGAGCTATGCACTTAGCCAAAAAGATAATTTTAAATTATTAAAACAGATAAACAGCAGAATACGTAGTCTAATTAGTATAGTTAGTTTACGAAAGACTGCGCCGTTATAGGATTAGGTGTTATCTCAGACTGCAGACAGACTTGCAAAGCAGCGGAAAATGCGAATACTATAGCCGTATCTGTGAACGACAAATGCTGCTCTTATGTATTATATAGTATACTCTTTTGTATAGAAGCTTTGTTTTGAATAGTAATCAAAAATAAATATTAAGTTTACGGTGAATTTGTCGCGGGGGGAATGAAAAAGAGTTTACTTATGGTTATATATTTGAGTTAAAATCATGAAACAAAGAAAACAAGTGGAAGTGAAGAGTGGGCGTGCCGCGTGCTTCACTATTATGCGCTGTTACTCTAAATTGCCTTAGTGATACTTACCATATCTTTAGGAGATAGTCGTCGTGCGAAAATCTATTATAAACTGAATTATACCGTATTGTGTCATCCTTGAATGCAGAAATGATAGTAGAATACAGATGATTAAAAATGGAGATATTTCATATCATAAGAAACTACAATTTTCATTTTATTTTAATTAAATTCCTGATTTAATATAATCTCTAATGATATAATAGAATGTCAAGCTAAAATCAGCCGTACACCTTACATATAAAGTTCATTTTAGGTTGACCTAATTTTTCTAGAAAGATATACGTAATCTGTCATTACGTATATCGTTCTAGAAAGTTCTCTACTCAAATATGACCAATTGAAAACTACGGAAAAATCAATACTGCCATCTATTGTAGAATAGCGAAACTATTATGATTATAGTTTCACTACTGTACAAATAGATGAGTCTATTTTCAATAGACTACAAAAGGACGTAAATACTCTTTTTTTGTAGCAAAATAAAATTTATTGTAACGCAGTTTGGTATATTTTTAAATGTTCTGTTTGTGTGTTTCGGATTATTGTTGTTTAAAATGAAAACGACCAATAAAACAATGTTTGCATTAGTAGTTTATATGCAATAATGCTTATTTTATGTGTAAGTATGGCGATCGCGGTCCTGATACAAATGTTTGTATTTGCCAATTCCGCTTGTTCTATGTTTAATGGTTAAAATGTAGTAAAATGAGATTGTCTGGTAAGATAAAATGAAAGGCCCCACGTAGTCACAAGAATTATAATTTAATAATAGTATTTAGTACATCGTTTCAATTATTAATTAACTTTTGTGGTGAGACAACTGTGTCTCAACTTAAATTTATTATTTACTAGCGACCTGCCCGCGGTTTCACCAGCGTAGCGTTTGTTCCCGTGGAAATATCGGTAAGGTTTATATACATAAACCTTTCTCAAGAATCAATCTACTAAAAAAAACCGTATCAAAATCCGTTGCGTAGTTTTAAAGATTTAAGCATACATAGGGACATAGGGACAGACAGAGAAAGCGACTTGTTTTATACTATGTAATTATGAATTTATTCATTATTCAAGCAGTAGTCTCACCACACTCTCAATATATGGGTCGATGAACGGTGAACTTTGTCATAAGCAAATTGAAACTTATCTATTTTCTAGTGTATTTTTCTTATAGTATCTGCAGGCCTACGAGCAGGTAGACCACTTGATGGGAAGCGGTCACCACTGCCCACGGACATTTGCATAACAAAAGATAAGTTGCCAATGCGATATCGGCTTCTGAGAAATTTTATTAATCGTATATTTAGCATTTGCCTAACTTTACGTTTTAACACTTAAAGCTTAAGGCTATTTTCTAGCGTTGTTTAGTTTTTAGCTGTTTGTTAGTGTTAATTTAGCTTTTACTTAAATTCTAGCTTATATGTAGCTTTTACCTAAATTTAAATGTATATATATTTAGCTTATACCTAAATTTAAATATATATTTAGTATATAGCTATTTTAGTTTGTGTTTAACTTTTATCAAACACTAGTTTAAGTTTAGATTTTATGTAACTTCTGGTGTATATTTAGCTTTGACCTACATTTAAATGTATATTTAGTATATAGCTATTTTTGGTTTATGTTTAACTTTTATCAAACATTAGTGTTAGTTTAGATTTTACGTAACTTCTGGTGTATTTTAGCTTTTACCAAACTTCAAGTGTATATTTAGCTTATAGCTATTTTTAGTTTATGTTTAATTTTTATCAATTTGTAAGTGTTAATTTAGCGCTTACATAACTTCTAGTGTATAATATTTAGCTTTTACCTAACTTCCTTAAGTTTATGTTTACCTTTTTCTAGCTTTTACCTAACTTCTAGTGTATGTTTAGCTTTAAGCTATTGGTTAGTTTTAATTTAGCTTTTAGTTAACTTCTATGATATATTTTAGTTAACTTCTATGATATATAAATATCAACTAGGAATTACATAAATAATTATAACTAATTTCTAGTATATGTTTAAGTATCATTACGTCCGTTTCCCCTGTGGGGTAGGCAGAGTTAACCAAACGTCTATGACTTACCGGTTTGTCGCGATTCACCGGTTTGTCGGTTGGCAAGATAAGGATCCTCATTGCCGCATTTGCCGACATATCAACGATTATCGACTATTTCTAGCGATAACCAGGACCGCCAGCTTAACATGTTCATCCGAGGCACGGGAGTGGTAAATTACTCCACTAGACTCCGACCTGCAACTGAGATTTTAGACTATCGAGAAAATCCTGGAAAATATCTTTGCCCGACTCGGAGATCGAATCCGGGACCTCATAATCTGAGCCGAATAGGCTACACCTAGACCACGAGACAGTCAGAGTATATATTTAGATTTAAGATAAATTCCAGTATAAAATTTGGATAAAAAAAATGAGAACGCAATTTTAACATGTTCGAAATCGTAGTATAAATGGCAAGTAACATTTTTGTTTTATTACCGATAGGTAAGCGCTTGACCTCGATCTCGCCTAATGGTAAGCTAAGATGAGGCTTAAGATGGAACACGCTTCCCTAGTAGGTACCTGCTCACTCTTCTCTTGAAGATCCCCAGATTGTACTCGAGATAGACCGCCGATATATATATATATATATATATATATATATATATATATATATATATATATATATATATATATATATATATATATATATATATATATATATATATATATATATATATATATATATATATATATATATATGTGTGTGTGTGTGTGTGTATATATACATGTGATAGACCGCCGCGAGTTTTGCAAAATAATTAGTTTAGTTATTTGGTATTCCATCCCTTCCATATGTCTACCAATACCATCACCTTATCCGCTATGCTATAATAAAAAACTGATATTTTATAACTTATAATTAACATAACATATTATTAATTTTTTTAAACGTATCGTCTTTACCTCTCGTAACCGTTTATGTAAATAATATTACTCGCAAACAGTGCTGATTTAATATTAATTGAGTGCGGCGAACATAATAAAATCATATTTTACCGCAGCGCGTGCTAATATGATCCAGTAATTGTATGCCAACGGTCGCGGTTTTGCCGCAGCGATTATTTATTGACTTATATTAAAACATTAATGCATGCAAATTGTTTCCAATGTCAATATCGTACGTGTTTACTGATTTTAATATTGTGAATATTACACGTAATTTCGTTGGTCATCGAAAAATTGTTGTTTGGGTGGCAAATTAAAATGAGAAATGAAATAATTTGTTGTTTTTATTATGTGTGTATTGACAATATTAAAATAAAAATAGCACATTAATTTAAGAACTTTAAGTCGTTAATTCTGAAAAACAGTTACTTCATCCAGTGAACTACCGCCTAGCAATTCGTTTATTTCTTTCGTTCTTTCTTTATTTTTTTTATTTTTTTATAAATAAAATAAATAAATACTAAGAGGCAACTTATACTTACTGATATAACCCCAAAGTAAGGAAATTATTTGCTTGTGCTATGGATGTTAGTCAACGATACTAATACATATATACATACTAGAATATATTTAAGAAACACCCGAACCCGGAAATACATTTATGCTCATCACATAAATGCTTTTCCCGTCGGAGATCGAACCCGAGCCCCGTCGATTGCGTAGGCAGGATCGCTAACCACTTGATCAACGGCCGCCCCATTTGTGGAATGCACTTCCTGCAAATATTAGAAAATCTCTAGCTAGAAAACTATCATTATAATATTTCAATGCATAAAAATAGTGACGTCAATTTACTTATGAGTTATGGTACCTACTTAGATGGTTTTGTGCTCATTGATGTTACTTTGTTTATTTGTATGTGTGTATATAAATATGTACATATATATGTTTTCATTTATATATGTAATATATGTACGTATGTAATTTAGTGTGTTATAATTTAATATGTTAGTTACGACGCTTAACGACAAGCACTAGCCATCCAGGTGTGGCGCACCTATGTGATTTATGCAACTGTGAGATAATGACGTCATTGATAATAACAATGGACAAATATAAATAAAGATGGTATAAATAGGCGGGGATAAGATGTTTCCGAGTCATAGTAATTCAATCACTTCTTGAGGGCGTTATCCACCCAAAAATTATAATGTGCGTGTAAAATTGATTCAAGTGTTTTATTCGACCAAACTGCTTCTTGATTATAGATATTATGTATTATGTATAATAAATATAATTTATATTGTAAGTTTTTTATTGTTCTGTATTAATTTTTTTATAGTGAGTTTAAGTTATTCGGATAGAGTTAAGATGCACCTCTCTTTTAATTATTTTCTAACATGAGGTTAGCCTATATAGAATGCCCTTAGGTGTTAAGTTAAACCTTTTGTGTATAAATATAAATAACTAAAATATATAAATAAAAATGGAAGTAGTAACTATTTTTGTATTTGCCTGGGTCTTCGCTGAAGATTAAACCATTTACCTTTTTGCAAGGCAGTTTGTATATAGTGAATGAGTGCCATATATGGCAAAATTATCATGGCTAGTTCTACAATATTATAACGGGACCTTCAAATGTCTTGCAAGAGCTAAGAACCACAGCCATATGTTTTAATAACCGCTAATATAAAATTTAAAAAAATTAAAGTCTGTACTTTTCATTGATGTGTTTCAATGTGGAAGTTAAGATAGTTGGTATAATTATTCGTTAGTAGTCAGGAGAAAGAAACTCATCGACAATGTTTTCTTTTCTAGCGTGGGGAATGTCTGATATTGACCATATAAGGCTGGTTGGCTCCATAGTTAGGTACTGCCAAAGCTATTTCTGGAACGAAACAAACATGCAAGCGGGGAAAAATACTCTTTACACAAATTTTAGCTCATGATAGAGAAATCATTTTTTTAAATCGCAAGATATCGAGGTTGTCTTCAGATAACTTTGGGATGCTTAGCTTGACCTGTGAATATAAGAAAGCAAAAAATCTTATACCTACATTATTATGGATCTCTATATTGTATTTTTAACAAATATTAAGTTTTTATTAAGGTACATGTCCATTGTTTCTAAAATATGAGTTTTCTGTCACATCAGCATTGGTTTTAATATAATTTTGCAGATTAGTTTGTATTAAAAGCTTAGTTATATCAGGTTTAGATTTTTAATTGTTTTCGTATATTCACAGGTCAAAATTTCAGCATCCCAAAAACTAACTATAGACAACCTCGATATTATGAAATTACAATGTTTTCTATATCATAAGATAGCAGACAGGCAGATGGTTCTCCTGATTGTAGGGAAACCGTCACCCATAGACACCAAATATGTTAATGGTACGTTGCTATCCTTGTGACGAGATGGCAATGCCACAGCATAGGTTTACCGACTACTTTACCCTTCAAACCAGAACACGACAATGACAAGCATTGACGCTATTGCGGCAGGAATAGATAAGGCGGGCGTGTAACTTTACCAACTAGTAGTCACAATGGCAATGGCATATAAAGACATCCATTCACCTCTTACAACCTGCCTGGCAGAACGGCAGTTGGTCTGTTCTTCAGAAGAGCCCCGATTAACACAGAGAAATATGAGCTGATATTTGTATGAAGGATACTTCACCCTATTTGTATGTTTGTATGGTACCGAGATAACTTTTGCAGTAAATCTTGATCGTACCAGCTTTTTATGTTCTATACGATATATTTTACGTGCTAAAATAAACATTCTTGATCGGTTGGTTTAATCAGGGACAGATGGTAGAACTCTGCAATATCTCGCCCGGATTAATTACCACCGTCTTACCTATTCCTATCAAAAATAGCGTCAGTGTTTGTTACTGTCGCGTTCCGGTATAGAGGTTAAGGTTGGTGGTAGAAATTAGCCTCTTAATTCCCAGCAGGCCCAGGCAGTACTTTACAAGGGTCCATCGCCTATTGCTTTATAAGGTGGAAATCCGGCCTCATCTTAAGTACTGTTCTCTCCCCCCTTCCCCCTCCTTTTAATTAACGTAGAGTAGCTCGGATCATCCATGATAGTACTATTTAAAAATCGGCTTGATTCTTGGGCGTTACGTAGAGAAATGGCATCGTTATAAGATCTATCATGGGGAATTTTCTAAGGAACTGTTTGGACCACGAAATAAAGAAAACACGAAAGCAACTTGTTTTCTTTATTTCGTGGTTTGGACTAATTCCTGTTACGAAATTTCATCATCTGACACCGCGACAAAAAAATTTCATCTTCACCATCTCGATGTCTGGAAATCCACAACTATGCGAGTCTACAGGAACTTTTTTTCCTCGCACTACTATTATTTGGGACCAATTTATTGGCGAGGATTTTTTCGAAAGGATTCGAGTTAAGGACGTTCAAAAAAAGAGCTTACTCGTACTTAAAAAGCCGGCAATGTGTTAAAATGAGTAGATTTCGATTTTTACGGCATTTACAAATACAGCATTAACGTATCTAAACTTTATACTAATGCTATATTTATAGAAGTATCGTTGCTGTATGATAATGCCGTAAAAAGTGAAATCGGTTGGCGATATAAAAAAAATATACCGGTCGAATTGAGAACCTCCTCCTTTTTTTGAAGTCGGTTAACAAAATAAAAAACATTTTGTCAAATAGTACAAGTGCATTTACATACTTTTTAAGAAAGCTTTACGCTTGAGATAAAAATATAGAAAGTAAATAAAATTTTACGTTCTGGATTTAGTAAGAATAGAATACATCAAATAAATGATCTTGTGACACCGATAAAATGTGCTGTATTGTTTAACAGCCTATTCATTACATTTTATTATGTACATAATAAACCTGGATTTGTATCAATGTATTAGGTACTCTTGAGTAACACACGCATACGAACGTTTTAAATCGTCTTAGGTTATTCTATGAGCTAAGAAATCTACGCAGCGGAAATAAAACTACAGTATGTGACAACTCAGGAATGCGACTAATTTAGGCACAGAAAATGTGTGAATAAAATGAAACCTGGTAGTCAATGACCGTCGTGTGAATTGTTTCACGCGATCCCAAATTTTAAATAGTTTAAAGCAGTTTGCGTCAGTCGGCACTGCGACTAAAAAGCAGCACTTTTGTTTTTAAGCGACAGCCAGTCGCTGTAAAAATAGTAATAATTCAATTGAAATTTGAATGTGTCACAGCCATGCATCTTATATAAAAAACTTTCTGGAAATAATTTGGTACTGTTTTAGTTCAATAGTTTTCCACGAAATAGTTTTCCACGTGTTAGCTTGAACTCATTTTGAAGAACAGGCCATTTGCATTTTTGCGAGGCAATTTGGAAAAGTCAAATGATTGGTTAAACACATCACTACTCTGGTGACCACTGGGTGGTGGAAATCTCCGAAATGTCTCGCCTTGGTTATCAGATTTTTATATATTCTTGCCGTCATAGCGTCAATGTTAGTCATTGTTGTGTTTCGGTTTGGAAGGTTAGGGTAGCCGGTAGATTTACGTATGTGGTATTGCCATTTCGCCACACGGTAGCAACACACCATTAACACCTTTGGTGTCTATAGGCGATGATTTCTTATTCCATCAGGAGAGCCATCTGCTTGTATTGGTATCTTATGATATAAACAAATTATACACAGTACTATCACACTTTTTAATATAAAACAACAATATAGTATAGTATGGTATAAGCAATATAATGGGATATTGTATTATTGTTCATGATATAGTGAACAATATAGTGGATATTGTTCACTATATCATGAACAATATGATAAAGAATTTAGTAGGTAACAACAACCCTGTCCAACCCAGAAGGTATACAGGTGGGTTGATGACACTAACCAAACAAGAAACGTGATTTCCTTCCCGATTCCTTTCGAGCCCTTCGTGTGTAAGTCCGACTCCTATCTTCCTACAGGATCGGAAACGCGGGTACACATTATGAAGATCCTGCGAAAAAAACTCAGCCAGCTTGCCTTTTTTTGCATATTAGTTGGTAATTTTTCAAAAATAATATGTGTAAATGCTATAATTTATTAATAATATCGATACCTTTGGGTAGAAAGGTCGTATAAACCATTTTGGCCAAATTGAGTTATTTATACCATTTTACTCAGATTTTTTTCTCTATCCATCTGTATATACGAAATGCAGAAATTCGCACAAAAAAAGGTTAATACGACCCAGAAAGTTTTGGTCATAGCCTCTTGAAAAAGGTAAATTTTCAATGTAAAAGCCGAATGTTTTTTTTTGGAGTTTTGTTATGATGTAATGACCATAATTTATATTAACTTAGGGCGTAAAAATAGTCATTAATTGTAAATGGTTTATACGCCCTACCGTATTAAATGTATGATGAAGACGAGAAAGAGCTAATTGAATAATATAATTATTATTATAAAAAAAATAACTTTTCGTATTTACATTTCGTTCGTTAGCAAAATATTATTTAGTAAAAAACTATGTTAAATGATTGTGTTCTTTGTTGCCTACATTTATTTCTTTAAAATTGTGTTTGTCAATTCATGATTCGTTTTAATAGCTTTTAATTTTAGCTTAGCGTACTCAGTAGAGCAAAGCAGTACTTCATGCCAGCCCGTCGCCTTCAACTTTACAAGGCCCAAATTCGATCTCACATGGAGTACTGTTCTCACCTCTGGGCCGGAGCTCCTCAGTACCTGCTTCTTCCTCTTGATCGCATTCGACGTAGAGCGGTTCGAATCGTCGACGATCAGGCTATTTCTAATCAGCTTGACTCTTTGGCGTTACGCAGAGATGTAGGTTCGCTCTGCATCTTTTACCGTATGTATCATGGGGAGTGTTCCGAAGAGTTATTCGGAGTAATTCCTGCCGCTAAATTCCATCATCGGACATCGCGTCAAAATTTAAAGTTCCATCCTCACCACCTCGATGTCACTTTTTGCCTCGCACAACTCCTTTGTGGAATCAATTACCCTCGGGGGTGTTTCCGAACGAATACGACTTAGGGACCTTCAAGAAACGAGCTTATTCATTCTTAAAGGACCGGTAACGCATAACGGGTATCGTTTGCCCCGTCTGCTATAATATATATATATATATATATATATATATATATATATATATATATATATATATATATATATATATATATATATATATATATATATATATATATATATATATATATATATATATATATATATATATATATATATATATATATATATATATATATATATAATTTATAATAATAATTAAAACAATTTATAGAATGCAACAATTCATAAATATATTATAAATATATTTATTTATGAATTGTTACATTTATGAATACAAATTTATATATCATAAATAAGTTACTTTTTAGTACACGAGTTAGTTAAGTTTAGCTTTCTTAGCTTTAGATCATTTTTGTTTCTTTTTATTTGGTTGTAATTCAAAAAATTACTTAGTAAGTAAGCCTTAGTACAACGGCTTAATTCAACTACATTTAAACATTTACTAAAATTAAAAAAAAGGATCAAATCATAATTTTATATTCGATTAAAATGCCCAGTTACTTTAATTTAGAAGAAGTTTATATAATTTTTGTTTTTTATTTCACTTTTCAGTTTAAGTTGTTACAATTATTTTTTCAATTAAAAAATGTTAAACCTGTTAGGTATGTTGTACCATTATTGAAATAATAGTAAATGTTGATTAGAAGGTTGAATATTACCTAATAAATGCTATTTTTGTTTTATTTGAATTGACCATTATTGGGTATTAGAATAATAATAATTGAGATCCTACTCATTCGGGGAGTAACAGGATTCTTTATTGGTCAGAATTCAATTGATCCATGATTATAAAAGCCTTGTAATACAAAAAAAAACTACATCTTTGGGTTTTTACGACAGTAAATGAGACCATAAGCTTACCAAAAACGGATATACGACCCATACAGGTTTTTTAAAGTACATTTTCATAAAGTGTATTAACCAAGAATTGATTTTTTCTTAGACGTAAATCCAAGCTAACTTTAAAACTAAAGAAGATAGAAAGGTTTTGATGATTTAAACTGTTTCATTCACAAATTTTAAGAACTTTTCTCATACATAATTTTTTATAAGTTAAAAAACAAAAAAAGTTATGGTTTTTTATGTAAAAAAAATAAAAGTTTTTCTGCTCTCCTGAAAAGTCGGGTTTTGATTTATACGACCTTTCTACCCAAATGTATCGATATATTATAATTACTATGAGAGATGAGGAACAAAAGAAACATATAAATACGCATACATGCATATCTTCACGTCAAATCTCTTGCGAGGTAGACAGAGAGAATTAAGTGCCATACTTCACGTAAATACTGCAAACATAATAAATAAAGTATAAAAATAATAAAATATAGGTAAATATAATTTATTTACATGAAAGTGGTCCGTTTGCATTGTTCCAGAATATCGTTCCTGTCATGTCTTCTAGACAAATGTCTCATTCACGTAAGTTATTATTTTACGAACGATAAACATCGACCTACGCTCGCGAAATGATGTGATTCGTACGCGAGTCTCTAAATCACGGTAATTACTTAGGGTGCTACAAAAATAAGCTCTGATAAATGTTTTTGTCATTAACTAGCAAAAAGCAGAGCTTTGTAAGGGCTCACAAAGTTATACTACCTTGTAATATTCTTAGGAAAGTATTTCTATGAGAATTACATCTTTCAATGTATGGACTTTATTTATAATTATCTAACCTAAAAGAAATCAGCGTATTTTTACCCAAACATTATATTCGCATCAAAGGTGTCGTCAGGCTTTGATCTAGGAGGGCGCCGGAAAATAAAACCAAAATAAAAAACCATGTTTTTAGGACTACATTTTTGAAGTGAAAACTTCTTTAGGCGCGTTGAGCGTTTCGGTAGAGGGTAAAATCCTCGGTTCGCGTCACCGACATGCTAATGATAATAGTATATCTATAGCTATGTTTTGCATATAGTTTTAATTACTCTCAACTTAATAGTTCCGTTTTCACTTCTATCGGCAGTCCCACGACTGCTACTGTTTTTTTTAGTACTTACAAGAAAAATTCTTTAAAATTTTCTTGATTTATTAAAAATACGATTTTTATTATTATCAATGTTATCTTCACTGAACAAATATAAAGGTTATCTACTAAAATTTGACACCAAATTTTCTGAGCTACCTATAATATAGTACGGTCTACCTATAATATGTAGCAACTCAAGATCCATCTCGCGCCACCACTTCGCTCTTAAAGTCTAATATTGATAGAAATCAACTTTTATATATGGTAGCTTTTTTGTACAAGAGTTTTCAAGGGAACATGAGTATTAAAAATGAAAGTTGATCTAATAAAGAAAAACACATTTTTAACATTTCGCTAAGATAAATATTTTTTATTCTAAAATCGGTAAGTCCTGGTTTCACATCGATTTTCGAAATCAAAAAAATGTTTTATTTAATTAACCTTCAACATTTTTAAGATTAATATTGGACTTACCGCAACCACGAAGAATTGGCGGTTGAAACGGAGCGAATAAATTTTTCGAATTTTTCTCTCAGAGAAACCCTCGGAGTTCGATTCCCGATTCAGACAAATCAAAAATGTGTTTTTTCAGTTTTCTAATAAAAACAACGTTGCCCGGGATTGGAAAAGTGCCCGGTTGGTGATAGGTTGGTCGCCTATCACGTTATGGGACAAAGACGTATCTTCGGCTAATCGTGGATGCACACGTTGTGCCTCTGCCTATTTCTTCAGGGATACCTGCATGAATATACCTTTTTTTAGCTTTTTACCCTCGGGCTAAGATTGAAAATTGATCTCAATACAATATTAATCAATTAATAAACTTCTACTGTTTCACAATAATCATATTGTGAAAAATCTGTAAACGGTAGACCTTGTAGGCCACCCCTGAAACTTCTCGCTAAATTAAGGTATTTTAAGCTCAAAACAGTAAAAACTATAAGCGTAGATTTTTTTCAGATCTAAGAAATATTGAAATGTTTCAACTGCTAAGTCACAAAAAACAAGATTTTAAAGTAGAAAAGCTGATTAGATTTTGAAGTTAATCGGTATATTAGCCTGAAAAAACAAAAAACAAGTTTTTAAAGGTGAAAAGCTGATAAGATTTTGAAGTCAATCGGTATATTAGCCTGAAAGTTATTTGAAAAATATCAAGTAAGTTTGCTAAAAACAACGTAATTTTAACATTTGAATAGCTGTAAATTTGAAAATAAGTTTCATTGAAAAATTTCGAAGTTATGTCGATAAAATCTTTTTTTTCAAAACTTTTCGTCAACGATTACTGCCAAATGGATAAACCAATTTTGATGCAATTTTTGTATTAGACGTAGTTTTTTGAGGAATAGAGCTGATTCGTTTTTGTTCTCAATCGGCACATTAATTTGGAATTTATATTTAAAAATAACTGTTTAAATTTTTTAAATATAAATTTTAAAATTTTTTTAAGTGTTTTCAAAATTACTTAAAATCTCATGGGCTGACTTGGTTCAAATTACCAGGAATTTTAAGTTGAGCGGAGTCTAATCGAATGCCATCAACTGCGTTTTAATCGGTCCAGCCGTTCAAAAGTTATGAGATGTTTACACACACATACACACACACACACACACACACACACACACATACATACATACATGCAAACGTACTGACGTCATCGTGAAAATAGTTGGAAAATGTTCCTAGGACATCAGAACGTGGAGATCTGGTGAATCCTCGATTTTCGAAAATCAGGGTAAAATCAGTAACTTCCTTATTGTCCTTCCTTCCTTATCCGCACGTAGCGTGAAGTTAAAAACATATCAAACTTATTTTTAGAGAAGATGTTTTGAAATTTTAATCTTTTAAAAGTATTAGAAATAATATTCTTAATTTTGTAAACAATATAATTTTGTAAAAATATTGTTAGCGAAAATAAATGAAGAATCATTAATTTTCGCTTAGGCATTAACAGTATTTTTTTTCACTGGATTAAGATGGATTTTTCAAAATTCAATTTTATTTTAATGAATTTATTTTTGTTCAGGTGGCCAGTCTCACCTGGTAGAAATAAGTATATTTTTTTGGAAAGCAACGGTAATCGTATTTTTTTGTTTCTTTATTTATATTTGCTTTAGCCAGTAAATTACACTCCACTAAATCATAATTAATCGTAATATAGACGTATACAATCTATATAAATAATGCGAAAGTTTGGATGTTTGGATAGATGGACGGATGTTTGATAAACAGTAGACGATGACCTAAAATAGCGCATAGGCTTCTTTTTATCCAGGAAAAATGAGTTGTTACCGCGGGATTCATCAAAAACAGGCTGTACGCTGCAGCAAGTAGCAAATAAAATTTTTACTGTTATTGCATTTGTTTATAATTATTATTTTTGAAGTTACAGTGGTGGAAACCAGAGGTGGTCCCTTTAAAAAAATATATTTTTTAAACAAAACTTTGTATTTTCCTTACGCCTAGGAACTCAATTTTACATTTTTCACAAGTAAACGTTTACATGCATTTTTGACGTACTGCAGCTACTACCGGATTGGATACGCGGCTACACATTACACACACAGAAGCTCCAGCGGATGAAATTCAACAAGCTGCGATAAATTTAGCGCTGCCATAACTACCCAGTGGACGGGATGCGCTGTGCCGTGCTTCCGGCTGCATGTTTTTTTATGTCATAAGATAGCAAACAAGCTGTGGCGCCGCTGGTTGGTAGCGCTGAAGAGTCATAGGATGGAACCAGCGGGCCAGCTGCTTGTCAGGTGACGTCATTACTGTGGAGGTTGATAACGTCACACAAAGACAAGGAAGGGAAAAGGAAGATCTTCCCAGCCAGGCAAGGTGTACTGCCTGGGGACCGAAGTCCATTCGAGAAACGTTGAAACTTGTATATAGTGTTACAAGATAAATAATTGTGATATCGCGATTCAGGATTTTATTTTGAATTTCATTTTTTCCATTTGTTATTGATTTTTGTCCATTTTTTATTATTTTTTCTTGTAGCGTTTGTGATTGTTTTGAGCCGCTACAATACTCTCCCCCAAGACCGAAGGTCGATCTAGTTGAGCCAGTGAAGCGTATGTGCCTTGAGTGCTCGAGTCTGCGGTGCATCGAGACGAGCCGAATAAGCGCGGTCCTCGGTGAGTCGGGACGAGTGCGCCTCCGCTGTGGTTCGCAATGAGTCGGAACGAGCGGGACAGAGTTGCTGCATGGAGATCCAGTGAACGTAGGCAGTTCGCAGTGGATTCCGGAAAGCGTAGATGAGGCGTAGCTTGTGAAGCTCGCTGATGCTGTTGGAAGCAGAGGGGGTATCAGGAGTCGCTGATGGTCAGAAGGCTGATGCGTGTTGTTTTGCCAAGGGTCACCACTGTGGCATGTTTATAGCTGTTAGTGGTGATGATCACGTCGGTGTAACCACTGTGGCGCCGCTGGTTGGTAGCGCTGAAGAGTCATAGGATGGAACAAAGCAGATGGGTCTCCTGATGGAAAGAGTCAACCACCACCTATAGACGCCAAAGGTGTTAATGGTGCGTTGCTATCTTGTGGCGAGGTCTGCTGCCACATGTATAAGTTTACTTTATTGCGGCAGGAATAGGCAAGGCGGTGGTACCAGACCCGGGCGAGATAATGCAGAACTTTATCACCTAGTAGCCACGATGGTAGTGAGTCGCATAGCAAATCGGTCGCCTTTTACGACCAGCCTGGCAGAACGGCAGTTGATCTATTGGTTATCATCATCTTGCTTGTTTCTCCTGTGAAACAGCTTTGCTGTGTTTCGGAGAGAAGGACAAAACAAACAATGTAATTACTGACACCGAGACTTAACACCTTTTGTCTCAGAATAGTCACCTTTTGTCTCGCTCAGTTGAAAGCGAAGTGGATATTTTTACCTCCAAAATGCAGGTAGTAAAGAATTGTGCCAAAAGACACTTGGAACGGTCACCATAAAACATTTAATTAATTAATTAATTACTTCACACATGTATGACTTGGAATTTATATTTTTTGTAATGTGCATGGTGTGTTTTATAAATAAATAAATAAATAAATACATTAATGAGTTACCTGGGCTAGTTATATGTAAACTAGTTTATGTTCATTGACGACGTCGACCACTTACCATCAGGTGGCACTTCTGCCAGTTTGCATTTCCAACTAACATAAAAAATACTTGTTGGTATGGCGCCCAGCTAAGAGTAGTTAGTAAACTTGCGCACGTGCTGGGCAACCGATAACTGTTATATGTTTGTCGGTTTATCTGCTCCTCAATCACTAATGTTGTGACTACGCTTTGCCGACCGGGCATGGTAACATTGTCTTATCTTTTTTTGTCGTAATACCGACCATGCTTATGTCATTTACTGGTTTAGAGAATAAGGTAGCAGTAAACTTAAGATAAACTATTTTTTTTATAAAAATTAACTTCTATATGCACTTTTATTAAGAGATCAATAATTTAATAGTTACTATTGAATCGGAATGCGACCTCACATTGATGACATGCATGTGGCGTTCAAATCATGTTACTCGGAGAGCAGCGGACCATTAATATCTTAGGTGTTTACAGGCCATAGTTATCCCCTTCCATTAGACGACCTATTTGCTTGTAAGCTATCAAATGAATTAAAAAATTAAGAAAAAATATATGCTCGGAGATCTAGTAATAAACTTTCGCAACATCCTGTACGTTAATGTATCTTACAAAATCCTAATAATGATAAACTAGAGCTGCGTATAGACGATAAATCTTGTACGGGCCATTGAGTGCCCCGGCTCGTGGGGGCCTGGCCGGAACTCCACCATTCTGTACCTTTGTTTTACTGCAGTGATTCTACACTCTGTATATAATACTAGCTGTGCCCGCGACTTCGTCCACGTGGATTTTTTATAAAAATAAATGTGGCCTTAGGTACTCCTTATTACATCAGCTATCTGTCAGTGAATGTCCTGTCAAAATCGGTCCAGCTGTTTCAGAGATTAGCCAGAACAAGCAAACAGACAGAAAGGCAGACAAAAATTTAAAAAAATAAAGTTTTGGTATATGTACGGCACATATACTGCCTGTTAGGTAAGTCGACCTAAACCTTGGAGGGGGTAATAAGTATCTGATTCCAAATAAGTAAAATAAACATACCCTTAAATTTTAACTTAATTATTCAATAAATTCATAACTCATACGCACCAACACGTTCGCGCAAATAACGCACATATCAATAGATAGATAAATAGGTACTTACGTAAATACTGCCTATTACTGCGTATTAATGTAACTATTTATCTATCTATCGATATGTGCGTTACTTGCGTGGTGTGTAATTAAAATTTAAGGGTATTTTTTAATTGTTATTTATTTGGAATGAGAGCCAGATAACTTATTACCTCCTTCAAGATTTAGGCCGACTTACCTCACACGCTGTATATGTACCTATACATCCATATGCATTTAGTAAAAAGCGTTATTTTAGTATTACAAACAGACACTCCAATTTCATTTATTTGTATTTGTATGCAGTATGTTTTTATAGATTACGTGAACATTTAAAATTATTAATTCACTTGCTGAATCTATAGAAATTTGTGAGGAAATTTTTCGATTTAGTGCATTTTGTCGATTTTTTTACCTTAACTTTGTACCTATAAACTGATTTATTCTAATACTCCACAATGCTTATTAAAAAAACTAGTGTAATTTCAAGAAATACACAAAATGAGCTGTATTGTGCGTCACATACCGCTCCTCCGTGTCCTTTGAAGAATAGACCAACTGCCGTTCTGCCAAGCAGGTCGTAAAAGGCGGTCGATACGTGACACTACCATCGTGGCTACTAGGTGGTAGAGTTTTGTTTTGTCTCGCTCGGGTCTGGTACCACCGCCTTACCAATTCCTGCCGCAATAGCGTCAGAGCTTGTCGCTGTCGTGTTCCGGCTTGGAGGGTAAGGTAGCCGGTGAATTTATGCATGTGGCATAAGATCTCGCTACAAGATAGCAACTCACTATTAACATCTTTGGTGTCTATAAGCAATGGTTGACTCTTTCCATCAGGAGACCCATCAGTTTGTTTGCTGTCTTATGATATATATAAAAAAAAACAAAAACATACCGCACCAAATAAACAGCTGGGTCCAGAAATCCGTGGGCGCGACGGGTCCGAGCAATGTGCGCTTTACATTGCGTGACGTGAAAATAAGGAAACATCATAAAATGAAAACCTTGCATTACCCACAAGGAAAAAAAATTGCCATTGTGACTAGAATATAAAAACGGCATAGTTTCTTAATTTTTCAGTGAATCGTCCGTTACACACTGAATATATCATTAGTTAGCAAACAAGCAGATGGTTCTTCTGATGGAAACAGATAACCATCACCTGAAGACGCTAGTGATGTTAATGGGGCGTAGCTATTCTTGTGGCGGGGTCTTAAAGACATACACATAACTTTACCGGCTACCTTAGCCTCAAACCGGAACACAACAGTGCCGCTATTGCGGCAGGAATAGGTAAGAAGGTAGTAAAAGGCCCGGGCGTGACAATGCAGATCTCTACCTTCGTGGTCCACGATAGTAGTGACTTGTATAGCCAATCGTTCACCTCTTACAAACTGTCTGGCAGAACGGCAAATGGTCTATTTTTCCAAGGGGGCCCGGACCAACTCAGGGAATTACGTCCCCTATTTCAGCTTTTTCGAAGTAAATTAAAAATAGCGTAAGTTTAACCCTGGGTCCTGTGTATCGTGTGATAAGGAACTCACTCCAAACAAGGCTAATTATCAATCATAATCTATATTATTATAAATGCGAAAGTTTGGATGTTTGGATGGATGGATGTTTGTTACTCAATCACGTCTAAATAACTGAACGGTTGTAGGTGAAATTTGGTATACAGGTAGATGTGACCTGAAATAGCACATAGGTTATTAATCCCGGAAAAATTAGGTGATCCCGCGGTATTCACAAAAATTTTTATAATGCAGTGTGCTGCGTGTTGCATCTAGTAAAAATATAAATTAATAAATTGCTGTTGCCGTGCACTCGATCTGCCCCCCGATTCTCAAAATTAAACCATAGCGGTATCGAAGCGATTTGATCGTTGAAACAGTTTTGTTATTCTCATCTGTCACTCAATCGTTAAAAACAATGATCCTGAAAGTGGCAGCCAGCTGCTAGAAAAAAAAAACAATTAGTTAGGATATCTCTGCATGAGAGCGTTTAACATTTGTACATGTCATGTACCAAACAGAAAATTATTTGTTGTCAAATTATCTGCGTATGGTAATAAATGGAATATTTTTTTAAATTCTGATTTTTTTTTTAAATAAAAAAATATATTTTGGGAAGCTCTCACCGAGCCGCCCCTCAATAGAAACTTATCAGATTTTGTAATTGAACTCATTTCTTAGTTTCAAAAACATGTTTTTTTTATTTTCACCCTACAAAATTCTGGAGCTTATAACTACTCTAAAACTCATTTTTTGAAAAATAAAAAAAATATTTACTCTTTTTTTTTCAAAAAAATCGACAGATAGTATTTTTTGGATTTTGAAAATTTTCATTTATTCATTAAATATCCAGATTTTTGATTTTCTTAAAAATTTTGACTTGAGATACAAAACTCAAAAATGAAGATAAATAATAAAAAACAAACCTTTTTTTTTTAAATATAAAGATGGTATATTTAGATTTTGTAATTTTTAATTAATTCATTCCATATCTTGATTTTTGTTTTTTCTTCAATTCCTTACCACAGTTCACTGCAAATCTGTAAATCATGGTGAATCGGAAATTTCATAGACGTTCGATTTACTTTGCCTACCCTGTATGGAAAGCCTGGAATAATTACAAGCTAAAACCAAAAAATCACGATATTTAATAAATTAATTAAAAATTTCAAAATCCAAAAAATGACATTTTTAGATTTTTCAAAAATAAATATATGGTAAGTTTTTTAGTATTTTTCTTCATTTTTGAACTTTGTATCCCAAGTAAATATTGAAGAAAAATAAAAAACCCAGATATTTAGTAAATTGATGAAAAATTTTAAAATACAAAAAATACCATCCTTAAATATTTCAAAAATAAATATACGCTATTTTTTTTTAAATTATTTATCTTTATTTTTGATCTTTGTATCCCAAGTCTAATTTCTCAAGAAAATCAAAAATCCGGATATTTAATAAGTTAAGGAAAAATTTAAAAATCCAAAAAATACCATCTTTAGATTTTTCTTATTAGATTTCTTTAAAAATGAGTTTTAGAGTAGTTATGAGCTCCAGAATTTTGTGAGGTAAAAATAAAAAAAAAAAATTGGAAATCGTGATTTAGAAACTAAAAATGAGTTCAATTACAAAATTTGATAAATTTCTATTAATGGACGGCTTGGTGGGAGCTTCCCAAAATTTTATTTTGATTTAAAACAAATCAGAATTAAAAGAATATTCCATTTATTACCATATGCAGGTAATATGGCGACAAATAATTGCCTTTTGGCACGTATATCATAAAAACGCTTCAACGCTGAGATATCCCTATCTTTTTTCTGGCAGCTGACTGCCACTTTCAGGATCATTAAAAACACTGATTTTACAGTCGCTCAATTGAAATGTCGCTGAAGCGTATTCTGTTTAAATCGTCATACAATCTTTTAATAATGTATGTGAAATGGTATTCTCATTTTTATTTGACATTACATTTAAACTGCTAAACGCCAAATTTCTCATTTTTTTTTCTTTTGCTCTAGAAATGCATTATTTTTCAATAGATCACACTTTTTTCATTTATTTTTAACTTCGATTCAAATTTTTATGAATTTAGCATTACTTACATTTTTTTGGATGTTCATGATTTCTAACTCAGTATTAACTATCTATTTTAAGTATTTTAACATTAAAATGAACTGGTAGAATATAGAATAAAATAACTAGCAACAAAAAGTTATGCCAACGTTTAGTTTTAAGCCTATTGAGTTGAAACTCTATCGAAGCGTCGCTGAGAGAAACAAGAATACCGACTTTAAATAAGGATTCAATTGAATGACGTCAACGATATTTCGATTATTAGTTGTTTTGAGATATTTTACTTTTACTACACTTTAGATATTTTACTTAAAAAACAACTTACTTTTACCTAATAGAATACCCATATCAGGCGGTGTTGCGTGCAATATCTAGCATAAAATAAACAAGATACAATATTGTACGGCTGCGACAGATAATATACTGCACCTGCTCCTCAAAATGCATCCATATAACATATGTTACTGCACAAGCCCCAATATTATCACTGTTTATATTTTCTCGCAGAAATTAATATAGCAATGGCTATTCTGCTTTCCAAATGATTTCGAGATTTATAAAATCAGGCGTTACGTTTATATTTATGATTCACTAGCTGCAGCGCGCAGCCCGCTGCATTATACAAGTATTTAGTTAATCCCGCGTGATCACCTAATTTTTCCGGGATAAAATTATGCTGCAGGTCATCCTCAACTTGTGTGCCAAATTTCATTCAAATTCGTCCAGTAGTTTTTGCGTGATTGAGTAACAAACATCCATCCATTCAAACATCCAAACTTTTGCATTTATAATATTAATATAGATGTGTGTATATTATGTCACATGAACTTAGTGTGTGTAAGGTTTATTGGAACGAAGTTCCTTATCGCGCGTTGTGAAAGGGGGAAAAAATTCTTACGAAAAGTTGTCACGACACTTTTTGCTATAGTAAGGTATTGTAAGCTGTGCGGCGTGCGGATGTTTCTCTCTCTCTCTCTCTTATAGAAAGCAAGCCAGATATTTTCATTTCTATTTCGTATTGAACAGTGTGGTGTCGCGACGATTATTATACAGGTTTTTTGTAAATAATAATAAAAGGAACTTCGTTCCATCCGGGTGTGCCTTGACACCTCTCAAGTTTTTTTTTTCATTAATTTAATATATTTCTAATGCATTTTATTCAAAATATTAGGTTTCTGCGGTCCTCCGCAATGTAAATATTAACCGTGCCAAGTTTCATACTCCATCGTTCGCGTACGACCTGTTGGCTATACGAGTCACTAACATCTCGGTTACTAGGTGGTAGAGTTCTGAATTGTCTTGCCCGGGTCTGGTATCACCACCTTACCTATTCCTGCCGCAATAGCGTCAGTGCTTATCACTGTCGTGTTCCGGTTCAGAGGGTAAGGTAGCCGGTAAACTTATGCATGTGGCATAAAACCTCGCCACAAGATAGCAACGCACCATTAACACCTTTGGTGTCTATAGGCGATGGTTGACTCTTTCCATCAGGAGACCCATCTGCTTGTTTGCTATCTTATAATAAAAAAAACGGGGTACAAATTTTTTCCTTTACGTATTAATGTATTATTTAACTATTCCGTGTCAGTCCGGTTCTCCTGTAAAGAATAGACAATCTGCCCATTTTGCCAAGCAGTTCGTGAAAGGTCAACGATTATTGGCTATACGTGTCACCTCATTGTATTATGCGGTAGAGTTCTGTAACGTCTCGCCCGGGTATTGGTATTACCGCACTACCTGTTCATAACGCAACAGCGTTAATGCTTGTCACTGTCGTGTTCCGGTTTGGAGGATAAGGTAGCCAGAGTAGGATAGTGTCATTAACATCTCGCCAAACACATGACAATTCACCATTAACATAAAGATGTTTTCACTATTAACACAAAAGAATAAAGATTCTTTAGCGTCTTTGGACGTTGGTTGTGACATAAACGTTAAAATTATAAAATATTTTTTATATTCTTAAAAAAGTTGTATCTAGTTTCTTAGGTGATCGCGAAGTGTCTTGAAAATTACTCCAAAGTAGTCGGTTTTTGGTATCGTTTTTTAGGGTTCCGAAGTAAACAAGGAACCCTTATAGTTTCGCTATGTCCGTCCGCACGATAACTCAGAGATCCTTAGTACTAGAAAGCTGTAATTTGGCACGAATACATGTACATATTAGTCACTTCAACAAAGTGGTAACATAAGATCTGCAAAAATATTTTTTTTCAGGGTAGCATGAAAAATTAATACCTCCATTTTACATGTAGGGGAAAAGTGTGGATGTTAATTTTTCTTCTCATGTAGTTCATTGTGTGGGATATCATTGAATAGGTATTAAAAAAAAATTGTGGTTTTGTTAAAACAAATTTTCGATTAAGGGAATCTTTTGTAAAATATTAAGCTAAGTGCTAATTTTTGTTAGAATCAAGTGTCCTCCCCTCCGCAGGATAAACAGTTAGTTTTGAACCCTAAATTGCGCGTAGCCCGACACGTTCTTTACCAAATTTTTATTACACATTTGTGGGTCTAGCCCAGTCTAGCCCGCTAACGATAACATATAGTAAGGAACACCGTTTCAGTAATATTAAGCGCCAGCCTTTTTCGAATATTCTAATTTTGTCCAACTTTGCCTGCAGCAATACGAATGCCATAACTGAAATTGACTCGTTGCTTTGACAATACCAGCACAAAATGCTAGAATATTTTTCTCACTTCGACGAGAGCACCTTTACCGAGCGCCATCGCGAAGATATTTTTAAATAAATTAAAATAAGTGAAAACGTACTGGGATATTAAAGCTGCATTTTCAAGAAACACTTTTAAAGGTATTTAAAGATAAAAGAAAATAGCAATCTACTAACCTTTACTTAAATTCTTATATAAAGACAAAATTTGTAAGTTAATGAGTTTGTACATATTAATAACTGGATTATTTCTGAGTGGCAGGCAACATTTTATCAGCCGACGAAAAAACGGAGGCCCTTAGTTTGACATATATGTATGTAACATAGTTGAAATTGGGTAATATTTGAGTATGATGAGATATTTAAGTTGTTTGCATGTTTGCGCGTCTGCGGGTTTCCGTGTTTGTGCATTTGCACGTTTGCATTTTAACACGTCTGTCCGTTTGCACGTTGCTACGTTTGTACGTTTGTACATTCGTGCATTTGTACGTTCGTACGTTTTTATGCTTGTGTGTATGTATGTTTGTCAACGAATTTGTCAGGAACTAAAAACCGTTTCGAGATAATAATTTTTATTTAAATCAGGTATATTCCAACTCAGGGAACAGTCTAAATTTCGCCAAAATTAGCTTTAGTAGATTTTGAAATATGTGTGTTGCTAATATTTAAAGTTTGTTTAATTTTTTAAATACCTGTCTGTTATTTTAATTTTATCTAAATCTGAAGGAAAGTGACGGTGTAAATATGAGAAAGGGCACACTCGTTTGATTCGGACATGTAGAAAGAATGGTAAATAAAAATTTAACAAAACAGATATGCAATGTGTGTGTGAAAGCATATACTTAGGTACTGGGGAAGACGAAGAAAAATAATAAATGTGGAGGAAAGGAGAAAAGCCTGCAAGGGTCGTGATGTATGGCAGCCGATTCTCTCTGCTTACCCCGTAAACGATCTGGCTTGAATATGTATATATGTATGTAATAATATCCGATCGGAACCTACGCGGGTTATACCATTTGAAACCGCAAGACTTGAATGCTATATCTTCTTTACTGCTAGACATTTTGTAATAGACGAGTAAGCTAAAAGTATCACTAGCAGCTAGACTACTGACTACTACTACATATTGTAGAGATGACGTCTCGGCCAGGCTTAGTACGTCGCTTTATCTGTTTCTACAGTAATCTGTAATTACGTTAGTGTTTGTTACAGTCGTATACCGGTTGGTAAGGTAAGGTAGCTGCGTAACGTATATGATTGGCATTACCGTTGCGTCATACGAACAGCAATGCACTTACATATTTGATGTCTAAAGGCGATGGTTTCTCTACCCATCAGATGATCTTTTTCTACAAAGAGTATACAATACTTGTTTTTCTACATAAAAAAGTTCACAACCATTGGCTTACTCATATGTCATGTTAAAACGCAAGGGATCGATCACGATAAAAATTTGTAAACAATGAAAACAGGCTAAATAAATAAAAAAAGGTTAAAATAGACTTTATAATTATTATAGGCCTCGTATTTTTTTTTAATAAACAATAAAATGTATGTATGTAGAATGTGTATAATCTAAAAACGCAATTGCAATTCGCATGGTGTCGAATATTTCTCGCCGCTTTCGCTTCCACTCGGGAAACTGGTATATTTTTTGTAAATGTGTAATGGGACTTTTTGGTTCCATTCCACTCACGTATAAATTGCGTTCACCACACGCCAATAAAAATGCTTCCCCGGCAGTACTGAGATACAACGCGGAGATGTGTTTAGGGATGGATGTATCACATTCGGATATTCGGATGTATTTATATGATTTCAAAGCAATAAACAAAAATAAAACCATCACCTAGAGATAGACACCAACTTTGTTAATGATGCGTTACCATCCGTGTAGGGGATATAATTTTACAAAAATGAGATCACTAACTGCCATACCTCTTAATCCGAAACATAGCAGTGATAAAAAAGTAACCGAAGGGAGCCGTTGCAGAAGTCTACTAACAAGTAGTCAAGAGGTGGTGACTGGTGATACGGTCAGCCAATCTGTCTTTTGCAAACTGGTGCGTTGCTATCCGGGTGGCAGGTGTTAAACCCGCAAACATTAGTTTATCGACTGACTATCTTGCCCTTCATACTGAAACGCTATTGCGGCAGGACCCGCGGTGCTGTGGTACCAGAACCAGGCTAGACAATATAAAACTTTACCATCTAGTATTTACAATGGTAGTAACTCGTATAGCCAATCGTTTGCCCTTTACAAACTGCCTGGCAATATGGCAGACTGTGTTATTTTTCAATAGGGATAGAAACATAAAATAAAATATAACATGACATAAAGAAGAGGATTTTAAACATATTTATTTATTTATTCGGGTAAATGTCTATGATACATTAATCTTACAGATGTACTATAGCGACAATTCATAATTTTGAAAAGACACTTACATAATTATCATAGTGGTTGCTTTTTTTAGCAGGCAGAGTGAACCGTATACACATATATGGGTCTTTTGTGATCTCTATAACCTTTTTGAGCACGATATCATCCGCATTATTGACAATGCGTTCGTAAGAAGTCAGAAATAATTATATTACCACCACCGTGACCAGCACATTGTAGAGAATGTTCTCACAGAATGACGACTTTCGTCAATAGTAATTGTTCTAATTTTTCTATTAGCCAAACATCATCACGTGGTGGTGTCAATTCTGGCTTGAGTTTTAGATAGCAAACTTACATGACTACTTTTGTGTTAATATGTGCCGGTTCGGTTATATTTATTTCATCCGTATCTGAAATTAAACCGGAACGTCTCTACTATTTATACGGGTGGGACTAAGCTTCAGGTACGAATATAGGCTGCATTTGCTACATCACGCGTCTGTGAGCTGCAGGGGTGGCCATTCAATTAGCGTTTTGATTTATGAATTTAATTTATTAGTCTAGTAAATTGGTAGTAAAGCTAACTTCGTTGCTCCTGCGTAATATTACTCTTGGCAAACTGTATTAAAGTTGCGTTACTACTTGTATGATTTACAGTGTAAATTTAGATCATCATAGCGTAAAACTTAGTATAAAATGTATTGTTATGATATACAGGTTGACTGGTAAAAGATTGTGCATATTGAAGGACACGATGGATAATGATCATAAACTAAGAATGATAATATATAAAAAAAATGCATAACTAGACAGTAAACCTTAACGATATTAGTGTACTAATATTCAAAACGTATGGTCATCACGTTGTACTAACGAGTCTATCCGCAAATTCGGTAAATCACCGTTTGTCAACAATAAACTCCTATGCGCCGTGCGTGGTGTGCGGACTAAATATTTTTATTGGATAATCATTAATTAAAATTTAAGATCACATTTTTTTCTATACATATTTGGTATTGTTTTCGAGGAGTAAATACCTGCTTCTAGTATGGATTACAAGGCTGAAATTTAAATCTTCTTTATCTCTTAAACCATGAATTAGATCATGACACATTGTTTGTGTAACCATGTTTTTGAAACTCATTTCCCAATAGAAAAGTCGACAAAATATATTTACGGTTGGTGTAGATATTGCGAAATATACACATAAATTAAAAGCGAGTGATAAGGGATCTGACACACAGGCGAGTTAACTGATGATAATCAGACTCTACCCTATACAGTGTTAAACAAAAATCCTGCCCAATCATCAAAGGCATTGTTTGGTAACTTAATACAATCATACATCATACTTTTAAAGATATATTTTTTTTCGGTTAAAATAATTTTAAATTATATTATAACGGGACTGCCCCGTTGGTCGAGTGGTTAGCGACACTGACTACACACAAGCATTTGTGTGATGAGCATAAATGTTTGTACTTCCGGGTTTGGGTGTTTATTATATATATTTCCGGTATTTATATATGTATTTCTATGTATAAGTATCGTTGACTAACACCCATAACACAAGCAAATAATTTGCTTACTTTGGAGTTAGATCAGTAAGTGTAATTTGTCCCGTGAATATTTATTTATTATTTTAAGTATTATTATGAGAACAAAAATACCGGCAGACATGGAAGCGACTACGAAATTAAATGCGCCTCAATCGCTGATCCTACGTAGTGTTTTCTAGTTGAAAATATTCGCTAAATTTTACGTGATGCTCGTAGTTACTGTTGTTTATTTCCTAATTGCGAAATTATGGTAAGAATTTAATTAGGTAATTTTTGAATCATGAATAAATAATTTATTTTATTTACCGCTACTATTGTACTACTAAATTGACTTATATCTAAATATTATTGCCAACCTTTGTGAGATAATGAATAATAAGATCTTCCAATAACATCTAGCGCTTCCGACCCCTTGATCATAAGTACTGGTTGCCATCGAATCATAGAGTAGGATTTATCGTTCTTATTTTCGTACATAGACTGTGTGCTATCTTGGGCATGAATTTAGATTCACTCTCTGCCTTTTGGAGCAGAAAATAAATTAATAATTTCAGGTTTACCTTCGGTTCAACTTCAATTTTCTATAATCCTGTGGCTAAACAATCCCTCAAAACCTCAAAAATTCTATTTTTGAGAAAACAAATTTGTTCATCACGAGCGTATAGGTTTTGTATTATTGATTTTATATATTTCACTACATAGACGCTGCTTTTTATTACCTCAGTAATACAGCATTTATAACAATAAAAAGAAATCATTTCCCTTGTGTTAGTCCGACTTTCCTTTGAAAAATAAACTGATCTGTCGTTCTGTTAGGCAGTTCATAAGAAGAGAACGATTGGCTATGCAAGTTAGTAGCCTCGTGGCTAATATATTTTAGAGCTCTGCATTGTTTCGCCCGAGTCTCGTATCACTTACGCAGCATCAGTGCTTGTAACTGTTGTGTTCCAGTTTAGAGGGTAAGGTAGCCGATAAAGTTATGCATTGTGTTCCATGGGATTTATATCCATGTGGCCACATTAAAACCCCGCCACAAGGATAAAAACGTACTATTAACATCTTTTGTGTCTAAAGGTGATGGTTGTATCTTTTCATCAAGAAATCAATATGTTTATTTGTTACCTTATGATATAAAAAATCTTTTCCCTGTATTTTGATGCGCTGTCACTTTTTTCGGGAAGCCAAACAGCACAAAATCTTGCCTATGTAACAAGACACCTGCTTCTAATAGATTAGATTAGTCCAAGGCCTAGGGAACGATTACAGTTTAACGCTAGAAATTGTAATACGCATTGTGAGTGAACGGCGAAGTTTTCTCGTCGAAGTCGTCGCGAACAACTCGAAAACTTTACGTATTTTATTTATTTAAAATTAGCTTAAAAGTTGAGCCGGCTAGGCTATTCAATACCAAACGTATTTTTCACGTTCAGGACAGTCAATTTCTCCACATATGAGACCTTATTCATTCTTTTAGGCAATAATATAATAGTATAGGTAGAATGGGTTTTTCCCCTGTTGGTTCCGGGCTCCTTTAAAGAATAGACCAACTGCAGTTCTGCCAGGCAGGTCGTAAAAGGCGAGCGATTGGCTATGCGAGTCACTACCATCGTGGCTACTAGGTGTTAGAGTTCTGCATTGTCTCGCCCGGGTCTGATACCACCACCTTGCTTATTCCTGCCGCAATAGGTCAGTGCTTGTCGCTGTCGTGTTCCGGTTTTGAGGGTAAGGTAGCCGGTTAACTTGTGCATGTGGCATTAGACCTCGCCACAAGATAGCAACGCACCATTAACACCTTTGGCGTCTATAGGCGATGGTTGACTCTTTCCATGAGACCTATATCTTATAACATAAAAAATGGGCTTTTATTAAAAAGAAGTATTACTATGTACTACACTTTTTAGATAGACTTTTACCTCTGCAAATTTAAGCTGTCATATGTTGGTGTCATGCCACACTGCGAGGTAAGCAGAGCAAACAGAACAAAGTTATACATCGTAATTCACTGAGTTGATGGTTCCTATTTTCCACAGCATTAAATCGTTCACTTTTGTATTAATTACAATAATATCAGTTTTAAAGTTTATCGAAATACAGAAGTTCTTATTAGTAGACGAAAGACTCAGACACACTGCTGCTGAAATTTGTGTGATTTTAAAAACTAATAAGATTAAACCACATTTTATACTCAGCAACATATAATTAACAGCCGAATAGTCCAACTATTAGAAAAACCAGAAACCAATGTCCAAAATAAAATAAATATGAACGTAAAAAAATTAAGTTATACACGTAAAAGGTAACCTATTCAACATACATATAACTTTAATGGGGTAACTATAAATAAAGTTTCAGTGATCCGTGAATTTGGATTTGACGAAAAGCTTTTTCAGAACATACTGAAGCACCAAAATTATTAAAACTTTGGATTTATACTACGAACATGCAAAGATTTCAAGAATGTAGACGTCATAAAATCTGTGTACTTTGCTTATATGCGGAGTGCTTTGGAATATGCTTCTTCAATATGGTATCCTCAATACATCATAATATATAAAAGTCGCTTGGTCTTCTCACAATCGAAGGTGCCGTGAACTATTAGACATGAGTTTTCTTGATATTTTAAATGGTCGTATTGATTTTTCAGAATATTATTACAAAATGTGGAATTTAATTTACCATTGTGTCGCAGCCGTCATACGCCAATTTCGCACATCCCTACTACTCAATAAATTACGCCAGCAATACCATACTTATGAATATTGCTCGGACATGTAACACCTGCTTTGGAATATCAACATATTTCATTTAACTAAACATGTGTTTACAAATAGAATTGTACAGTACCCGGCGATAAATATTGCACATCGAACTTTGGAAAGAGACAATCGGATAATTTCGGCTTCGTAAAGCGTTATCTCTGTCCCACACTACCTATGTGACGTTTAGTCAGTCGTTGTTCAAGTACGATAGAGTGCAGTCGCGTCCCGATCAAAATATATATTTAGAGTTGATAACACCCACAAATTTAAATAATTTAAAGTTGTAATATGGCATCTTTCGGAAAAAGAGGGAAACCTTTACGAGGTCAGTCACGTGAAATTATCTACAATGTTTATAAATACTTTGTAAGCGAAGCTGATAGATTTTAAAAAAAAGTAGATGAAAATGTAAGTTGTTATTTTAAGAAGATTCAAGAGCGAGTTGCAAATGCCACTGGAATTTCAAGAAGAACTTTGAACAATATATTAAACGAAGTCAGTACTGAAACACATTCGACTGAAATTAAGTTCAGCACTCCAAAAAAAGGGAGACCAAAAAAGCAATTTCGTTTGGATATGGACGATTTTGATTACGGTGTTGTTCGAAGAATGGTGTATGATTTTCACTTACGATTTAATGAACTGCCAACAATAAAATCATTAAAAGCTAAGTTATCTGAAGCTATTAATTACAATGGGTCTGAAAAAACGTTGAGAAAAATACTTCATGGCATGGGATTTCAGTTCACTAAAATGGAAGATAATCGAAAAATTCTAATGGAAAAGCACGACGTTAGTCTCAAACGAATGGAATACCTTGATAAAATACGCAAATTTCGCGAAACAGGAAAAACTATCGTCTACATGGATGAGTCATATATACATGCATCCCACACTAAAGGGAAATCTTGGAGTGACGATAAGAAAAAAGGAGTAAAAAAGCCAATTTCAAAAGGTCAACGTTTGATAATAGTTCATGCGGGAAATGAAAAAGGCTTTGTACCCGGTGCTTTTTTAACGTATAAATCCACGGACACTACAGGTGACTATCACAATGAAATGAATAACGATAACTATGAGAAATGGCTGGTTAACCAATTAATCCCAAATATACCCAGTGATTCTGTTCTAGTTATCGACAACGCACCCTATCACAACAAGTATGTTGAGAGACCCCCCAACTCAAACACCATTAAACGGGAAATGATCAACTGGTTAAACAGACATGAAATTCCAGTTGATCCAAAATTAACAAAAACCCAGATTTACGCTATTATATGTCAGCACAAGGAGAGGTATACAGAGTTTTCTGTGGACAAAATACTTGCCGAACATGGGCACACTGTGTTGCGATTGCCACCATATCATCCGGATTTTAATCCAATTGAAAATATATGGTCTCAACTGAAAGGCTATGTAGCCTCTAGAAATGTGGGTATGAACTTAACTACAGTAAAAACATTATTGACTGAAAAAGTAAACATGATCGGCGCTGAAGAGTGGAAAAAGGTTTGCGATCATGCAATCAAATGTGAGAATGAATATAGAAGCATTCAACACAGTTTAGACAATTACACTGATAGATTAGTAATAAATACGGCTGATAGTGACAGTGATATTGACCTCTTTGAGAGCACAGATAGTGAAATGGAAGTAATTGAGAATTAGAATTATTATTATTTTTATTGCAATGTCTCATTTTAGCAATAGGTATAATGGTGTTTATTATGTACACTAAAGCTGTAATGTTCCAAAATAATTAAATACGTAAACATAATGTAAAAATGTTTTTTTATTTTATTTTACCCCAACCTAAAGCCATCACTTATAGAAAAACTAGTGTATTTTATACAAAGAATAAAAATATCAAAAGAAGCAAATCATACTTGTTTTAACAGCTCCTAATAGGTACCGGATTGTTTGTATTTTGTGCGACAGAGATAACGCTCTACGAAGCTGAAATTAGCCGATTGTCTCTTTCCAAAGGTCGATGTGCAATATTTATCGCCGGGTACTGTACAAAAATATACCAATTACACATACTCTTTTTTTAAGTATTTTGTTTTGTTTTGTTCATTTTTTTCATACTCTCATTAAATTTTTCGAAACCATAAAAACTGCATTAGCCGATGTATTATATAATTTAAGGGCAACCTGTTATTAGCTTTACAAATATGAAATGTACCTATACTATTTATTGCAATAATGTAACGCTGTTGGTTTTCTAAATAAATAAATAAATAAATAAACAACGCAGCAATACAGTTACTACGTTGTTCTTGTATTCAGCATCGCTAATTTAATGGCTTCTTAGTTTAAGCGCTTACCCGCAAGGTGCCCGAGCAGCGAGTAGGATATTAGCTTGTCGAAACTATAAACGAAGTTTTTGATATATAATACTTACTCATATTTTAATATAGCTTTCAAGCTGGGGTTGCTAAATATTTTTACTCGACTACGTAATGCTTGAAATTGTCCAGCTTTAAACGAAAACTCTTTCATTACGTCAGCTTGTTCCATTTTGTTTCAATGGTACTGGTATTCGAATAGAAGTTAATCAGACTCCATGCACAATTTGTGGTTTATTATGAAGTGACCGCAAAGCAGAAAAAAAATGTCAGAAAAGTTGGAATTAAAAACAAAAATTGTAAACATACAATTTTGTACATTTTTTTTTGTACAACAATACATACAATTTTGTAATGGGAACTTAAATGTCAAATGTTTTTACTGAAAGATTATAAAAGACTCTAAGAAAAAAAGTGAGCATTGTAGGTAAGGGAAATAGAAGCTATCTGTAAGATTATTTTGAGATTTTGTAGTTTGCCAAAAAGCCCGCTAAAATAACTTTACTAATATTACGCGTACGAATGTTTTATTAAATTATTAAATTATTTTAAAAGAGGATTTCAGTGCACTGTAAAAACTCGTAAATCACTGAACAGGCTTTAATTTTAGGTGTTTAATGAATATCCTTATTTTTTTCCTAGAAAGTTGATAGTCGCTCAGTATATATTATACAGATCAGCTGATTTCTGACACATTTGTCTTGCCACTGCTTGTCGCTATCATATTACGATGGAAAAGAGGTCCATGTACTATTACATCCTACACAGATATCAATACAGTATTACAGTCTTTCCCTTCTTTGGTTTCTATACCGCCTCGTTGGTCGAGTGGTGAGCGGCTCTGACTACGCAATCAACGGGGCTTGGTTTCGATCCCCGACGGGGACAAGCATTTGTGTGATGAGCATAAATGTTTTTATTTCCGGGTTTGTGTGTTTATTATATATATTCTGGTATTTATATATGTATTTCTATGTATTAGTGTCGTTGACTAACACCCATAACACAAGCAAATATTTGCTTACTTTGGGGTTAGATCAGTAAGTGTAATTTGTCCCGTGAATATTTATTATTATTATACTCTATAGACGTTAGTTATAATATTCATCAGAACCATTTTCTGGTTTACTATCTTAGCAGTTCACAGACGATATAAGTGTAACTTCCGAAAGGTTTCGAGAGAAAGAGATAAATGCAGATTAATAGGATAGTAAACGTATACCTACTCGTTGAATGCTCGAATTGGATCAAGTACTTTTTAATCTTATTAGTTTTTAAAACCACACAAATTTAGTTGCAGTATGCATGGAATTGTCACTTATTAATTAGCACTCCTGTATTTTGATGAAGTTTAAACTGTTGATTTCGGTTATTGCGGGTAAGATAAAAGTGAACTTAATGACTAAGTGCTGTGAAAATTAGGAGCCAGCGACTCAGTAAATTACAATATATAAAGTTGTTCTGTGCATTCTGGTTACTTCGCAAAATGTTGCTCGACACCAACGTATGTCCTATATCTGCAGAGGTCAGTGTTAGACCTAATAAGATGAAAACAACTATACATACATACAAATCTTCACCCTAGATCCCTTACGAGGTAGGCAGGGAGAACCGAGTGCCATGCATCATGATCCTTGCAGACTTGTCTCGTTTCCTTCACAATCATTTGACACATTACTCTCTTCACACAAACGCGCTGGTTGCGAAAATTCTAGAAACCTCTTTGGACAATATTCGATCAATCTGGTCATGGTACGTCAATTTTGACTTTCTCCAGTACCTACATCATTCCACTTTCGCAATTTTGTTAACCTTTTATCTACCATTCCTTTTACATGTCAGAATCAACGGAGCATGCCCTTTCTCATTTTTACACCGAAAAAAAAACACCTAATCGATTGTATATTACAGTTAGCTTTTATATCGGTATACTTGTATTACCTGTATACTTTACTACATGTTCTTTTTTAAGATTGACGTGCAAAAAGTGTATCATTCTAATACTTGGTTAGATTAAAAGGCTTTTTCACTTCTATAATTGCCTAGAGAATTGAATACTGTCTTATATATGGAAAATTAGTCTGTCTTGAACGTGAAAACACCTGATTTAAAGCTGATTCTGAGTATGATCAAAACCGAGTTATTAAAGAGTAAATGTATAGTCACTATATCTACGCTTCTTTCTCGGTTCAACTCGACAGTATACCACTTTCTATGCACTTTTGTGGTACATTTTACTGAAAAAATATCGCATTTTTAGGTTTGAGCTTCGACGTGGTAGTTTATATTCATGTCTAGATTTGTTATCTACCATAAAAACACCATTTTATAAAAATAAAAAAACAGAAGGTACAATTTGTATTAGAATCTTATTACTACTAACGCCATCTCTTATTAAATTAACGAGTTAAAATTGATAGAAGATACATTTTCTATTAGAATTTTTGAACTTATTAAGATACTACCTACTTCATGAATTGTTTCTTCATATTTGACTGGCGGCGCGCGGTTATCGTGCCCTCGTATAAAGGTGAGGTTCAAGTATAAACTGCAATAGCTATAGGGCCATCAGTTTGATCAGCTTGGCATCGAAGGTGTATGATAAAATCATTGAAAGGAGAATGCAAGGGAAGTTCGAAGTAATATTGTGGGAGGCAAAGGGAGAATTTAGGTCTAGAGCAGGGATGTTTGCTGGGAACAGAGTAAATAGAGCGTTAGAGAGTTTCACAATATACTTGTTGAGAAACAGTACAGATGTATTAATTGATTTATATTGTATTGAGATCAATTCCCAATCTTAGCCCGAGGGCGAGGGTAAAAAGCTAAAAAAAGGTATATTTACGCCCGTATCCCCAAAGAGGTAGGCAGAAGTACAACGTGTGCATCCACGGTTAGCTGAAGATACTTAAGTCCCACAATGTGATAGTCGGCCAGCCTATCGCCAGTAGGGCACTTTTCCAATCCCGGGCAAAGTTGTTTTATCAGAAAACTGAAAAAACACATTTTTTCATTTGCCTGACTCTGGAATCGAACTCCGAGGGTTTCTCTGAGAGAAAAATTAGAAAAATGTATTCGCTGAGTGTCTACCGTCAATTCTTCGTGCCTGCGTAGTCCAAAAATTTTGAAGGTTTATTTAAATAAAACATTTTTTGATTTTGATTTCGTAAATCGACGTAAAACCAGGAACTTCCTGATTTAAAAAAAAAAAACAATTATTTCAGCAAAATGTCAAAAATGTGTTTTTTATAAGATCAACCTTCATTTGTAATACATATTTTTCCTTGAAAATACCAACAAACAGAAACCAAATATTCCTAGTCCAAAGCCTGACGACGCGGGCCTTTGATGCAAATGTAATGTTTAGGTAAAAATACGCTGAGTTTTTTAGGTTAGATAATTATAAATAAAGTCCATACATTAAAAGATGTAATTCTCATAAAAATACATTTATAACAATATTGCTAGACAGTATAACTTTGCGAGCCCTTACAAAGCTCTGCTTTTTGCTAGTATTATTTTTCATCTCAAAATGATTCGGAAGAAGGTCAAACTCAATAAATCTCTTGTTTTTGCGTGCTTTTGGGCTGCTATTTTGTGAAATTGTCATTCTAAGAGCGACTTGCACCAAAATGTTTAAATCATTTTAAGTCACTAAACACGTTTAAAGTGACAGCATTCAAGGCGTTTTGACATTTGCTAAACATGTTTAAGGGACTAAATGCATTTAAGCATTTTCGTGCAAGCCGCCCTTACATTGCAATTTGACATTTTGCTTATAAACGTAAAGCGGATTCTATCTAAATAACAATTTAAACTCTGACTGATCACAAGCAAAAGGAGTGGAGTGAATTGCTAAAACTATCTGCTTAAAAATTGAATTATTACTCATTGGTATATATCTCACATTTTAAGGCTTGCATCTTTTTATGTTTCGTTTCGGATTATATTTCAAATATATCTGCAGTATATATGATGCATCGTTACTAAAATACATAGTCATATAATTATTAAGGATTCAGTTATGAAAATGAAAAGGATTAAATTTAATAGTCGCTACACTGGAATAATTAATATAATTAGGTATTTAAAGTGAAACGAATACACAAATTGGAGTATTTGATACACCTAGAGCCGTTAGCTAGACGTGGTGATTGAAATAAAGCAATTACCATCGTTAATTATTGTGCAGTAATTTCAGTTAATACTTGACAGTGAGATTATTAAATATTTATTATTGCCGCGTCGACGTGGCTTGCGTGGTCACAGTTTATATTTTAACTAAATATAATCAAAACTAGGATTTGAAACCGGTTTAAAAAATACCAGTTAATAGAAACTTTTAATGGATTTTTATACAAGGTTTCGCTCGAAGCGTATTTAAGATAAGAACAATTCATAAATAAATCAGCTAAGACCGAAACCCACAAATAGTACGTCACACAAGTCCAGGCTAAAATTGGGAGCCGTGAATATCGAAGAAAGCCCTTACAAAATCTCTATAAACTGGTTTATTAATTTAAGCCCTTATAATTTTGCTTCATAAGGAAACTAGTATTGGTAGAGCCAAAACTTAACAAAACGATCCGTATATTCTTGCGCTGATTTAGGATTGAAAATTAACCGGTTAAAGCGATTATACCTGCGAACGACCTTGAGTGTCTGACAGGAGCAGCGCAACTACTATTTCGCGCGCTGGCATGCTCCGACGTCAAAGAGTTTTACAGTTTAACACTTTTGTTCACCTATATGAACTTTTATCATCATGAATCAACTGAATGTTATCAAACTCAAAACCAATAACCATTAATAGCTCATTTTTCGATTACATATCCATTCATTTTAGAAAAACGATAAATATCTAAAGAAAAAAAATATCGAAAATCGACAAAAAATCATATACATAACAATATACACAATAATAACAGTTACGTATCCTATTTTTTAGAAAGTTTTGTAATATATAATACATCTCGTGTAGCACTTTATTTAAATACATACAATCAACAATTAATATTTAACAAAACCTTTCAAAATTTGATTTTGTAAAATGTATTACAATGTGTATGTAATTTATACAAAATATTGACAAAATACTTCCTTTGAAGAGATGACATTTGAAAAACCTTAAACTCGTATTCATTTAATTGTATTAAAAATCATAAATATTAAGTTTTAAATAATTTCTATAATATTCTACAATAAACAATCTATTTTTAATACATAGATCAATGCTTTTTTACACTTTAAGGAATGAAATAAAAAAAAACCAAATATATGATTCTTAAATTGTGTTGAAGAACATAAATGCCGAATTTCAAGTTGTTTTGACCATAAAGATTTGATTTTTTTATATAAATTGTAACACCCACTTTTACTCCTTTAATGGATGAAACTCCGAACATCATTACGTGCATGTTTCTTCAATTTTGATTGAAGAGCATAAGTACTAAATTTTATAAGAGTTTTGTGCCAAACGTTCTATGTGTACTATTACTCTTTGACACGAATATGGAGAGCGGAGCATGCTAACATGCGACACAACCTCCCCGTTCGAAGGCTATCGGGAGACTGACTTTCGACGCGAGCGCTGTCCGCGGATGAAATAATAAGGTTTTTATTGATTTAATAGCACACTAAAATGATTTCGTAAAATTATGAACTTAAATTTTATAAAACAATAAATTGTCTGTAATAAAAAGAAAAAATCATCAAAATCGTTAGAGTAGTTTGAAAGTTATAAGCAAATTTTTGCGTAAAAATAAGAAAGATATTTGATTTTTTTTCCGTCAAAAATAACAATAAAATTTGAAAAATCGAACTTAAAATTTAAACTTAATTATATTATACGTATAATATATATTTTTTATAAATTATTGGACCAACCAGTTAGCAGTAGTAGGCTTTCAAAGAAGAGTCTATTTCGTAGTTTGGCATTACCTATCGCCCTGCTCCAAACTTCCATATAATTAATACCCTAAAATATATGTTAGACTAGCTTTTGTCCGTGGCTTCGCTCGCATTAAATTGGGGGCAGATTTCCAAAAAAAAATTAATTGCAATTTTTTGTTAGTCACAAAATAGTCTGCATACCAATTATTACCTTTCTGCCGTGAAAATTGCGGAATACTCTATATAAACTTCCACCACCCATTTAAGGGAAGTGGGGGGTTAAAAAAGATAAAAATTAGCCCATATCACTCTCTAATCTTTTAAGTATCTCCATTTAAAAAATGCGTCAATTCGTAGCCTCGTTTTATCGAGAAAGACCGTCAAACAAACACACACACACACACACACACTATCTAATATCCAATTGTTGGCGTGACAGGCGATAATGTCCTAAAACAAAAGAAAGAAAGAGTCTATCTGCAAACTATGGATGTAACAAGTACAGGGTTACAAAAAAATAATTCAAAGATCTTTGTATTTTTTTTAACATCTTTGAATAGCTACAGCCCCTTCTACCATGATATAGAGTACAAATTTTGAAGAATAATATACTCTATTTTTTAAGAATTTATTTATATCTCTCCATGTTGGTTCTGAGCCAGATAGTTTGAAAAAAGGCAACGATTGGCTATACATGTCACTACCATCGTGACTACGTGATGGTAGAGTTCCGCAACGTCTTACCTGGGTATATGGTACCACCGCTTTACTTATTTCTGTTACAATAGCGTCAATGCTTGTCATACTCGTGTTCTGATTTCGAGGGTAAGGTAGGTGGTAGACTTATGAATGTGGCATTGCCATCCCAATACACGAATAGCAATGCATCAACATATTTGGTGTATATAGACGATAGTTTTCTGTTTCCATCCATTCCATATATATATATATATATATATATATATATATATATATATATATATATATATATCTATATATATATATATATATATATATATATATATATATATATATATATATATATATATATATATATATATATATATATATATATATATATATATATATATATATATATATATATATACTGAGAAATCTATACATATAATAAAATCGTAACGAAGTCAAAACTGTACATAGAATATTTTTTAAAGACTACTTGAGGCGTGATCTACAATCGATATCGAAGCCAAAAATATAGTTTTTAGAATTTTTGTCTATTTGTCTGTATGTATGTCCGGAGTAAACTCAAAAAGTACTGCATGGATTTACTTCAAATTTTGCATGAATATTACTAACAGGTCGGGTCAACATATAGGCTACATATTATCACGGTATCACCTACTGGGGAGGAACTGTGCGGAGTAAACGAAGTCCACGCGGACGAAGTCGCTGTTGCCAGCGAAGTGTGAAGAACACAAACTTAGAAATACAAATAATTAAGCCCATAACACAAATGTTTTTTTCCTTGTCGGAAATTGATCTCGAGCCCTATGGATTACGAAATCAGGATCGCCAACCACTTAACCAACGGGGCAGTCAATAATAATGGAAGATAAACAGAAGTAAAGTGATTTTAACTTTCATCATCATCCTTATATCAGCCATAGTACATATTCTGCTGAACACAGGATCCCCCATTGACTTCCACTGAGACCGGTCGAAGGCTGCCGACATATTCAGCTAATGCCTGCAATCTTGACCAGGCTGTTTGCCCGCCTGATGCTGCTTGATCCTACACTGCGTTTGCCGGTACGTGATCACCACTCTGGATACTGGCAAACACTTAATTAATTAATATATATCATAGGTTAGCAGGCAAGTTGATAGCAGAACAATACAATTTAATAAAGTCCAAATTATCCCCGCTGTAATAAAATAAAATTAGTGTTTCTCACTATTGTATACTAGTTTGGAGGTAAAAATAACTGATAATATTAGGTGTGTATAATATAAAAACAACTGATAATATTGGGAATTTATAATATAAAAACAACTAATAATATTAGGAATTTATAATTTAAAAACAACTGATAATGTTATGCATTTATAATAGTACTAGCTGCAGCGTACATCCCGCGGGAACAATTCATTTTCCCGGGATAAAAAATTTTGTTTTCATATACTGCGTGCAAAATTTCATCCAAATCCGTTCAGTAGTTTTGGTCTACCGTCTGATGGGTGGCCGTTCTACGCTGCGCTTGCCGGTATGTGATCACCACTCTAGAACCTTTCTGGCCCAATGGCTATCAGTTTTAACGTTCAACGAAAAGTGAATGGTGATGATCCGAAGTTCGCCTAAATACTATCGCATGTTGATAGATGCTTATCATAATATAATAAATTATTAATTTCTTCTGAAATGTTCATTGTATCACGGAAACTTTTTAATGCTTACAATTCATGAAAAAGCTATATGGAATATGATTACTTGAATTCACAATTGTTACTTAGATACTATTTTCTGTAATATCGGCAACATAGATAATAAACGTTTCGTATCTCACATCAGGAAGATTATTCGATTTTAACCATTTAAAAGTTAAAAGATGAACATCCTTTATGTGCAATAACAAAATATTTATTGTTACTCGATCACAGATTAAATAGTTTAGGACATTTTTTCTAGGAACTTACTAAGATTATTTTGTTTATACGTATTCTGTGAGTTTCGACGATGTATGTAAATACTTTCCTTTTTTCGCATTTAATACAATATCTTTTTTAAAATTTGGCGTTTTACCTATCCAACATTTCTCTTATTTGTTTCATTAGTTTTAAAAAGAACAACTAGTTTCATGACTTCTGAGTATATATTTCTTTTTAAAGCAGCAGCAATTAAATTCTAATACGGGCTTATTGTACAATAAATTAAGTTGATAATTTTGCCTGAGGTTATATTCTTGAAAGACTTTCAGGTCGATCTCCTTTCATTTCTAGGCTCATTAATAACTACGTGAAATTTTATACAAAAATACACTAATAAAATTCTAAAATAATTATGATGCAGCCATTTTATTGAATGTGTTAATGGATTTAGCAAGAAAAACCTCCTTTGAAGAAAATTATCTTCGATTCTGCTGGCAGGTCATTAAAAGGCGAACGATTGGCTATATGGATCACTACCATCGTTACTACTAGGCAATAGTGTTCTGCAACGTTTGGTCTGGATTTATAGTACTACCGCCTTTTCTTGCCGCAATAACATCAATGCTTGTCATTGTCATGTTCCGCTTTTGAAAATAAGGTATCAGGTAGACTTATGCGTCTAGGTTTGCCATCTTGTTGCAGGGATAGCAAGGCGCTTATAACATCTTTGGTGTCTATAGGCGGTGGCTTCTCTTTTCATTAGGACATCCATCTGATTGTTTGCTATGTAATAAAAAAGGTATATGAAAAACTTTCTGCAAAAATGTTTTGTATTAATGTCAATGTGTATATTACATTGCACGTGACTGTTTATATATTGTTACGAGCTTAGAGTTCATATTGTGCAATAAAATACTACTTATATCAAAGCCGTGTATTTGTCACACTAATGTACAATACACCACAATGCTATCGAACTATCGCTTCCGAATCTCTTTATAAAACTAAATTGCTATCCATCAACACGTTCTTATTTATACACAAGGTAAAGTTCGACCATGTTCTCGAAAGTTCCGAAAAACGAGTTGTAAACAAGTTAAGTATAAGCAAGTCATAGAACACGCTATTTTCACCATTATGTCCTACGCGAGAAGGTGAATTATGGCATTGCTGTTTAGATTACGGCAGCTATTGTTTATCGATAGAAACAGCTATAGCTTTCTATTATTTCTAGATTTTTTTAGTGATTTTCCACTCTTCACTTTTCTAGATTATTTGCAACAATATTTTAAAATAATAAATGTTTATGTTTGTGTTTTGTCGTATGTACAGTGAGTAAAGTGAGTTCATGAGTATGAGTATGTTGAGTCAATTTTTAAAATTAATTCCACTATCTTTTTCATATTTGTAAAGGCTAGTGAGATTTACATTTTATTTTGTCTAGAGCATTTTCCCCCTTTTCTTGCTTCTCGAAGACTGGTCTTGGTTTCCAAATTTCTGGTCTTATTTTCATCTCCAAAACTTAACCCTTTACTGTACCAGACAAGCGAAACGTAATAAATTGAATCTCCTTCCGCGTAACGAGGTTATACGTCTTAGTAATATGCACTTTACTGGAAGAAAAGTGGGTGACCGGCAATTTGTCAAACCTTCCTTCAACCCTTTCAGCACTCTGAAATTTTAATTAAATACGTACTACACATTAAGTGTGTTGAGGGTTGATTAATACTGCGAAGAATTTTACAAAATTTTTGTGTTAGATTATTTGAAGCACGGTATTCTGTTAATGCAGACGTGTAAATTTAGATTTTTTATTTACCTATATTTACGTCGAAGCATTTATGCGGTAGGCAGAGCGAACTAAGTGCCATACACTACGGCCTGTAGATAGCAGGCAAGCTGATAGCAGAACAATACAATTTAGTAAAGTTCGACTTATCCCCGCTGCAATAAAATAAAAATAGTGCTTCTCACTATTGTATACTAGTTTGGAGGTAAAAACAACTGATAATATTAGGAATTTATAATTTAAAAACAACTGATAATATTATGCATTTATATTATAAAAACAACTGATAATATTATGAATTTATAATATAAAAACATCTGATAATATTATGAATTTATAATATAAAAACAACTGATAATATTATAAATTTATAATATAGAAATAACTGATAATATTTTGAATTTATAATATAAAAACAACTGGTGATATTATGAATTTATTATATAAAAGCAACTGATAGTATTAATTTATAACACAAAAAGAACTGATAATATTATGAATTTATAATATAAAAAACTGATAATATTATGCATTAATATTTATAATAGCACTAGCTGCAGCGTCCATCCCGCGGAAACAATTTTTCCGGGTTAAAAAAATATTTTTTCATCTCCTGTATGCCAAATTTCATCCAAATCCGTTCAATAGTTTTGGCGTGATTGAGTAAGCCTTCGGCCGCCCTGCATGTATCGTCATGAAGATATTACCGCGCTAAAACCCTTTGACGTACCGCCAACCGCGCGGTAAGGCAAACGCAGTACGAATGTTTGCAACGACAGCCCATAATACCCGATCACATCTGCATATATCGCGTCATTGCGCGAAGCTTTGTGGCGATAGACGCAAGTGCGGCCGCAGCATAACAATTAAATCTTTAGTATCTAAAGGCGATTGTTATTTATTTCCAACTAGCGGCCCGCCCCGCCTTCGCACGGGTATAATATATATAGCCTATATCACTCAGTGAAAAAAATGATTAAAATCGATCCAGTAGTTTTGATTTATTCATTATTGCCCGTGGCCCGCACGCGTTAAATTTTGAGTAAAACAATTCACCTTTCCCTATACTATACTATAAAAAATGTTTAAATGGTTGACCCTACGGGCCATCCTTGAAACTTCTCACTAAATTAAGGTATTTTCCGCTCAAAAGAGTAAAATATAAGCATAGATTTTTCAGTTCAAACATCTATTTTGTTAAAAATGCCAGTATTATTAATTTTTGAAAAGCTGTATATTTGAAAACGATGATGGCATTCAACTGAATTTTTGAGATCTAAAATATTGTTTTAGCTAAATAATCGATAGGTTGAAAAATTTCGATGCTATGTCAAAAAACATTTTATTTTTAATTAAATCGACCGAATTTAATTAAATTAACGGTATTTGACGCAGTTTTTTAAACAGCAAAAGCTGATAATATTTTTAAGTCAATCGGTAAATTAACTTGAAAGTAATTAAAAAAATTAAATAAGTTTGCTAAAAACAACGTAATTTTAATATTTGAAAAGCTATAAGTTTTGAGAATTAGATTCGATTTTGATTTTTTAACGCCATTTGACGTAGTTGTTTTAATATAAAAATATCGTAGAACACCAAAAAGTGATTGGTTGAAAAATTTCGAAGTTATGTCGATAATACACTTTTTTTTAAATTTTTTTGTCAACGATTACTCTCAAAAGGATAAACCGATTTTGATGCAATTGATGTATTATACATAGTTTTTCGAAGAATTGAGCTGATTAGTTTTTGTACTCAATCGGTACATAAATCTGGAAGTTATATTAAAAATACTGTTTCGTCAGAAATCAGGAATCAGAAATCAGAAGTACTTTATTCAATAAAACTTTTTACAAGTTATTTTGACGCGTCAACATTTTTTTTAAATTACTGCCGGATCGGAAACGCGGTCAAAATTTCTTTTGGCGTTTTTTCAAAATTTCTCAAAATCTTCTGGACCGAATCGGTTCAAATTTTTAGGGAATCTAAGTCGAGCGGAATCCAATAGAATGCCATTAACCGCGATTCGATCGGTCTAGCCGTTAAAAAGATATGAGATGTTTACACATACACACACACATACATACAGACATACTGACGTCATCGTGAAAATAGTCGGAAAAGATTCCTAGGACCTCAAAACGTGGACACCTGCTGAAAACTCGATTTTCGGAAATCGGGGTAAAATCAGTTACTTCCTTATCTACATACGTAGTGGGAAGTTAAAAATTGGTTTGCTAAACACGTTTTTTACATTGATTGTTAAATAACAATTTTACGAAAATTACACGATATACCTGAAGATATTACCTAAGGAATGTGCTAACTTAATACATGATAGAATGTACTTTACTTGATCACATAAAATTCTGAATACAGGCTAAAAAAATCTCTAAGACAAGTAACTTTTTAATATTATTTCTAATCATCCACATGATTTTTATATGGTGATATTTAATTTAAAAAAATGTACAAAATTTTGGTTTTCAGCTGAAGTCCTATATTTATTAATCCGAAAATTAATACGTTTCCCAGCGGTTTAACAGAACATACCTGCATTTTAATTTTGTAATATCTTCGAAAATATTCATTTAAATTACATGCTGTAAACGGCCACATTGATCTATATTAAATCAACAATATATTTAAGGTATTTAATTGGATAAGGATTAGTACTGTATTGCTTAAAATTGCTTCGAAAAAAAGCCATTATTTCTCGTAAAAAGTAAATGACAAAAAAAATGCTATTGTGGATGTCATAAGAGATAGACATATACCATCGCGGAGTTTTCTGTAGACCTTTTCAAGGTGCACAAATACTTAGTACATTATTTTGATAAATCTCGTACACCCCTATTAATAAACATAGACTATAGCAAGAATAACTTTACTCCAAGGCTTAAGTTTGAAGTAATTAAATTCACTATTAATAAATATGGAGTAAGGATAGAGTAAACTAATCCGAAGCTACTCTGGGAATAAAAGTTAATCCTAGGCGCCACATAGTTTAACAACTGACTAAGGATGGACTAGTGTATTTTGACATGTGTGTACTGTGTAGTGTTTGATAATTATTTGTTGAATTCATAACCTATTATTTTGATTGCATCCGTTTTTGTGCGTTATTGTTTGGTTATTATTGCAAATAACATGGATAGAGATTATTTCATTGATGATTTGAGGGATATAGATGAAATAAACGAAGTTGAAAACCTAGCTCCATTAATAAAACGTGTGAAATTTTATAAAATTCGTAAAGATCCACTGGAAGAACTTGATGAAACTGACTTTAAATCTAAATACAGATTTAATCTAATTTAATTTAATTAAAAATTAAGGTTGTGTCAAATGCTAATTTAGAAATAATGGACATAGTAGCACATTGGCGAGGAAGTACACATGACTCAAGAATATTTAATGAATGTAGAATCAAACAAAGATTTGAGCAATTAGAATTTAAAGGTAGACTTTTAGGGGATTCAGGATATGCTTGTACCCCATATTTATTTACACCTATTCTGCATCCAAGAACCCAGAAAGAAGAGATGTATAACTGAGTACATATAAGGACCCGTAACATTGTTGAACGTTGCTTTGGAGTATGGAAGGAAAGGTTTCGGTGTTTACTACGGGGGTTCACCACAAAATTGGAACATACCAAACTATATATTGTTGCATTGGCAGTATTGCACAATATCACAATGCATAGGCAAGATGTGCTTGAGATAATAGAGGTAGATGAAGATGATGACAATGTTCCCGTGACACAGGCAATAAACAATTCCCTCAGAGGCAATTCTGCACGGGCCGCTTTTATTAATGAAAATTTTTAATGTAAATATATTGTCACCTGTGCTTTTGTAGTTCTTATTTAGTGCAAATAAAAGATTTGAGTTTGCAATAATGTTTTATTTCAAGCACCTATATTAAGGAAAATTAAAAAAAATTAAAGGCTTAAAAGATGAAACCATTCATGTGCTTTTTTAATTTCTAAGATTTCTCTTTCTAATGTGGCAGACTTTAATTTTTCTCGATGAATTGTCATTTTAATTTCGTGCTCTTCCTCGGCCATTTCCATATGTCTCATATGTTCCTCATCCTTTAACATTTTGCTATGTTTTAACATACTGCTTACATATTGATCATGGTCCTGCAATTACAAACAGTAAAATAAATAATTTAAGACAACCATACATAAAATATTAAATATTAAAATATAATAAACTGGCAGCGCATGCAGCCCGCTGCATTATTACAGTTTGTGGTGAATCACGCGGGATCACCTAATTTTTCCGGCATAAAAAGTAGTCACGTCACCTTCACCTCAATCACTGCATCATCAGGAGTTGTTGGTTGTGCTCCACCACGTAAATAAATTTAATTTAAATAACACACGTGCCCCACACTGGGAAAATATTATATGTGCCAGGATGATCATTTTAGTGCCATTCCATCAAAAATGGCATTCTGTTTATTTTTTTAGCTTCTATTTACCTGTTTTATTCACTTCTTTCTTAAAAGTGCTATATGTTTTTCGAGCGTTTACTTTCATCGTTTTATTTTATTTTACATATTTATTCCAACACTCCATTTTAATGTGTAACAATAACTTTCATGTAGTATTGATGTTCTGAAAAAATACTATAAGTCCACAGCAACAAAACTGCAGACAAACAAAAGTATACAGTGAAATTTATTCTGGTCGAGCTGTTAGCAAACCTAACTACACAATCAACAGGGTCGAGGTTAGATTCTTGGCAGGGACACGCATTTGTGTGATGAGCATAGATATATTTCAGTATTTATTTATGTATTTCTATGAATTATTAGTGTTGACTAATACCCGAACTATATGCAAATAACTTGCTTACTTTGAGGTTAGATTTGTGTAATTTATCCAGTTATATATTAATTGTAGATTATATACAACTAACCTACATTAATCTGGATGAAATATATATTCATTGTAGGCATATCGGATATTCAAAATAGTTTGTCTCTTACTTTTTGTGGACTTCCTTCCATGCTTTATTTTTTATGTTGTTCGTATTTGTGTCGAGTGATTTATTTTCAATCACTTGAGCATATTCTTTCAGTACTGAGCGAAATAATATCTGAAACCATAAAATATATTAAAAAGAGCAATTTCAGCAGATATAAACAATAATAAAATACCATGCAATAACTATCAAGTATAAACATAGGTAATTTACCTTTTCTTCTTCATCCCAGTTAATGGAGCGATTGCGTTTTTGACTCATTTTTATATTCGTTATATTAAGATAACAAAGAAACTCAAAATAACTAATTATAATTAATAAATTTTAATTTCCAAGAAACAGCGTCTTTTCAATTTGACAATTCGTCTGTTATGAATGTCACCGTGACGGATTGAAATCATTCCATATTCACTCAGTGACTCACTCTTTTTACTTTTAAATTGTAGGGGTTGCCATAACAATTGCGTTAAACCCGGTGTAAGGAATGCATTGTTAGTCCAAAGTTACTCCGTGTTTATTAATAGACATTTAATTACATGATTAATACTTTGTTACTTTCGATTTAACTAATCCGAGTGTAACTTCAGATTATGTTTGGAATAAGTGATTTTTATTAATAAGACTGGTAGGGTTTAGCCTGCGTTTACAATGTAACCGAAAAAAATATAATTATTTACGACATGACATCAGAAAACTCAAAAATTGCAGTAATTCTCTGCTATATATTGAATGTTATTATACATATAAACCTTCCTCTTTAATAACTCTATCTATTAAAAAAACCGCAACACAATCCGTTGCGTAGTTTTAAAGATTTAAGCATACATAGGGACATTATTACATAGGGACAGACGGAGAAAGCGACTTTGTTTTATACTATGTAGTGATAAGAAAGCCAGTTTCTCTGTTATTCGTTGAGCAAACTTAAAAATCCTTCAGTTGAATTAAAAAAAAATTTAAAGAGCGTTAAATGCAAATGAAAAATGCATACAGTTTTCATATGATTATTAATTTGCCAGAACTACGAAATATAGTTATAAATTTTGGAGTTGTAGAGCCGGATACAACGTGTTGAAGCAAACCACTGCAGAACCGAGATTATAACGATTTTCAAGGCTTAAAATGTAGTAGCTATTAAATACTACACTGTATATTATTTCTATTGTTCGCGTAGTGTTGGACGATGCGTTTGTACCTAGATATCCATCAATATGATTTTTGTAGATATTCACCGATTATCAATGGAAATAAAACATTATTTAAATGATAATACATTGTTATCTGTTTTTTTCTTTTTATTGTGAAAATGTTTCTTAATAAAATATAATTAAATGTGAATTAGCAAATTTTAATTAATAATATACAATGTCTTATTTTATATAGCATTTATTTAAATAAGTTATAAGTAAGTTTATAATAATTTTCCACACCGGCACTACCGGTTGACTATGGCGAGCTAGAAATTATTTTGTAACACCCATTGTATATAACCCAAATAAAAAATTCTATTCTATTCTTTAAAAATATGTATATTTCAGCTATTATTAATTATTATTTATTTAGCATGTAGGTACCGGAGAAGATCAGGACTGACATACCATGATCAGATTGATCGAGTACTGTCCGAAGGTCCGAGAGTTTTAGCAAGCGGCGTGTGTGTATGAAGAGACTGACGAATGTGGAGAAAGCGAGACAAGCCTGCAAGGATCGTGATATATGGCACTCGTTTCTGTCTACCTACCCCGTAAGGGATCTGCCGTGAAGATATGTTTGTATGTATATATGTATTATTTTAGCTTATTAATGTAAATGTAGTAACCTGAGGACAATATTGCTGCGTTAAATAGGTTTTTTTGTAAAGTTTTATACAACAATTTTTAATTATGTTGAGTATTACTATAAATAAAGAAAAGAACGTTAATTTATAACGTTGCATATACACGTTTTGAACTCATTTTAATCCAAGCCTTTTTTGAGGAATAAACATTCGCCGTTCTGCAAAAACAGTTTGGGAAAGGCGAGTATTGGCAAACATGTCACTCGTCTTAATTCTCTCATCTATTAATCATCTATTATTAGTGTCGTTTTCTCTTCAAAAATAGGATAACATGAAGGATAAGGGTATTATGTAGGAAATTATATAAGAAAGATTAAAATATAACTTCTTACGTGCGTGCATAAGTACACCCCTTTTTTATTGTTATTTAGGTACTATGTTACACTGAAAACAAAAAATAATAGTAAAATAATCATATTAATTCACTTTGCATCCTAAAAATAATCTTTTAGGTTATTTTGTTTTATTTTGTAAGCAGTTTCTTTTCAGGATTGACCGCAAAAGAGGTGTAATTTATGAATCTCCCGAGACATATTCAGGATATCTACTATAAGCTGTTTTAAAGTTAAGGTCAGGCAGCATTATTTGTCGCTTGCGAATAATTTTAATATTTCTGTACTTTGTATTTTCTTTTCATTTACATGCTAACTTTTAATTTTTTTTAATTTTAGATTTGGTCTCATTGTCACTTTATTGATTTTATAAATATATATTTTACGTTGCATTTATCCGTGACTGTTTTGTTAACTGGAACGAAGTTCCTTATCGCGCGTTGTGAAAGGGGGCTAGATGGAAAAAAATCTTACGAAAAGTTGTCACGACACTTTTTACTATTGTAAGCTGTGCGGCGTGCGCATGTTTCTCTCTCTCTCTCTCTCTTATAGAAAGCAAGCCAGATATTTTCATTTCTATTTCGCATTGAACAGTGTGGTGTCGCGACGATTATTTTTGTTGAGTGTATACAGGTTTTTTGTAAATAATAATAAAAGGAACTTCGTTCCATCCGGGTGTCCCTTGACACCTCTCAAGTTTTTTTTTTATTGTCAGTTTTTAATCTGATGTATACCATGCCTGCTATTTATATCTAGTTATTTCTCCAACAACCTGTATTGCTGGTTTTGCTGGAAGAAATCTAAATAGATAAGCACGCCTTTGTACATGTATTTTCTATTTAAATAAGTATTGTTTTATATTTCTATGTGTACAAAAGACTAAATAAATAAATAAATCAAGCTATTTCCGTACACCGATAGCTTGTCGTTTTTGTTGAATGTCAATCGTCATATTGACTTGTTCAACAGTCTTTCGGGTTACGAATTGTAACCGAGAGTTTTTAGTTTTAGAAAATAGTCACGATGATATCGTGATTTTAGGCGGAAAAGTTCTTTAATGTTACGCTGCTTTATTCCTGCCGCAATAGCGTCAATGTTAGTCACTGTTGTATTTCGGTATGGAGGGTAAGGGAGCCCGTATACTTATATAATTCATGGTAATTATTTTTGTATCTATAGGTAATGGTTGTATTTTTCCACTAGGAGAGCCATCTACTTTTTTGCTATCCTATGAAGTAGCTCTGGTAGTAGGTATATTAGACTCATACATTGTGTTGTTGCCGGCTTCGTTTAAGTAATTTCAAAAGTTAGCATACGAATAAAATGGAAAGAGATATCTTGGCATAGGTTTAGCACATAATACTGCGAAATTAGTGCGAAAACAGTGTAAAAAATGAAAATACTATTGCTATAAAAATAGAAATATTAGATAAATGAACCCACAAGTCTGCCGAGTTTTACCACATAGTAAATATTTGTTTAATATTTTTAGATGAACAGAAAACAATCTATCTTTTATAATAATCACTTTAACACTATCGATACAAATTTTGTCACATCCCTTTAACTATTAAATATAGTATCATTATAAATACTAATATTATGTGGAATCCGTTAGCACTCTCAAAGTAAATGACGGATTGTATATTCATGCTGTCCAAAGCCAGAGGTTCAAAGATACAGTACGTTTGGACAGTCAAATGCAAAAATATTTTTATAATATTATTTACGTTATAAATTAATAAAATTAATGAATATATACATAAAATAATTAATAATAGACCATTTCTATATTTGCTAAATAGTTTGTAAAAGACGAACTTTTGGCCAAATCACTACACAAATACATTAGCATTAGCTAGTAGATGTCAATGGCCTGCTCGGGTTTGGTACCACCGCTTTACTGTACAGTCAGTATCTTGTCATTGTCGTCTGTCAGTTTGGAATGTAAGGTAGCCAATAAACTTAGTAAAATTATATGGCTATCAGTTTAGACCAGTGTTGATGCCACATGCATAAGTTTGCCTATTACCTAATCCTCAAAACTGGAACATGAAAGTAACATTTTTAAAACAGTAAACGGGTCGGAAACGCATATACATACTAGTACCCGAACTACAAGCATAGAACGTTTAAATTAACAAGACTTTTAGACTCAGGCCAAGCTTTTGGAACTTTAAGAAAAATATAATAGAACTGTTTTTAATAAATAAGGAATTGACGTTTTACCAAAGGTGAAGTGATTGTCCAAACTTGGGCCAGATATTATAGAACTCTACCACCTATCCATAACTTGCAATCTATGCAGTAAAGAAGCGACTTTTTTGGCGTATAGCAAAAAGTCATCCACGCGTACATTTGAAATCATTCATTATTATAATAGTCACGTGTTTAGCCTTGTCTCAATTTTACGAGATGCTGGGCAATAAGGTAGTTAATCTATTATTTAAAAGGGCCTAGGGAAATTTATTGCGATGACTGTATATTCAAAGGAACACCACAAATACATATTTACGACGGTCCCTTGTGGTCGTTAAAAGCTAAAAACGTTAGATGAGGGGTTTGGCAGAAATCACTGTCTTTTAGTTTGCTGACCATTCCGACAAGGAGGGTTCGTGTTGCAATTCAAATATAGCCGCAATGTTGAAGCGAATTGAGTATTATAAAGTAATGGCACTTAGTATTATCTATAGTTCATCTAATCTTAAATCTGCATAAGCAGCTTTCATTTACAAACTACATTAACATCAAATACATATTAGATAACGACTTACGCCAATATATGCCCTTTGCGCGCCTGAAAGAAGTAGGTAATAAATTGGTAAATTGCGCATCGGGCCATGCGCAATGTACCCTACATTGCGCATGGCCCGGCGCATGGTCAAAGTTGCCTATTAAAATGATGTAGACGCAGAAGAGGGCTTTTACTGTTTCATACTTTTAACATTTAATCTATTTAACGTTAATGACGAATATATCCGTACTAAAGGTTAACCGCCCTTAAAAACTTTTCCAAGTACATATTATAAGTTTGCCGACCAATAATCTGTAAAATCTTCTAACTCGTGACTGTTTTCCTTTTACTTTCATTACATTTACTACTACCATGATTTTTTTTCCACCCTCAAAACGAACCGTTTAGCCTGCAGAGGGGAAAGGACTTGTATTTATGGACTTGAACATTTATTATGTATGTAACTGTATTTGTATATGTATTTCTATGTATTAATAATGTTGACTAACACCCGTAACACAAGCACATAATTTGCTTATTTTGGGGTTAGGTCGATTTCTGTAATTTGTCCAGCGATATTATTATATTATTATTTCCGTATAGTTCAAGTCAAAGTCAAAGCATTTTTATTTGAATTATCCTTAACGAGTCATTTTTGAAGAGTCAACATTTTTTAAAAGGCATACCCCAGGAACACCCAGATTTTTATCTATACATATAATAGAATCGTAGGAAAGGGGCCATCCATAAATTACGTCAAACGTTATGGCGGAGGGAGGGGTCGACGAAGTGTGACATTGTGTGACAAGGGGTGGGGAGGGGTCTTAAATTTTGTGACATCACATGTTTTCAAAATATAATTAAATACTAAATTTTAAAAGCCACCTGTGTAGATAGATAAAAAAATAAACAAATGAGATCATTATTTCAACTTAAAATTGTAAAACATGTGACGCCACACTAGGTAGGGGTGGTCTCACAAATGTGACCAGCTGTGACAAGGGGTAGGGAGGGATCAAAAAATCATGAAATGCATGTGACGTAATTTATAGATGGCCCCAAAGTCAAAATTGTACATTGAATATTTTTTTAAAAGAATACTTGGGGCGTGATCTACAATCGATATCGAAGCCAAAAATACATATAGTTTTTAGAATTTTTGTCTGTTTGTCTGTATGTATGTCCGGAGTAAACTCAAAAGTACTGCACGGATTTACTTCAAATTTTGAATGAATATTACTAACAGGTCGGGTCAACATATAGGCTACATATTATCACGCTATCACCTACGGGGGAGAAGCTGTGCGGAGTAAACGAAGTCCGCGCGGACGAAGTCGCTGGCAACAGCTAGTATCTAATAAAATTAAAAAAGCGTGTGTAGAAGTTTGAATTTAATTTGTTATTCCATATTTTGAAGGTGAAATAGATTTCTATAAATTTATTTTTATATATAAATTTCGGCACACACTTAGACTTTTGTTAAATTTTTGTAAGCTCCTGTAATTAAGAAGTGCTGTTTATTCACAGGAAAGAGCTGAATATAGCTACGGAAATATTTTAAATAAAGAAAAATGTCGACTCTGGAAATCAAACCGGAGATTTTTGTTCTAATCGCTAAAGATAGATTATATTGCTAGACTAGAAAATTTCGTCAGGTTGAAAAAGTAACTTTGTGATCACTTTTTCAACCTGACGAAAATTTCCTTGATATCGATTACGTCGATTGTAATGTCACTGATGCCTATTTTCTTATAAAAATTCGATTATAATTGTTATGCAACAGTCCTACGATTAAAAATTGCAAAACTAAAAATTGTAGAGAATTTAATTTCCAAAAATGGTGTAACTAATTATTTGTGTGAAAAATAATTTGTTCTGTATAACGTAAAAAATATTTTTCAAGATGGCAGCTGCGAGTCAAGGATTGTGACCCCATGAACAAACAGTTTACTTTTCACAAACCCCATTTGATATTTAAAAAATAAAAATGCGTGGTCTTTACGGTAAGTCTAAAAATGTAAGATTTTAACGTCAAAACACAATGTTACATATTATGTCAACAAAACAATTATTGAAATAAAAGCTTATCAGTTCAGAAAAATATTACAACATTTTTCCTGAAATAAAATCCTGACCTCATTATCTTTAACTAAATTATTTAACCACTAGTCCGTCAAGCTATCCTTACATAAGATTTGAGTATAAACTAATTTAAAATTTCTGGTTATGTAATTCGACACGCACTGTTTCTCATACATGAAATATGAATTATTTAAAAGTATTTAAACTGCAATACTGCAACTACCAACCCGTGTTGAATCGTTTTCTTTGAGGAATAGAACATATGCTGTTCTGTCAGGCATTTTGTAAGAGCCAAACCATTAGCTATGCGAGTCACTACTATCTTGGCTACTAGGTGGTAGAGTTCTGCAATGTCTTTTCCGAAATTGGTGCACTTCCTGCCGCAATCCTCTCGCCTCGTCAGTGCTTGTCACTGTCGTATTTCGGTTTGGAGTGCAAGGTTGCCGGTAATCTTATACATGTGTCATTAAGACTCCGCCACATGGATGGCAGCAGCGCCGTAGCTAGGCGTGGGCGAAGTGGGCCTTCGCCCACGGCCTCGCACCTAAAGGGGCCTCGCACTACCTGATTTAAAATCTTTGTTTATTTTTAAATTAAATAAAATCCTGAAAAATATAAGCCTCACTCTTCTGTATCTGAAATACAAAAAAAAATAACTCCTAGATCCTAAGTTAACGCGTTATAAAGACACGATAGCTTTTCGCTTATTTCAAACTTGGCGCGTGTTTTTGGGTAGTTTTTGGGAACGAACGGAAAGGGGCCTCGCCGATGCGACTTTGTCCACGTATATATTAGTCCACGCTTCGCCTATGGATGGCAGCGCACAATTAACATCTCTTGTGTGTATAGGCGATGGTTATTTATTTCCATTAGTAGAGCCATCTGCTTTGTTTGCTATCCTAATGTACGATATACATAAAAATACTACAAACTAGGTGATAGAGTTCTGCAACGCCTTGCTCGGATTTTGGTACCTCCGCTTTATCATTTCCTACCGCAATAGCAACCCTGCTTGTTACAGTCGTGTTCCGGTTTGGAGGGTAAGGTAACCGGTAAAATTATGCATGTGGCAATCCCCCGTGTTGCTCTGGGGTCCTTTGAAAATAGGGTAACTGCCGTTCTGCTAGGCAGGTCATAAAAGGCGACTGATTGGCTATGCGAGTCACTACCGTCGTGGTTAATAGGCGGTAGAGTTCTGCATTGTATTACCCGGGTCTGGTACCACCGCCTTACATATTCCTGCCGCAACAGCGTTAGCGCTTGTCACAATCGTGTTTCGGTTTAAGGTAGCCATCCATCAGGAGACCCATCTGCTTGTTTGCTATCTTATGATATATAAATAAAACCCTGCCACATGGATAGCAATGCACCATTTCTGGTGTCTGCAAGCGTTGGTTGTCTCTTTCCACCAGTAAACCACCAACTTTTATCCTATTACATAAAAACTGATGAGGGACAATATTATATTTAGTTACTCACTTAATAGGATTTAAATTTATTACATCAAAGTTAAGCATCACTTAACCTAAACCATATTGGAATTTTATGGTACAAACTATTCGCTGTCTACATCGAAGGCTCTCAGAGAAAGCCGCCTCTAAATTCCTTAATGGCTCGTGGTTAGGCACCTTTACAGATATTGGAGTTATTTAAAGTTCAACTAGTGATGTACATTGAATAAGGAAAATTGGTCACTTTCAGTCATATTCAGTCAAATATGAGACTAAATTGAGAAGTATTTTATAATAAACTAGCTAACTCACTCTGCTTTGCCCGCGGTAATACCAGCCCGCTGCATTATTAACATTTTTGGTGAATCCCGCGGGTCACCTCATCTCTCTCTCTCCGGAATAAAAAGGAGCCTATGTGCTTTTTCAGGTCATAGTCTACCTGTGTGCTAAATTTTATTCAAATTTGTTCAGTAGTTTTTACGTGATTGACTAACAAACATCCATCCATCCAAACATCCAAACTTTCGCATTTATAATATTAATATTGTAGATAGCTTGTAATCACAGTCTGGTATCAGTGCTGACTACATGAGGTCCCAGTTTTGATTCTCGGGTCGAGCAATTCAAAAATGTGATTTTTTCAGTTTTTTGATTAAAAAAAGAATATTTCCCGGGATTGGATAAGTGCAGGTTGGCGATAGGCTTGCCACCTATCGCATTGTGGTAGTAATAACAAAAGTATCTTTGGTTAATCGTGGTTGTACTTGTTGTGCACCTCTACCTACGTTTTCAGGGATACGCGTGTGAAGATACTTTTATCTTGTAACTTGACAGAAAGTGTTACGTCCGTGAGCAAAACTATTATAGGTAAGTAAGTGCTAGCTTCGTTTTAATTGACGGGTGTTATTCAAAACTGAAAAATCACATTTTTGAATTGCTCGACCCGAGAATCAAAACTGGGACCTCATGTGGTCAGCACTGATATATTGTTAAATTGGACGTAGTAACACGAAAAGGATCCAATCCACACAAAATTCCATTAGAAATATTGAAGTTTGAAGTTGGATATTGTTTATTTTTTTAACGTGCCATACATGGGGTCTAGTTCTGACGTTGAATAAAATAATAGAGAGCTATTTTTGCTTAGATGTTTTTTACTGGCTAATAGTATTGATTATTTTTGTGTTATAGCACTCACCCCGTGCTTGGGAATCTGGAAAAACCTTAAAAACAACAAAGAAAAATATCGACACGCGGGATTTGAACCTGCGACCATTTCCCGGCTTTAGGGAAATGGTCGCAGGTTCAAATCCCGCGTGTCGATATTTTTCTTTGATGTTTTTAATAGTATTGATGTTTAGCACCAGTTTAACTTTACTCATTTTTGACCATATTGTGGATTGGATGCTTTTCATTTAACTACGTCCTATTATGTTGTAGAATATTTTTTTAATGTTTTTAGTTTCACTTAAAATCGACGCCTGTTGTTTGTCGATCGTCAATCGACGTCGATGTGTTGGGAAGTCGGTTGATTAAAAAAGTAAATAAAAGTCAATGGTATCCAATAGAATAACATAACTAATGAGTCTTTATTATACGAGCAAAGCCTCTAATAGGTCAACATGTCCATTTTTTATACCACTTGAGAAAACAATCACAAAAAATTTAGACATAACCTTGAATGTAATTATGTATTTATATTCATGTCTAGATGTATTATCAATCATTATTTTATAGAAAAAAATGTATTAATAAAAACAACAGTATGTTTTGCTTTTTTATAAGTACGTGTAATAATATAAAACAACAAAAATTTCTCTTCCCCGCAAACCCGCGAGACCCTGCGAGATTCGAACCCGCGACCATCTCCCTCAAGCCCGGCTTGAGGTAGATGGTCGTGGGCTCTAGTCTCGCGTGTCGACATTTTTCTTTGTTGTTTCTAAAGTTTTTCAAGTTTCCCAAGCACAGGGTGAGTGCTATAGAAACAAAAATTATTAGCAAAAATTTACTTATACACTAGCGCAAACTTTCACTTCGTTGGGATTTTCTTCTGTTTTCGGTTATCTATGTCATTGGTTGACAGTTAAAACTGACTAACTAGGTACATTTTCGGCTAGTGTTGAGTTGTTGATATAATAATATCAATTTAGGGTTTTCCCTCGTGTTGGTTCCGGACTCCTTCAAATAATAGGCCAACTGCCATTCTGTGAGGTATGAAAAGTTGACTAAATTGGCTATGCGTATTACTACCATCGTGGCTACTAAGTTGTAAATACCCGGAACGTTTCGTCCAGGTTTACCACCACCTTACCTATTCCTGTTGTCATTGTCGTGTTCCGGTTTGAAGGGTAAGGTAACCGGTAGACTTATGCATGGCACAATGGCACTGCTATTCCGCTACATGGATAGTAACGCACCATTAACATCTTTCATATCTATTGGCGATGGTTTATCTATCTATTAGGACAGCCATTTGCTTGTTAGCTATCTAATGCTGAAAAGGCACATACCGACTATGTAAATTCGCCATGTTTTAATTTTGTATAAATATTGTAGAAAGTAAAACTCTATCTTCTTCCAGACCTGGAAATATTTACCAAGTCCCTAAACCATTTTCAAGTAAGATATTTAAAGAAAATACTCATTTACTACGTTCCTTTCTACGGACGGGAAAAACGGAGAGGAAAAATTCAAGGAAGTATAAAGTAACTTGTAACTTTTTTTACCGGGATCTCAGGAACAAACTTTTTTTTGATTAATAACAAGCTGAATTTTTGTGAACAACTTCGTTTTGACGACACAACCATCCTTTCTATCTTCAAAAAATCTCAAATTGGGTAAATAATAAAGTTATGGGGCTTTGAAAATTTTGATTTGCTGAAGGAAAAATATTTATTAATAACAATAATTATTTTTGAGTTTAGTCGCTTGATTATATTATGAAAAACATTATGAAACTTTTGTCCTACAAATTCGATGATTTTTCTGGTGAGTCCTCCGCTCTAAAGTTTCGGAATTATGATATTAAGAGGCAATTATTAATCAATTAAATAACAACCTAAATTTCCACAACAGCTTGTTAATTATTATTGCTTTTCAAGGGTGAAATTGTCCTACACGTAAAGTAGAAACTTTTCTCAGTACAACCCTCTAAAATTTTCTTTTTATCTATCTTTATTAGTTACCCGATTCGAGATTTTTCGAAAATAAGAAAGATGGTTGTCTCGTCAAAACGAAGCTGTTCACAAAAATTCAGCTTGTTATTAATCAAAAAAAGTTTGTTCCTGGGACCCCGGTGTTGTATCTCTATGTCAATATTTTAACTATGTTACTTAATGTGTTTTTTCTGTCGTATGACGATTAATATAAAACAAAGTCGTGTTAATTACACCACACACTAGTTTCTGATTTTGCTTTTCTTTAGTTACTAAAGAAAGGGAGGACCAGTTTAATGATATGTGTTTTAGGATTTGTCTTCGTTCGGTACAATTATCCTAGTAGTAGTAAGTATTAAAATATCATATCACTACATAGTATAAAACAAAGTCGCTTTCTCTGTCTGTCCCTATGTCCTTATGTCCCTATCTATGTATGCTTAAATCTTTAAAACTACGCGTTGGAATTTGATGCGGTTTTTTTAATAGATAGATTTATTCTTGAGGAAGGTTGAAGTATATAAACCTTTCCAATATTTCCACGGGAACAAAAGCTACGCGGGTGAAACCGCGGGCAGGTCGTTTATTATATTTATAAATAAAAATAATTCTTGCTAGCATGTCGTTAAAATATTTACTTTTTAGATTTAAATATTTCGCTGTCAGGTAGAATGAGGTTTGCTGAGCTAGCTAGTTTAATGACGTGAGAACGCCTCTTTGGAAAAGCACCAAAACCACGGAATACTGGAGACTAGCAGAAGACAAGTAATATTCGAGCAACTATCGACGCGATATCTCGGAATGGTTCGGAACAGTGTGTTTCGAACCAACGCAATATTTCGGAACAATGTGTTCCAAACCATTCCGAGATATCCCGTCCGTGATAGGTATCTATGTGTGCGTTGCTCGAATATTACTTGTATGTACATTGGTTTCTGTTGTGTCTGTACGCCCAAACCCTCTAGTGAGAGCTGCGGCCGATTACGTTCCGATCGCGATCACCGATAACAAACTTAGAAGGCCACGTCACTTCCTATTCGATACCAATAATCCCACCACAACCTATATTTCATAATTTACACGACAACGCCAAAGTCGCCGCCGGCGGGGACTCGGCCTACTGTTTCGGCCCGCTTGGAGGCTCGGGACTCCGGTTAAGAGCCATAAACGAGTCGAAATCCTGATGTCACTTACGCTCTTATTAATCGTCAAGACATTGCCCTAAGCCGAGTATCAGTTTCACAGGAGACACTCTTAGGGCAGGCTCTTAGCCCAGTTAATTTAAACTATGGCTGAGCACTCTGCTCGCCCGAAACGCCCGGTTTCGCACTAACTATCATTTAGACCAACTGCTTAAGTTCATTTCGAAAATTAACGTCTATGCGTTCCGGGACTATGAATTTGTTTTTATTTCTCCTGGCATCAGGCCAGTACAGTGTACACCTTTGGGCAGTCTCCTTGGCTTAATGTACTTGAATCTTGGAGAAGTTTTATATGCGGTGAACCTGCGGATGTATGTATATTATATCCGTCATTGACGTTAAATAGGTTAAATGTTCATAGTATGGAAGTATAAAAGCCCTCTTCTTAGTCTACATTACTGCGATGGGTAACTTCGGAATCCTACATCGCGCGTGGTTCAACATGCACTTTACAATTTTTTTCCGATAGAAAGAGATAATTATCGCCTATAAACAATAAAGTCCTTAACGATATGTTGCAATCCATGTAACAGGTTTGGTAACACTCCGCGTGTTACCAAACCTGGGCGAAATGTTACGGAGCTCCGCCGACTAACAGCCACGATGGTACTGTAACGACACATAACGATTAAACATTTCCTATTTAATTCACAAAGTATTTTATTTGTTTATATAAAAAAGTATATTTACAATCACAAAACTAAATGGAAACACAAAGTAGGCAAATGTAATTAAAATCCTGGAGGCGGGCAGCCAGCCCTGTTGCATGTACCGCGCAGTTGTAGGCATTTGTTTCAGAGATACGGCCGAGTTATTCTACTGGATATAACATTACCGTGGTAACGATGCTCAGATCGTCATGGGGGGTTTCTCAGCTTACAGCTAGTAATTGGTACCAGTGCTCGAGTTTACTTTTATACTATGTTAGAATAATAAAAATGGTTTATTCAGATACTTTCATTTATTGGGACTTCATGTCCAAGAGCACTTCGAGACTATACATTTTTGTTTCAAAGGACTACATATTCTATATATATATATATATATATATATATATATATATATATATATATATATATATATATATATATATATATAAATCAATCCCTATTTTCCTTTGTCACGACATAACGCCTGAATGGCTGGACCAATTTCGGTAATTTTTTTTTTGTGTTTGTAATTGTAAGGAGAAGGTTCTTACAAAAGAAAATATTAAGATAATTGCACGGAAAATTAGAAAATTTAAAAATATTTAACCACCATATAAAGTTTAATGCCATTTTGGCTGCGTGGAAGGACAATCCCGTAGACTTATATAAATTACGTGTCACGTTGTTTGTCCGCTATGGATTCCTAATATGAATGGCAAAACAACGTTTGCCGGGTCAGCTAGTTTTGTATAAAAATATATAATTTAAAATGAGACAAGTGGCCAGCACTATTTCAATTGTAACACATAGAAGGTGTTACAGTACTGGCACGTAAAATAGCCAACCGCCTTTAACGAACTGCCTGACAGAACGACAAATGCTTAGTTTGGTTAGGTTTAAAATTATAATTAAGGTTAATTCGCCACAAGAATAGATTATATATAAATAACATATTATTAATTCAGTTTGACTGTATGTGACTGAAAGTGGCTTTAGTTGCACATGCCTAGTCGGGACTACCCTTATCACAGCGATATTTGCTTAATGTGGGGTCTTTATTGATAAAATTTTACGGAGGATGATGGGGCGGGATAATATGATAAACGTTTAATTACAAAGTGACCGCGAATTCTACACTGTTATCTGCTAGACATAATTTAGTAAAAGCATTCATACATAACGATGTGATGCGTAGCCAAAGCATGAACTGACGAAAGATATTTTTTTGTTTTTATAAATAAAAAAATTACAATAAAATCTTTTTTTTATATCATATGATAGCAAACAAGCAGATCGGTCTCCTGATGGAACGAGTCAACCATCATCTATAGACACCAAAGATGTTAAATGGTGCATTGCTATCTTATGGTGAGGTCTAGTGCCGCATGTATAAGTTTACCGGCTACCTTACCCTCCAAACCGAAACACTACAGCGATAAGCACTGACGCTATTGCGGCAGGAATAGGTAAGACGGTGTGTACCTGACCCGGGCGACACAATGCAGAACTCTACCACCTAGTAGCCAAGATAGTAGTGACTCGCATAGACATTCGGTCGCCTTTTACGACCTGCCTGGCAGAACGACCTGCCTAGCGGTTGGCCTATTCTACAAAGGAGCCCGGGACCAACACGGGTTATGTTTTATTATTTGTATCTGGCCGATCTAATGCTATTGAAAATCTGATATTTTAAAAATAATAATATAATTTCGACCGCCTTTTTTGATGTTTTCTTAAAACAGTACAATTATAATGTGAGTAGATGAGCACTGATTACTAATACCAAACGCCCTATTGTAAGTAATAATCTGTTAGTAATAATTTTTAATGTAAGTGTATTACTGCCACTTACAATCTCTTGTAGCGATGAATTTAACGAATATATAAATAATAAAAATTCGAAATGGTTTTTCGCCAACTTTCTATTATTTATTTCTATTTATGTGCGCCTTTTTTAAAGATTAAGTTCTTAAAACAGTACGTTTATTGGTCCTGATGTCGAAACCTCTATTTTGTTAATAATCTGAATCTACATCAACAAAATCTTGATAATTATTTAATCTGCCACTGACTGTTATTCTGTACGCCGTCTTTATGGTGTACTTAAAACAGTACGTCTATAATATGACAAATATATGGATACTGATGTCAAAAGCTCTATTGCATTAGTAGTCTAAACGTACAAACTCTTACTCAACTTACAATCCCTTTCAGCGATGAATTTTACATATTCCCTTTGATCGTTTCCCTTCCCGGAAGGTATGAGAGGATAGCCGGTATAATGTTAAATATTGCTATGAATAGTATTATAAAGGCAAAAAGGTCAGAAGATATTATGATCGTCTTGTAATACGTCCGACGTGTTTTTTGATATTATCAGATGTTTGTAAAGAATAAAATTTTCTATTTTGTACGAGCTCCTGCAACGTCGTCGTTATCCTAATTATTTTAATATTTATATAAATTACGTGTCACGTTGTTTGTCCTAAATGAACTCCGAAACTACTGAACCAATTTCAATGAAATTTTGTAGATATCTGATTGGTCCAACTTAAGCCACAGGATAGTTTTGGAACGAGTTTCCTTATCGCGCGTTGTGAAAGGGGGCTAGACGGAAAAAAATTCTTACGAAAATTTGTCACGACACTTTTTGCTATAGTAAGCTATTGTAAGCTGTGAGGCGTGCACATATTTCTCTATTTCTCTCTCTCTCTCTCTTATAGTAAACAAGCCAGATATTTTCATTTCTATTTCGCATTGAAGAGTGTGGTGTCGCGACGATTATTCGCGACGTTTATATTACATTATATTTGTTAATAATAAAAAAAATATTATTATAACTTAAAAAAAATAAAATTTTATTACAATTCCTTCACTAATTAATCGAAAGTAACTTCGTTCCATCCGGGTGTCCCTTGACACCTCTCAAGTTTTTTTATCTCAATTTATCCCACCACACACCTCTAAAGTGTCCCACTTATATATTCACCACAAGTAATTTGTATAGTAAAATAAAGTTTGCCGGATTAGATAGAATTTTATAAAATTTAATTTTTACAAACATATACACAACGAACTTGGAAAAGCATCTTCTCTCATGTTGTTGCCCGCCCGGAGAGTTGCCCAAGATAGTCCTAGTTCAAGTTGATGGCCGTTCTATTGGCCGAGGTCGACAGGACTAAAATTGTTGGGTAAACATAACTCATAACAAAACATTCGCAAAGGGCAAGTGGAAACAGAAGAAAGGCCTTAAAATTGCTTTCATCTTTAGCTCTACACTCATATTTTACGCTTAAACCGTAGATGACTTGGGTTTTATATATTTTAAATTTTTTTTACTTATCGAGTTTTATAGATTTTTTTAATATGTAGTAGAAAAATGAAATATTAATACTACAGCACGCCCTATTGATTTACTACCGTAACATCTATTTAAGAATCCTCACTGACTAACCAAAAACCCATTATTGTAAACCACATTCATATTGGAGTAGCAGTTTTGGCTTTGCGCAAACAAATGTTTACTGCAGAACCCTTTGGTGAGTTTTCATCGTAACACATCTATACATATAATAAAATCGTCAAAACTGTACATTGAATATTTTTTTAAAAGAATACTTGGGGCGTGATCTACAATCGATATCAAAGCCAAAAATATAGTTTTTAGAATTTTTGTCTGTTTGTCTTTTTGTCGGTTTGTCTGTATGTATGTCCGGAGTAAACTCAAAAAGTACTGCATGGATTTACTTCAAATTTTGCAAGAATATTACTAACAGGTCGGGTCAACATATAGGCTACATATTATGTACCTACGGGGGAGAAGCTGTGCGGAGTAAACTAAGTCCGCGCGGACGAAGTCGCTGGCAACAGCTAGTATAATATAAGAATCCATTCAAACCAAAATCCATCACTAAAAACAGCATCAAAATCTAACCAGTAGTTTTAAAGATAAATGGCAACATTGGTTTGTACAAACAAATGTTTACTGCAGCGCCCCCTGGTGAGCTGTTACAGTAACACTTTTTTATTTATATCATAAGATAGCAAACAAGCAAACTTAAAGAAAATCTTAAAAAAATAATTTAAAAAAAAATAATATTAATTATTATTAAACTTAACTTTTTACTATGCGTTGCTATCTTGTGGCGAGGTCTAATGCCACATGCATAAGTTTACCGGCTACCTTACCCTCCAAACCGGAATACGACGTTGACTAGCACTGACGCTATTGTGACAGAAATAGTTAAGGTGGTGGTACCAGACCCGGGCGAGACAATGCAGAACTCTACCACCTAGTAGCCACGATGTTAGTGACTCGCATAGCCAATCGGTCGCCAATTTAGGAATATGCACCAATTGGATCGAAACCCACCCAATCATCTCAACCAATCCTGAATCATCTCACCCAAACGCATATACCGTCTCCGTTCGTCGTTGGTAAAAATCTGTGGTTATAGATTATATGTAAATAAATATAAGCACGCCGCGCCGATTCTCTTGTGAGATAAGTAGAATGAACTGGAAAGTTTATTGAAGTTTCGGTCCAACTTTTACTTAATAATTATGGCTTCCTAGTGATCCCACATTATCAATTTGAAACAGAATACAAAATATACCATTGTCACTCTTTCTGTACTCTGGCTCCAAAATAAGCTCTCAGTAAATCTTCTGATTCTCGCCAAAGAAGCCACAAAAATACAGAATGTAAGAATTTCTCCGACATCTACGATATTAAATTCAGCGCGTCTTACAGATTGCATCGCACTTAAGCTCGGATTTCATAAAATATCGGCCCCGCTTTGGTACCTTACCTTTTACGCTGTTACTTTCGAAGTGGCAAAGTTTTAATAGGGATTTTATAAGATTTTAGGGTTCTACTTTAAGAAAATTTATTAGGTCTAATTTATTTTATTTTTTATTTTCATTTTAAAACATAAACCCACTGCGTACATCCGATCAAACATAAAGTAACTTGACAAACCAAACAGTAGCCATTTTATTATATGACTGACACTTTTGAATGGTACATAAATTGACAATAAAATACAATCTATACATATAATAAAATCGTAGGAAATCCAAAACTGTACATCGATAATTTTTTTAAAAGAATACTTGGGGCGTGATCTACAATCGATATCGAAGCCAAAAATATAGTTTTTAGAATTTTTGTCTGTTTGTCTGTTTTTCTGTATGTATGTCCGGGGTAAACTCAAAAAGCACTGTATGGATTTATTTCAAATTTTGCATGAATATTACTAACAGGTCGGGTCAACATATAGGCTACATATTATCACGCTATCACCTACAGGGGAGGAGCTGTGCGGAGTAAATGAAGTCCGCGCGGAGGAAGTCGCAGGCAACAGCTAGTTGACAATAAAATATAAAATACTACAACAATAGATTTATAATATTTACACTATTCTATAAATCGGTGATAATAAACTCGGGCGGGACATTGCAGAAGTTTACGTGTACCACCTACACTTACACCTTAGTAAGTGCATCACTTATCGTTACACCTTGGTAAGCTTACCACGCATTAGTAGCAACATGTTTAGCATTCGTACGAGTAGTTGGCAGTATGATCATTGATATTTTTCAAGAAGGTTTGTTGACCCAAATGAAATGACAATGAAGAAAAATATTTTTTTAATACCGCTAGACTGTTGGAGCGGCCAGTCTTACTATATGTGCATGAGGTTCTAGGTTCGAATCACAGGTAGAAGAAATTGTATTTAATTAATTTTATAAGCTTATTTTAATTAATATTGAAGACTCCTATATCCTGATATAAAAGATAGCACTCACCAATCGTGTAAATAACTCCAACTTAGAGAGAGAGAGAGAGAGAGAGAGAGAGAGAGAGAGATTGAATTCACAAGAAATCATTCGTCGCCTCTATGGTCTAGTGGTTCGGTGTCAGTGTTCACCACATGAGGATTCGATTCCCGGGTCAGGAAATTCAAAAATGTGTTTTCACAGTTTTCTAATAAAAACAACGTTGCCCGGGATTGGAAATTGCCCGGTTGGCGACGGGCTTGCCACCTATCACATTGTGGGACGAGGTATCTTCAGCTAATCGTGGTTGCATTGGTTGTACTTTGCCTACCTCTTCGGGGATTCGGACGTGAAGATACTTCTACAGAACCAAATTCACAAACTGCAATTGTCTGTCTTTGAATTTTAACAAAAAGTGTGATTAAACTGAAATTACTTGAATTTTGTAATAATTTTCTAAAACATTTATTAAAACAGCATAATGACGCATTATAATTCTCGTAATTTACATAAGTATAAAGCGATAAATTACTTCGTTTACACAAAAAGTAATTTGTAAGTATAATTACGTGATTAGTAAAAACTATAATAAGCTCTTTTGCTGTTGAACTCGAAGTAACATTATTATTTATAACACTTATATTTTATTTTTAAGCGCTATTATAATTAACTGCTTCGTGTTTTAGGGGTTAGCCTATTCGGCTCAGATCATGAGGTCCCATGTTTGATCTCCGGGTCGGCCAAATTTGTTATTGAGGTTTAATCAAAATTTTTCTCGAACTTCCGAAACCTTACTAGCAGCTCGGAGTGTGATCATTGAGTGGCAAGTCATTACCACTTCCCTGCCTCGGATGAGCACTTAGAGACCTCAGTCCCGGTTATTGTTAGAAATAGTCGATATTCGTAATCAGGTGATGAGGATAATGACAAACCGGTGAAACCGGCGTACCGAAAAGTTTATGGACATTCGGTTTAATCTGCCTACCCCCGTAAGGTAACCGAGCTTGAAAATATTTTTTTTACTATTATAATTTATGCACTACAGCCGGTGAAGAGCGCAACGGTACTTTTTGTTTTCTTCTTCGATCCCCCACCATTCCTTTAACAACTGCGTAAGCTCGTATTATAATATCCTTTACAGTCTTTAATGTCCGGCTGGAGATATCTGAGAGTGCTATATTATATACTAGCTTATACCCGCGGCTTCGCTTGCGCACGTTTATTTTAGAACTTCTTTAATCTTTCTTTATAGGTACTTTATTAAAAATCTTACATAATAATATAGTGACCACCGCGCCGCGTTGGTCCAGTAGTTAGCGACTACGCATCGATGGGATTCGGGTTCGTTTTTTGACAGGGATAAGTATTTTTGTGATGTGCATAGATGTTTGTATTTCTGGGTTTGGGTGTTTAATATGTATGTATGTTTTAGGATCGTTGATTAACGCTCATAACACAAGCAAATAATTTGCTTAATTTAGGGTTTAATTAATTCGTGTAATTTGTCCAGCGATACTTGTAAAAAGTATTGTATAAAAAAATAATAATACCATATTCATAATATTTATTTATATACTATCATTACTATACTTTTGTTATCGAAAATCCAGTAAAAAACCAAACTACCTATGACAATATAATAACCACCACAAATTAAAAATACATGTTGGTGACACACCTATCTAATAAATTAACGTAATTTTATTTAAAAAAATCTTTAAACCGGTTGATCCTGTAGACCATTCCTGAAACGTCCCGCAAAATTGAGGTAATTTAAGCTAAAAAGAACAAAAACTATTTCTAAGAAAAGATCTTTTCAGAGATCATAACTCTAAATTTTGTTACGTTATAAGTTGAAAAATACTAAAAGTAATAAGGTAATGTCAAAAAACTTTCTTTCTTACAAAAATGTTCGTCATTCATGAATATCAAATAAATCGATCGATTTTTATGCAATTACGGTATTTGACGCAGTTTTTTGGAAAGAAAAGCTGATTAGATTTTCAAATCATTCGATATATTAGCCTGAAACTTATTTTAAAATTATTATGTAAATTTGCTGCAACCAACAAAATAATTATATTTGAAAAGTTGTTTCTTTTAAAAACTTAAGGCAATATTGGTGTATGAAACTGAATTCTACGCAGTTTTTTGGTACAAAAATATTGTAGAAGGTCGAAAAAAAAATTGGTTAAAAAATTTCGAAGTTATATCGAAAAAACACTTTTTTCAAAATTTTTCGTCAACGATAAATCCCCAAAGGATATATTAATTTTGTTGCAATTTGTGCATTGGACGCAGCTGTTTGAAGATAAGAGCTAATTTTATTTTGTTCTCAATCGGCAGAATTATCTGGAAGTTATATTAAAAAATACTGTTCCACAAAAAAAAAATTGAGGTTATTTCAAAATTTCTCAAAATATCTTGAACCAAATTTGTTCAAAATTTCAGGAAATCTAAGTTAAGCGGAATACAATCGACTTTACATACAATTTAGAGCACAAACATTGCGTTGAATACAACTCGAAAAATAAAAATCGATCATCATTTTGAAAATATACCTAGATATTTTCGAAAATTAAAATACTATCATTTTTATCAACTTTAGATTTTTGAACTCTTCGAGCTAAAAATGCTCAGGAATAGTTTTAACATCTTTGAACTTAAAATACGTCAATTAAGCGGGAAGTTTCAGGAATGGCCTGTAGGGTCAACTGGTTTATAGAGTTTTTTTTAAATAGTAAAATTACAATTCTTATAGAATATTTTAAGAAACCCTTTAAACGGAATATAAAGTTCCATATAAATTTACGTCACCTATGCATTTTGTAAAACACTTATTTAGTGAATACCCACGTCATATGAGGTATGCGGGTGTGAAATTATAAGTTTCTAGCCCTGTGCATTTATATATATACAAGTTTATCTCCTATTTTATCATATTAGAAGTTGAATTTTGGAAAACGCTGAAATCCGTAAATCATTATTTTATATATTCTATAACCTCAAGTCAATATTTCAATTTTAATATACCATAATTTATCGTTGTTTCTTTATGAGTAATGGTATGGTAATGGTAATCTAAATTCTAGATTTATTATGATTTTTTTTTTATAATATAAGAGAGCAAACAAGCAGATGGGTCTTCTGATGGTAAGAGTCAACCATCGCCTATAGACACCAAAGATGTTAATGATGCGTTGCTATCTTGTGGCGAGACTAATGCCACATGCGTAAGTTTACCGGCTACCTTACCCTCCAAACCGCAACACGATAGTGACAAGCACCGACGCTATTTCGGCAGGAATAGGTAAGGCGGTGGTACCAGACCCGGGCGAGACAATGCTGAACTCTACCACATAGTAGCCACGATGGTAGACGCATAGCCAATCGGTCGCCTTTTACGACCGGCCTGGTAGAACGGCAGTTAGACTATCCGACAAAGGAGCCCAGAACCAACACGGGGAAATTTTTTTACCCAAAGTATTATGGTAGTATGCATATAAATATCAGTCTAACAATAGTAGGGAAAACCAAGAGGGGATTTTGGTACTTACTCTAGCGCGTCAGATTAACATAGGGAATATATCTCGCATACTGTTGAGGCTTTCCACCAAATATAAGCCATTTCTATAGAGGGGGGTATCTAGGGCAGAAAAAAAAAACAAAATTAAGATATCTTTGGCTTATGGAAATTGTCTGATTTTACTTTTTTCGTAATTCTTACATAATTTGCTCTATAATAAAAGAAAATTCAGACGCGCTCGGAAATGTCAAGACAACATTTTCTTTGCAACTTTGTAACCCTCCCACTCCCTTTCGCTACACTTGAATCGTCAGATTTTCAAAATGTTAGCTGGCAATTACCTCACCATACCCTTATCTAACGCGCTTCAATGTTTCTATGTCACTGATTTTTTTAAAACAATTTTTTATCTGTTGATTTTTTCCCCACCATTGAAATGAAAACCAATATATAACGTTTTATTTTTCCTACAATTTAGTCTATAAAATCCAATAGGTCACGTAAGTATCTTCACGCCCATATCCCCGAAGGAGTAGGCAGAGGTGCAACGAGTGCACCCACGATTAGCCGAAGATACTTGGTCCCACAAATGTGATAGGTGGCAAGCCTATCGCCAACCGGGCACTTTCCAATCCCAGGCAACTTTATATTTCTCAGAAAAACTGAAAAATCACTTTTTATGTGCCCGACTCGGGAATCTAACCCGAGACCTCGTGTGGTAAACGCCAACGCTGGACCACTAGACCACAGAGGCTCGCGTAACTACCTATTAAGCATCTTGGGCTCCCCTACTACAACGAAAACAATACGTTTACTAAATAATATACATGTGCAAATGATACACACACCATATGTATTATATACTTATTACACTGACAATTTAACCTCGCGTCCATCAATTTATATATTATTTTATTACATATTATTGGCATTTCTTATGTGTACAGTTTATAATTTTAAATTTAAAGTTAAGTGCCTATGATGTTCGCATACACAAATTAATAAAGCAAATTGTAGTCATGAAATACATACACCTCAATCAGCACATAATTTGGATCTCATAATATTTAATTTAATAATTTACCGTATGCAACGTATAAATTTATTATATAATGATACATACTCTTTTAAATATATATACATGTAAACGCTACCTATTATTTTAAATATATCTTATTAATTTTTGCAATAATAACAGCATCCTCCTTAACAACTTTAAACATAATAGTATTTCTAGCAACTGTAAAATAGTACGTAGTCCAATCGTTTAATATAAAAATACCTACTACACTCTAACATATATTATTTACACACACATATATATATTATATCCTAATTATAGTTATAAAATACTTCAATCATTTATCAATCAAAAATATTTGGATTTCATATTATCAAACATAATAATTTACTGTATACTAAATTTAAATTTATTAAACAATGCACATTTTTATAAATACGAAAGTTTATACTAAGTAAATATAATTATATTTCTATACAAAAATAATTCTCATTAGTCATTAAAAGGGAACTTATTAATATACTTACACTAATTCATACAATTATATTTTTGCTAGTTAGCAACTAAGTGAAGTTTTGTCGATTGGTCCCGTCAAGTAGAGGCAAAACTCTAATGTTACTAAAAAGCTAACGTAATAATCAAAGAGTCTTTCTCAGAAGAGAACTCGAAGAACTGAAATTAGCTCAAGTTTTAGTGATGAAGCTGACGTAACTTATGGCGTTACTCGAGGGAGTGTTTTGGGTTCAACGCTATTTTAATATACATAAATGACATGTTACATTAACAGGATCCAAATATAGTATGGTGATATGGTATAGTTGTTAATGATACAAATTAATAGAAATACATATATTAAAACTGAAATATATTACTAAACACCCAACTTCAGAAATACAAACATCTATACTCATCACTGAAATGACGGCTAAATTTTATGAAAATCGGTTCAGTGTTTTTGAGATAAAAAAATAAATATTCACGCCAGCATCATAAGATGGGCAGAGGTGCGACCAGTGAGCCCACGATTGGCCGGAGTTGCTTGGTACCACAATGTGATAACCGGAAAAATATATATTATTTAATGTATATATATATATATATATATATATATATATATATATATATATATATATATATATATAAATGTATGTATATATATATGTATATTTCGTAAACCGTACACAATCAAATCAAGCCATGCCTATATCTCAATTCTATAGGCACAGGATAATTTTACCGATCGGCACCTTGTAAAATGTTACTTTGTTGTTTGTTTTTTCTTTATTATTTCTTGCCACTCGCTATGGCGTCTATATGGGTGCTACAGTATATCAGTGTTGAGTTTTAAAACTCAACTAAAGCTGAGTGGCACACCATTTTGAGACAGCACACCACAAACGATGAATAATAAAAAGTGTATTTATTCTTAAAGTGATATTATGTATATTTACGATTATTAGTGTTTTGTTTTGTTTTAAAAAAAGTATTTTTTTTGTTCATATACTGTGGTTGGTCTCCAATAAATGTTATTATTATTATTATTATTAAATGCCTGTCCCTGTCAGGAATCGAATCCGAGCTTAATTGATTGCGTAGCCGCTAACCACTCAACTGATAGTTAAAATTATGGTCTGTAGTTTAGCATTAAAATTGCTAAAATAAAAGAAGGTAAAGCCGCGCGTATCACATAATGGTAACGGAATAAATATTTTCTATAATAATTATAATATTGATTGCACAGTCATGCATTTTAATAAGCAACTCTTTTGTATTCACCTTGGTCTTTTATGTAACATATGTCGAAAATATCATTCGTTATTTCTAATGAGTTTTATATATTCTACATTGCTTTTATTTAATTTTAAAAAAGTATTATCACGCCCGGTTTCCTTGCGTAGTAGGCAGGGTTGACCGAACGTTTATAGAATATCCAGTTCACCACGAATCACTGATTTCCTGAATCCCTGAAGAAGTAGGCAGAAATAAAACAAGTGCACGATTAGCCGAAGATACTTAGTCCATAATGTGATAGATGGCAAGGCTATCGCCAACCGGGCACATATCTAAACCCGGGTAAAATTGTTTTAAATTAGAAAACTGAAAAAACAATTTTTAATTCCCCGACCCGGTAATTGGACCCAGCACCTCAGTGGGTCAACACCGACGCCGCATCACTAGACTACAGAGGCGACAATATTAAAAAAAAAACTGCGTAAAAAAGGGTATTATAAAATTTCAGATTATTTGGGAGACAAATATGCCTGGGAATAATTACTCACTATCGTTATTTATTACAGGAAGTAATTTTATTCTACTAGAATTAACATTGTACATTGTTCAGACGAAGAAAACTAGTCATTTTACAAATTTCCGGGAACTTTTAAGTGTACCGGGTGATGCCACTGAAAGTGAAAACAGTGAAACACATAAAAGTAGTGAAAGAAATGGAACAAACTCATCATAGGCCTACTATTACTTTGGCTCTCGTTGAGTGTAGTAGAGTTCGTGTCTCCTGAAGATGCTTCAGTTGCGAAGTGAAACGTGCGTTGAGTGCGTAAATTGTGTGCTTTTGTGCTTGGTTTGCTGTCGTGTTGTAAAGTGTGGTGGACGAAGGTGGATAACTGTGCCGCTGGGGTCTTCATTATTTTTCAGAACTACATTGAGTTTGTTCCATTTTTTACACTGCTTTTATATGTTTTCCCTTTCAGTGATATCGCAAAGGTACACTTAAAAGTTAGCGGAAATTTGCAAAATAACTAGTTTTCTTCACCTGAACAATGGATTTCTGCAAATTGATACCTAAATCTATAAAGTATTGTACATTTGAATTTATTATATTCATGAAATATGTAAATGAAAAAATACAAGCTTGTTGAGTTTCATCTGCCGGATCTTCTTAGTGAGTGTTCGCGTTCCGATTCGGTAATAGTTATACCAAGGTTTGACTCGTCTTATGTGCCTATATAATTTTATTTGAATAAAATATTTTTGATTTGAATTGAGTTGCAATTTCACTGCAGTTCTTTCAAAAAAAAATCTACCAATACGTCAGTTATTCAACGAGATTGATTTTTTTCGCTTACCATCTACTATTACGTCGACTTAAACAATGGTATCATGGTGCAGAGTATTTTAAGTTTCGTATGAATGGTCAATTTTTTCGTAATTTCTTATTTCAAAAATATTTATCTTAAAACATTAAAATTTATGTTTTATATTCTCTCCATAAATCCATCCATTTGAAATGACACAAACTATAGTAAGACATTTTTTTTAGTTTTCTAGTTCACCCAAAAGTGGCCTATGTTTAAAATTGATTTATTTAGGCCGATAGTCCATATTTGGATCACCGATTTACATAATGTATTATATGAATGTTTACTAAATTTCAATCAAATAAGTCCGACAGTTTGAAAACAATTTACCTTTGACGAAAAAATGGATAAACAGATAGACACGCGGATTTTGTAGGAATTTCATTTTTTCGTTTAAGGTACGGAACCCTAACATTTATGTGTGTCATCTTTTTGCTATTTGTCTCTGAAATTGTTAAAACGTATACAGCTAACATCGTCTGATGTATCTTCAATATAAAGAGCAATTATTAAATTTTCGTTTTGCTCAATATGTATAATGTGCGCGCAGGCAATAATTCCGTACCAGTTCGTGTTAGCCAGTCGTCCGAGGTACCATGGATAGAATTAAATTTCGCGTAAACGGGACCAATCATTCTGGTACAATTTTTATTCATTATTATTTATTGAAAATTCATGCTTTAATGTAAAAAATGTTTAAAATTTCAAACCAATGCAATGAAATGTCTTTATTTTTGTACTATTTATAAATACTAACTGTCACCTTCTGGTGGAAATTCGATCAAAGACTAAACAAACTTTTATGTTTAACCGTAAATAAAATAATATACATGTATGTATTTATCGTGTATATCACATGAATGTAGTGTGTTTAATGTTTATTTTTATTAATTTAATATATGTATAATGCATTTTATTTAAAAATACTAAGTTTCTGCAGTCCTCCGCAATGTAAACTTTAACTGTACCAAATTTTAAACTCCTCCGTTCGCGTAATTGTTATAAAAAGGACTACAAAAATTCTGCTGAACCGCTACAAAAGCATCTGCCAGGCAATTCGTAATAGGTGAATGTCTGGCCATGCGAATCACAACTATCGTGTTTACTAGGCGGTAAAGTTATAAATGATTTCGCCCGGGTCTTATACTACCGCTTTACTTATTCCTGCCGCGATAATGTCAGTGCTTGTCACTGTCATGTTCTGGTTTTGAAGGTATGGTAGCTGGTAAACTTATGATATGGCATTAGGACCTCGACACAAGGATAGCAACGCACCCTTAACATCTCTCTTCTGTTATAAAATAAAGACGTGATTGCTACGGAAAATATGTGGTGTAATACTCGTAGATCGCCTTCGTAATACTGCATTGAGAAGGAGGTAGGGATTTAAACAAAGATACCTATAAAAGTGATTAATGATATACCTACTCCGTTGGTTCGGACATACACGAAGAATGCCACATAACCTTTCGTCACAACCAAATAGATATACAATGCGACTGTGAAAGAATGTATTTGTTAGGAATGTCCAAGACTGATATACCATGATCGAATATCTATTGTTCGAAATGCTATAAACCTCCGTAACTTCTTTATTAATTTTTTTTTTTTATGAAATTATGTTAAGCAATTGTTCCTTCCATACGACCGCGACCGACCGACGCGAAACGAGGCATTTCTGACGAGCAGCATGCTCAGCCAGAGTTTAGATTAAGTAATCTAAAAGCCCGCCCTAAGGGTGTCTCCTGTAACACCGAACCTTGGATTAAGGCAGTATCTTGATGATACACAATATTTGCTAACTGATAACACTTGTACTGTTTCACAATAAGATAATTATATTTAATTTCCGACCGGTTTCGCTTACACAAGCATCCTCAGGGTATTTACAATAATTATTAACTAACAACGAAATCTAAATGTCACAAATAACATATTTGAAGGCAAATGTTCATGCAATTAAATATAATTACCTTATTGTGAAACAGTACAAGTGTTATCAGCTAGCAAATATTGTGTTAAAATGGAGTTTTACTAAGTGTCGACGATAAAAAGTGTAGAATATATCTTGATGATAGTTTGGGGCGTAAGTGGCATCAGGATTTCGACTCGTTAATGACTCCTGACCGGCGTCTCGAGTGTTGGTGGGCTGAAACAGTGGGCTGAGTCTTGAGGCTTTGAGACTTTTTTGCATTTTGTCCACAACCTAACTCAGAGATCCTTAGTACTAAAAAGCTGTAGTTGGCACGAATATTAGTTAAGGCAATAAATTGTTAACATAAAATCTTGAAAAATATTTTTGTATCGTAATTTTTTTGTACTGGGTAGGATATCGTTAGATATGTGTTTTAAAACATTGTAGTTTTTTTTTTCGATAAGGGGTTCGTTTGTGTAATATTAAGCTTTAAAATGCAGCTTTTGGTTACACCCCCTTCTGTCAGCTAAAGGTTCTCTCTGTCAGGTTTTGGGGATGGGAAAAAATTGCCGGTACTATTTATCTATATATTTAAAAATCAATTGCTGTTTGTTAGTCTCGCTAAAACTCGAGAACGGCTGAACCGATTTGGCTAATTTTGGTTTTGACTTAATTGTGTACAGTCAGGTCAATGACATTGAAAAAAATAATGAAATGATCCTATTTATAAAAATTCTTGCACCCGTTAAGAATCGATCCCTACCCCCATTTGTTCGATACGAAACTTTCCTAGTCGCTCGACCAACGCAAAAGCATGTTGCTGACGCGAAACCAAGTAAATTTCCCCGACCAGAAATGATCTAACGCGGCTAAAGTAGTCTTAACTTCAAAACTTAAACGATCTTTTAGTATTTTAAATAGCTTGTATTTATCCTTCAAATTCCCTTAACGTTAGGAAATATTTAAAGCTAGATAACACTTAGTCGCTTCAGCCGCAGCGGTGATTTGGTGTCTCATCATCATCTGCGTCGGCCTTTTTAACCGCCAAAAATTGAGGTTTTTGTTTTCATTTTGACATGTATGCATGTAATATTGCTGAGATTGGACAATATTTAAGTAGGATAATCTTTTAGGTGTCCAAGCACGTGTAGTAAACTTCGTAATTGTATGTTTGTTCATGAATTATTCAGGAATCTAAAGTCATATAAAGATGATTCTTCTTGAATATTCCAACTTAGGGAACAGTCTTAGTTTCATCTCTTATTTCAGCAGTTTTGAGAAAGAAAGAAAGAAGAAAGAAATTATTTATTTGCCAGAATATGGGAGTTACAAGTTATTAAAATTTTATTAAGTTACTAACATATTCTACCATGATATGGTGTGCAAATATTTTAAAATTATAATTATTTATCATTAAACTAAAAATGTTGTGAATCGAATTTTTACAATTACTACCAGATCGGAACGCGGCCACACACTGAGAAGATCCGGCGGAAGAAACTCAGCGGACCTGTTTTTTTTTAAATTATAGTTACATGATACAATTACAAACATTATTTCACATCACAACTTATTTCTATAAATTACAAAATTAATTTTTTATTTAATTAAAATATTGAAATATTGAAAGGTTGAGATATAGGTACTGTTGCGAATATTTGAAATTGGTTTAAATCTTTATTGTTACTATGGCGCTCGCATGCGGCCGAAATTCGACCACAAACTAAATAATAAAATCTCTGTTAAGCTTAACAACTGACTTTAGCCGTAAAAAATGTTTGACATGTGTATACAATATCATGTAAATCACATGAATTTAGTGTGTGTAATGTTTATTTTTATTAATTTAATGTAATTAATATTATTTATAAAAACCAAGTTTCTGCACTTCTTTGCAATGCCAATTTTAATTGTGCCAAATTTCATACTCCACCAGTCTTTAAAACGGATCCAAAGTTTTACTTACTATTATTATCACATTCAGGTCTTTGATATTTATAGGCAATGGTTTCTTTCCATTAAGAAAACCACCTACTTATTTAAATTTATGTTATAAAAAAAGGATCTTCATGTCCATATACCGAAGAGTTAAGTAGAGGTACAACGAATGCACCCACGATTAGCCGATTAGACTTAGTCTCACAAGGTGATAGATGGCAAGCCTATCGCCAACCGGGCACGTACCCATCCCAGGCAACGTTGTTTTTATCAGCAATCTGAAAAATCACATTTTGGAATTGCCCGACCCAGGAATCGAACCCGGGAACTTATGTAGTAGATACTGACACCGGACCACTAGACCACAGAGGTGAAGAGATCATATTTAACTATTCCACATTACGACTGGCTTGATAATTTATTATTATAGGTTAAAGCTAATTCAATTTTTCTTTAAGTGGGCAATGAAGTGTATTCGAGCACAACTCTTCTGGACTATCTCCGCAAGTCGCTGGATCTCTACGGCACGAAGTATATGTGCAGAGAAGGCGGGTGTGGTGCTTGTATTGTGACGGTTGCCAAGAAACCTGGAGCGTCGGAAGAAGGCGTCAATTCTGTAAGCATTGCAAAGTATACTTTTTAGTAAGACTAGATGCCTCGTTGTAAAATAAAAATATTTTGTTAACATAATAGGAGTGGATGGTTTCTTTCAGGAATCAATGTAGCCTGTATTCATAAATAACTTGTAGGTATATCAAATAGCATTCAAACCGGACCAGTGATTTCAGCGTAAACATACAACAGAGGGTTTTGAATTCGTAAATGGATTTTATAGGAGTTGTTATTTTTTTCAAATTATTAATTGTACATCTTAGAGTCTGAGACTTAGACCTTAAACTTAAAATAATTAATTAGTTTGAGCTACATAAGTGATAAAATGTAACGTGACACTAAATTTAATATATATTTTATCTTATAATTCTAAATTACAATGAAACACACTTATAAAGTACAATGAAAGATTGTATACGTGTTTTACTAGGTGGTAGAGTTCTGCATCGTCTCGCCCGGATCTGGTACTACCGCCTAACCTATTCCTGCCGCAATAGCGTCAGTGCTAGTCACTGTCGAGTTCCGGTTTAAAGGGTAAACTAGCCGGTAAACTTATGCATGTGGCATTAGATCTCGCCACAAGATAGCAACGCACCATTAATATCTTTGGTGTCTATAAGCGATGGTTGACTCTTTCCATCAGGAGACCCATCTGCTTGTTTGCTATCTTATGATATAAAAAAGTTTATATAACAGTATAAAGATAAAAACGTGAGATATATCCTCCACAGTTAGTGCGCGATTTATTTATTTGGCGACAACTTCGCAGCGTGATCGGCGGGACTCCTCAGCTCAACTGTTCGCACTTCGTAGAAATACCACAGTGAAGTTCATACCGTTGTTGACCGATACCGGCGTTGAAATTATTATTGCTGCATTTTTTACATTGTGCGCATTACCCTACTATAATTGTGTTTTCATAATGAGGTTGATGCGCAACCATGCATCATATATTTTTGGTTTGTTCTTGTGTTTTTCTGTTTAGGTCCCGCAAAATAAGTCTCGATTGGTAATATCCGAGAAATGCATCTTTATCTCGTTTGTTCATGTCACGCTCATTTTTTCGGCACTACTTACTCAGGCGATACGACGTCTTAATCGATATTATTAGCGGCCCATCGGACGCGGAGCGTGAGTGTGGATTTGTGGAGCCAAAGCGTTCGCGTTGCATACATGTTTCGCGGCCCTTTTGATGCAGAACAAAAATCGAAAATATTCGGGCAAATCGTAAAATGCATAACATGCATTTTACGAACTGCCCCACAGAATGGCAGATAACCTATTCTTCAAAGAGAGCCCAGATTAACACGAGAAAAAAGTGGTTAACTACTGATTGTACTAGTCACACACACATACACACACACATACACATACACACACAAATACACACACACACACACACACACCCACATATACACACAATACACATTTTTTTACATATGTATGATTAGTAAGAGATAATAATATCGAAGTGAGAGAGAGGTTAGGCTTGAAGGAAAGTGTCGGTGTAAAGATGAGAAAGGGCATGCTCCGTTGGTTCGGACATGTAGATGGTAGATGAAAAACAGATATACAATGCGAATGTAGAAGGATGTAGGTACCGGGAATTACCAAGACTGACATTCCATGATCAAATTGATTGAGTACTATCTGAAGGTGGTGTCAAGAGTCTTTGCAACCAGCGTGTGGGAATGAAGAGAGTAATGAATGTCGAAGAAGCGAGACAAGTCTGCAAGGATCGTGATGTATGGCACTCGGCTCTCTCCGCCTACTCCGTAAGGGACCTGGCGTAATGAGATTAGTAATATATTTCCTGTGATGAGATGGTGTCTATGTACTGTCTTCTTCGTTCTTCGTTCTAAAGTAATATATAACTTAAATATCTTTGTAGTGCCTAGTACCAATAACATCATGTCAAGATTGGAATATCACAACAATAGAAGGGATAGGAAACCGGATGGTCGGTTACCATCCTTTGCAGACCACCTTGGCAGAGAACAATGGCACTCAATGCGGCTACTGCAGTCCAGGATGGGTTATGGCCATGTATAGGTGAGTTAGTTTCTCTATTTCTGTGATTAAAAAAAGAGTTAAAAATAATAAAAATCCATTGTACGATATCGTTAAAAAGTAAGTCTTACAGGTTGACGGGTAAAAAAAATAGTATTCGTGTGGTTTGTGACTAGGTATATTTAATGAAAAAAGTATACATTCTAGGAACAACATATGTACCCTGATAGGGTGTAGCAATGCGGAGGCGGACTGATTCACTTTTCTGAATAAAATATGTTTCTTATTAAAATTTATCATTCAAAAATTCGCTTAAGGTGTAGTAACATTTATTTATCAGTAGGTTTTTAACATCGCGTAGAAATATTTTACAATTTTCTTCCGATTTAAGTTTTTCGGGTAATTTACTAAATATTTTTACAGCCATAACGTTTGGCCCCGAGCTGTGCATTTTAAGGTTTGAGATTGGTGAGGTTGGTAGAAGTATCAGCACGCCCAGTTAGTTCTCTTGCGGGGTAGGCAGGGTAAACCGAACGTCTATAGACTTTTCAGTTCACCACGAATTATCGGTTTCTCGGTTGGCGAGATGAGGGGTGATCCTCATCACCACATTTAACCGATTCGTTGTGGATGACACGGCAGCCGTGACATTATTGTTTTTAATGTATGGCGCATGACAAGGAAGTCGTGTCATTTTTAAATCGATTACCCGTGTTGGTTCCGGGCTCCTTTGAAGAATAGACCAACTGCCGTTCTGCCAGGCAAGTCGTAAAAGGCGACCGATTGGCTATGCGAGTCACTGCCATCGTGACTACTAGGTGGTAGAGTTTTGCATTGTCTCGCCCGAGTCTGGTACCACCGCCATACCTATTCCTGCCGCAATAGCGTCAGTGCTTTTCACTGTCGGGTTCTTATGCATGTGGAATTAGACATCGTCACAAGATAGCAACGCACCATTAACATCTTTGATGTTTATTTTTTATAGCAACGCACCATTAACATCTTTGGTCTTTGGTGTTAATGCTTGTTTGCTATCTTATGATATAAAAAAATACCCTATATCCAGTCCCTCAAATTGCATTTCAAAAGGTTCTACCCTGAACAAAACCTTTATAATTTTCCACGTAAAGCTAGACAGTAGGCTTTGTTTCAGAATATTTTGTGAAATGGAAAAATTTAGGAGTTGTTAACCTATTTTTAAGCTGCATTAATATTAACAAACGAAACAAAAAATCAAAAATACAATAAAAACCAGCTAATCGTTAATTTATTGATGTGACTATATTTACGCCCGTATCTCAAAAGAGGCATAGGTACAACCAGTGCACCCACGATTAACCGATGACACTTAGTCACACAATTTGATTGATATTAACTTAAATTATTTGTTTTGTAGGTAACAAACACCCTAAATGCTACTTCAAATTTACATTAAATCACATTGTGTTTGCTTTCTTGGATATTAAATCATCTGTTCCTTTCAGATCGGACCGATTCATATTTTGTATTTTTATGCATATAATTATTATAATTTCAGTCTTTTGAAAAGTAGAAAAATGACAATGGCTGAAGTAGAACAGTCACTTGGAAGCAACTTGTGTCGATGTACAGGCTACAGACCCATATTAGAATCATTTAAAAAATTCGCTACAGACAATACTGATGTAGACAGAATCATGGATATTGAAGATTTGAATATTTGCAAAAAAACTGGAGAAGTTTGTAGCAAAAGTAATTGTGATGATTATGACTGGTGTTTGGTTTCAAATGATGAAGCAAGGGATGTAGTACATATAGAATTAAAAGATGGTAAAAACTGGTATAGAGTTGATACATTAGTCGATGTGTTTAATATTTTAAAGCAAAAAGGAACTGATTCCTATATGCTTGTTGCTGGGAATACTGCTAAAGGTATTATGGAAGCTTTTATGTTAGTAATTTTAAATATGGATAGTGAATTTCTAATATGATATAACATTCTTACTTAATTTTAAAAATTGTTATACTTGATTCTCTCTGTCTACTCTATAAGAGATAAGAAGTGAAGATATGTATTTGTTTGTATTAAAACGTATATTTTACGTTGTATATAACTAACTTTTAATCGTTCACACCTTTTCCTCTGCAAATTAGATGGTCTGACATTTTTATATCATAAAATAGTAAACAAGCAGATGGCTCTCCTGATGGAAAGAGAAACCATCGCCTATAGTCACCGAAGATGTTAATGATGCATTACCATCCGAGTGGCGGGTTAATAATGCCACATGTGTAAGTCTACCAGTTACTTTACCCTCTAAACTGGAACACAATAAAGACAAGCATTGATGCTATTGCGGCAGGAATAGGTAAGGCGGTGGTACCAAATATCCGGGCGAGGCGTTGCGGAACTGGTAGTCACGATAGTAGTGAGACCTATCTATAGCCAATCTGTCGTCTTTAATTATTTCTTCGAAGTAGCCTGGACTAGCCTGGCGCACGAAGGGTTCCGTACCATCGCTATTCAAGTTTCTACCTGTTTAAGATCGAGTAAAAAATTGCTTAGAAATTACGTTTGTTGTATGAGAGCCCGTTTTAGTACTTAATTTATTTTTATTTAATTATTTATTTTGAAAGGTAATATACAATTAACCCCGACCGCCGACCGCCCCGCTGGTCGAGTGGTTAGCGACCCTGACTACGCAATCAACGGGGCTCGGGTTCGATCCCCGATGGGGACAAGCATTTGTGTGTTGAGCATAAATGTTTGTATTGCCGGGTTTGGGTGTTTATTAAATATATTCTGGTATATATATATATATATATATATATATATATATATATATATATATATATATATATATATATATATATATATATATATATATATATATATATGTATTTCTATGTATTAGTATCGTTGACTAACACCCATAACACAAGCAAATATTTGCTTACTTTGAGGTTAGATCAGTAAGTGTAATTTGTCCCGTAAATATTTATTTATTTTATTTTATATTTATAATTAAATATTCTATGAAAATTTTAAACGTCTACCTGTTAACGTTATAATATTGAGCCAAAAAATACTAAGAAAACCCGTTTATGTATGAGGAACTCACCTTTATATTTTCATTTTTTTGTTTTTAGTATTTGTTATAGCGGCAACGGCAAATATATATATATATGACGGCGTCGCGTCATCAAATGCAAGAATATTGTAAACAACAGGTGTACGCCTGAGCCGGCAAGCGCATCGTTCGATATCCCTACTACTCAACTTGTTTTGCTACCTGTATAAAAGGCTCGGAGCGCCCGCCGATAAGGCAGTCTAGGCTCTGGCGTGGCTCGGTACACTTGTTGTATCTTGCTAGTAGCTTATCCTTGACTCTTGGATAATTAATTTGTGCAAACAAGTTAATTATTATTGTCAACTATAAATTAGTCGCAGTACAATTTATAATTGACTATCTATTGCTTAAATTATGACTTATTTGTAATAGGGAATAATTAAGTTACTTGGAATTGTTAAACCAGAACTAGTCATTAGTGATGGAAAGCTTTAATAGTGATCTAATGTTATTCTGATCTAAATATAAAGAGTTGTTATATTACCACATCCGCATTTTATTTATCATATCTGACCCACTTCCTACATATATATATATATATATATATATATATATATATATATATATGTATGTATTTCTATGTATTAGTATCGTTGACTAACACCCATAACACAAGCAAATATTTGCTTACTTTGAGGTTAGATCAGTAAGTGTAATTTGTCCCGTAAATATTTATTTATTTTATTTTATATTTATAATTAAATATTCTATGAAAATTTTAAACGTCTACCTGTTAACGTTATAATATTGAGCCAAAAAATACTAAGAAAACCCGTTTATGTATGAGGAACTCACCTTTATATTTTCATTTTTTTGTTTTTAGTATTTGTTATAGCGGCAACGGCAAATATATATATATATATATATATATATATATATATATATATATATATATATATATATATTTCTATGTATTAGTATCGTTGACTAACACCCATAACACAAGCAAATATTTGCTTACCTTGAGGTTAGATCAGTAAGTGTAATTTGTCCCGTAAATATTTATTTATTTTATTTTATATTTATAATTAAATATTCTATGAAAATTTTGAACGTCTACCTGTTACCGTTATAATATTGAGCCAAAAAATACTAAGAAAACCCGTTTATGTATGAGGAACTCACCTTTATATTTTCATTTTTTTGTTTTTAGTATTTGTTATAGCGGCAACGGAAATAGATAATTTGTGAAAATTTCAGCTTTCTAGCTATTACGCGATGCGTGCGATATGCGATACAGCCTGGTGACAGACAGACAGACGGACAGAAATGTCTTTCTTGCGCGGAGGCTTAGTAATAGGGTCCCGTTTTTACCTTTTAGGTACGGGACCCTAAAAACTTTCCAATGTATATCATTGTAGTATTCGGGTTTGAAAGGAAAGGTAATCGATAAACTTACGTGTGTGGCTTTACCATCCCGCTACGTAGTTAACACCATTAACATCTTTGGTGCTCACAGGCGATGGTTATCACATGTAATATGAAAAGTTATTTGTTTGTTTGCTTTCTTATGATTTAAAAAAGTGTACAAAAATGTTAATTTTAATCTATACCAAATGCCAATAAGGCATTTTTATCATCTTGTGTTTTTAAAGTATTCGAACACTTTTCTTATAAGTAATAGATTTAGTACAATTTAAGTTAAACAATCGAAAATACTATTAAAAAGATGATAATTAATTGTATGATTATATAATTTTTGTTGTACCCTTAATGAAATGTTATATATTTTTCAGGTGTTTTTCCGATAGATGATTATCCCAATTTATTGATAGATATTACAGGCATATCGGAACTTAAAGGCTACTATCTCGATCAGAACTTAGTGATTGGAGGTGGAAATACATTGACAGATTTTGAAAATATTATGAAAGTCGTATCTGCAAATGATAGTTTCAAATATTTGAAATCATTGATCAAGCATCTTAATTTAGTCGCTCATATCCCTTTAAAGAATGTAAGTATTCATAATCTTAAATATAGGACCTTTAAACCTTAAGAGCCAACATTCTCATCTCAACAATCAAAATTTTATTAATTTTATCGCATAATTGTACGCCATCCATACTTTCTATATAATATTATAAATGCAAAAGTCTGCGTGTCTGTTACACCGTCACGGCTAAACTATTAAATGGTTTTTGATAAGGTTGGTGATGATATAGTTAGCCCGGAGTCAATTGGATCCCTAAATGAGTCCCTAAAGGATTGAAAGAAAGGATAAAAATTTGCAGAAATGATTGACGACGAAATAAATAAGAAGGTTTGTTAACAAAGCAAAACAGACGCCATACTAATAGTAAGAGACAATCGTTGTGATAACTGACTGGAATATAATAATTAATTTAATAATATTTTTTATAATATTAATATTAATAACTAGCTGCAGCGAGCAGCCCGCTGCATTATAAAAGTTTTTAGCGAATCCCACGGGATCACCTAATTTTTCGGGGTCAAAAATAGCCTATGTGCTATTCCAGCTCACCATCTACTTGTGTGCCAACTTTCATTCAGTAATTGAATAATAACAAACATCCATCCATCCAAACATCCAAACTTTCACGTTTATAATATTAATATAGATTTCAAGTTGTATCACAAGAAGTTTAAAATGACTTTTGCAATATTTGTTTATAAACATTAAATGCAGTGAGTTGCTCACAATACACTATCCTTTGCGACATCACTGTCTGAGTCGACGTAATACTAGATACTAAGTGAATAAATTACAATCTTATTGTTTAAACCAGTAGAGATGATAATGTTATAGATACCAGAATTTGTATCCACTTAATTGTTATAATATCTCGGTAACAATAATTTTAGACCGTACATAAAACATAACCCAAAAAACTCAATAGTTTCGATAAGTACATGTTAGTTTTTTGATTTTATAATTTTAACTCATGCTGCACATTTTTTTACTAAACGTTGACGTTCTGATATAATTTATTTACCAACAATCCTATCATACTACAGTATCAACCCTACTCAAAAAAATTTATTCATTCGCATACACCCTAGATTCTACTACGCCGGCTCGGAAAATGATAACTTATATTGAGCGACGTCGCTACACTTGTGGTTACTAAAGTAATATTAAAAAGTCTCTTTTAAATTTTATATGGCATAACAATAAAATAACATACTTCATGTTCACGCCCGTATCTCCGAAGATGTAGGCGGAGGTAAAACAAGTGCTCCCACGATTAACCGAAGATATTAGTCCCACAATGTGGCCAGCCTATTGCCAACCGGACTCTTAGCAACGTTGTTTTTGTCAGAAAATTCTAAAAACACATTTTGAATTGCTCTACCTGGAAATCGAACCCGGGACCTCATGTGGTTAACTCCGACACCGGACCACCACACCACAGAGATAACATACCCATTTACTTACACAATTAATTAGTTTGACTATATTTTTTATTTTTATTAGTAGCAATTATTTCATTCTTAAAAAAATTACATAGACTCGTCAGAGCCTTAGAGACCGTGGTCCCAAGAACAAACTTATTTTTGATTAATAAATAAGCTGAATTTTTGTGAACAGCTTCGTTTTGACGAGACAACCATTCTTTTTATCTTCAAAAAATCTTGAATCGGGTAACTAATAAAGATAGATACAAAAGAAAAGTTTAGAGTGTCGGACTAAACAAAGTTTGCACTTTACGTGTAGGACAAAGCTACCCTTGAATTACAATAATATTTAACAAGCTGTAGTGAGAAAATTTAGTTGTTTTTAAATTGATTGATTTCTATTTAAGTCTCATAATTCCGAAACTATATAGCGGAGGACCTGACGAGTCTCTGAATGTGTAAGACAAAAGTTACGTGACATTCAAATCCGTCGAATGTGTAAGACAAAAGTTACACATTCAAATCCGTCGAATGTGTAAGACAAAAGTTTCATCTTATTTTTCGTAATATAATCAAGCGAATAAAGTCGAAAAAGAATTATTGTTATAAACAAATATTTTTCCTTCACCGAATCAAAATTTTTAAAGCCCCATAACTTTATTAGTTACCCGCTCCGAGATTTTTTGAAGATAGAAAAGACGGTGGTACGTCAAAACGAAGCTGTACACAAAAAATCAGTTTGTTATTAATCGAAAAAAGTTTGTTCATGGGACCACGGCATATTACATGTAGTTAAATTTATAGTAGGGACCAAAATTTGTAATCGAAATAATACAAAAAAAATATCTTTGATTCTATACTGTAGACTATAAAGACTCTAGTGGTATCTCCACTTAATGATAAGGAAATATTCAGACTACTTTTGTATTTTCACTAATGTACACAATAATTTACAGCAAGCCACCATCGCTGGTAACCTGGTTATGAAGAATAGAACCCCATCGTTCAAATCAGATATATTTTTGATATTAACAGCGGTCGGGGCGCAGGTTACTATACGTAAGTTAAAAATTTTTGCCTCGTGTTGTTCCGTCCTTCCCTTAAAGAATACAACTACCGTTCTGAGAGGCAGGTCAATAGAGGCTACCAATTAGCGACGTTGTACTTATCACTAAAATATATTCGAGGCATGGGACTAGTAACACACCACACGCCAGACTTCGAGCCACTTCTAAGATTTTGAATTTTCGAGAAAAACCTCGAAAATCCTTAATGACACTCGCTTGACTCAGGAGTCGATCCCAGGACCTCATGATCTGAAACGAATAGGCTATCCCCTACACCACGAGGTAGTCAAAATATTTATAATTTGGAGAAGAAATTAAAGTGTTTTGGAACGAAGTTCCTTACGGCAGGCTAGGAGGGGATAGGGATTTTGCTGCGCGACCGAACTGAAAAAAATGTGATAGTAAAACCGTAAGAAAAATGCGTGGAATAAAAGCGTTAAATGAGACGTGCGCAGGCGCGACAGTCGCGTACACAAGCGAGTAGTGCCGTTTAGCCGAAGGAAGTTCGTTCCTACCTGGTGTCCCGCGACACCACATCATTTTTAACTTACAATATATGTGAATATCCACATGCCACTTATGGACTGCTACTGCAGCATTGCAAATACTGTAAAAAATAAAAAAAAAACTCACCAAAATCTTGACAAATAATGGTTTCAGCAACACAAACTCTAGATAGTCTAGATAGTTTAAATAGTCTAGAAAAAATAAAAAATGCACGCACTTAAAGCAAGAGTTAAAGTTTATGTTCAATCACTATATTTTGATTCTCCTGAGAATTCTTCGGTTGCGAAGTAAAGCGCGCGGTTTCTTTTTGATTTACATAGTCGAAGTCATCTTTTGAGTTCGTGGAGTTTCACATAAATTTTCTCCAAAGTATCACGTGTCTATAAAATTTCTGTGCTTGCTCTTGTATAAAAATATTACCCAGGGTTTATAATGGTATTTTCACGTCTTATGGTACATGGAAATGCCAGTATCTATAAATTACTAATAATGATTTATAACATCCATAATCTTGCAAAAAATTTCAGTAATAACTATAAATCTGGTATTAATTAATAAGAAGGATATTCTTACTACGGTATATCGGATTAGCATGTAAAACTATTGTGGCGCTGCCGTGATCGATACCACCAAAATCGATATTGAGGTGACATCACTACTGTGAAGGTGTCTCTATCTTTCCAGCCAGACAATGAGAAAGTCCGTCTGAGAAGCGTTACTATTAGAAATATCGCTATTAAGCATTCACTTTTTTATTTATTTCTTGTTCTGATTGACCGCTACATTCTCATTTATGATTATATCATAAAAAAGGCTATTTGTTGGCTTGAGTACTTGTGGTAAATCTTAGTCATGATAGTATAATTTTTAAAATTGGTTCAGTAGTTTAGCAAAAAAGCAGGTGGGTCTCCTGATGGAAAGAGTCAACCATCGCCTATAGACACCAAAGATGTTAATGATGCGTTGCTATCTCGTGGCGAGGTCTAATACCACATGCATAAGTTTACCGGCTACCTTACCCTCCAAACCGGAACACGACAGTGACTAGCACTGACGCTATTGCGGCAGCAATAGGTAAGGCGGTGGTACCAGACCCGGGCGAGACAATGCAGAACTCTACCGCCTAGTAGCCACGATGGTAGTGACTCGCATAGCCAATCGGTCGCTTTTTACGACCTGCCTGGCAGAACGGCAGTTGGTCTGTTCTTCTAAAGAGCCCGGAACCAACACGGGGGAAAAAGTTTCAGAGTTTGTTGTTAAATGAGGAAGTTTTAACCAAGTTATTTGTAGTCCTACAAATGATTCTCTTTTCTCTATACAGTATCGAACAATGGTGCCAAAAAGATGGTATCTATGAGATCATTCCTCAAAGAAGATTTGACAGGGAAAATATTATTAAACGTTCTTCTTCCACCACTCAATAGCCAGCAGTATAGAGTCCTGACATTTAAGGTAAGACTACTTGTTTGTGAAGTCAAAGTAAAACTATACACTTCATAGCAGCAACATGGTTTCTTACAAATACCTTAAATATAAGTTGTATAATACTTTTATTGCCCTGGACCCCTTTAGTCCGTATGGGTTCGTACCCCGTGTTGATCCGAGCCCCCTTTGATGACCACCATTCTGCCAGGTAGTTCGTAAAAGGCAAAGGATAAGCTATACGTGTCTGCCATCGTGACTACTACGTGGTAGATTTCTGCAAAGTCTCGCCCGGGTATATGGTATCATTGAGCTACCTATTCCTGCCGCAATAGCGTCAATGCTTGTCACTTTCATATTCCGGTTAGAAGGGTAGGATAGCCGGTAGATTTATTCATGTGTTAATGTTATCCCGGCACACGGATAGCTACGCACAGATAACATCCTTAGTGTCGATATGTGATGGTGTTTTTATCCATCAGGATAGCTATTTCTAGTTATCTGATATTTATCTGACAGTTACCTGTTTGTTTGATATCTAATGATAATAACTAATCCTGTCTGTATTTGAAGAATAGTGACAGGGCTTACTACTCGCGCTATGACAAGCAGTGTCATGTTCCGATTTGAAGGTAAGGTAGTTGGTATACTTAAACATATGCAATTTCAAATCATTAATGTCTATAGGCGATAGATATCTCCGTCATCTATTTTTTTTTTCTATCTTATGATGTAAAAATACTCTGTTTTAGAAGGGAAATAATTATTCAGTATAAACATAATAATTCATTAGATATATTGTTATTTTCAGGTCATGCCACGGTCACAAAATGCACACGCCATCATTAATTGTGCATTCCTCTACCAGTTTAGTGAAAATTATAAAAATATATTACGCTGTCGAATATGTTACAGCGGCCTGTCAGCAAACTTTGTGCGGGCCGTTCAGACTGAGAAATTTCTTGTTGGCAAAACAGTATTCACTAATGAAACTTTACAAGCTACGTTGAAGGTGTTGTCTGATGATATAGTGGTCGCTACTCGGCTGCCGGATGTCTCAGTGGGATATAAGAGACATTTGGCACTGGCACTTTTTTACAAAGTTTGTGCATTTATATTTTTTACAGTATGATTTCTAATCATTGTTCCGTGGACCACTGGTGGTCCTTGGAAACATCCAAAGTGGTACGGTGGTGGTGTATTTATAGCTATATATGATTATCAAGGTATCAATCAAGGCAAGACATATGTTTTGTCAATCATCTATCATTACTAAAATGTTAAGTAACACAGTTTTAGACAATAAGTAATAAAACCCTCAAAGTCTGATCGACAAAGTCTCTGTTATCCATATTTTTTAGATCTAAAATATCTGTTACCTATGTTATCTAGTACTTATATGAATATTATAAATGCGAAAGTTGTGATAGGTGGATGTTTGTTACTCAACCACGCAAAAACTAGGGAACGGATTTGGATGAAATTTTGAGAGCAGATAGATGATCTTCACGCCCGTATCCCCGAAAAGGTAGGCAGAGGTACAGCAAGTGCACCCACGATTAGCCGAAAATAATAATGTGATAGGTGGCAAGCCTATCGCCAACCGGGCACTATCCAATCCCGGGCAAAGTTGTTTTTATCCGAAAACTGAAAAAACACATTTTTAAATTGCCCGACCGATTTTGAAATTGGTCAACTCCGACACCGGACCACTACACCACAGAGGCGATAAATAGATGATAACCTGGAATAGTACATTTTATCCCGGAAAAATTAGGTGATTCCGCGGGATTCTCCAAAAACTATAATGCAGCGGGCTGTATACTGCAGCTGCTAATATTTGAGGTTCAATCTTCATTAATACGAGTACTATATAATAAAAACTATACTATTACCAACTCATGTGAGTAAAGCCGCGGGCACTAACTGTTTCCCCCGTATTGGTTCGAGTTCCCCATGAAAAATAGACCAATTGTCATTTTATCAGGCAGTTCCTAAGAGGCGAACGATTGTCTATACAAGTCACTACCATCGTGGTTACTGGGTGGTAGAGTTCTGCATTGCCTCGCCTTGGTCTGGTAGCACCGCCTTGCCTATTTCTATCGCAATAGCGTCAGTGCTGATCACTGTCGTGTTCCGGTTTAAGGGTAAGGTGAGTTTATATAAATGGCATTAAGACACCGTCACAATGACACTAACCTACCTTTAATATATTTGGCGACTTCAATCGACAGTGGTCTTTTTCCACCAGAAGAGCCATTTGCTTTTTGCTATTTTCAGATATAAAAAAGCTGTGAAGCATAACAACAATAGTTTTGTTTTATTTAATACCAAAATTATGTTATTTTTTTCTTGATGGAAAGAGTCAACCATCGCGTATAGACAAGAAAAGGTGTTAATGGTGCGTTGCTATCTTATGGCGAGATCTAATGCCACATGCATAAGTTCACCGGCTTACCCTTTAATCCAAAACATGACAGTGACAAGCACTGACGCTTTGCAGCAGGAATAGATAAGGCGGTGGTACCAGACCCGGTCGAACCAATGCAGAAATCTATCCCCAAGTAACCACGATAGAAGTGACTGCGAATTGCGATAGGAATAAGCAAGGCGGTGGTACCAGACCCGGGCGAGACAATGCAGAGCTCTACCACCTAGTAGTCACGATGGTAGTGACTTGTATAGCCAATAGGTCACCTTTTACGACTTGCTTGGCAGAACAGCAGTTGATTTATTCTTCAAAGGAGCCCGGGACCAATACAGGGAAGTGTTCATAAGTATTGATTTTTGTTTTACTGTGGACGGTTTTGTTTTAAATTTTATTGAAGTTATGCTTCTTTTAGCGCGTTAGTCAAAAATAATGAGAGTAATTTTTTACGGTGCGTAGGCACACTGTTTCAAAAAGCACACCATGTCCATGCCAAATTAGCTAATCAATATTTAAGTTTTTCAAAAAAGTTTGACCACAATTTTACTTTTTCCATCATTTTTGTTATATACTAATGTTGTGTTAAGTATATATATCAAGTAAATGTGTATTTAGTTAGTTATTAATTTTGTTTATCCAACACCTTATAAATAATTTCAGAGTCTTCTTGCAGTGTGCCCCAAAAATATACTCGGTAGTCGCTACGTGTCAGGAATTGGCAGAATCCATGACACGCGGCCAGTGTCACAAGGAAAGCAGATTTTTGAAGTTAATCGAAATCTGTGGCCGCTGAATCAACCAATACCGAAACTCGACGGATTGGTGAGTTTAAAATTAATTTAGAATATAGCGTTTGCATTTTTGTCGAACAGTTCTATATATACAGATTTACATTATATTATATTTTATATAAAGCGTTTTCGAAATAAATTAATTGAATGTTAAAGATATATGTATAACAACGACAAAAACAAAACATGCATACAATTATACAGTAGTTTTAAAACACCTAAACTACTTTGAAAAATTATAAAAACACATTGTTCTCGTGGGAATCACTTAAATTTTAATATTAATTAGCTACGTTGGACTGGAATTTTCTTAAATAAAACTAGTGTTAGTTAGACATAGTTATAACTTGTTTCATTACTCAAAATCAAAAAAGGACTCCTATCTTTTCAATTCATTGGAATCATTTTATGTATGCACTTATGTTTTTAAAGTACTTAACTGGACCGATTTAACCTATTTTTCTTTAGCAGGGAATATTTCACATTTGGTTTTGTATAATTATGAAATAACCGCTTCGTTTTTCGAGTGGTTAGCGAATCTAAGTCTGGATGTTTATTATGTATATAACAGTATATAACAGTATTTCTATGTATTAGTACCGTTACTAATTACCATAATAAAAGCAAATACTTTTCTTACTCTGGGGTTAGATCGATTTCTGTAATTTGTCCAGCGATATTATTATTATTATGTAAAAGTTCATTTATTTATCTCTGCAGTTCGTACAGGTGACACTGTGCATCTACTAGAGGTGTCTCTAGCAGATGCACAGTCGGCACGCAGGTTAGGTAGACAGGGACAGAAACCTCCTTATTATTTTGGCATTATCCAATAACTGCCCACAGTAACATCGGAATGATTCTTCCAGCGTGGAGTCCAAATCTTTTGAAGTTATTATTATTATTATGGTAAAAACTAAATCCAGTGTTTTAGAAATATATGAGATTGGATGACGGAGTCGCAGGAAGATTGCACTTTTAATATATTTCATGTGGTGTAATATATTTATTATTTACAGAAAAGTATAATATAATAGTTTAAATTTCCCTGATGTAATGTAATGATATTACTTTAGGTACAATGTGCGGGTGAGGCGAAGTACTCTGACGATCAACCAAGTGTCCAGAATGAGGTTTTTGCAGCGTTCGTTTTAACTACGGTACCTCGAGGCAAAATAGATAAGATTGATCCTAGTAATGCCCTGGTAAGAAGTTTTTTTATAAACTAATCATTTTGAAGAATTTACCACCACCTACAATTTTGCCAGGCTGTTCGTAAAAGATGAACGAATATTAAGCTAAACATAATAATACCGTTTGTTGGTCATAACTCACAACGCGTAGAGTTCCGCAGCATTTCACCACGGTGTGGTACCATGGCTTTGCTTATTTTTGGCGCCATATCATATCATTGTTTGTCATCATCGTGATTTTTTTTGATGATAAAGTATGATAAACTTCAGCATAGTAACACATTTTTAAATGAAATTAAATGAAATTGTTTCTTTGCAAGAATAAAAGTGTTATAAGTTATTTACGATATGACACGTCGATTTTTCTAGAATTGATACTGGATCAGAACACGGCCGCACACTGAGACTATCTGATCTGAGGTGGAAGAAACTTTAAAACTGCTGCCTGTTGACGGTGGTTATTTTTTTAATAAAACGATTTTTTATACATTCTTCAGCGGTTAAATATATTAATCTGAAAATTGTAATTTATTGTTATTTTGATGAATTATTACCATATTTATGTAATTCTATTCCGCACGTTAACTGTGTTAGTACATACATAGATTTTCTGTTTAAACTGCGAAATAAAACCTGATGATATTATATAATAAAACGCAAAAGTAGATTTTTTTATTGATTAATTTATTCTATACGTGCATTTTTAAATTTTTTGTTTCCTCTCTGCGTTTAATGCCGGATCCCTATTATTAACAATCCGTCATTCGTAACAGTAACCATTAGTAATCATTTTAAAAATAACGAGACATTCTACAAGCAGCTGTTTGGACATTTGGTAATTTTATATTTATAGGAACAGCTTTATCTTACGCCTCGTAGTAAATATTACTACTCGTAACTAAAACGATTGTTTTATTGATATGGAAACGAGTCATAAGAAATGCTCAGTTAGCATCTTAGTATATAGTAAGGGCTGCATTAAAGCATTACGACCTACACCTATATATTTTATAGCATTGTTTATAGTAATCGTCAATGAATTCTTATTTATTTTCATTTTCTTCCGTTGATTGTTGAATAATTAACAATGTTATTGAACAAAACGAGCTGTTATGTTTATCACTACTTAAAATTGATTATAAATTTTTATTTTCAGAAACTTCCAGGAGTTTTGAAATTTTACACCGCATCAGATATTCCCGGCGTGAACAGTTTCATGCCGGCCGGCAGACTTCTTGTCTCAAATAACGAGGAAATATTGTGTGATGGCAATGTCAAATACTATAATCAACCACTGGGAATAATCGTAGCTGAAACCTTACACATTGCTGAACGGGCCGCTAAACTGGTCAAAGTATCTTACAGTAATGTAAAACCACCTGTTATTGATATAAAAATAGCTAGGAATGATCCCAAAAGAGTCCAACTATTTACATCATTTGAAGCAACTATCACTGGAAATGATATAGCAAGGGTATTAAAAGGTGAATTCGCTATATATGGTCAATATCATTTTTGTATGGAAACGCTAGTTTGTGTGACACATCCAACAGAACAAGGCTTGAAGGTGTATGTGTCGTCGCAGTTTGGTGATATTGTTAGTCAAATGTCAGCGAGGGCACTGAAAATAGACCAAAACAGGTATGTATTATGATAATAGCACAGCCTATAAACTTAAAGTCGGCCAACGGACACGTCTCGACAGGGCAAAGGGAGAGAGAGCCCAAGCTGCCATACACTCACTTGGGATACGTCAGGCAGGGTTAAAGCTTTTTAATTTAATAGTTTAAAGTGTTTCATCTTTGTTTTTATATAATGGATCATATAATCAATATATTATATTTATTTTATAATTAGGTAGGTATTATTTACACTTATTTTTTTCGAGATTCTTTTGATTAAAGATATTCTTTGTATATTCTTTTAAATAAAATCAATAATATTTGCTCAGCGATATTACGTTAAATTATGCATATTATTGTTTATTACTATTAGATATTTTGTCTTTTCTTAGAATGGTTTTCGGTGGTGCCGATTACAAATCTATACAAATAAATAAAATTGGAGTGTATGTTTGTATATTAAAAGAACCTCTTTCTACTTAATGTAGGTATATGGATGTATACATGTACACATATACCAAAATTAATTTTTTTTCAATTTTTGTCGGTCTGTTTGTTCCGGCTAATCTCTGAAATGGATGGACCGATTTTGACTGGATTTTCACAAGCAGATAGCTAATATAATATAGATTAACTTAGGCTATTTTTATTTTAGAAATTTCACGCGATCTAAGTCGCGAGCACAGCTAGTATGACAATATATTTCGAGGTACAAGATGGCGGACGCAAAGTTTATTAATATGGGTATCGTTTTCATGGTGTTTGGGGTTAGAGATAATGAAAATGACAATAAATTTCGAAATCAAAGATGGCGGCTGCGATTTTTTTAATAAAATCAATATGGGTATCGTTTTCGTGGTTTTCGGGGGTACCGATTACAAATTTGCCAGTATATTTAGAGCTTCAAGATAACGAGCACGAATTTTTTAGTAAAATCATTATGGTTATGGTTTTCATGGTTTTCGGGGTGACGATTACGAATATGACCAATATATTTCAAGGTTCAAGATAAAGGACGAGATTTTTATTTGATTCCTGATATACACACACATACTACGAATATATCCGGTAGTAATTATAACAATATGTCGATTCAACAAAAATGCATGTAAAAGTTTATTTAAATAAAAAAATTAAAAATTTTAAGTATATTAGCGCAACAATCAGAAATTTTTAATTAGGTATATTTTTTCACAACAAATTTTGACGTTGTCGTTAAACCCAATTTAGGATGCGTTATGACTTGCTTTGAAATTTGAAATGGTATCCTTGTCTGCATTTTAAGTACCTAAGTGTATCTATATTATCTAAATTAATATTTATATTGTAAATTGTAAACTAGCTATTGCCCACGACTTCGTCTGCGTGGACTTCGTTTTCTCCGCACAGCACCTCTCCCGTAGGTGATAGCGTGATAATATGTAGCCTATATGTTGACCCGACCTATTAGTAATATTCATGCAAAATTTTAAGTAAATCCATGCAGTACTTTTTGAGTTTACCCCGGACATACATACAGACAAACACACAAAAATTCTAAAAGCTATATTCAGTTTATAATATTCAGTTTTGACTTTCCTACGATTTTCACTGTATATATATATATATATATATATATATATATATATATATATATATATATATATATATATATATATATATAGCTTTACTCCCAAAATGTCAAGGTTAAGCAACTTTGTGATTTCTAAATATCTCTGTCACAATAATTTTACATTATTTATAAAGACAGTGGATAAAAAATAGTTTGATTCAATTGACTTATCAAGTTTTTAATGTTTCCAGAATTTTATAAACGGGTTTTGTATATGTAGTTTTTTTAAAAACATGTAGTTTTTCAATAAAAAATATTTTTGTTTATAATCAAATGAGTTATGTAGCGTATACTTTTGGATTTTCTGCACATTTTATGACTACAACAATTTGAACTTTTATTTGCTAACAGTCTTCAAAATGTTAAATATTTGTTCATCATATTTCAGAATAGATGTAGTGGTACGTCGAGTTGGTGGTGGTTATGGATACAAACTAACCAGATCCACTCAAAGTGCTGTCGCTTGTAATTTAGTCGCTTATAAGATGAACCGAACTTGCCGATTCATACAATCGCTTCGGGCAAATATGAAAGCTGTAGGGAAAAGGTTACCTGCATCTTATGTCTATGAGGTATGTTTTAATATATTACTGTCCGAGTCCATTTTGAAGAATAAGATATCTGCCATTCTCCCAGGCAGTTCGTTAAAGGCAAACGATTGGCATACGTGTCCCTGACATTGTGGCATCTTGGTGATTAAGGCATGGTAAAAGAGAAGATTAATACATTCGTATCTAGGTGGTGAGTTCTGCAAGGTGTCGACCTATTTTGGTAACATCGCCTTTACATATTACTGTCGCAATAGCTTCGATGCTTGACCGGTTTCCTTCAGAAGGTAAAATAGGTGATAAACTTGTGTATGTGGAATTCCAACTCCGCTACACGGATAGCAACACTCAATTAAGAAGCTATAAGTTATACAGTAATTAATAATAAGAACCCTGCCTGATTGTCAACTTTATGGTTCCGTAACTTAATACAAAATATATTTAAACCTTTTATGCTTATTAATTGTGGACCAACGAGTTGATAGATATATTTTCCGTGATAAAAATAATTTAGTTTAAATAGATATTTTGGAAATTTTGACAAAGAAAGAAAGTTGACAAAATTATGTCGTCAGACTCAGAGGCGACTATGACATCAAAGACGCTACGACCGCGACCGCGAATGATGCAACGTATTATCATAACGAATGATTTAAAATATTCGCAAAATTTAGGGAAATTAAAGGATAAATACTAGCATTTTAAAATACCATAATATTTTTATATACATTTCTTTATTTTTTATAATGTTATCAACCTGTATGTATGCTTTAATATCTTGTTGTAACATCAGCTTCTTAGCCGTGTTCTGGCTATTTAAGTAAGGTACGTTACGCGTGTCAATAATAAGAGCTGTTTCTCTCAAGGGTATTCTCTAACGCATACGATTTTTTTCAATTTATTTTCAGGTAGGTGTTAATTCAAAAGGAGTTTTACAGTACTTGAACACTGAGTTATATTCAGACAATGGTTATGTTGTTGGAGAAGAACTTCTTATCTTAGGTGGTGACGCACATACGAATCCATATAACGCAGCGCCTTGGAGTCATAAAGCGTTTAATGCCTTTACTGACACCCCTTCTAATACCTGGTGTCGCTCCCCCAGTAAGTATTAGCATTACTATCAATATATATGTTTTTTTTTTCCATGGGATAGCATATGAGCAGATGGCTCTTCTGATAAAAAAATTCAAGCATCGCCTGTAGACACCAAACATGCTTTTTATAATTAAAGATAGCAAAAAGCTTCATGGTATATACTCTATGGTATAGTAATAATTACTAATAATAAATATTGATGGCCAATTTACACGAATTGATCTAACCCCAACATATTTATATAGCCATCGGCTATAGATACCACAAATATTAATAATACTTTGCTATCCGTATGGTGGGATAGTAATACAATAAGCACAGTTGTTTAAAAATGTTTACCAGCTGCCTTATCCTCTAAACTGGAACACGACTGAGACAAGTATGGACGTTATTGCGACAGGAATAGGTAAAGTGGTCGTATCAAACTCGGTCGTGACTAGTGATGAAAATCGCCGGCAATATTCGTAAAGTTGCCAATCTGCCACGAATGTTTCTTAACTTGCCAGTAACATTGGATATATTTCTTATTGGATTGGATATATTGGATTGGAGATATTTTTATATAACACTGTTTATTCTGATAAAAAAGTTTAACTTATTTACCGGCAAGTTTAGTAACATTCGTGGTAGTTTTGGCAACTTTGGGAAAATTGCTGGCAATTTTCATCACTAGTCGTGACATTGCAGAACGCTACCATCTAGAAAATAATCACAATGCTGTGTAATGATACGTATTTCTCTTTTGTTGTCTTTTACGAGACACTAGCAGTAAAACAATTGATCATTCTCTAGCATTCGTACAAATTCGTAATTAATACTATAATATATTATTTGTTTTTATTAAATCGTTTCCCCATTGTAATGCACCACGAACTTAAACTGTTAACAATTTAACTTTTATAAAACTGACTGAATGTGACGGATTCACATTCAGTCAGTTTTCCGTAAAGACGTTGGCTATTAAATATTTTTTATTATTATTTTTATTATTGTAATGTTTCAATGCTGTGACAAATTTAGAAACCACTAATAATAAATCATATTATAGCGTTTTATACAGTAGTCTCTACAAATTATAAAAAAAATCACTCCATATATTCATTTCTCTCCTGAAAAACCATTGGTAGCTTGAATTTAACACTTGCTTATTATATTTTTCTAAGTAGCATTTTTAAAGATTTTATGCCCATATCGCTATGGATGTGTACTATCTGAGATAATACGTTGCAAACGATTAAAGAGATATTTGTTGATTGTTGACAATGTTAATTTTAAAATATATACCATAATGTAAGTATTATTATACTTTTGACGTATAAAGATTAGTCCTGAATGTTATCATCACTATCACGTGTATATCAATCCTTACCGGGCTGGTCAGAATATGTTACTTATATAGATATATAGCCTTGTATAACAACAGTTTTTTAGGTAAATGTTCTAAACCATTTCCCGACACACCCAATATTGGATTTTCTCTGCATGCCCCGCTTAAGACGCGGCGTATTTAATTTTTATATATTTTTAATTGATATTATATTATTTTTAGCAACACTAGAATATATATTTATGTCAGAGTGGATAATGGAAAGAATATCTTATGAATTAAATATAGATCCAATTGATGTGCGTTTAGCAAATTTGGATAAAACCCATATTGATCTAAAAGAAATGGTAGAAATACTTAAAGTAAACTCATCATACAATGAAAGAAAAGCATTAGTAAAGAAATTTAATTTAGAAAACAGATGGAAGAAACGTGGTCTTAGATGTGCCTTTATGAGATGGACACCAATCGCTTTTCTTTATTTTGATATAAATTTATCCGTATGCCATGAAGATGGATCAGTTATAATAACACACGGTGCAGTTGAAATGGGACAGGGACTTAATACCAAAGCTATTCAAATATGTGCATATTTCCTCCAAATACCAGTTAGTAAAATACAAGTAAAACAATATGATACGAATTGTACGCCTAATAGCTTCGGGTCTGGTGGTTCAGTCTCAACTCAAAATATAGGGATCGGTGTTCAAAGATGTTGTGAAGAACTAATAAAACGTTTAGAACCAGTAAGAGCACAAATGGGTAATCCTAAATGGGAAGAACTCATAAGAACTGCTCACGCAATGGGCGTAGATTTACAGACACATGGTTTTATAAATGCTAATGATGTACAAAATTATCATATATATGGTTGTACGATAGCTGAAGTAGAAATTGACGTTTTGACCGGGGAGTGGGAAATTATTAGAGTGGATTTATCTGAAGATGTCGGAAGAACTGTCAATCAATTAATAGATATTGGACAGGTGTGTATAAAAATATTGTAAAAAATAATAAGGTATAAAATTATATGCTTTAAAGTTAGCCTATTCGTATTAAATCATGAGAACCCAGGTTCGATTCCTGATTCGAACAAACGTTTTTATTGAACTTTATTTAAGAAACAATGTCACTGGCAGTTCAAAGTATATTGATAGTGTGTTAACACTCCCGAGCTTTAGGTATAAACGGTCAAATTTTAGTTTTGCTGTTGTTAAAAATAAATGATGTCACAAATCTGTCAAAAACTGAAATTAAATACCGTCCCGTCGGTTGAGTGATTAGTGACCCTGACTAAGCAATCGATACATTTGTATAATGAGCATAGACGTTTATGTTTCTGGGTTTGGGTGTTTATTATATATATTTATTTAGGTATCTCTATATGTATTTCTATGTATTAATATCGTTGACTAACACCCATATCACAAGCAAATAAATTGCTTACTTCGGAGTTAGATCAATTCGTGTAATTTGTCAAGGAATATTTAGTTATTTATTGAAATTTATTGCTTAGAATATGGTCACAGAAAAAATGTGTAGTTTTCCAAAGTATCATGCATTCTGCCGAACGGCGTGCGATATTTATAAATTACGAGTATATTCAAGTAATAATACATAGTTTCCAAAAATTTAAATTACAAAATACTTGTTTCCGGTTCCTATATTGTTTTAAAATACTGTTTAGCATTCTTTTTACAATCGTTTATATGTATACATACCTATTTAATTCATTAGATTTTAAATATTTTTATAATAAATGTTATAATAATCGATATTCTAATATAACTAGTTGACCCGGCAAACGTTGTTTTGCCATATAAATGATTGAAATACTAATATCGCTACTAAAAAATAGGGAGTGTGATAGAAGGATAAAATGTAGGATTGTATGTATTTTTTTTATATTAAAACAAAATGTTGTCCAAAAAATAAAAAATAAATGTTAGGGAGGGACAACCCTTATCACTCAGGGGTATGAAAAATGAACAGTAGCAGATTTAGCGAACCTTAGTACTGAATATGTGTATGAAATTTCATAAAAATCGGTCAAACCATTTCGGTGGAGTATGGTAAGTGACATTGTGACAATAGCTAAATAATCGTTTGCCTTTTAGGAACTACCTGGTAGATTCTAGGCATGTGCTTCAAGAGGGCTTTATGAAAGCACCGTCTAATAATACAGTAAAAAAATCTGTCCAGATCTGTCATCTGTTTCTTAACTTAGGTATAATAAAATCAAATTTTACAAAAAACAAGATTCTGTAAGCCTAATCTGTATCAATGAATTATAAATATTTTAGTTTTACAACGAACGAATATAAATAACATGTTTTTTATAGGTTGAAGGTGGCTTTATGATGGGTGTTGGGTATAGCACCTGTGAAGAATTAATTCATGACCCAATAACTGGAGAGGTACTAACTGACCGTACTTGGGAGTACTGGATACCACAGGCCAGGGATATTCCCCAAGACTTCAGAATATACTTCAAACCAAAATCTTACAGCACCGATCTAATACTTGGAGCAAAAGGTACTTTGCCATTCTGATTGAAAATTGTCTGACTAAAAAATTTGTCTTAGCTTCAACTCTTCAAAAAAATTTTGTTCGCTTTTCTCGTCAGTTCAATAACATTATCTTCATTTTTTTTTTATTTGGGGCTCTTGCAAATTTAATGTAGTTTTGAAGAGATTGAGACCGCAATGCTTTGTGAAGGACAAATAGGTAATAAAATTATTAACTGGTTCCATAGTTTTTAAGTAACTAAAATAAATTTAACAGGTAAATCAATGGATTAAATAGAAAAAAAAAAATTAATAAAATACTTTATAAGTGAACTAAACAATTATAGGCGCGTAAAAATGTACAGAATCGGATCACAGAGCGAAACGTATTATTGTCAATTAAATTCTCATATTACTACTAGTGGGGAATTTGTTCAGCCTTCTGATGCTAGTTTAAGTTTTAATTATATTTTTCTTGCGCTTTTATTCTTCCTAAATAAAAAAATTGTACGTCACATAGACATGTAATTGGATGCCAGGTTCCATAGGCAGGCATAGCACGATAAGATGATTGATCTGAAATATTAGGTAATATTAAAATCCCCATGGATAATAATATTCATATTAAATTTAGGGATTGCATATGCAACCTTATTCATGCTGTTCAATTAAACCTTACGCAACTTGATTCTGCTTTCATTTAACTTCTGGCACACTGATTTCTTGTTTCCGTGCTTTATAATTAAGCGTTGAGACAAGCACATAATTATATAAGACAGGTAATAATAAAAATAGGAAAGAGGTATCATAGGAAACTCGGTAATAATGTTATTACTTTCACTATACATATATAATGTGCTACGTGCTTGTCACTATCGAGTTCAAGTTTGCATGATAAGGTAGCCGATAAACTTATGCATGTGGCATTAGACCTCGCTACTCATGTAGCGACGCACCATTAATATATTTGGTGTCTATAGGCGATAGTTGCCTCTTACCATCAGGAGAGCCATCTGCTTGTTTGCTATCTTATGTTATAAAGAAAGAAAGAATGTATTAAATATCAAATATAAAAAAAGATATGGTAATACAATTATGTTGCAACGCACACGCCTTGCTTATCACATCTATTACCTCTCTCTGAAACTACTATCTCTCTGAAACTAAGTCTGTCCTTTTTAACGCCCTTGTACGGTGTAAACTGGAATATTGTAGTACCGTGTGGAACCCACACTATGAAATTCATAAAGACAGAATCGAAAAAGTCCAGTGCCTCAAGCACGAACTCCTTGCGAAAAAGTATTCGTATCGTCATCGAGAAATAAACGTATGAAAAATGATCAGCGCCCCTATCGTACGTAAATGGAACTAAATTTCGAAGCACAAGCAAATTATTAAACTTTCGTATCGCAAACGTATCGAGAAATACGTGAAACGTAACAAAATTGCGAGCACGAACGGCGTTTTGAAGTATCGTATCGCAAATTTCGAAGGCTGGGTATCGAGAGGTGACGAATCTTTTTTCACTTACAATTTGCCGGTGAAAAAAGTTTCGAGTTGCTTAAAATCATTTATTACGCTCGGTTTTTTAAAAATTAAGTAGTTTTAGTTACTTCCGGATATTAATACAATCAACGGAAAGCTAAAAAATGCAAATACCACCTATATTTCAACGTAATTCTCTATTATATTCTCATTGGAAGTTTACTTCAAGATGAAGAAAATAATAGACGAGATTCAATGTAAGCAATTTTTATTCTCACATTTTTATTTGTGGTAATTTTTTACTGTTTACATTTATATTACAATACTGGCTGTTGCCAGTGACTTCGTCCGCGAGGACTTCGTTTACTCCACACTGCTCCTCCCCCGTAGGTGATAGCGTGATAGTATGTAGCCTATATGTTGACCCAACCTGTTAGTTTTAATTCATGCAAAATTTGAAGTAAATCTATGCAGTACTTTTTGAGTTTACCCTGGACATACATACAGACAAACAGACATACAGACAAACAGACAAAAATTCTAAAAACTATATTTTTGGCTTCGATATCGATTGTAGATAACGCCCCAAGTATTCTTTAAAAAAATATTCAATGTACAGTTTTGACTTTCCCACGATTTTATTATATGTATAGATTATTTTTCAGAGAAGTTAGATGTAGGACTAAACAGAGAAAAATATTTGATCCTATGGATTTAAATGATACCGAATTTAAAAATAAATATCGCCTCATCAAAGAGGCTCTTACATTTCTCTGTGAGCAACTCCGCCGAAAAACTTCATTAAGACTGAGTTCCAGGATAACTCTAAAGCTTATTACCTTAGAGGAATCTTGTTTCTGGAATAAAGGATCCAATCTTCACTTCACATCACGAAACAAAAAACTGCACATAATAAATAAGTTACATAAAACTTCCAGGACGTACTTTTCCATGAACTTCACCATAGTTATGTACTGCATAAAACTAGTCTAGTTTTCATTTTATAATATTTTATTTATATTTAATGCGAGGAAACAATTTAAATGTAATGTTTTCGAGAGCCTGTACGTAAACAAACTTGACCTTGTCTTTGTTTGGCCTCTTATGACGTATACCTACGTCAAGTAACAAGCGGTCGTCTCGTTCAAAAACCGTAGAACAACGTAAGATCGTTGTTAGAATGGTTTCGTCAAAATAAATTTGATTTTTCTTAGAGTAGAGAATGTATTTCTTTATTTTTGTGTATTTTATTAATTATGCTTGAGTTAGGTATGATTTTATTTATCAATAAATATATTTCTATATGGAATATAATGAAACCGATAATATAACGATTAAGTTTTTGAACGAAACTAGTACCCTGCTTACGTTAGGATGACGTCACTAGCGTAATCGTATCGAGGTCTCGAGAGTCGATAGAAGGTGCTTCGTGCTTCCTACTATCGTCATACTCCGTTAACGTATCGAGTCCTCGATACGTTAACGATACGAAAACGCTTAAATTTCGTGCTTGAGGCTCAGAAAAGATTCTTGCGATATCTATCATTTTCTCAGTTTCTTGCAAAAAAGTTGCCCGCATACGATGATCGTCCCCGTCATTTTAAATTATCTTCATTATCCGCTCACACCACCAGCCATTTTCGTATTTTTTTTCTAAAAACACACGGACTGTTACGCGCACGCGTTTCGAGTCCGTTCCGGTGGACCGTGGCCACAAAAATGGTTTATGAGTTGTTTGGATTGAATCCGATACTGTAAAGTGTATATTTTTTAAGAGGTCTTAAGCACTGCATTACACTGGTGTTAGAATTGTTTAATTTAAATGGCTTAAGCTACAAAATAATTCAGGTGTAACACGACACTTTGAGAAAAATATGACTACTTGTTAGTCGAGGATTTTTAATTCAAAAAGTAAATCGATGACCTATGCTTTTTATATTTTTTTATATAATTGGTAAACATACATATACGGAAAAAAATAAACAACATATATTATAGTACAAAAATATTTTTTACATAAATATTAATATCTTTTTTTTCATAATTAATACGTATTTTTTTTCGTAATTTTTAAATAATTTATTTCTTTTTCAAATTTACAGCTATGTTATTTTTTTTGTAAATATTGTTTAGGATATTTCACATTCACATTATGTGATTTTTTTGAGGTCATAGATATTAACACTAAAATTTACGAAAATAAATAAAAATAGGTACCGTCATACCCAAAGCGCTGATATCATTAAGTTGGTCATTAACGAAATACATGTTTTATTAATTGATATTTACGGTTTTTTGACAAAATTATTATCTAAACTGTTAGATCTTGAACTAATCTTGATTAAAAATAAAGTTTACTTGTTGATTAATACGCCAAAATACTTTTAAACTAACCTGTATCATAAAGTGCAACCAACACATAACACACAGCACGAATCAAAATGGCGAACTAAGTTCTTTTATTTTTCCTCAAGAGCGTATTTGAAAAAAGAATGCCAATTGGATGTTATTCTATACAATGTTTCGTTCGAAAACGATAAAATACCATAGAGTATTGTGTTAAAACTGGTAAATAGTGAAAATGTTGTTTTTTTTTTGTATGAAGTTAGCGTTGGTCTCTATAGAGACCATAGTGTATTAACGGTCTTTATGACGATTAATTTCCTCAGAGGTCTCATTAGTTACCAAAGTGATGTGAGCGGTTATCAGACCGGAGACATATGAACGATACACTTTTTCTTTTGGAACGAAGTTTCTTATCTTGCGTTGTGCAAGGGGGCTAGACGGAAAAAATTCTTACGAAAAGTTGTCACGACACTTTTTGCTATAGTAAGGTATTGTAAGCACAGAAATATCCAGTCACTTCCCTATAGCTCGTGCATTGAAAGTGAAAGAGTCTATCTACTATTTGATTGAGTTTACTTTTTTTCTAGTGCCAAATGCTCGACATTTATACAGAATTTCGACCGAATGTCGAATTTCGACTAAAAGTTGAATTTCGACGGACAGTCGAATTTCGAACGAGTGTCGAAATTCGACCGAGTGCCGAAATTCGATCGGTTGCCGAGTTTCGACCGCCGGTCAAATTTCGACCGTGTGCCGAAATTCGACCGGGTTCCGAAATTCGACTGGGTGCCGAAATTCGACCATGGGTCGAAATTAGACCCGGTGCCGAAATTCGACCGCAGGTCGAAATACGACCGGGTGCCGAAATTCGACCGGGTTCCGAAATTCGACCGGGTGCCAAAATTCGACCGTGGGTCGAAATTCTACAAATCCTTTCGTGCGTTATGAAACGGGGCTAGACGGAAAAATTCTTACGAAAAGTTGTCACGACACTGCTATAGTAAGGTATTGTAAGCTATGCGGCGTGCGGATGTTTCTCTGTCTCTCTCTCTTTCTCTCTCTTATAGAAAGCAAGCCAGATATTTTCATTTCTATTTCGCATTGAACAGTGTGGTGTCGCGACGATTATTTTTGTTGAGTATAAACAGTTTTTTTGTAAATAATAGTAAAAGGAACTTCGTTCCATCCGGGTTTCCCTTGATACCTCTCAAGTTTTTTTAAAATTAGTTTTAATTAAATAATTAGACTTGTTGATGCTCCAGAGCTCTTTGCAGATATTACAATGTCTGCCCCATCCCGTATTCCTCGTTTAGGCAAACTACAAATTTTTTAATGAACTTAAAATCAAATAATTCAATGAACTCAAAATCAAGGAAAATATTTACCACTTAATAGAATCATCAATAGATACAATGGCATATCTAAAAAAACATAATTTAGACATCTTTGCCGATACAGTTAGCACCTTCAAAAAAAGTTATTACCCACCACCGCCATTTCACAAGTCTCTTAATATTATTTTTTTTCTTGTGTAATTTTATAATTTTAGTACTATGTTTTCTTTTTCAATTCAGTTTTTATATTTTTATAATAAGAAATAGTTGTTATAATTTAAATATTCAGCTTTAATAATTGTTTTTCTATAATATGTCACACTTTTTAATTTTTCTTTGCTCGATATTTTTATTTTAACATTACTAGCATTTAATCACAGATGGTTCAATATAGTTTTCACGTATTTTTTTATTTCATGTTGTATTCTCATTTATAATTTAGATATTGTAATAACAATACTCAAGAGATGTGTTTACTTAATTCTAAGAGAGTAGTTATTGCCTGTAACTGAGACAACATTTGTCTTGCTTTGTAATGGCTGTCATAGCGAATGTAATAATGTATGTCTTGTTGGCAGTACTTATTATAATAAATAAATAAATAAATCTCTTTCTTTTGTCTATCTGTCTTATTCTAATGATTAACCGCACTAAACTAATATCGGTTATGGTATTCCGTTAAGATAAAAATTTGCGTTGTCATGATGTATGTATGTAGTTCTGTATTGATCTGAGCCCCTTTTGAATAATTGACCTTTGCCGGGCGCTTTATATAAGATGAACGGTTGGCAAAACATGTAATTACTGTCTTGGACCCTAGGTGGTAGAGTTAAAAGTTTGGTATCAACCTCTTGTTTATTCCTGCTGCAACTGCAGCAATACTTGCCACTGCCGTATTCCGGTTTGAAGGTAAGGTAGCCGGTTAACTTATACTTATGGCATTATAGATGGTTAGCAGCATACAAATAACTTATTTGGTGTCTATACGTGATCTTTTTTTACTGACAGCCATCTGCTTGATAAAAAAAAGAAAATTCGCTGAATAGCGAATCATTTTCGCTACAATAACAGAAAGGGTTTTAATTTCTAACGGTTTTCTATTGTGACTAAACTCATCTCGTTTTTTTGTGCGCATTTCAATTTGCAGTGATAAAGACTATTGTCAATATAGTACATGCAAAAAGTAGAACGTACGCAACGTTTCATTACAACAACGCTCCACAAATTTTCGCTTAATATGGCCCTGAAGTAGTGGGTAGGTGGGTATCATACGAAGAAAAAGTATCGATCGGACCCTTTTTCCTTGTAGGTCCTATTCTCTAAACGCAGGGATTTTTTAAAACTGTAATGTATTTCAGCGACTGGAGAACCAGCAACATGTATGGGTGTGGTGGTTGCGTTAGCGATGAGAGAAGCTATCGTTGCTGCGAGAACGGATTCAGGAATACCAAGCAACAAATGGTTTGATATAGGTAATACTTAGAATTTCATACTTTTTTCGTATCATAAGATAACAAACAAACAGATGGGTCTTCTGATGGAAAGAGACAACCTTGAGTTGCTATCTTGTGGCGAGGTCTAATGCCACATGTATAGGTTTACCGGCTACCTTACCCTCCAAACCGGAACACGACAGTGACAAGCACTGACGCTATTGCGGCAGGAATAGGTAAGGCCCACCAGGAATAGGGAAGGCGGTGGTACCAGACCCGAGCGAGACAATGCAGAACTCTACCACCTAGTAGTCATGATGGTAGTGACTCGCATAGCCAATCAGTCGCCTTTTACGACCTGCCTGGCAGAACGGCAGTTGGTCTATTCTTCAAAGGAGCCCGGAACCAACACGGAGAAAAACTTCCTTATACATACATATCTTCACGTCACATCTCTTGCAGAAAATACGCCCTGTTTCACAGCAATCATTTGGACCAACTGCTTAACTTCGTTTCGAAAAAATAGTTTTTCATATAATAGTTCGTCTATGGTTGATCTATCTTCAACTATCTCCTTGTAAAATTTTGGCAGCGTTAGCATTTTAGGCACGAAAGCATAACAGACCGACAAGCAGAGAATAGTATTTACAATATTGGTATGGATTATACAGCTAAACATTGTTAACCTCTTCATGAGTTTCACTTAAGCTTTAGTGGCTATATCATAATATTGAGACACTACTATTTCACGTTACGCATTTTGTGACATGCTAACCTAATCTTCATTGTAAATTAGCTGTATTTTGTTTTAGCATGCCAATTTATTACAGCTTTAAGTGTTACAATAGCAGGTATCAATGTTTGTTTCTGTATAATAGTACACGCTATCTTCATTCTTATAGTATAGTACATTAAGATTAAAGAACTTAAGATTTTTTTATTTTAAGATAACAAACGGTTCTGATGACTGAAAGATAACCATACACCACACATAACGTATTAATGGTGCACTGCTATCCTTGTGGCGGGGTCTTAATGCCATATGTCCACATACAGCTAAGCCACTTGTAGTCAGGGCGATAGAGAAAGAATCTCCTCACAATAAGCGCTGTTCCTAATACACCGCCTTATGTATCTGGCACTTGGTCATAGAGTACATAATAGTAAAATTATCTTGATCCAGAATTGTAGGGAGAGCCTCCGTAGATGTTGATCGAGATTCTTCGCCACAAGACCGCTTACATAAACGACTATTGGGATAATCTTTGTTGAATCTACACCCCACATGTCGGTAATCTCGTGAACTAAGTCCAAATTCTTGGGTAGTTTATCTTTTTCTTCTTCTTATTATTATTATATTCACATGTTACTCGACTTAGGGACAAAGCTACGTGGGTCAGCTAGTTTCAAATACATTAGTTGTGGCTAATTTTAGATTTTTTTTACAGATGGTCCTTACACTGTGGAGAAAATTTGTACCAATTCCTCAACTACGCCAAAAGACTTCAAATTTTATTGAAGCACATATTTTTTTTAATTATAGGTATTTAGTAGTTTGCATATTATCTTAGTGAGATATTCAGATTTATAATAAATTAAATTCAGTCAATTATTTATTTATTTAACAATTCATGCACAAATATTTACAGAAGTGAATTTAATGATTTATCGTTTTTTCTACCAAATAACTAATCAAAGGAGAACGATAAAGAATAGGCTCAGAAGCACTTCCAATTATGACAATCGCTTACCATCATTGCATTATTGTTTTGTATTGGTTAAGAACGCTATCATATGGAGGAAATTTTTAAGAATAAAAATTAGAATTTAATAAGACTAGTCCTAGAGTCACACATAATTGTAAAAATAGACATTAAATACTACCTACAATTGAAAAAGATGTCTTAAAGTTGAAGTAAATTGCAATATTGTAAACATGAGTAAAGGTTGCTTCGATACAGACTCGCCTAGTGAGGCAACCATCAATAAAAAGGTTATTTATTAATGTTAATTAGAAATAAATATAATTTTAATTTCAAATGAAACACAGTTACCTAGAATTTGACAATCTAAATCAAATTTGTAATTTATTAAAAAAAAGTCGCATGTTTATGAACTGAGTGGTCGTGGAGAGGATGACTATGAATCTATGAGAATAAGAATGTGACTTTATTTTATCCGATTTAAGCATCTCAAAAAACTCGTTATTTAAAGAACTTGAGCAATTATGCATTCTAATGCATTGCATATGTTACAGTCAAAACTCTTAACCGGTCAAAAGTACTTTTAACTGAAAAAAAAAAACAGTCAAAAGTAGTTTTGACTAGACAGGTTAGTCAAAAGTAGTTTTGACTGAAAATTATAGGTCAATAGTAGTTTTGACTGGAAATTAATGGTCAAGAGTACTTTTGACTGTCATTATTAGTCAAAACTATTTTCGACCGCAAGAGCATCAGTCAAAACTATTGTCAATGGTTTAAATGTTTAAAACAGTTATTTACTAAGCAATTGCTCATTAGAACATAATATAATTAATACAAAGAAAACGACGGCGTCAAAATATTTTTCTAACCGAAATTGAATTATTATTTTCTTTGCTTGAATTTAAAATATAATACAAATTAAAAAATGGAAATACTATTCAATGCAGTAAGCACAATCAGAACTTGCAAAATTATGCGTGATATGTTTGTCTTAGTATTTAGACATTAGTTCATAGATCACATCATAATAAATATTCACGGGACAAATTACATTTACTGATCTAACCCCAAAGTAAGTAAGTTATTTGCTTGTGTTATGGGTGTCAACGATAAAGTCAAAGTCAACGATACTAATACATAGAAAATACATATATAAATACTAGAATATATATAATAAACACCCAAACCCGGATAAATTGTTATTTGTTACTTAATTATTAAATATTTTTGATGACTGTCTTTTATATCTTCTTAGATAGTTAAAATTCTTTGTAAAAATTGTTCTTTCTTTTCTTGGTTACTTTTTAAAAAATATTAATTACTTGTAACACAATAACAGGTTTTATAAAAGTTTATAAATGAACTTTTCGTTATTTTAGTTGATTAAGTACTATTTTTTAAGAGTTTTGGCTGATAAATATCGGTCAAAACTACTTCTGACTAATTTAGACAGTCAAAACTACTTTTAACCAACTCCTTTGGGCAAAACTAGTTTTGACTATAATTTAAGTCAAAAGTACTTTTGACTGTTTTTTTCAGTCAAAAGTACTTTTGACCGGTTAAGAGTTTTGACTACAACACATACATTCTAATCTACTGAAAAAGGCTTATCTTAAATCTAAAATATGTGGCGTAATACTCGCGGGCCCGGTTCGTAATGTTCAAGTGAGAGAGAGGTTAGGCTTGAAAGAAAGTGTCGGTATAAAAATGAGAAAGGTATGCTACATTGGTTTGGGCGTGTAAAAAGAATGGTAGATGACAGGTTAATCTACCATTCAACAAATATACGATGCGAAGGTGAAAGGGTCTAGGTACCTGGGAAGACCAAGACTAACGTATCATGATCAGATTGATCGAATAATGTCCGAAGGTGGTGTCAAAGTTCCCCGCAAACAGCGTGCCGAAAGGCTGCCCCGCCAACTAGTGAAAAATCCTAAAATGCGCCATAGTGCCAGTTGACGACCGGATGAGAGGGCCCTATGGACATTCTTGGGGAGGCTCGGGCGTCCCCGCAGTCTCCAGATTAGTCCCCAACAATGTAACTTCGATGTGTGTGTCTCAGGTCCGGAAGTAAAGCGCCTCGATTCACTGCCGTCTTCACACCTACTTCACTCACTCTATTAAATGAAAAGGACAAGGTACAGGAATAACATTGTACAGCGGCAGCACTCCCTCTCGATGAAAGTGGACCTCACCAACATCAGAGGTTTACATTCCAATCTCACTGCAGTCCATTTCCACCTTGAAACTCATAAACCATGTATCTTGTTCCTCACGGAGACACAAATTAAATACTCGTCTGAATTGGCGTACTTAACCTATACCGGCTACACCATGGAGCATAATTTTAAAGCTCGGTCAGGTGTGTGCGTGTACTTCCATGACGACATCTGCTTTCGGCGTCTCCAGAAGACACCCGCTTCTCTGTACTGTGGACACTGGTGGATAAAGGTCTAGAGAAGCTTCTTTATGTCTGTATCTACTGAACGCACAGCGAAGAACAGGAGGATCGGACCTACAGAGTACCTAAGTGAAGTGGCGGATGCTGCTTAACACAAATACCCTTCCGCTCAGCTAGTGCTTTTGGGGGATTTCAATGCCCTCCACCAAAAGTGGCTACACCCATACCAGTGCACTGACCTCGCTGGGAGAGAGATACGTAAACTCGCTATAGCATTAAATCTCACCCAGCTCGTTCAAGGAGCGAAGTGGGTTCCTGACGTTGAGAGCCATACAGCCAATTGCTTGGATCTTCGGCTGACTACGGATCCACACTGCTACTCGGTGGCGATTTCATCATCTCTTGGCAGCTCCGACGACTGTCTGGTTAAATCTGTATCTATCTACTCGCCGCCCGATCCCAGTCCCACGGACTTTCGGCGCGTGTGGCGATACAAGTCAGCAGATTGGGACGAGATGCGTTCCTTCTTTGCGTCTTATTCCGGGCGGTCTATTTGCTTTTCTTCTGAAGACTACTCGGCCTGCGCGGATGCTGTGACAGATGTGCTGCGGCAAGTAATGGAGTATTTTATTCCTCACTCCGACATAGCCATGTCCAGTAAAGCTCAACCTTAGTTCAGAGCCGATTGTAGACGCGCTGAGGCGCTAAAGCACGATGCATATTTGGCCTGGGCATATGCTTGACACCGCAAGGCCAAGGACGTATCAGAGAAGAAGAAAGCCTTCAATGGGCCGCCAGTCCTGCAAAAAGGCTCTACTGAAAGCGCGATTCGACCACGTCAGCCGTACTGGGAAAAAACTGGCTTCATACCCCTCAGATAGTAAAACGTTTTGGTCCCTGGCCAAGTCAGTTGAATTGAATTTCTGCCGCTCCTCACTTCCTCTACTGCTAAAACCGGACGAGACGCTGGCTCACACTGCCGTAGAGAAAGCAAGCCTATTCACTAATCTATTCACGGAAAATTCGCGTCTAGATCCCACCAACACGAAACCTCCCCGTCTATTTGGATGCGAGATGAATATTCCGGAAATTCGCATCCGTCAGACTGAGGTTCTTAAAACGCTGCGGAATCTGGACGTGTACAAAGCCAGTGGCCTTGATGGGATTCCAGCCATAGTACTCAAAACCTGTGCACTTGAGCTCGCTCTTGTGTTCTCTTTCGCCTTTCGATGATGACTGGACATGGAAGCTTGATAACGTACAGCCTGTGCCCAAAAAAGGCAGCCGTGCCGACCCCTCCAACTATAGACCAATTTTAGTCACGTCCATACTCTGCAAGACTATGGAGCGTGTACTGAACAGCAGGCTCATGGCACACCTAGAAGCGAACGATCTACTCAGTGACCGTCAATACGGGTTTCACCGAAATCGGTCCACTGGGGATCTTCTAGCGTATACCACCTACATCTTAAACGCGGCCATCGAGAATCATGGTTAAACACTTACTGTCTCCCTTGATATCTCGAAAGCCTTTGACAGGGCCTGGCACGATAGTCTTATTGGCAAGCTTCCATCGTATGGTCTGCCTACTGGTCTCTGTGCCTGTCAATTAGAGTAGTAGCCGGTCAATTAGAGTAGTGGTCTACGGTTGCTCGTCGGACCAAATGACAATAAATGCTGGAGTCACTCAGGGATCAGTTCTCTCCGCAACTCTATTCCTGCTACACATTAACAACCTGTTGAAGCCCCGTATCTGTGGGTACAAAGACGATAACACTGTTGTGGAGAGATACGCATCAAGCGCGCGAGCCAGTACGGCACAGATCCGGTCTCTCATGGGACATGGGAGGGGATGGTCAATCGTTTGAACCTGTCCTTACAGGCAGTTTCCGATTGGAGCGATGCCAATCTGGGCAAGTTTAATGCTACTAAGACCCAGGCGTATCTATTCTCCGCTAAACGGAGTCCATTCCATCTATCTCCGTCTTTCCAGAGTGTGTCGGCGCCGATAACTGACCACCTCAATATCCTTGGTATCACCTTAAAGCCTACTTTTAACTTTGGTTCGTATATCGAATTGAAATCCCAAGTTGCCTCAAAAAAGCTTGGTATTCTGGCGAAGGTGAAACAGTATTTCAGCTCGGGACAGGTACTCTGCGCCCAGGATAGTTACAGTAACTCTGCGGCGATGAGCGAGGCTCTAGAGTTTTTTGTCTACCAGATCATCGTCGTTTATGAGCCTCTTGGCACGCCTCTCTATCGCCTCAAGCGTCTCCAGCTGGTATTTGGCGGATCCATCCCAGAGGTGAGAGCAGTATTCCGTGCACGAACGGACTTGTGCTTGATAAAGATTGAGCAACTGTCCTGGGCTGAAATATTGTCTCACGTTGGCCAGAATAGCAAGATTTTTTGAGGCAAGTTGGGCTTTCGATTCGATGTACGAACCAAAGCTAAGAGTAGGCGTTAAGGTGATACCAAGTCAATTATCGGCACGCACACACTCTGAAAAGACGAAGATAGGTGGAATGGACTACGTTTAGTGGAGAATAGACACGCTTGGGTCCTAGCTTAAATATTTACATATACACATATACACTTCCATATATACAGGCATACGAATGTCACAGTGAAAACAGTTGGACAAGGTTCCTAGTATGCTAAAACGTGAAGATCAGTTTAAAACTTTTCGAAATTTTCAAAAGTCATGGCAAAATCAGTAATTTCCTTTTACAAAAACTGACATTAGATTGCCAGTTTTAAGTAAAAGGAAGTTACTGATTTAGATCGAATGAATGATTTATCCAAACAGGAAACGAGTCTTAGAAATATACGTAATAAAGCAATCAAAGTTGCACAAGCTATACTGAAAGTACAATTACAAACATGGCGCATTAGTTTGTCGTTGGTCTTCGCACATTACAGCGATTCAACGCCGACTTCACTTCAACGCACAGTATGGCAATAAAATGTGAGCTTTATGTTGTGTTGCTTAAAAGTGAATTTATTAATAAGTAAATTAAAAGTATATAAAGCGTAGTCCACGCGTTGTAGACCTATTGACTGTCACCGACCCGTTTGTTCGTTATTGATGAGTTGGTCACAAGTCGGCAACGTATTTACGCCTAGTTGGAAACGCGTTTTCAACATTGGCTCTTGAGCTTCAGACAAAGTAATAGTATAAAAACGATACCTAAGTTAGAAAATAATAAAATCTGTTAGACTGACATAAGCTGTGCTAAATCACTTAGTCAGTTGTCATTGTTATTGCAAGTTTGTAGAAAATGTTTCGTTCGAAAGCATAAAGCAGAGATAAGGAGATTATATATTTGTCTAAACATAAAGTAACTAATTTTTGGAACACATAATTTCACTAGTTGTCTAAGTTTTGGTTGGTAATTACATAGGCTTTATTCTTTTTTCTTAACGAAAAAACAATTCAATACAATGATAGCGAAAATTGTGTCACATTGGCAAGGACTTTTTTTTATTTATATCATAAGATGGCAAACAAACAGATGGGTCTCCTGACGTAAAGAGTCAACCATCGCCTATAGACACCAAGTGTTAATGGTGCGTTGCTATCTTGTGGCGAGGTCTAAGGCCACATGCATAAGTTTATCGGCTACGTTACCCTCGAAACCAAAACACGACAGTGACAAGCACTGACGTTATTGCGGCAGGAATAGGTAAGGCGGTGGTAGCAGACCCGAGCGAGACAACGCAGAACTCTACTACCTAATAGAATTTTTTTTTGTTATTTCAGAGACGATGACGGATTTAGATATTTTTTCGTGACGAAGCGATATTACTATGTCAAAGTCCTCTGTTCCTGTAATTGTACACAGAATGAAGGATGAAGGGACGCGATGGGCTTGTACGTGAGACACTTCCTGTTCCTTCATTCCGTGTATGGTTACAAAAGAGTTGTTGATAATGTATTTCACACTCGTTGATGATGCATTGACCACTCGTTGTTGCTAAGTTGTTTACTGGTGACCAATGCGTAGATCGCCTCGTTGTACCAGTGGCGGATTTATCCATAAGCCCATAGGTCTATACAACCTTGGCCTAGAGTGGTGTAATTCTTTAGCGGCAAAATTCGTGAAGTAAAAGCTTAACAACAATGAACTTTCCCTCACAAAGCAAAAAATAGTGGCATAGCCATCGGGGCCTAGGGCGGCATTAAAAGTGAATCTGCCACTGGTTGATATCAGATCGATAGTTCAAGTTGGAACGGTATTGGATTGGTGTAATGTGCGAACACCTTTATTGTACTAGCTGATCCGCCCAACGTCGTCTGCAATTAGAGTCAAAAAGTCATCGATATCAGAAATTTCATGCATTATTTTACCCCTATTTGAGTCCTCTTAGGGGCTAATAATTAAAAAATAAAGTACCACGTAGACTGCCTCGTGGGTTAGGGTTTAGCTTATTTGGCTCAGACCACAGTCCCGGGTACGTTCTTCAGGTTGGGCAAAAGTGTTACTGAGTTTTGTTTTTAAATCTTAGATGCAGCTTGTGGTCTGACGGGTGGTGTGTTACTACTCCCGTGCCTCGAGTGAGCACGTAACGTCGTCAGTCCCGGTTATCGCTAAAAATAGACAAAAATCGATGACATGTTGGTAAAATGCGGCGATGGTAAACACCACTTATTTCACCAACCGACAGACCAACGAACCATGTTGAACCACAAAATATTTAGACGCTCTATTTAGTATGTCTCTAGAGAACCGGGCGTGATGTTAAGTATAACATAACCGTGCAAAACATCCCTGATGATGCTGTAATAAGTGAAAAAGATTGGGTGTGAACAATAAAAATAAAATAAGTGAAACGGAAGTAAAAGTGAGTTTATTTGTGACACCTATTTTAAAATGCGGTTTTACTGAGTGCCGACAATAGAAAGTATCAAATTTGTAAGATAAGTAGCGTATCTTAGACGTCCAATTTACTACCCAATTTCATCTAAATCAGTTTTGCGGTTTATACCGAGCTCCTATTATTAACGATTCCCCATTCGTAGCAGTATCTATTAGATACCAATTTAATAATAACGAAGTGTTTTACAAGTATTTTGGGCATTAATCGATAATTTGACATTTATAGAAATAATTTTAGCGTACATCCCGTACATAAAGTTAAAATTCGTAACTAAAACGAATCGTTTTAATAGAAATCGGGCAGTAGCCGTAAAAGCGTAACAAACAGACAGAGTTTCAAATTTATAATATTAGTATGAGTTAGAGTATGTGGTATAGCAATACGTGAAAATGAATAAGACAGAATGAGCGCTGTCGCATACGATTATAAATTGTTTATTAGTTATGGCCTGCGCAGACGAGGGACTTTTGTCCGCAAAGATCTTGCCACGGACTCAACGCATGCGGTGTACGAACATTTGTTGTGCGGTTGTCGTGCATACGTACGTTAGATTGAGTGCTCAACGCAGACAAATGTTCGCTGTGTGCGTTGCTGCTCCTAGTCATATTAGCTCTATGTTTTTCGGGGACTCCCCAGTACTTTTGTCCAGTCCGGTCTTTTGGCTTCCTCGGTTATTCGGGGGACTTTTTCGACGGGGTACTTTTAGTCCTCTGTGTGCGTTATCCGATACAGTTTATTAGGGATCTATATTGGTAGACAAAAAGTACTACAAGGATAGTTCGTCGTCTGTGTAGGCCAATATGTAATTACACTGCACACTAAAGACAGCACAATTAGAAGAAAATACATATAACACAAGTATAATATGCGAGCTTATCTCTATTTTAAGAGATTTCTTCCAGCAAAGCCGTAAAAGAAGATAAAAAATCAGATGAGTAGACTTGGTGTACAAAAAATAAATAGTATGGTCACATAACTGATGTTCAAAATCATAAGACGAAAATTTTAAATGAAGATCAAATCTATATCTGACTACGCAATCAACGGTACTCGAGTTTATCCCCGATGGGGACAAGCATTTGTGTGATGAACATATACGTTTGTAATTCTGGGTTTGGATGTTTATTAAATATATTATAGTATTTATATATGTGTATGAAGAGAGTGATGAATGTGTTGGGGTTAGATCAGTAAATGTAATTTGTATGTGTGTATATTATTATTCCTCGCAATGAAGTTGTTTTGAGAATAATAATGTTAAATACAAGGTTATTTTTTGTTGACCGGTCAGTAACATTTTTGCCAAGAACATAATGAGGTTAATATGAGATTTTATGTTATTGCTTTATTTGGCCTTCCTTTGCGCCATATTACTAGCTTATAATCGTATGTACTAACGCTTGCACCGATTTCTTCCAATTTTTACGGGAAATTTAATAAAAGACATTATAAACAACAATTACGTTTTTTTTTACAAAATAAATTAGGACTACTCCTTTTTGATAGTGTTTTTAGATTGGCGCTCATTTTGTCAGAGATAATATTTCGTTTTATTAAAAGAGACTGAATTAACGTTAGTTGACAATAACTATCAAACTAGTTACTTTCTACACACAAGAAATATTTCACAGCATCAACTTCTTCCACGCTAAGCTTTTATAGTGTACGTAGGTAGCGTCCAAACCTTAACGCTGTCTGTTTTCACCTTCAAACAATGGAGGCAGCAATGTTTTTCCAAATTGAGATGTAAATATCCACTCCGATTAATACCGCGTACCTCCATTACCCTGATTACAGTTCTGAACACTCTTTTATTCCAAGTCTTGGTGTATACTGGATAATTAAAGGATATTCAATATCTCCATCTAACTAAGAATCAAGGGATCTACCGATATTTCTAGGTTCGCGTAGATCGCGGAACCTAAACTCACAACTGTGCCTATTTTATGATAGTAATATTGGTACTGATAATCTCTTTGGGAGTGTCAAACTACCTGTTGATAAAATATTGACGCTAATTTAGCCCAAAGAGTTAAAAGTTAGTAATTCAGAGTAGTTGAGCTGGGACCTCACCCACCAGGATTCTCGATACTATACATATACTCATTATACATACACTCATTATACATACACTCATTGTGGGATCTACTGATGACTTCCTATCTGGACAGCTACTTGGTTCACCTAACCATTTTGTTATAAAAACTTTGGTCATGTATGATTACCCTCACCCATACGTTACTCGTAAGGTTTGGCACTACAGATCAATAGGTTGGGATGGAATGCAAAACTTCTATGCATTTTACTCTATAAGGCATTTTCAAGTTTCAAGTTTCCCTACTGATTTACTGATTTTACTGCTTGAGCAGATTGTATTACTGATGTGATACACGTTAATGGTTACCCCCCCCCCCCCCACTGCTGCTAAAGAGGCCGGTTACCGTCTGGTCTACTGCTCAATCGAGTACCGATCTAATCTGCTCAGACTTAAAAAAAAATGATGTGGTGTCGCGGGACACCAGGTAGGAACGAACTTCCTTCGGCTAAACGGCACTACTCGCTTGTGTACGCGACTGTCGCGCCTGCGCACGTCTCATTTAACGCTTTTATTCCACGCATTTTTCTTACGGTTTTACTATCACATTTTTTTCAGTTCGGTCGCGCAGCAAAATCCCCTCCAAGCCTGCCGTAAGGAACTTCGTTCCAAAAACAGATAAACATTACCTCCAGATCCCTCAATTTGCAAATCACGAAAGCAAAAGATAGTTTCATTGGTAGAATTTAATAATTTTATTGAAGACTGGTGCGCTTTCTATTAGGAAGTGACTGGGAGAAACCTTGGTTTTCAGTGAGAGTGTTAATGCTGGAGTTCTCCAAGGCTATATGCTGTCGTCCACACTTTTTTCAAGCATATAAATGACATGGTGCAAGTGCACAACATTCAAATTAGCTAGAAGATAGTAAATTGCAGATGACAGCTGCACGGGTGACGTGGTAGACACAATATGGGTGTAGAAAATCACTTGTGTCTGAAATGAGGGCATCGTTGAAGTTAGCCACGGAACGGAAAAAGTCTGTATTACATTGGCAACAACCTCTTATATTACAAATATAAATAAAATAAATAAATATTCACAGGATATATACGACATATTTATTCTCCTGATGAAAAGATATCACATCAATCATAGTTCATCAATCCGAGTCACAAGAATGTGATGCCGCATTCATGAGTTTATCAGTAAACCTTATTTTCCTACTGGAATACGAGAGCAACAAGCCCTGCCGCTTTTCTTCCGGAGTTTACAAGGTCAAGCAAGTTACCACCAAATCTGGACAAAAAGTCGCATAATTCTACTAACTAGCTAGCTATCACTAATTTTACAAAATGCCTAGAAATAAGAGTTGGCTTATTCTTCAACACGAAAAAAGACTCTTGAACACCAAAATTACCCAAATTGACCCAATCGATACTCAAGTAATGCGTTTACATGCCAACAACATTATATACATATATTTTAAGTAGAATATTAATTGACTCGCCTTATGTAGCAAAAGCTAGATGGGATTTAAGCTAAAGATCCTTGTTTAGCTTAAATTCTCTTCTTTTTTTTTCTCCTGATGGTAAAAGTCGATCGTCGCTTATAGACATCGATATAAATGTCAGGTTAATATCCGCAAGGTAAGCATATAATGCCAATGCGTAAGTTTCCTTGTTCATCAAATCAAATTATAACGATTGATGCTGCATGCATTAATGCATGCTATTGCGGTATTGAGGCAAGTATAGGAAAAGCGGTGGTACTCGTATCAAACCCAGGCTAGACGTTGCAGAACTCTGCCATATAGTAGTCTCATTGAGATATATATATATATATATATATATATATATATATATATATATATATATATATATATATATATATATATATATATATATATATATATATATATATATATATATATATATATATATATATATATATATATATATATATATATATATATATATATATATATATATATATATATATATATATATATAATTTAAAATTCTCTATTATAATTTCCGGTGTCGTCTGATTGGTTGTTTTGTTGGCGCTTCGATCGTTTCTTTTCTGTGTTTGTTTCATATGTCAAGATTGGCGAGCCGGCGGGGTTGCGCGGCATTCTATCGCAGCCTTTCGAAAGAGACGCTCGAGTCATCAATAATATTTGTAAAAAGGGAATAAAAAATAAGTGGAAATTGTGAAGTGGTATAAAATATCAAGGAAATAAAGTAATTATTGAGAATAATGAAATGTATTGTTCTTTAAATTGAGGCTAAATCCTGACCGCATCCAACATATAGTAGGATAGCAAACAAATAGAGAGCTCTCCTGATGGGAAGAGAAAACCATCGCCTATAGACATTAAGGATGGTGATGGTATATTGCCATCCGTGTGGATAATATAATACCATATGCGTGACTGAAACACGACAATGTCAACACTTTGCATACTCGCAATGGAAACTAGTGTTTACATGATTATACATATTACATTTAGAAAATCATGTTAAACAAATCATAGATATTAATCGATCCACTATCTATAAACTGTTTTAGTTGTGTGGTCTAAACCCCAAACCACATAAATGCTGTGAGTCTTAGACATGGTGTTGGGAAAGGAAAGTATCGCTGCTGTAGACTTTTACATACTAACGTACCGAACAAGGTATGTGTTACGTCACTTTTGTTCCACTAAAGTGCTGTACATGGACTGCACCTACATCAGAGCCCGTTAATGAAACGCGTAAGCGCCATGAAATTCACGGTGGTTACGACTCTTTGGTCGTGAATATATATAATATGCTGCATTGTTGCTTAATTTTGGATTTGGTTGGACGACTTATTATTATGTCAGCGCTGCAGCGCGAAAATGGAACACGATTTATATTAAGCATAGCTTCTCTACTAGACAAGCTATGTATAGTATAGTAGTAATATAAGTACATTAAATTCTATGGTCGCCGCTCATATGAGCCAAATATTTTTAAGTGTCAAGCGCTATTTTATCATGCGCATTAAGAAGCCAAGATGTACCAGATAGCTCTGGAGTAATTTAATGTTATAGGTACCTAATATAACTATTAATTTTAGGTGTAAATGCAAACTAGACTTACAACCTCAGAAATAGCTTTGAAAGACGCACCCATTACTTTCGTTGTCTTAACAATATTTTTATCATTCATCTCATTGTCTATTTAAATTATACTGAATGGCTTGAATATTTGAAACTATAACTACAAGCATAGTAATTTTAAAGCAGTAAAAAAAGGTTTCCAACCACGAGTACCTTTGTAATCCATAATCGAATCTTGACCAAATTTATATGGAATTAAATAGAAAGTATTTTTAAAGGGCAAAGGGCCCACCTCTCGTTCCCACCACTGTTACTTCTGTAAACCAGAATCAACAGCGGCAACCGTCCTGATAACCTCTGAGTTGCGAGCTCAGGGTGCCCTGGGGAAAAGCTAAGCTATCTTGAGACCCGCAACGAAATTAATCAGAAGTATATAGGAGGAGTAGGAAAATACATCCCTCCCTTTTTAGCAGGAGACTGCAAAAATGTTAAAAGCATAAAAATGCTACGAAATGAGATTTTTACAATCAGGTTAAGCCTGATTGCTATTGCACCACGGAAGTTTAGAAATTAAGGACCTACCAGAATGGCCTACTTAATTTTGCTTCCAGTAGTAAGTGTGACAGAATCGTTTGAAGGCACTGAAGTTCCCACGTATATCCACAAGGTCGGAGTAATAAATTACACCGGATATACATTGGGTACTATCAAGCATTTGGCGACGTTCGTTTTGCCAAAGATTACACTCCCAAAGAATGTGCTGCGCAGTTTTTTCATATTTACAGTTTAATGTAGAGCACTCGCAAAAAGGAGATGGAACTAATTTAAACGAGAATAATTTAGCTTTAAAATTACCGTGGCTAGTGAGAAACTGTGTAACACAATGGTCTATTTCTATCCAAGTTTTACTTAAGCGATCCCGGACGCATGGGAAAAAGTTATATAAATGCTGTCCTTTAGTTGAACAAGACCAACGCGACTGCCATTCATCAATTAATTCATTAGTAATGTCGATTACGGGATTAAAAAGGCGACGTATTTTTGTTTCTAAATCTAATGGTAAGACGCCTGATAAAACGGGTAAAGCTTCGGATAAATAGAAAGTATATTCTCATAAACCAAAAAACGATTTTGCAAAGCTGGCTATATATCGCGGAGTTACGCCTGAACACACATGAAAAACCATAAACATCCCAATTGAGACCCCGCTACTTTTCAGAAAGTCGGTTGATAATAAACCTACATGTAAAACAGCACTCGCTCAGTCGTATCAAATCAGAAGTAAGTAGTATATATATATATATATATATATATATATATATATATATATATATATATATATATATATATATATATATATATATATATATATATATATATATATATATATATATATATATATATATATATATATATATATATATATACAGGGTGTCCCAGAACTCAACGTCAAGCCGAAACGGGGTGACAGGATAGATCATAACCATCACGAGAAAAATCAGAAAAAAAATCTATCCCATGCAGTTTGAAAATTATGGGCATTTTAAGAAAAACCTAGAAATTTGGTCTAACTGTACCATTTTTCGGTTATTGTGGTTAATTTTTATTATTTTTGTTCATTTAAACTTTGGAACCGTAACCCTAAATAACATCTCGAGAATCACAATCTAAAATAATGACACAATTACCCCAAGTTTCCTAGAATTTAGACTATTTGTTAAACTATGAATTTAAAATTTTCAAACTTTGTCGACTTTGAAACACCCTCCTTTAAAAAAAATGTACTAGAGTGCCTTGGCAAGTGCCATTAAGAGTTGGCGCATTTAATCAGGATTGTAAAATGGTACAATACTTGTTAGTTTCATACTAAAAAAAAACGAGTAAAAAATAAAAACCTCAAGTAACCCGATTTTTGCTAACCCATTTTACTCAGTTAAAATGTTTTTTATTCGCACAAGCCTTTAGTAGATTCTTTATTTTACGGCAAATTGATGAGAGAGATGGATAGTGGACATGTTTGCCATGAGCGAGCGAGACAGATAGTGACGCCACGCAGTGAGACGGAGATGCGTCGTTTAAACGAGTGCGAATGAAACAGATACAGACGCCATACCAAGCAAATAGCTACGCTGCCAGTCTGACACCAGTTAGTACATTTCGCTCATTCGTCTACTGCGCACCTTTCCGTATTCGCTTGTGTTAATTTAGTACTGACAACTTTGGCTTTTCTTTTTGGACTTGGATTTTTGTGAATTGGACTTGTTGATTACATACCGGCAACTTTGGCTTCTCTCTTTTGGAATTGGACTTTTGTGTTGACATCCTTGTCATCACTATGCCTACGCGCTACACTTCACAAGAATATGCGAACATGCATCTCATTTATGGGGAATGCAGATGCAATGCACGTGCCGCCGCTAGACTTTATCGTGAAAGATATCCAAATTTAGAGCGCTATCCGGATCACCGCGTGTTTGTTAATGTGCACCGTTCACTTACAGAGGGCGGCCATTTTCCGAATCAAATACGGGCTGGAGGTAGACCTCGCTTTCCTTACGAAGAAGAAGTGTTGGAAGAGGTCGCAGATGACCCAAGTATTTCCGTTCGTGGAATTGAAGAAAGAACGGGAATACCCAAAAGCACAGCACATCGTATTTTACAAAGAGCTGAAATGCATCCGTTTCACGTACAACGAGTTCAAAGTCTTCTCCCTCGAGATTATCCTGAAAGGATTTCATTTTGTAGAACAATGCTACAGAGGCATAATGAAAATCCCCAATTCATCCAAAAAATTCTCTGGTCAGATGAATCTACATTTAAAAAAGATGGCTACATAAACTTACACAATTTTCATGAGTGGCATGTGGAGAATCCACATTTAATGCGAGAAGACCGATCCCAATATCGCTTTAAAGTTAACCTGTGGACAGGAATTTTAAACGGCAAAATTGTTGGGCCTTTTGAGCTGCCTGAGAATTTGAATGGCACGAATTATCTAAATTTTTTACGAGAAAATTTACCAAGTTTGTTAGAGGACGTACCACTAACAGATCGTCGCCACATGTGGTATCAACAAGATGGCTGCCCAGCGCATTACGCAGTGCAAGTAAGAGATTTCCTTAACCAAGTTTATCCGGGAAGGTGGATTGGACGTTCACGCACTATCTCGTGGCCAGCCCGTTCCCCAGATTTAAATCCCCTGGATTTTTTTTATTGGGGCCCATTGAGAGCGTAGCCGAGCTGCGTGAACGAATTTCTCAAGCTGCTGAGGACATCAACTCTCGAGGATATGCCCGGCTAATAAGTAGATCTTTTTTAAGAAGATGTAGGGCGTGTGTTGAAGCTGATGGTAAACAATTTGAACATTTGTTATAATAAAAAATGTTATTTTCAAATCTGACTTTTATTCCAATAAACCTAAACAAAACAAGGTCAACATTTTTCATTATTTTATTAGTATTTTGTTGCTTTGGTAAAAGTGGCGTCACTATCTGTCTCGCTCGCTCATGGCAAACATGTCCACTATCCATATCTCTCATCATTTTACCGTAAAATAAAAACCTACCAAGGGCTTGTGCGAATAAAAAACATTTTAACTGAGTAAAATGGGTTAGCAAAAATCGAGTTACTTGAGGTTTTTATTTTTTACTCGTTTTTTTTAGTATGAAACTAACAAGTATTGTACCATTTTACAATCCTGATTAAATGCGCCAACTCTTAATGGCACTTGCCAAGGCACTCTAGTACATTTTTTTTAAAGGAGGGTGTTTCAAAGTCGACAAAGTTTGAAAATTTTAAATTCATAGTTTAACAAATAGTCTAAATTCTAGGAAACTTGGGGTAATTGTGTCATTATTTTAGACTGTGATTCTCGAGATGTTATTTAGGGTTACGGTTCCAAAGTTTAAATGAACAAAAATAATAAAAATTAACCACAATAACCGAAAAATGGTACAGTTAGACCAAATTTCTAGGTTTTTCTTAAAATGCCCATAATTTTCAAACTGCATGGGATAGATTTTTTTTCTGATTTTTCTCGTAATGGTTATGATCTATCCTGTCACCCCGTTTCGGCTTGACGTTGAGTTCTGGGACACCCTGTATATATATATATATATATATATATATATATATATATATATATATATATATATATATATATATATATATATATATATATATATATATATATATATATATATATATATATATATATATATTATATATATATATATATATATATATATATATATAGGTAAATACATTTGATCGAGAAACTTAAAATTCTTATCTAATTGGTTTAATATTATTAGTCCTTGGGATAGCAAACTTTTTGTTGAATAATCAATATAAACTTGAAACTTCGTGAATGTCTGACTTTTGGTGAGCTTACGAAACTTTTTCTCTATAACTTTATTTAAAGTACTTCAAAAGATAAAGCATGTGATAACATCATATAGTATAACTAATCGGTTTGAAACAACGCAGGAAGGATTTGTCGGATACCTTGATAATATTAACAATTATTAAACAATTCAGTAAAAATTTACTATGTATGTAATGATTCCAATCCTAATCAAAAATGTTTAAATACAATATGTTCGTGATGGATGATAAGCTCATCGGTTCAGTATTTTTGTCGGACAAAACATTTTTCAAATTTATTATTACACCAGAACCTAAACTAAGTGCTAAACTTGTGTCGTAGGACATGCTAACACTTCCTATTACACATGATAATTTTATGTGAGCAATTAGTCTTCTAATTTAATCAATATACTATATCTATCTTATGATATACTAAAAATTGAAGTTTAAATCTGTGGTGTCTACATGCTATGGTTGTCTCTTTCCATCCGGAGAGCTATGTGCTTATTTGCTATTTATGGGTCATTCTTCAGAGCACAATTTTTGAGCGTAACAGACTTTTATCTCCTATATAAACAAATAATGGTTGCATAAATCAACTATAACATTGTTTATACATTCTATATGCATTGTGTCATATAGATTTTATTATGTAATAGTCATTTATATAGGAGTTATTGACCGTCAACACCTCAAATCCGGTTAATTTTGGACATTTAGCACGCGTAACACGTGCACCGTCTTTTGATCAATCGCAGATATTTTTTAATTCACTTACGCTTTTAATCAGATTTATATACAAAATTGAAACATACAAATCATTTTATATTCTGGTTAAATTTTCCATCCTATTCGAGTGAAAGTTTTTGTTTAATGAGTATAAGTAAATATGTAACACACTTGGCAAAATTTTAGCTTCGCTTTTTGCGATGGGTACTACTACGAACTGGCGAGGTCTAGACGTATCGGGATTGGTTTTTGTGATTCTGTAGTTATGCTGCTGCTTACAGGTCAAGTAATCGTGGCCTTGATTCCCTCCATTTTGGTTCAAGAGTCAGTTCTCCAATTTTTCAAATTTTGGTTCTCAAATTTTAGGAATTTCCATGTCACATTTTTAGAATGTGTTCATATTATTTTTAGTAAACGGGTATTGAGGTGTTATACCTAACTCCCAAATGTAAATAGCTTATTAGCTAAACTAGCAGCTTATATCTTTCCAATGGCGAAAAATTTCAAAATATGTGCTTTTTGGTGATTTCCATGGTGTAATTTCGGTGTATAAAACACCGTGAAAGTTACATAAAACCCATGGAAATTACTTTATTATATTTTATTTGCATTAATTAAATGATGTGTTCAATGTTTATACTGCAATTCATGCGATCATCAGATTAATTGATGAATATTTTTTGTCAGTTATTTTTTTATTTAAATCTGCTATACCAAAGCTCATTATCATTCAGGCTGCCTCGTGGTTCAGAGTTCGATCTCAAAGGTGGTATTAAGGTTTTTAGAGGTTTTCTCGAAAGTCTTAAACCTCAGTAGCAGCTCAGAGTATGGTAGATTGGTGTATTACCAATCCCGTGCCTCAGATGAGCACTTAAAGCTTTCGGTTCCTGTTATCGTTAGGTATAGTCGATAATCGTTAACATGTAGGTAAATACGGCGATGAGGATCATTTTTTTTTCAACCAAAACCAACCGTTTAGCTGGCAGAGGGGGGGGGGATACTTGACTCTAAAAAAAAATCGAAAAATTGTTATCACAAACTTACAATATTTTTTAAAAACCTATGATACACCACATTTTGGAGAGTACGAGAAAAAAATTAACTTCCCTACTTTACACGAACAGGAGCTACTTAACCCAAAAAATATTTTTCAATATAATAATAATATGTTACCACTTTGTTGCCGTGACTAATATGTATATTCATATCAAATTATAGCTTTCTAGTACTAATGATCTCTGAGTTAGACTGTGGACGGACGGACATAGTGAAACTATAAGGGTTCCTAGTTTACTTCGAAACCCTAAAAAGGGTGTGTCCAATCAATAAAATTAAAATAAAAAACAATCAATTTTCAATGAAACATTTTGAAAAATTTTGAAGCGTGCCTAAAAGTCAACTTAAAAGTTGATTTTAAGCACGCTACTAACTTAAGCACAAGTTTTACATCAGTTTCGCGTTTAAAATATTGATAATAATATTGGAAATTGTAGGTATATACTGTTATTTTCCAGTAACAACAACATGCTGAGCGCTAAGTTTAGGGGAGAGGAGAAATTGAAAAAAATGAGTCGCTGATAAATGTGGGCTAATATCGTTTCAATGTTTATTACAGTCGTTCACAGTAGCCCAAATAACTTTTATCTAATCTTATTTTCATATTTAATACGGTAATTAGCAAAATTTTACCTGTTGCGTCATTTGCGTGGTCTCTATTGTAATTTCCATGGACGCAAATGTTTTATATTTTTTTTTTAGAAAAAGTATACATCCAGTACGTATCGAATTTTTATGTGTTCTTTAAATTTGCATTAACTTTTGAAATGTTTGTGTAATTTAATTTAATTAAGCGATTTCAAAAATACCATGGAAATTACACGGAGAACACATTTTCGAAGAATCATCTTATGATGATGATGATGATATGATGATTAATCATATTTGTAACTTCATTATTTTACAATAATGAAGTTTCAAATATGATTAATCATTTAACAAACAGTGTGATGTCCCGCAGGCTATAAAAATTCAAGTATCTTATACACAAACTCGTTGCGAGTTGTAAAAATTTGTTCTGTTTTTAAACTGGTTACTTTTTGAAAGTCCACCGGTACATTAGCACGTGTTGTGGCACTGTTAGCGCTCTGATTCACCATGGACAGAATTAATTTCGTCATCAACGATGTGGAGTACTCTGGTATGTTTGTTTGATATTGTTGTTTATTTAAAACGACCTCATTATATAAATCTTTACCATTAGTGCTAGAAAGAATTGTTGAATTTGTGTGTAGAGAGTATTATATTCTTTGATTTGTGTTTTTAAACAGACAAAAAATGGAGTTTATCAGTATAACATGTATGTATGAACTATTGTTGGAGTTAGATAATATTTGTATGTGATCTATTTAGGTGTTCAAGCACATATACAAAATTTCGTTAATGCATGTGTGTATGTCTATATGTTTGTCCACGAATTTCTCGATAACTAAAACATATATCGGAAAAAATCTTTTTTTTTTTGTTTTAAGTCAGGTATATTTGAACATGGGAAATAGTTTAAGTTTCATTAAAATTGGTTCAGTGGTTTTTCAGATATGTGTATAGTTGATATTTGAAGTCGATGTATTTTTTTAAATTACTTTTATTTTGTGATTGCTTAGCAAACATGCAGATAACTCTCCTAACGACGATATATAAACATCATCTATAGACACTAAAGATGTTAAAGGTAGATACCTATATAAGTTGATTGGTAAAAGAGAGTACATACTAAAGAATTCAGTACCCGATTCTGATACTGAAATAGTAAAAAAATTAGGAATAGGTTAAAATTTTTTTAACAAACAAGCAGATGGGTCTCCTGATGGAAAGAGTTAACCATCGCCTATAGACATCAAAGATATTAATGATGCATTGCTATCTTGTAGAGAGTTCTAATGCCACATTCATAAGTTTACCGACTACGTTACCTTTTAAACCGGAACACGACAGTGACAAGTATGGTGCTATTGCGACAGGAATAGGTAAGGCGGTGATACCAGACCCGGGCGAGACAATGCAGAACTCTACCACCTAGTAGCCACGATTGTAGTGACTCGCATAGCCAATCAGTCGCCTTTTACGACCTACCTGACAGAACGGCAGTTAGCCTATTCTTCAAAGAGTCCCGACCCGATCCCGACCAAAAGAGACCGGAAAAAATTTTTTTTGGCCTAATCTATACATATAATAAAATCGTAGGAAAGTCAAAACTGTACATTGAATATTTTTTAAAAGAATGCTTGGGGCGTGATCTACAATCGATATCGAAGCCAAAAATATAGTTTTTAGAGTTTTTGTCTGTTTGTCTGTATGTATGTCCGGGGTAAAATCAAAAAGTACTGCATGGATTTAATTCAAATTTTGCATGAATATTACTGACAGGTCGGGTCAACCTATAGACTACATATTATCACGCTATCACCTACGGGGGAGGTGCTGTGCGGATTAAACGAAGTCCGCGCGGACATATCTAATAAAAATATTTATGTACGGACACCCCCGCTTAAATACCGAAGTTCATTGTTTACAAACGGTGACTACCACGTGGCATGTTTCGATTTAGCGCGCGCCTATTGGTACACTAATTTCGTTGAGGTTTATTACTGTGTGGTATGGCAATATTAACTATTTAAGATATTTTATTGGTTACATAAGACTATTGCGTCTTTTAATATGTGCAGTCTTTTACTGACTCGTGGTAAAGTTTCACAACGTCTCGCCCGGTACCGATATTTAGTAGGTACCACCGTCTTATCTATTCCTCCCACAATAGCGTAAATGCTGGTCACTGTCGGGTTTTGGTTTAGAGTGTAAGGTAGCTGGTTGAATTATGCATGTGGTATTGCTATCTCACCACACAGATAGCAAGGTACCATTAATATCTTTGGTGTCTATAAGCGATGGCTTCCCTTTTTATCAGAAGAGCCTTCTGCTTGTTTGCTATCTTATGTTATGTAAGGTCGGGGCAAAAGTATTTTCGTATTGTTTTTATAAAGGGACATATTTTTTAGGTATTTATTTTATTTATTTATAGTATGTATGTGCCGTTTTGATCGATGACTTGTTGCCATCTTGTGGGTAGTGCCATGATCCTATTCCTGTAGAAATCTTGGAATTTTTGATTTAAAAAAGCTGACAGGACGTAGTGTTTACAGTGTTCTTTTGAGGTTAGCTTTATGCTTCCTCAAGAGTTCTACAATGACTCAGGTAGAAATCTGATAGAGCAAGGTCAGGGCTATACGAAGGATGCATCAACACATCCCAGCCAAGCTCTCACAATTTTTGCTGCGTGGCTATAAATGAGTGCGGTCTGGCGTTGTCATGATGGAACACCACGCCTTTCTTATTTACCAGCTCCAGCCAGTTTTTCTCAATAGGCTTTTTAACCTCATCAGTTGCTGACAGTAGAGGTCAGAATCGACTGTTTTACCCGATGGCAAAAGCTCATAGTGGTCGATTCCTTTCCAATCCCACCATACACATAGCATTACTTTGTTCTGAGTCAGGACGGGCTTTACCACGGTCTTTGGGGCTTCTTTTTCTTTTTAATTCATCTTAATCTTTTTAAAACATTCTTATCGTAAGTCACCCATTTTTCATCACCCGTAATCAACCGTTTAATAAACAGTTTGGAATTGTTACGTTTCAACAAATTATCGCAAACGGAAACACGTTGCATTAGGTTTCTCTCAGTGAGATCATGTGGTACCCAAATGTCAAGTTTTTTCTTGTACCCAGACTTACGTAAATGACGTAATACTATTTTATGATCAACATCCAGTTCTTCAGCATTGTCGTAGCTACTAATATGTCGATCTTGCTCCACTTTCTCAAAAATGGCATTAATTGTATCTGTGACAGGGCGTCCAGAGCGAACGTCATCTTTCACACTAAAATTTCAAACTTGAAACGCTTGAACCACATTTGTACTACTTTACGTCCGTAAACCGCACAAATTTTATTCGCGCCGTTGGTTGCATTTTTAGCTTTTTTGTAATAAAACTTTAAAATATACCGAATTTATTTCGTCACATACGTTCATTTTGCTTGCTTGAACAACAAATGAAAAATGGCGGGAACTAGTTTTGTTTTTATTTATTGCATCTTCAAAATGTCACAATTTAATGGTATTAAAACCAGGCAGTTACATTCAGTTTAGTCAAAAAGGCTTGATTACTAATAATACATTTAAAATACGAAAATATTTTTGCCCAGACCTATTACGTATATAAAAAAGTTAGTATTACAGACACATTTTCATGTTTAGTAATGATTTCTTGCAGCTACTTTGTACCACTTAAATCGTCTTTCTGTATATAATGCTTAAGCAAAAATTGAATTAATTTTATATTTAATTTACCTATTATTCAATGAAATCCGTTATATCCATACTGATATTATAAATGCGAAAGCAACTCTGTCTGTCTGTCTCTTTAGGCGTATACTTTGGTTTAATTTTGTACAAAGATAGTTTGAGACCCGAGAAAGGATAGTTTTTATCCCGAAAATCCCACGGAAACGAGAACTATGCGGGTAAAACAACGGGACTTTTAGAATTTTTTCCCGCAGTCGAAGTCGTGGGTACAGCTAGTACGATATATTAAATATATTTTTCAAATTCGATATATACTAGTCTAACAGTCACACGCGACTTCGTCCTCGTGATCAAAAAACATTACTTCCGTTTGGTCAGTTAGGTCAAATAGTAGCCTATGTCACTCCAGGATATATAGTTTCCTAAAACTGAAAGGATTTTGAAAATCAGTCAAGTAGTTTTTAAGTTAAATTGTTACAAACAAACAAACATCAAATCTTTCCTCTTTATTAGTACCTATAGATATATAGATAAACAAAGTTATCTATTCTTCAAAATATATTAGTTTATAACTTGAATTTTCGTTACCTTCAGTTTAATACTTTTTTATATGTTCTTGAAGAAAATAATACCTTTAGTACCTACCTACAACAAGTTTGGCAAGGCCATTGGATCTATTCATCAAAGTAAATAATTAGTAAAATTGTAATGTTTTAGGAAAAATACGTCTTGTAATAACTCATAAAGTGTGTAATGTTGAAGGAAAAATACATGTAGTACCTAATAAATTTGTGTGTAATGTTATAAGAAAAATCAACTTTAATTTTTATTTCTCATCATAAAGTCATCGTGATTTGGTTTGGTTTCGTAAAACACGAAAATGTAATTTTCATCATACCAGGACCGAAAGTTTGAATTTCTTCTTTTGTTTGCGGGTAGAAAGATGCATGTATCAGACTGCTCACAATTAGTGACAGTTTAAAATTATGTCTTTTTTTGTTTTAATTTTCTTCCCATTACCTGTTTGAAATAACTCATTGCCATGGTAACCGCGCTGTTGTTATTTCAAAAACATAGTGATATACACGCGGCAATAACTTATTATTTAATAATAATAAAATAAACAAATATTGATCTAAGGGTTGAAATTTTTTGATTCTGATAAAATTACATAAGAAATATACATAGAAATAAACTTGTGTATAAAAAAATTACTGAATACAGTTGTGAAAAAATTTGTAACTTTTGGACCTGGTATAATGAAAAATAGTATATGCGCCACGGGAGGATAGCAGGACATTTCAACCCACGCTTTTGTCACCCTCGCTTTCGGCTCGGGTGACAATATCGCGCATTTCGTTTATTGAAATGTCCTACTGTCCTCCCTTGGCAAGTAATGTATTATTGTGTGAGGGCATAAATATTTGTATTTCTGAGTTTGGGTTTGTATTAGTATCTTCAAACCCGTATCCCCGAAGGGGTAGGCAGAGGTACAACAAGTGCACCCACGATTAGCCTAAGATACTTGGTCCCACAAATGTGATAGGTGGCAAGCCTATCGCCAACCGGGCACTTTCCAATCCCGGGCAACTTTGTGTTTATCGGGAAACTGAAAAAACATTTTTTTTTAAATTACCCGACCCGGGAATTAAACCCGGGACCTCATGTGGTCAACGCCAACGCTGGACCACTAGACCACAGAGGCGACGCGAGAGGTGTGTATTAAATTATATATTTCAGTATTTAAACATATATTTCTATGTATTAGTATCGTATCACGACTAAAAATATGCTTATTTTTGTCCAGGGAATATTTGTATTTATTTATATTTACGTCAGTTAAATTTGATATATTCTATTTCAACATGAGATATAACATCTATTAATGTTGTATGTGGCATTGAATATAAGCTATTACGTTCTAAAATACGAAAGTGAATGTTATTTTAATATGGAGGAAGGAAGACAAACTCTACCACCTTGTAGTTACTGTACTAGTTTTTCTCCGTGTTGGTCTGGCCTCCTTTGAAGAATTAACCATCAGCCACTCCGCTTGGTGGGGAATATGCACATTTTTTTAAAATATTTCATATATTATACCGTTACAAAAATTGAAAAAATATCTTGCCCAGATATTTTTATTAAGCAACCTTTTTATTAAGCATAACAACTAAGTTCTAAATTTAAGCTTAAATCCACAGACCACATTAATACTAATAGACACGCCATTGGGATGGAAATGTGTCACCGTGCATATGAGCGAACGCTCCAATTATTGTCAAAAATGTCATACACTTGTATTATATCGTTAAAACATAGAAACAAACAATGTTATACTGTTTTATCTTACCGAATGAGATGATAAAGTTTAAAAATTACCCTTGAAGTGATTTTATTTTATCAGTAATTAGTATAACTTTGTATTTCTGTGTGTAAATGCAAAACCCCGTGTTGGACCCGTGCTCCTTTGAAGAATAGGCCAACCGCCGTTCTGCCAGGCAGGTCATAAAAGGCTATACGAGTCACTACCATCGTGGTTGTGTTCTGCAATGTCTCGCCCGGGTCTGGTACCACCGCCTTACTTATTCCTGCCGCAATAGCATCAGTGTTTGTCACTGTCGTGTTCCGGTTTGGAGGGTAAGGCACCTGGTAAACTTATGCATGTGCCATTAGATCTCGCCACAAGATAGCAACGCACCATTAACACCTTTGGTGTCCATAGGCGATGGTTGACTCTTTCCATCAGGAGACCCATCTGATTATTTGCTATCTTATTATATAAAAAAAAGTTATACTGCCAAACTACGAACTTGTCTTGAAAGGCGCATCAATTTAATCTGTGCTTAAAACTTAAATTAAATCACGTACAATGTACACCCAATTAATTTCGAGTCCGTGCCAAATAATGTTTCGCCACGCCGCGCCGGTTTAATATTTTTGTAAAAACTTGTAAGTGGAACGTTAATGTTTATTATATTTCACGTTGCATTGTTAATTTGCTTTGGTTATTTTTTCAATTCAAGATAATTTAATGATCTTTGTTCGTTGACCGTTTGGCGCCGACTCAAAATAATTTTCGCCGTGTTGGTCCCGGCCTCTTTTGAAAATAGGCCAACTGCCGTTCTGCCAGGCAGGTCGTAAAAGGCGACCGATTGGCTATCGAGTCACTACCATCGTGGCTACTAGGTGGGAGAGTTCTGCATTGTCTCGCCCGGGTCTGGTACCACCGCCTTACCTATTCCTGCCGCAATAGCGTCAGTGCTTGTCGCTGTCGTGTTCCGGTTTGGAGGGTAAGGTAGCCGGTAAACTTATGTATATGGTATTAGACCTCGCCACAAGATAGCAACGCACCATTAACATCTTTGAGGTCTATAGGCGATGGTTGACTCTTTCCATCAGGAGACCCATCTGCTTGTTTGCTATCTTATGATATAAAAATAAAAATTAAAAAAAAATAATTAAATTTACATTGCATGTGTTTAAGACCTTGGTTATTTGTGTTGATGATAAAGGTTTGTTAATTTTGGTTTTCAGTTTTTGGTTAGTTTAATTTTTTGTTAAAAAGCTTTTATTTTATTTATTTTTTTGCTATAATCTACTTATTACTACATGATTTATTCTCAATTTATTCTGCAATTATTTATGCATTAGACGTTTTTCTTCCGTTGCATTTCATTCACATTCCATGTGTGTAGCCGCGTTGCAGATCCGATAGTAATTTAAAAGTAAATGACTCACAAATGTACTTGATAATGATGATTTTTATATTTCTTTTGACTACGTAGTGGGGTCAGAAGTGTCATCCACTACCACATTATTGGAATACCTTCGGAACACTCTCAACTTACGTGGCACCAAGTACATGTGCAAGGAGGCGGGGTGCGGGGCTTGCATCGTCAGTGCAGCTAAATGTAACGGGGATACTCCACAAACTGTCAACTCGGTAAGCATATTTCACTCTCTTCATGAAAGGAAAAAAATATTTGCAACAATATGGGTATTTAATAGTTATTACATATAAATAAGGACCACATTGGTCAATATATAGTATCTTCAAGCCCGTATCACTAAAGAGGTAGGCAGAAATACAACAAGTGCACCCACGATTAGCCGAAGATACTTAGGCCCACAATGTGATAGGGGGGGAAGCCTATCGTCAATCGGTCACTTATTTAATCTTTGTCAACATTGTTTTTATCAGATAACTAAAGAAAACACACATTATTGAATTGCCGGACCCAGAAATTGAACCCGTGATATCATGTGGTCGACACCGACACGGACCGCCAGACCACAGAGGCGACTCTTGCACAAATATTGAAAAAACCGGCCCAGTGCGAGTCGGACGCGTGCATGAAGGGTTCCGTACCATCTTAGTAAAAAATACGATTGTAGGGGGATAATATAATAATAATATTAATATTTCAATTTTTAGTATTTCTTTTTATAGCGGCAACGGAAATAGATAACTTTTTAAAATTCCAGCTTTCTAGCTATCACGGTTTATGAGATACAGCTTGGTGACAGACAGACGAACAGACAGCGAAGGCTTAGTAATAGGGTTCCGTTTTACCTTTTAGGTAAGGAATCCTAAAAAATATATCAGTTTAATAATAAAGTATCTTCACGTCCGTATCCCTGAAGGGGTAGGCAGAGATTATAACAAGTAATAATATTTATAATTTAACTAATTAAAATTAACTAACTAAAAAATAATAATTTTATCATTAGATATAAGAAAACAAGCAGCAAGCAGATAGCTCTCTTGATGAAAAGAGAAACCATTGCATATAGACGCCAAAGATGTTAATAGTTTATTGCTATCTGTGTGGCGGGATGGCATTTCCACATCCATATGTCTACCGGCTACCTTACCCTCCAAACCGGAACACGACAGTGACAATTATTGATGCTATTGCGGCAGGAATAGGTAAGACGGTGGTACCAAATACACGAGCGAGACGTTGCGGAACTTTACCGTCTCGTAGTCACGATGGTAGTGACACGTATAGCCCACGTTCACATTTTACGACCAGCCTGAAAAAGTGGCAGAGGCGTTTTCTCTAAAGGGAGTCCGAAACAAAACTAGGACCATTCTTTTAGGTCGTTTGCAAAAGCGTAACGACTCGTCAAACGTTGTTACTAACAAGTTTGACAAGTCGTCAACTTTTGCAAGCTGCTGACTTGTCAAACTTAGTTCCGGCCTCCTTTGAAGAACAGACCAACTGTCGTTCTGCCAGGCAGGTCGTAAAAGGCGACGGCGGCGAGTTCTGCATTGGCTTGACCGGGTCTGGTACCACCGCATTACCTATTCCCGCCGCAATAGCGTCAGTGCTAGTCACTGTCGTGTTCCGGTTTGGAGGGTAAGGTAGCCGGTAAACTTATGCATGTGGCATTAGACCTCGCCACAAGATAGCAACGTACCATTAACATCTTTGATATCTATAGGCGATGGTTGACTCTTTCCACCAGGAGACCCATTTTGCTTGTTTACTTTCTTAAAAAAAATATCATGAACTACGTGTACGAGTTCCGCTACGTCTTGCCCGAATTCGGTATCACTGTTTTACCTGTTCCTGTCATAATATCACCAGTGTATGGCACTGTTACTTCTTTCTACAGTAGTTACTGTAACACTTTTACGATATAGACCCAAAAGTAAACTTGTGCAACCATGGGGGTACCAAAGGGAGAGGGGAGGGAGGGGCAGTTGCTCCCCGTAGAATATATTTTCCTCTCTACTAACTATATAATTTTGTAGATAAAAATATAGTCTAAAAATATTACGGTTGTCTAGTCTAGTCTAAATATATAAATACTAGAATATATATAATAAACACCGAAACCCGGAAGTACAAACATTTATGCTCATCACACAAAGGTTTGACCCAGTCGGGGATCTAATCCCGTCCCCGAGCCTCGTCAATCGCGTAGTCAGGGTCGCTAACAACTCGACCAATGGTTCGGTCAAATAATAGGAGTGCATAAAATATGAGTGTATATATCATGCGATAACAAACTAGTAGATGGCATTCTTGATGGTAAAAGGCAACCATCGGTTAATGAAACCAAAAATTTTACAGTTGCGTTGCTATCGTTGTGGCGGGATGATAACGCCGTATGTAACATTTACGTAGCTAAAATCTACCACCTGGTACTAGTAGTCACGACGGAAGTGACACGTATAGATAATTTGCCTTTTATGAACTAGATGATAGAATGTGGCTTGTTTTTCGATGGGTGCCCGGACCAACACAAAGAAGTGAAGGGAATTTTCGGCTTTAGGTCATTTCATAGAACAAAAACTCCTCTTATAAAAAGTACTGATGATATACGGTAGGCTATCGATGAAAGAATAATCACTTGAAATACTACACTGGTATTACAATTGGTAGCACTACTTTACCTAAACCTGTCGAAATAGCGTCAGTGCTTGTCACTATCGCGTTTCGGTTATGAGATTTATATTACCGGTAAACTTTGGCATTTGGTATTACCATCTCTACACACACAATGAGTGACGCAACATTAACATCTTTGATATGAAATAATTGTCTCTTTTTATTAGAAGAACCATCAGCTTGTTACTATAAAATTATATTAAAAAGCAATTATTTTTCGTAGTGTATGGTGTCCATCACATCGTGCAAAGATTGGCAGATAAAAACGATTGAGAAGCTTGGTAACAGGAGAGATGGATATCATATCTTGCAAAAGACTCTCGCTGAGAACAGTGGTTCCCAGTGTGGATACTGCAGTCCTGGATGGGTTATGTCTATGTACAGGTAAATTTAAGCTATTACTTTTCTATGTAAATGGACTGGGTCTAGAACTCCTCTCAACCATATCATCTGACATTCTTTCAAGCAGTTTGCGAAATGACAAATGAATGGCTTAAATTTTTGACTGCTAGGTGATGGAATTCTGCAACATCTCCTTCGGTACCACCACTGCCTTACTTATTCCTGCCGTAATATCATCACCGATAGCCACTGTCTTGTTCTGGTCGAGAGGTCTAACCGTTAAATGTATGCATGTGGCATTACACGGATAGCAATGAATCATTAAAATCTTGGATGTATTTAGGCAATATTTGTTTCTTTATTCTAGAAACCATCTGTTTGTTAGTAATCTTGTGATATGAAAAAGCAACATAGGAGACCTTGACCAAAATACTGAGAATTAATTAATGAAATATTGAGCGAAGATGTAAGGAGTTATTGAAACGGGGGCCAGGAATTATAAAAACATATTGTGTAATCTGTAAATCATAACAAGCCGGAACAGTCTTAGGTATTCGGTTTTTCCTGCTTACCTGGAAAAAGAACGGATGTTATGAAATATATTAAGTAAAATAATTTAAAGATGGATTTTATTGATGCATTGGTATAACTGGGAAAACCTCTATAGCACTGAAGAGCAAAAAAATTCTTCCAGTTATGCAATGTTCTTTTTTATTTCTTAAAGTTGTATGTCATAAATTATTATTATTTTTTTGGTTTAATGGCTATTACTTTGTTATGGTTTCTGACAATATCTAGTCAGTCATGTAAAAGACATATATTTATTTATTTTATTTATTTATTTAACTCTTCATGTACAAAAAAACATATCTATACACAAGTATTATATAAATTACACTATGTACAAAGGTGTGCTTAGCTCTTTAAGAGATCTCTTCCAGCAAAACCTGTACAAAGACAGGTGTTGGAGAAAGTTTATAAAAAGCAGGTAAGCGTACATTAGAGCTTAAAAGCGTAACTCATGCAACATATAGGTTCATGCAATTAAATTTAAACCAATAATTGTATTATTTAAAAAAAAAAATAAGAATAATATTGAAAAAAAAAGAAATAGTAAAAAAAACAGGAAAACCAAAAAGAGCTAATTTCCCAAATCGATACATCATAGTTAAATAAGTTAAACCATTACTCTAAAAATAATAATAATAAGACCAGCAAAAAAAATTAAACAAAGCTTATAATAAACTTAAACTTCTAAAAACTTATAAAAAAAAATTAAACAAAACTTATAATAAAATAACAAACATAACGAGAAAAAGACCTCCAGGATTACATGTTAGAAAGATAATACTGTTTAATTTTCTGTTTGAAAGAACCAACAGTCTCACATTTTTGTATATGGTAAGGTAGCTCATTCCATAGTTTAGTCGCCAATATTGTAAAAGAGTTACCAAAGAAACACGTATTGTACGATGGAACTGAAAAATATTTGATATTAATAAATCGACGAATTGGTCGGCTACTAGGAGGAGCTAAATTAAATCGCTCACGCAGATAAGGCGGAGTAGATTTGTTAATTATATTATATAATAAAATTAGTATATGGGCATTCCTGCGGAGGCGAATCGGAAGCCATTGTAACTCTGAGCGGAAATGGGAAACGTGGTCGAATTTACGCAAACCGTAAATAAACCTGATGCATAGATTCTGAAGACGCTCAAGTTTCATATTTTGCTCATCTGTGATATCTAAGTAGCAGACATCAGCATAATCCAAAAGCGGGAGGAGGAAGGTGTGGGACAGCAGTATTTTTGTATTATGAGGAAGAAAGTTCTGAAGTCTTTTAAGCGAATGAATGAGTAATGAAACTTCTTACTAATTTCATTTATGTGCTGGGTCCATGTTAAGTTATCATCCATGATAAGGCCCAAGTTTTTTACCTTATCGGTGAAGGGAATAGGGATATTATTATATTTCACTTGTTATAATGTTGCAAAATCAATCCTGTTACGTAACTGTCTACTGCCTATAATAATAGCCTGTGACTTCACTGGATTCACTAAAAGACCATACGACTCAGCCCACTACCGAATGGAGTCCAGATCACCGTTGATTGCGCTAATAGCTGAGTCCAGATCAGCCAAAGTTGCGTGTCTGTAAAGTTGCAAATCATCTGCATATAAATGGTAGGAGGAAGAAATGATTTTAGTGACAACATTAATAAAAATGGAAAAAAGTAAAGGTGATAATACGCCTCCTTGTGGAACTCCAGCAACCAGAGAAGTCCATTCGGAACAGGCTTCCTCAGAGCGAATAATTTGCTGGCGACCACGAAGATAAGAATTGAACCAGTTTATCACAGAGGACGACACATTGAGGGAACCGAGAATACCCAGAAGTATATCAAAGTCAACCGAATTGAATGCATTACTGAAATCTAACAGAGTAAGGATGGTAATCATTTTATTATCCATAGCTTGCCGAATGTCATCTGTGACCTTTATGAGTACTGTAGTGGTGCTGTGAGATGGACGAAATCCAGATTGAAATGGACTTAGTAAATTATTCTTTAAAAGAAAATATGTTAATTGCTTACTGATGGCATTTTCGAATATTTTGGAGAGTATTGGTAGAATAGAGATCGGCCGAAAATGAGAGGGATCAGTGGGATTTGGTATTTTTGGAATCGGAATGACGTAAGCATTTTTCCAAGTCGTAGGGAACACCTCATTTACTAAAGAATAATTTAGCGTATGAGTAAGGGCTGGTGTAATAATGTCAGCAATTGGCACAAGCATTTGTCGGCATAAGTTGTCATACCCGGCCGCCTGAGATGAAATAGACAAAATAGTCTTCTTAACTTCATCCTCTGTGATATCCCGAAAAACAAACAAATCAAAGTTATGAAGTGAAGGAACTGAAAGAGACTGTAAACAGGAAGTTTTTGTGATTCAGAAACCTTAATAGGGGGAGTTGAAAAGAAAGTATTTAAACAATTTAAATTAATTGACATTTTTTAATATTAACGACTCTTAGAAAAAAAGTAATAAATTATGTTGTTTGTGAATGTTCAAATTGTAAATTTCTTCGAGTAAAAGTTTTAAATTATAATTCAAAATATAAACTTCCTCGTGTTGGTTCCGGGCTCCTTTGTAGAATAGACCAACTGCCGTTCTGCCAGGCAGGTCGTAAAAGGCGACCGATTGACTATGCGAGTCACTATCATCGTGACTACTAGGTGGTAGAGTTCTGTATTGTCTCGCCCGGGTCTGGTACCACCGCATTACCTATTCCTGCCGCAATAGCGTCAGTGCTTGTAACTGTCGTGTTCCGGTTTGGAGGGTAAGGTAGCCGGTAAACTTATGCATGTGGCATTAGATATCGCCACAAGATAGCAACGCACCATTAATACCTTTGGTGTCTATGGGCGATGGTTGACTCTTTCCATCAGGAGACCCATATGCTTATATATATATATATATAAAAAACTACTTAAGGTAATTTTGAAGAGTCATTTTTTTATATAACTATCGAATCGGAACTCGGTCTTATACTGAGATATACCGACCAGTATGGAAGCAAAAAAATACTGCTCAAACCAAAGTATATTTTGTAATTGTGTTGTAAGTTATTATTTATTAAGCTAGTTGGAAAAATAAGCGAAGTCTACCGAGTCAACAAGTAGTTACAATTTTAATGTGGATCATCTGCATTAATTTTAAATTAATTTTAACTTTAAACAAAATTTGTTAATGTGAATAACAACGGGTCATTAAGAACTTGTCTGAAGCTGACGGTTACATGTTACCTTCTGTGGGATTAGCTACTTATTTGCTATCTTGTGACATATAAAAACATTTTTTTGTATTGTAAGTTGTCTACAAAAATGACATAAAATGTGATATTAAAATACTATCGTTACCTACCACAAACCTTAGAAATGATAATTCTGTGAAGGTTTTTTTCATAAAAACCTGAACTAACAAAGTAACTATTTATGTTAAAGTATATTTTTAGTCTTTTACAGAAGAAATCTCTAACTATGCTAGAAATAGAAAATTCTTTAGCAAGTAACGTGTGCCGATGCACTGGATATAGGCCAATTTTAGAAGCATTCAAAAGATTTGCCAAAGATTCACCTAATCCTATTCAAGATATTGAAGATCTTACACTGTGTCATAAAACTGGAGAAGTATGTGACAAAAGTAACTGCAAAGATGAAGATTGGTGTTTAGTATCTAAAGAAGAATTTCCAAGTAAACTAATATACCTAAAATTGCACGATGATAAGAATTGGTTTAGAGCTTCAACGTTAGATAACGTTATTGATATACTTTTGGTAAACGGAACAAGTTCTTATATGCTCGTTGCAGGAAATACTGGCAAGGGTAAGTATAACAATTTTGCTATAAAATAAAGCTAAGAATACCTGTGCGAATAATTCGTAATAATTTCAAATTTAAATTTGCCAAAATATGTCAGCATTGCTGTATTGCGTCTTAATGTATACCAGTATGATTAATTAATTTACAAAAACCAAAGCAGTAATATATTTTTTAGTTGTTGATGCTGGTAGAACAAGCAATTATCTATACAATGATATAAAATTTATTTGGAGTAATAATAATAGGTTTTCTCTAAAATGGGAGGCAAACATCTTAACCTTTTGGCAGAGCGACAAAAAAGGAACTTTTTGACGAGGGGCAAAATGACTAATTGCAAGAAAGACACATATATAATATATCGGTAGTAGTTTATTTTATTTTTACACACGGCTTAAATCACTGAATAGAAAAGTTCAATATGTAAAAATCTAATAGTGTGGTAAAAAAAAACAAAATAAACTACTACAGATATATTAAATATGTGTCTTTCTTGCAATTAGTCCTCTTTTGACTCTCGTCGAAAAGTTCCTTTTTTGTCGCTTTGCCAAAAACTCTACTTTTTGAAATAAGTAACGAGGGGTGTGATATAAGTAACGAGTATTTATAATTAATTATAAATACTCGTTACTTATATCATAAAAGTATTTTTTATTCATTTATTCCATTAATGTTATTATAGCAAATTTGTTGAAAATGACCTTCATAAAATTTTGCACACTGCGTTAGTGATGGACATAATATTATTTTTATAGTTCTTGAATTTCTATTTATGTACAGTTGTTCTAAATTAGAAGTTAGGGTAGCAGGTAAATTTGGACTTGGACCTCCTTTGAAGAATAGGTATACCATTTGCAGTTTTTTTCTGTTCTGTTCTGTTAAATAAATAGTTAAATAGTTTTAAATAGTTCTGCCAAGAAGTATTTAAAAGGCGAATGATTGACTTAACATATCACTATCATCATGCTTATTAGGTGGAAGAGTTCCGCAACGTCTCACCCGGGTTTTATACTACTGCCATGGTAGAACTACCATGTATTCTGTGCCGCTGCTTAACTTATTCCTACTACTATAGCTTTAGGGCTTGTTACTGTCGTATTCCGGTTTAGGGGGTAAGATATCCAGTAAATTTATAAATGTGGCACCAAAGGTGCTGGGAAGATCTTAAATGCAGGCGATGTTTGTATCTTTCTATCAGAAGAGTGATCTGTTTTTTGCTATCATATGATATAAAAATTGGTTAAGTGCATGTTAGGCTATGCAAAATATGGGGGTTTGAAGTTGTTTATCGAAGTAATGCGGACTAAAAAAAAACTTTTATTGCTTCATACTATGAACATTTTAACTTATTTAACGTCAATAACGAATACATCCGCACCACAAGTTCATCGCCTATAAAGTTGGTCGACTAATTACTCAAAAAACCTGTAAAGCCTATCGAGTCGTAATAGTTTTCCTTTAAACTTTATTACATTTACTACTACCATACATACCAAAAGTTTAGGCGGCAGTGGGGGGGGAGGTCTTTCACAAAAATTAGCACTATAAAGCTTTATATTTCACAAACGAAACCTTTTATCAAAAAATTTTTGACACAAACCTACTAATATTTTTTATAAATAAATCCAACGGTACCCCAAATACATTCTCACTTTACATGTAGAGGAGCTACTCTAAAACAATATTTATTAAGATTTTATGTATGTTACCACTTTGTTGCCGTAACTGATGTGTATATTCATGGCAAATTACAGCTTTTTAGTACTAAGAATCTCTGCGCCAGACTACGGACGGACGGACATAGTGAAACTATAAGGGTTTCTAGTTTGCTCTGGAACCCTAAAAAAGCTAATAACATGATTTTACATACACACCAAGTGGATAGCGACGCAACATTAGCGTCTTTGCTATATATAAGCAAAGTCTACCCCTTCATCCTGAGACTCATCTACTTACTTTACAAAATAGTAATTTCATTAGATAATAATATATATGTCGCAGTGAAATTGTCAATACCGTTAGATTATAATCTACCTAAATGATATAGTTTAACTGCTAACCTAACCTAACCAAATTATAAACTCCCTAGGTAGATTATAATCTAACGGCTATTGACAATTTCACTGCGACATATATAAAGTAACAAGTAATATATAATAGTTACTTTCAAAGGTCCGGTCAAACTTTCAGAGGCAGTTCAGAAACGATATGTTCGATTTATGTAATAAAAAAATAATTTGAAAAATTCAAAATTTATTTTCATCCGATACAAAAAAAAAAAACAACATGCATGGATATAATTTCAATTACGCAAAACTTGAACTAAAATATTTTAGTGCCTTCATCTAAATTAAATGTGATTAGTAAAAACGTACTATTGGATTGGTAAAAAACGACAGATTACCTAACAGTTACTATCGTGATTATGGGTAAATGTAAAATGACCCACTGTTGCTGACAGTAGAGATCAGAATCGGTGGTTTTACCCGGTGGCAAAAAAGCCCATAGTGGACGATTCCTTGCCAATCCCACGATACACATAGCATCACTTTGTTTCGAGTCAGGCCGGGCTTTGCTACGGTCTTTGGGGCTTGTCCATGCTTCAACCATGATCTTTTTCGCACATTCTTATCATAAGTCACCCATTTTTCATCACCCGTAATCAACTGTTTTGTTTAAGAAATTATTCGGAGTTTTTACGTTTCAACAAAGAATCGCAAATGGAAACACGTTGCATTATTAGGTTTCTCTCAGTGAGATCATGTGGGGTACCATAATACCACGGTACAAAGGTCAAGTTTTTTCTTGTACCCAGACTTTCGTAAATGACGTAAAACTGTTTTATGATCAACATCCACTTCTTCAGCAATGTTGTAGTTACTAATATGTCGATCTTGATCCACTTTCTCAAAGATGGCACTGATTTTATCTGTGACAAAGCGTCCAGAGCGAACCTCATCTTTCACACAAAAATTTCCAGACTTAAAACGCTTGAACCACATTTGTGCTACTTTTTTACATTTTTGTAATAAAACTTTAAATGTACCAAATTTCTTAGTCACATACATTCATTTTTCTTGCTTGAAAAACAATTGAAAAGTGGCGGGAACTAATTTTTATTTTTATTCTTAGAATCTTATATCTTCAGAATGTCTCAATTGACTGGTATTAAAACCAGCCAGTTACATTCACTCAAGCCAAAGGGGTTTGATTACTAATAATACATTCAAAATACGAAAATACTTTTGCCCGACCTATTATACAAATATACATTGTACATTATTATACAAATAATTACACATTACGCAAATAAATAAATTTGGAGTGTCTGTTTGTAATATTAAAATAACCGGTTTTAACTAAATGCATGGATGTATACACGGTGCACATACCAAAATAACACTTTTTACTATTTTTGTCTGTCTTTTTATGTCTGTATATTTATGTCTGTCCGTCTGTCTGTCTGTTTGTTCCGGCTAATCTCTGGAACGGCTGGACTGATTTTGATGGGACTTTCACTGGTAGATAGCTGATGTGATAAGTTGTAACTAAGGCTACTTTTTAGAAAAAAACACGCGAAAAGTCGTGGGCACAGCTAGTATATAATATAGGAATATTGCGGCGATACTGTAATAAGCGAAACCAGGTAACTTTACAACAAATATAATTGAGAAAAAGTACAATAGTGTTATTTGAAAAAAAAATCTCTTATTGTCTGTTTAGGTCCTGGTTCCCTTTGAAGACTAGATCATTTGCTACTTTATAAGTCAGTTTATAAAAAATAAAATTTCATTAGCATTGTGGCTACTGATGATTCTGGTCTATTATACTTTTTAGGTAGTACGATAATAATGGTGGGATCATCGTGAATACTGGATCAGTTGTTATAGCTGTTCAGCGTCTTACGGGCTTACCGTATACCTTTTCGTGCTTGTGACTTTTGTGTTTGGAATGTAGATTGTAAAGCAGTCGGTAACATATTTATGCCTAGTTCCTATAATCAACAATTCGTCATTCGCAGCAGTAACCATGAGCCACCAATTTATTAATAAGGCATTCCTCATATTGTTTGGACACATAACTATTACGGCTCGTTTTACTGATATAGGAATCATACATTAGTATTAAATTCCTTTCCGAGTTTATAACAAAGATGGTAAGATGAGCTATATTGTTAAATATATATAAAAAAAACATATCAATACGATTGGAAAAAAGTTTAAGATTATATTTTATTTACAGGTGCCTATCCTATAGACGAATACCCGAGAATTTTAATAGACATAAGTGGAGTAATAGAACTCAAAAACTATTACTTCGATCAAAATTTAATCATAGGAGCTGGGACAACTTTATCAGAACTCATGGACATATTTGAAAAATTGGCGAATCTAGAATATTTTAACTACTTGAAAGTGCTCAACGAGCACTTGCAACTTGTGGCTCACATTCCTGTAAAAAACGTATGATCTGATTGTTTGTTATTTAAAAACGTACACATATGTATATACATTTATTAAGGACGAATCCCTTACGTGGTAAGCAAAGAGAGCCAAGTGCTATACGTCACGATCCTTGCAGGTTTGTCTTGTGTTCTCCGTATTTATTACTCTCTTCATATAAACACGCCAATCGCGAAGACTTTTGATACTACCTTCGGACAGCATCAGATCAATTTCATTACAGCATATTAGTCTTGGTCTTCCCTGTTTTCTACATCCTTCCATATTCGCATTGTGCATCTGTTTTGTTACCAATATTTATCAATTTATGTACTTGTACTGTTTCAATACAATATTCATCAACAAATGCACTTTTACTGTTACAGAATAAGATAATTATAATTTATTTCCCAGCGGTTTCACTAACACTTGTGTGTCATCAGGATATTTATGAATATTTTTTTAACCTTTTATCTAACGAGTACATTAGTTCTACTATGTTAGATGATGTAAGAATCCACGTAGCATGCTATTTCACATTTTTACACCAACATTTTCTTTAGGCCTGACCTCTATCTTACATTGATTCGGGTTCGATTCCCGACTGGGACAAACATTTGTGTGATAAGCATAAATGTTTAGATTTCTGGGTTTAGATGTTTATTAAATATTTATTTGAGTATTTATATATTGTGTAATTTATACATTAATATTGGCGTCTGACATCCAAAGTACAAGCATATAATTTGCTTACTTCGGAGTTAGATCCATTATGTAATTTGTCTAGTGATATTTATTCATTTATTTTATTCACTTCTCTGACTTTAATTTAAATGAAATTAATATAATTGATTTTTTAGAAACATTAGTAGAATATTCTATTGAACAAATTTTTAAATCGATCGATATTATCGACTTGGCTGCTGCCATTTTCCTGAAATTTACTAACCATAGTTACTTATTCTAGATACATGGTTGACAGCATATCTGAATACAACATTAATTTATTAATCTTTAGATATTCATTTCTGACTTTATTTTAGATTACTTACTTTATTGAAAAAATAAATGCTTCTTCTTTACAGTTGGGAACCATAGCCGGAAATCTTATGTTAAAAAACCAGCATCCAGAATTTCCATCAGATATATTCTTACTTTTGGAAACAGTTGGAGCTCAAATAACTATAAGTAAGACAAATACTTTTATTCAAGCTTTTATTTACTCTAGAATTCTTTAAAATCACCTTTATTAATATCGAGTGGTTCGATTCCGATCGAGAGATTTTCAGGGAAAGATGATTGTATATCAGGATCTAAGTGCTAAATGTTCATAAATTATATCCCAATATCCACACTAATATTATAAATGCGAAAGTAACTCTGTCTGTCTATCTGTCTGTCTCTACTTCACACCTAAACCAGTGAAAGATGATTGTATATCAGGATCTAAGTTCTAAATGTTCATAAATTTTATCCCAATATCCACATTAATAAAAATGCATAAGTAATTCTGTCTGTCGGTCTCTTGTTCACACCTAAACCACTGAACCGATTTGGATGAAATTTGATACAAAAATAGTTTGAGACTCGAGAAAGGACATAGGATAGTTTTTATCCCGGAAATCTCACGGGAACGGGAACTATGCGGGTAAAGTCCCGGAACTTTTATTTTATAAATTTTTCCACGCGGACGAAGTGACGGGCACAGTTAGTTTATAGTATTATTCCTGTACATTAGTATTGTCAAGTGAGAAAATTATTTGGAATGGGTGTTCCAAGTTTTCAAGCAATTTATGAAACATGAAGAATGTAGCTGCCGGTGCCGTGTCGGTCGTCGCGTCAAGTAATGTCGTTGTCGGGCCGGGGTCGGTGCCGGGCCGGCCAATGAAGAAGCGCCCATTAGCTATGCGAGTCACTACCATCGTGACTACTAGGTGGTAGAGTTCTGCATTGTCTCGCCCGGGTCTGGTATCACTGCCTTACTTATTCTTGCCGCAATAGCTTCACTGCTTGTCACTGTCGAGTTCCGGTTTGGAGGGTAAGGCAGCCGGTAAACTTATTCATGTGGTACTAGACCTCGCCACAAGATAGTAACGCACCATTAACAACTTTGATGTTTTTAGGCGATGGTTGACTTTTTCCATCAGAAGACCCATCTGCTTGTATGCTATCTTATGTTATAAAAATAAAAAACCTTATCTATAAAGACTATTTGCTTTATATGTTTGCTTGTTAACTAGGATAGCCAACTTTGTGTGTTCGTCTACATACTGATACATTGTCACTTCAAACTAAGTTCTCACTTAAAACTCAGATATCGAATCGAGCAGAAACCCGTAATTTGAGCCGAATGCACCATAGCATCATACTTTAGGCTGAATGTTTTCTAGACTAAAATATATTGTCCTAAATTTTTCAGTAAATCTTTTTAAAATAAGAAAAATTATAACAATGCAAGAATTTTTGAGAGAAAATATGGAGGGAAAAATTATATTAAATATTCTTTTACCGCCATTGAACAACAGTTGCAAAATCGTGACATTTAAAGTAAGTCTTCTTAATCTATATTATATTATAATATTATAAATGCAAAAGTTTGGATGTTTGGATGGATGTTTGTTACTCAATCACGCAAAAACTACTGAACGAATTTGAATGAAATTTAGCAAACAGGTAGATGATGACCTGGAATAGCACATAGGCTACTTTTTATCTCGGAAAAGTTAGGTGATCCCGCGGGATTCACCGAAAACGTTTATCATGCAGCGGGCTGCACGCTGCAGCTAGTTTTTTATAAATTACAAGTAGGTAATAGTTCCATGATAAATGGCATTATTATGAAACTGAATCATATCACTTTAAGTTATTAGTTTAGTAATTTTATAATATTCTAGCGACCCGCCCCGGCTTCGCACGGGTAGTGCAATACCTACATGTTTAACTTTTAACTTCCTGTTACATATGTAGACAAAGAAAAAAAATACATATACATATCGATTTTCATAATGATATATATATATATATATATATATATATATATATATATATATATATATATATATATAAACCGGTAGTATCATACTTCAAAAAGTTGTTGCAGAAGTTTATGACCTAGTCGTCATAGAGCTGACAATGTACTGACGATTGCTTAGTTTCAATATTAGAAATGTACCAAAAGACAAAACTTCTGGGACTCTTTTGTTCGATAGTTCCAATCCTGATTTAACTATCGTGCTTGTACATAATAATATATGGAGGATCTGTATATAGTATATGAAGTGCTTCTCTATTGCTGCCAGTTTTAGCGCCATGTTCAAGCCATGTGAATGAAATACAACTGCAATACTGGTAAGCCGACTTGTTACGTAAATATGAAGTACTATCGACCTGCCCGCGGTTTCACCCGCGTAATTTTGGTTCCCGAGGGAATATCGGAAAGGTTTATACACTTAAACCTTCCTCAAGAATCAATCTATCTAATAAAAAAACCGCATCAAAATCCGTTGCGTAGTTTTAAAGATTTAAGCATACATAGGGATATAAGGACATAGGGACAGACAGAGAAAACGACTTTGTTTTATACTATGTAATGAAGTTTAAAGTTGTTTCGTTAGACTTTTTTGTCTACTATCCGTTACTATATATAAAACGTTTACTGGTAGAATATGTCTTTAGATTTTAGTTTGCCTGGTGCATATTTAGTAGAATAAAATTAAAAAAGAAAAATAAAATAAGTTTACATATTAGATTACCTTTAGGACAAGTACCAAAACAGGAGAAGGCTTGTTAGGTTAGGGTAGGTCAAACCCTGAAAATTATTAGTAAATATTATAAATATTAATAGTAAAATTATTAGTAAATGCAATGCAATGACACTTAACGGTACTTTAAAAGACCGTTTTTATTTCCCGTAAGCGATATGCATACTCGTTACAGATCTTACTGATAGCGATACAGTGCCGCTAGAAGCATACTATAATTTCTTTTTATTTCAGATTATGCCTCGTTCACAAAACGCACATGCAATTGTTAATAGCGGATTCTTTTATCAATTTAATAGATATAACAGAGTATCTTTCTCTAGAATAGTTTACGGCGGTCTTGCGCCAAACTTTAGCAGAGCATTTAAAACTGAAAATTTCCTCATTGGTAAAGAACTCTTCACAAATGAAATTTTGCAAGCAGCTCTCGGAGTTCTTGATTCAGAGCTGGTGATCATTCCAGAACCACCCAAGCTTTCTGTTGAGTATAGAAGACATCTTGCTTTAGCATTATTTTATAAAGTAAGTTTTTTACCTACTATTAAATTTACTATTACTATAAAGTAAAATTAACATTTTTATTTGACTTTCTTAAGTAAGGGATAGAAATAACCAGTTATTCAGAAATCAGAAATACTTTATTTAATAAAACTTTTTACAAGTTATTTGGACACGTCAACATATTTTTTTTAAAACTACGCGGCCACACACTGAGAAGATCCGGCGGAAGAAATTCAGCGGGATTGTCTTTTTTTTCATATTGTATAATTTACTAACTTGTAATATTTTTCATATTTGTTTCATGATATCTTTAACTATGTATAAGGATTGATTGTTTGTTTGGGGTTTTGTGTCTGTGCATCTATATTTTTCACCTCATCTTCTAAGTGATTGGACTATTTTTAATAATTTTGTTACATTACTCATTACAACAACAAGTAGATGATTCTTCTAATGATTAGAGATAACTATTACCTATGCATACCAGAACTTAACCAACTCGTTAAAATGTATGCTGTTCTATCATCTGTTATAACCTATTTAGAATAATCAACCGAAAATTTCAAAGTTTCAGGCGTTACTTTATAAAAATCCATAATAAGAAAAGTAAAAACGGTAATTTAATTTACATTTTCTAAGCAAGCATTCCAAATATATTCACATGTGACTTCTGCAAAGTACAAAACATGAAAAGTAGTGTAAAAATGTGTCAATCTACCATAAGTCGGGCATAAATAAGACTTCAGCGACACATTTGTCTTTGAAAATCCATTATATCTCTACCAAATCACTAGCACAAATGTAATGAAATCCACAACATCGGCAATATAACACACGTTATCACAGACGATATCAAAGACGCCACCGCTGTTGACGTGACGTGGTGTTGTCAGTTTAAAATATTTGCAAAATTTTAGGGAAATCGAAGGAAAAATACAGGAATTTTAAAATATAATACTTTTTTATAAATAGAATCATTTCTTTGTTTTGATAGTATCATTGACATTTCTGATTACTCTTTTTTAGATGAACAGGGTTCTTACTATGAAATAAACTATAGGGCTCGTGAATTCAATTTCATTTAAGTAAATTTTATGAGCCGAATACTTGAAAATAAGAGTGAGGTTGTTCGTGACACCCTATATAATCCACCAAAATTAATGGTCTATATAACGCAAAATAATTACAAATTAAATAAAAAAAAATCATATCATAAAATAGCAAACAAGCAGATGTGCCTCCTGATGGAAAGAGTCAACCTCCGCTCTAAAACACCAAAGATGTTAATGGTGCGTCGCTATCTTGTGGCGAGGTCTAATGCCACATGCATAAGTTTACCGGCTGCTTTGCCCTCTAAACCAGAACACGACAGTGACAAGCACTGAAGTTATTGTGGCAGGAATAGATAAGATGATGGTACCAGATCTGGGCGAGACAATGCAGAACTCTATCACCTAGTAGCCACGATGGTAGTGACTCGCATAGTCAATTGGTCACCTCTTATGGCCTGCCTGGCAGAACGGCAGTTGGCCTATTCTTCAAAGGAGCCCGGATCAACGCAGTGGAAAGCCCGTACCAACAGGAGGAAATTATTAATGTATTTGCATAGATTAATCAGTTTTAGCAAAATAAAAACAAAAAAATACAATATTACGCGTCAAGACTAAATAATCGATGTACCCGTAGTCTTCTCGTGGTTCATATATCAATCAAACTTGTATTTTATTAATGTATCTTTTCAGGGTCTATTGTCAATATTTCCATCAAACATAATAATGTCACCTAGATATACATCAGGAGCGGCGAAGATACACGACACGCGTCCAGTGTCAGACGCTCGTCAAGAGTTTGTCACAAATCCTGCACTATGGCCTCTTAATAAGCCTATGCCTAAAATTGATGGATTGGTAATATTTTTATACACTATAAACCGATTTCTATGAATTTGTATAATTTTTTCTGTCGCAGTCACATCAGTAGGTACCTAGTTACAGTATCTGATAAACTTATTTGGTGGTTTATTGGATGCCACACGGATATAAAAGGATAAACATATTTTTGAATAATTAGTCGCCTCTGTGGTCTAGTGGTCCAGCGTTGGAGTTGACCACATGAGGTCCCTGGCTCGATTCCTGGGTCGGGCACTTTAAAAAAAAAGTGTTTTTTCAGTTTTCTGAGAAACACAAAGTTGCCCGGGATTGGAAAGTGCCTGGTTGGCGATAGGCTTGCCACCTATCACATTTGTGGGACCAAGTATCTTCGGCTAATCGTGGGTGCACTTGTTGTACCTCTGCCTACCCCTTCGGGGATATGGGCGTGAAGATATTTTTTGAATAATACAAATCTCAACTCTCTCTTTCAATAGGACTATTTGCTGATTTCTTGCTTTCTGATAATATAAAAAGGCATAGAAAACAATCAAGTAAATAAATCACGGTAGAAACGGTTACATAATTTAAGGGGATAAGATAATACTAAATTATCAAATTTTTAAAACCTTTGCTACATTTCTTTAATATGCATAATTCTCAGAAAAAAACATGAAAATAGCTAAAGATCTTCAAATGGGAAACTTGCATCATCAGATCAAGATTACTATGATGTCATTTGAGTAACATAATACCAAATTTCTTATAAATCAGATTAAGAATCGGAACATCATATACAATGTTGGTAAATTCCTTTCAATAAGAAGAACTGATGCTGATCTTGAAACAGCCGAACAGATTTTGTTAAATTTAACTATAACTAATTAAATACAAAAACAAAACAATGTGTTAATAATTTTAGAGTTCCATAGTCTACGAGAAAGCCTAATAGTCCGCCTGTCTGTCCGCAGCTTAGCTCAAATGCTTTTAAAATTAGAAATCTGTAATTTGGTATGAATATACAAGTTAGTTATGCCGATAAAGTGGTAAAATAAAAAAAATAAAAAATTGATGTTTATCCCTGATGGAAATCGAATCTGAGTCCCATTGATTGTATAGTCAGGGTCGGTAGCAACTCGATCAACGGTGTTTTTATGAAAACTAAAAATTTCCTGTTTTAGATCCAATGCGCAGGGGAAGCAACTTACACCGAGGATTTACCAAGCCTGCCACGAGAAGTATTCGCAACATTTGTTTTATCAACAGTTCCCTTAGGGACAATCGTCAAAATAGATCCGTCTAAAGCCTTGGTAAGTGCCAATAATATAATTTTAATCGAGGAAAACTGTAACAACCCAATTCTGATGTTCTGAGTCTCGAGAATCATGGATCAAATGTTTACTTTTATATGAGACTAATGGGAATTACATATACACATCACCTTTCAAACGAAAGAATAATTTTCTAAATCGTTTCATAAATGACCGAGATCTGAGTTACCAAAAAAAGATAAAAAACTACAGTCGAATGAAGAGGTGCTGAGATTGAAAACAGATAATCTATATTAATATTATAATTACTTCAAAAAATTGAATCAATTCCAAAAACTACTGAACCGATTTTGATGAAACTTGGACTGTCCCTAAGTTAAAATATAGCTAATTTAAATCAAAAAGGATCATTTCGATGTCTTTTTAGCTAGTGAAAAATTTGTGGACTAACATACAGACTTACAAACATACATTAACGTTAGCACACATGCTTGGAAGCCTTGATAAATCTTCATACTCAAATATTATCCAATTCCAACCAAAATTTATGGTAATTTTATTCAGTGATCCATTGAAATGTTACAATTTTAGGACCTAATATTTTATTTTTTAAAGGACGTAATTTTATTTTTAGGACATGTGTTCTCCATACACAGGGGATGTTTGTGGCTGTAAGTGTCAAAGCGAATGTTCATAAGTTAAGAATGTATTCACAATAAAAAAAGATCATAAAACTATGTTAAACATTTCGTTTTTTTTTACAAAAAAAAATACCTCAGACAATCTACAAGATTGGTCTGAGGTATTTTTTGTAAAATGTATAAAAAAAGTTATAGAAGTTTTATAAAAATTGTCAACGACGCATAATTGCCGAGATATCGCAAAAAATCTTTTTCGAAGATGGCGGAAGGGGGAAAAGGGCAGCAACTCCACAAACTTGGAGTTAAGCTTCTATTGACCCCTCCATACGTGTCCAAAAAATAAAACTGCGTCCTTTATAAATTCTAAAGCTCATGTAACATTTTAATGGACTACACGTCAAACTGACAATATCCTTTTTTGGACGTCCGATAAAAAGAAATCATTTGTATTTTTGTGTTTCTGTTACTACTAGACTTACTTCCCCGTGTTGGGTTTGGGCTCCTTTGAAGAATTGACTAACTGCCGTTCTGCCAGGCAGGTCGTAAAAGGCGACCGATTGGCTCTGCAAGTCACTACCATCGTGACTACTAGGTATGGTAGAGTTCTGCATTGTCTCGCCCGGGTCTGGTACCACCGCCTTACCTATTTCTGCCGCAATAGCGTTAGTGCTTGTTACTGTCGTGTACCGGTTTGGAGGGTGAGGTAGCCGGTAAATTTATGCATGTGGCATTAGACCTCGCCACAAGATAGCAACGCACCATTAACACCTTTGGTGTCTATAGGCGATGGTTGACTCTTACCATCAGGAGACCCATCTGCTTGTTTGCTATCTTATGATATGTCTTACAAAAAATTATATTATTAGAAAGCTGAAACATCAAGGAGTAAACATAGTAGCTTATGCGAGTCACTACCATCGTGGCAACTAGGTGGTAGAGTTTCTACATTGTCTCGCTCTGGTCTGGTACCACCGCCCTGCCTATTCCTGCCGCAATAGCGTCAGTGCTTGTCACTGTCGTGTTCCAGTTTGGAGGGTAATATATCTGGTAAACTTACGCATACGGCATTAGACCTCGCCACAAGATAGCAACGCACTATTAACATTTTTGGTATCTATTTACTCATATGATTCTTTCCATCAGGAGTCCCATCTGCTTGTTGGCTATCTCATGATATAAAAAAGACTACATTTATATTTGACTAAGCAAAAGGAAGTAATAGTTTTGGGTCACGTGAACTAATTCCCGAGTAACAGCTGGCTATTCATTGCATTTGTAACATATTATTATATTTATTTGTCCTATATATTTGTCCTATCAGGGACTTAGAGGGTTATAAGAATTATAACCCTCTAAGTCCCTGATAGGACAAATTGTAATTCCAAATCCCACATTACAATCTAAAACCTAGATTGTAATAGTTGTACCTACATAGTTGTACCTAGATTGTAAAAGTGAACTGGTAGTACAAGTGTACTACCAGTTCACTTATTTTAGACTATCTGCAGCGTACAGCTCGTTGCATTATAGAACTTTTTGGTGAATAACGCAGGAATAACTTTTCCGGGATAAAAAGTAGTATATATCGCTTCTTTGCTTCAATAACGTGACTAGTTTAAAACTCACTTTTTTTCAAAATTTAATTTATTATCAAAACATTCTTATGATTTGAGACAGCTAAGGTGTTAAAGTTTATACGTAAACTATATATATATATATATATATATATATATATATATATATATATATATATATATATATATATATATATATATATATATATATATATATATATATATATATATATATATATATATATATCTATACATATATATATATCAATTGCTGTTCGTTTGTCTCGTTAAAACTCGAGAACGGCTGGACCGATTTGGTTAATTTTGGTTTTAAAATATTCATGGAGGTTAGGTTTAAAAGGTGAAAAAATGTAGAAAAAAACGGAAAAGTAGACACAAAGTTGGCAGAACAATGTTTGCCGGGTCAGCTAGTCTACAATAAAGAAAAAAAAATTACACAATTAAGTAAAATATTTTTTTGTAAGTTAAAAAATGCTGTACTGTAAAATTGTGTTTTTAAGATAACACGTTATTGAAGTAAAGAAGCGATATGCAATAGTATCAAGTCATCTTCTAACCTGCTGCGTACCAAATTTCATTCACATCCGATAAATAGTTTTTGCGTAATTAAGTAATAATCAGCCAGCCATCCATCGAACCATCCAAACTTTAGCATTTATAATATTAATATTGATAATTTTACACACCCAACTGGTTGCAATAATTACAGAGTCATTAGAGATGTTTTGGTCAGTTATAATGTCCTTGAAAAATTGTATTTACAATTACAACCGGGACAACTAGTATCTATATATCATCAATACGTGAAGGAAAAACTTTGTACCCCTTTCTAAGACAATTGCGCAAACAGTAAAGTATGAAATTTAAGAGTTTAATTTACATTGCGGAGGACTGCAAAAACATAATATTTTTAAATAATATGCATAATAAATACATTAAATTAATAAAAACTTAGTAGGAGACTGTTGGGTAGTGTGTTACCACTCCCGTAGCCCAAATGACCACATAAAGCCAAGTCGGGCCTGGTTTTTGTTAGTAATAGTCGATAACCGTTATTATGGCGGATAAAATGCGGCGTTGAGGATCCATACTTATCTCGCCAGCAGACAAGCTGGTGAATTCTGATGAACTGGAAAGTCTATAGAAGTTTGGAGTGCTCTGCCTATCCCGCAAGGGAACCGGACATGATGGTAATACACTGTGTATACACTGTACAGTTTTCATCAAGAACGGTCAAATTGTCCTCGTATTGTATATACAGATAAACAAACAAACATGATAAAAATGGTAAAATTGATGTAAAAGTATCGTAAAACGAATATTTATCAAAGATTGATAAAAATGTATTGTGTAGACTGATGCTATAAATTTATTTTTAAATTTGATAACCGGTAAATCTTTAATAGCCCTGCACCTAAACATCACCGTATTATAGAGTTACTTACTCTGCGGAGACGAGATTGATACACAGCAAAATTCTGTGCTTTTAATAGAAAGGTATGTATTATATATAAGAAACAAAAGTGGACCAAGAATGGACCCTGTTGGCCAAATTACCAAATTAACCAAATTGACCAAATTATAAATGCATAGATGTTAATGTTATATTTTGAATTCATTACTACTGCTACTCATGAAGATCAATTATAACATAATCATATCAAGCTCCAGAAATAAAATTAACATTTTTATTGGCAATGAGAAATAATTATAACCTAAGTTAACAAAGTAAGAAACAAGGTTGTTTTAAGATTAAAAATAATTATTCATACATTAATAATGTACGAATAATTATTTTTATTTCACGAATCATAATTTTATATACAATTATTAATGTTTGGTTGTTTTTATGTTCATACTACATAGTTCTTGCTAGTGACTTCGGGCAAAAAACCTGAATTAGCTTATGTAACTCCTGGATAGAGTTGTTTTTAAATAGTAAAAGATTTTTTAAGATCCGTACAGTAATTTTTGTGTTTAATTGTTACAAACACACAAAAATATAAATGTTTTCTCTTTATAATATTATAATAGACATCAAACAAATATTTGTATTGATCTGAGATATAGATTTAATGCCATACTTTCGATTGGCATGAAATTTCTTCAGATCTTTTTTATATCATAAGATAGCAAACGACTCTCCTAATGAAAAGAGGCAACCATCGCCTATAGAAAGAAATAAAGGAAGAAAGAACACCAAAGGTGTTAATGGTGCGTTGCTCTCAGAGTGGCGAGGTGTTGAAGCCAACTGAATACGCTTACCGGCTACCTAATCCTCCAAACAGGAATATGGCAGTGACAAGCACAGTCGCTATTGTAGTCTGGTACCACCGCCTTTCCTAATCCTAGGCAAGGCGGTGGTACCAGACCCGAGCGAGACAATGTAGACTATCACCTAGCAGCGACGTTTGTAGTTACTAGCATAACCAATCTTTCACATCTTACTGGGAAAACGGTAGATGCTCTTATCTTCAAGAGCCCGGACCAACACGAACCACACGTTCTAATTAGTGACGCTTTCTAATCGTAAAGATTTTTTTAAATCCGATAGGTCCTGTAGTTTTTGAGTTTTTTTTAATAGTTTGTTTTAGTTTACAAATAATTTTACAAATAATTTGTAAACTAAATTTGTAAATAGTTTACAAATAATTTTACCTATACCTAATCATATCTTTCTTCTTCACGAGTTAACTAATATTATATATTAGTTAGCTCGTGTACTATCGAACCGACATTAAACTTCTTTATAAGAAAATTTTACTATTCAACAATTGAACCGATATTAAACTTCTTTACAATAAGAAAATTTCACTATGAAACTATTGAACCAATATTAAACTTCTGTACAATAAGAAAATTTCACTATCCAGGGGCAACATTCACATCTTTTTACCCGACTGAGTAAAAGAAAGCAATGATTTATAGGTACTTGTAGGAAGTCAAGAGTAATAGCTCTTTTAGCTAAGTAGCAGTAGCTGAAATTATTTGTTTACAAATCCCTAACAGCTAATTCATCATCAGAAAGCTACATTACAAAGAAGTAGCATAAGCTTGTTAGGAAGTAATGTTTTTTGGTTACTCGAATTCCCAGTCAATCATCAATGTTTCGTGCATATCCTTTTTATAAATAAATAATTAATTCATAAAGTTTCGTTAGATTAACATTTTAAACATTATCATAATAAACCTTAACTGTGTAATACATTTTTAAATTGGCAAGTTTATCCAGAGTTTTAATTTCTGCTTGTAAGGCTTTGCATAACAATTCTCTATGAACGACTACTCTTTTTCCTTTTTGTGCATGATGGAAAAATAACCCTTATTAAATTAAAATACATAGAGAAATATTTTGATTGGTATACGGGAGATTTAATGTATATGGCAAAACCATAATCCTAGACAGCAACAAGGTGTCGCACCAGTTAAAAATATTTAAAGCATTATAAGAAAACAGTAATATAATTACTATGATAAAACTCGAATAATGTTTTCTCCATTATTAATAAGTCATATTTTTAAATTTCAGATAATACCTGGTGTAGTAGCTTTTTACACTGCTAAGGATATCCCGGGTATTAACAGTTTTACTCCAAATGATAGAACTTTCTACATAGCCAATGAAGAAATCTTATGTAATGGTGAAGTCAAATACTTCAACCAACCATTAGGCATAATTGTTGCGGAATCTGAAGCACTGGCTGAAAAAGCTGCAAAACTAGTAACAGTTGTTTATAGTAATGTTAGAAAACCATTAATAGATGTAAAGATAGCTAAAAAAGATCCATCTAGAGTAACGTTGTTCATGTCTAATGAAGCAACGAAAACTGGCACTGATGTCAAAAAAGTTATAAATGGTGAAAATACTATATACTCACAATATCATTTTTGTATGGAAACCCTTGCGTGTGTAACTCATCCAATAGAAGAAGGTTTAAAAGTTTATTCGACTTCGCAATGGACGGATGTAGTTCAGCAAATGACATCTAGAGCATTAAAAATGCAACAAAACAGGTAATTTAAATCATGCTGTTTCTTATATTTATTACTATACGTATTATACTATTTTTAACACTTTTAAAAACGTTTTGAACATGTCTTGAAGCTTAACTTACACACACATATATATATATATATATATATATATATATATATATATATATATATATATATATATATATATATATATATATATATATATATATATATATATATATATATATATATATATATATATATATATATATATATAACATGGTATAAATTAATAAAGTACTCCGTCGTTAAAAAAAATAAAAAATAATATTAAATCGACTAACGCAAAAACTACTTTACGGATTTTATGCGACATTCGTTAATATACAAAGAAATTCACGAGAGAGTTTGTTTGTAACAGTGTTTATGTGTAAATTTATTGAAAAATTACGATTATTGTTGAAGATGTCGGAAATTAAGCTGCCTTGGATCTTTCATCTAATACGCTACTTAAACTATTTAAGATTATTACACAGTAATATATTATGGGATTACTTCCCTTTTATAGGTCTACAGAAAAGTCTACGATCGTACTAATTTCAACTATAATGGCTAGCTAGCCATCGGAATATAAAATACCTAAATAACATTTGATTTTTGCTGGAGAGGTAATCCTTAGTTTCAAAAGTAAGCTTATGTTAAATCGTTGTATCATTTTACAGAATCGATGTTCAGGTTCGTCGACTTGGAGGAGCATATGGGTACAAAATATCCCGAGCAACACAGATTGCAACAGCCTGTAACCTCGTGGTCTCTAAACTCAACCGGCCTTGCAGATTCATACAGTCTCTTAGGCACAACATGAGAGCTGTCGGAAAGAGATTACCATGCTCTACGACGTTCAAAGTATTTATTTCGACTTTTAAGTTATAATTAATTTATTTTGGTATTATACAATATCTCATAATATAAAGCATATATCAGTAAGTGCTAATGTGAGGTCCGTGTTAAAGAATATATCGTCTGTCTTCCTATTACATTATTTTGGCGTTTAGTAAGTTATTCAGAAGCAAAGTATTTGATAAGACAAATCAAATCAGCTAAAACTCGATGGATTTACATTTTAGCTTCATCATCAGATCCTGAAAATTATCTAGCTGCAAAGTATTTATCAAAGTCAAATAATTAAATCCAAACTCAATGGATTTTTCTTCTTGAGTTTAGAAGTTTATTGTCTTAGTACTTTGCATCAGAAATTTCCAACAGCACTCACTTTTATTGTTTTATCTTCAGATCCTCAACATAAGCCGTAATGAAAAGTGCTCATCATAAACCAATGAGTCCAAACATGACTATATTGCCACTCTTTAGATGTAAGTTTCAGTGGTATTATTTCGTCTCCGTTTTCTGATCTTCGCCGTCATGAGTATTACTTAAATTTGTTACTTATAACAACAAGGCCAATGAGCGAAAACTTTTTTTGGTTATATTGACATTCTGCATCTGAGAGTTCCAGTATTTCGTTCCAATATTTAGATCCCATCGTGAGATCAGCTCAATTCTACCATAATATTGCATGTTTTGGATTAATTCCTGCTGCTGAATTTCATCATCAGACATTGCGTCAAAATTTAACCCTCACCATCTTGATGTCTGAAAATCCACAATCCTGTGGTCCTCCCGGCTCTTTTTGCCTCGCACTACTCTTTTGTGGAATCAATTACCGAGAGGTGTTTTTTGGCTTGGGGATTTTCAAGAAAAAGAGCTTATTCATTTTTAAAAGGTTGACAATGCATATTACAAGCGGCGGTGATCATTTAAAATCAGGTGCACCTCTTACTTGTTTGCCCCCTCTTTCATAAAAAAAAATGTCACTGATCTTACTTATAGATGCCAAATTTCAGTGCAATCAGATATTAGCGGCGTATGACAATACGTAATATATCAGAAAGTGGTTGAAAAATAGTTTGCATGAATTGAAAACTCTGTTATACGAAGCCGTTGATCTCAGTTATCCCTACAAATAGCCGATAATCGTTATCAGGTATGTAAAATTCGGCAATGGGGAACGCCAACCTTATCTTGGCTTCTTTCTTCTTCTTTCCATCTTACCGCCCTGTCGGTCGAGTGGTAAGCGACCCTGACTAAGCAATCGACAGGGCTCGGGTCGATCCCCGACGGGGGCAAGCGTTTGTGTGACGAGCATAATTATTTTTATTTCCGGGTTTGGGTCTTTATCAAATATATTTTTGTATATATATATACACACACACATATATATATATATATATATATATATATATATATATATATATATATATATACATACACATATATATACATATATATATATACATATATATACATATATATATATATATATATATATATATATATATATATATATATATATATATATATATATATATATATATATATATATATATATATATATATATATATATGTGTGTGTGTGTGTGTGTGTGTGTATTAGTATCGTTGACTTACACCTATAACACAAGCAAATATAAGCATTTGTGTGATTTGAACATAAATGTTTGTATTTCCGGGTTTGGGCGTTTATTAAATATATTCCACTATTTATACATATATGTATTTATATGTATAAGTATCGTTGACTAACACCCATAACACAACCAAATAATTTGCTTACTTTGGGGTTAGATCAGTAAATGTGATTTATCCCGTGAATATTTATTATTTATTTATTATCTTGCCAACCGTCAGACCGGTGAAGCTTGTTGCACTCGTTCGGTTTATTGTGCACTGTGAAAATTTCGCCCATTATAAATTGTAGCCAAATAATAAATATTAATAATGAAATTTCTGTTATGTTACTTAAAAAAAATATTCATTGATGTTACATGGGGTGCTCTAAATGTTCGTGGATGGCGCCCCATGTATTTGCAGTGTCTACTATATATTTTACATAGAGTCAAAAGATGGCACTCGTATCGTTATTTAAAAAAAAATACTTTTTTTATATTTTTCGTCAAAAGAAAGGAAGTGATATTTTAAAACCGTATATGGATTAGCAAATTTCGGTTAAATATTTATAAAGGTTTAGTTTCTTCAAGAAAAAATACCTCTTAGATATAATATAACATTTTAAAAAGTATCTTCGCGCCCATATCCCCGAAGGAGTAGGCAGAGGTACAACAAGTGCACCCACGATTAGCCGAAGATACTTGGTCCCACAAATGCCAAGCCTATCGCCAACCGGGCACTTTCCAATCCCGGGCAACTTTGTGTTTCTCAGCAAACTGAAAAAAAAAAACACTTTTTTTTTAATGTGCCCGACCCGGGAATCGAACCCGGGACCTCATGTGGTCGACGCCAATGCTGGACCACTAGACCACAGAGGCGACAATAACATTTTAGAATAATATAACATATTACGATGATAAAGCATTTTTTATTAGTTTTTCAGTCAAATATAATGTTACTTGAAAGGATTATTATAATGTCTTTTACATAAAATGTATGATTTCTTACTAATTTTTAGGTTGCAGTAAATGAGAAAGGCGAAATTCAGTCCCTCAATTGCGATTTGTTTTCTGATAATGGGTATATAATAAACGAACCTCTTCTTTTACTTGCTGCTGATGCGTACTATAACTGTTATGATCGATCTTCGTGGAATTACAAGCTGTATAACGTCACAACAGATACTGCTTCAAATACCTGGTGCAGATCTCCTTGTAAGTATTGTTTATTTTTGTTTATTTAAAAGTTCCATTAAGTAAAAAAAAAATGGAATTCTTATGGGATCTTATGGGATTTGCCATGTGCCTTTTTTCTGTTCGTCTGTCATTGTCAAAATGATCCGAAACTATTGTATGATTTAGTTAATATGCACTTACCTCGATATGGACTAATATCGTAAAGAAGTGAATTTTAAATGTAAGGGCCACATGTATAGGATAAAGTAACATGCATTTTACAATTAATTAAATTTTGATTAAATGGTAATTTTATAATTTTCCGTATTGCTTGTTCCATATAAAACGCGTCAATTTCATGTCTAAGGAAAAGACGGTAGGTAACTAATTAAAAAAAAACTTGAGAGGTGTCAAGGGACACCCGGATGGAACGAAGTTCCTTTTATTATTATTTACAAAAAATCTGTATACACTCAACAAAAATAATTTTCGCGATACCACACTGTTCAATGCGAAATAGAAATGAAAATATCTGGCTTGCTTTCTATAAGAGAGAGAGAGAGAGAGAGAGAGAGAGAGAGAAACATGCGCACGCCGCACAGCTTACAACAGCTTACTATAGCAAAAAGTGTCGTGACAACTTTTCGTAAGAATTTTTTCCGTCTAGCCCCCTTTCACAACGCGCGATAAGGAACTTCGTTCCAATAATTAAGCTTTTAACTGATCATAGTTAATATGTTTTTGAAATGATACGTTTAAGCTCTTTTATTATTTATGTGTACATTTATATGAATTATCTTCCGCGTAGAACTATCCTTCGAACCGGATTAAGAACAATTTCATAATTTAATGATTTAAAAATATACTTTTAAAGTATTTCGTTCGTAACTTTGCGAGTTTACATAACCTTGAAGGAATTTTAAGTTAAAAATGTTTACCCTAATTCTGTATAATTTGATTAATTGTAATATTCTACAGCGCTTTTTCTAAAAAAAATAAATTTAAGGAAGTACAAAGAATAAGCTATGTATTATGCGCCACGTGTCGCGCTAAATAAATGGTTGGTTTGAAAGTTCTGCGGGTGCAACGAGTTGCAGCAATGTACGCTTTATGTTACGGGACGTAAAAATAAGAAAAAATCATGTCTCACGTCTCACGAATACTACATTTCCCACAAAAGACGAATTGCTATTATGACTAGAACGTAAAAACAGTTTTTACGTAGACCTTCCCATATACACTGTATACACACATATATGTTATATATTCTTATATCTTTCCAAAATAGGTGATCATATTTTAACACAGCGATCACTATGTTTAACCAAATATATCCAACAAAAAAAGAACTTGATCTTGATTTTGTTTCATAACGCTCTAACTCTTTCAAAAATAATCCACTTTTTACGTAAGAGTGAGAGGTTATTTACTTTCTTACTCTGTGGGTATGCGTCAGAGCCTACGTCATATAAATACGACGGACGCTTATCAGCTGATAGAACTATGATTTGCCTTGTGTGATTTACACAAATTCAAAATTTTCAGAAATAAAATAACTGAACTACACGCTAACAGCCATAACTGTTATTTACTAATATATATTAGAAGGAACATTGAAAAGAGAATTAAAAAATAGGTACCTATAAACTCTATTGCACTCTCGTTCTGCAACGATGAGTACGACAGAGACAACTACAGCGTGGGCCGAAAATATCGATGAAAATTACACAAAAGCACAAACAGTATGGTTATTTTGCATTATTTGATGTAAGATAATACTCAATTAGGCGTAGTTACAAAACTAGAATCTTCCCCGTAAACATTAATTATTAATTAGGTAAAATAAATGTATAGTACAAAATTGATATGAATTTATTTTCGAACGTACCTGCTTTAATCCGGCTAGCATTTTTTTATATATATTATAAGATAGCAAACAAGCAGATGGGTCTCGTGATGGAAAGAGTCAATCACCGCCTATAGACACCAAAGATGTTAATGGTGCGTTGCTATCTTGTGGCAAGGTCTAATGCCACATGCATAAGTTTACCGGCTATCTTACCCTGCAAACCGGAACACGACAGTGACTAGCACTGACGCTATTGCGGCAGGAATAGGTACGGCGGTGGTACCAGACCCGGTCGAGCCGATGCAGAACTCTACCACCTAGTAGTCACGATTGTATTGATGCGCATAGCCACTCGGTCACCTTTTACGACCTGCCTGGCAGAACGACAGTTGGCCTATTCTTCAAAGGAGCCTGGGACAAACACGGGGATAACATGATTAATTTATTTAAGTGTGGGGATCTCACAAACACTTAGCTTCATTGGCTGGCATGTATTCAATATCAAAATAAACAAAGCTACAAACCATCATAAATAAATAAATAAATATTCACGTGACAAATTACACTTACTGATCTATATATATATATATATATATATATATATATATATATATATATATATATATATATATATATATATATATATATATATATATATATATATATATATATATATATATATATATATATATATATATATATATATATATACATATATATATATATATATATATATATATATATATATATATATATATATATATATATATATATATATATATATATATATATATATATATATATATACATATATATATATATATATATATATATATATATATATATATACATATATACATACATATATATATATATATATATATATATATATATATATATATATATATATATATATATATATATATATATATATATATATATATATATATATATATATATAAATACATATATAAATACATATATAAATAGAGGAGTATATTTAATAAACACCCAAACCCGGAAATACAAACATTTATGCTCATCACACAATTGCTTATCCCGGTCGGGAATCGAACCCGAGCCCCGTCAATCGCGTAGTCAGGGTCGCTAACCTCTTGACCAACGGGGCAGTCATTATATATAATATTTATTTATTATATTAAATAATTGATTCTTTTCATACCTTCATATTTGGCATATTATTTTTGTTTATAGCAACCTTAGAAACAATTGCAATGTCTGAATGGATAATGGAGAGAATATCATACGAGTTAAATTTAGATCCAGTCGAAGTGCGCTTAAGAAATTTAAATACTATGCATGATAAGGATATTAGGGAATTAGTGGATAGTATCAAAACAAAATCAAATTTTACAGAAAGAAGAGCAAATGTTGAAAAATTTAATAAAGATAATCGGTGGAAAAAACGAGGCTTAAGATTTACATTTATGAGATGGACACCAGTTGGGGCCCAATATTTTGATTTTAACATGTCCGTTTTTCATGAAGATGGCACTGTAGCTATAACTCACGGTGGTGTTGAAATGGGACAAGGCATTAATACTAGCGCTACACAAGTGTGTGCATATCTACTCAATATCCCTGTGGAAAAAATTCAGATCAAGCCTAACGATACGACATCGTCTCCGAATAATTTTGCATCAGGAGGTAGTTTAACTACCCAAAACGTGAATATTGGAGTTCAAAAATGCTGCGAAGAATTACTACGAAGATTGGAACCTGTGCGCGCAACGTTGAATAATCCGACTTGGGAAGTTTTAATAAAAACAGCTCACACGATGGATATAGACTTACAAACACACGGATTTATAAATGCGCTTGATGTCCAGATGTATCACATATATGGAGTCACATTAGCTGAGGTAGAAATTGACGTTTTGACAGGAGAGTGGGAGATTATTAGAGTAGATCTTTTGGAAGATGTTGGCCGTAGTATTAATCCTGAAATAGATATTGGTCAAGTAAGTAGTACATATTTACACAAGTATACGAGTAATTATTTAATAAGTCCAATTTTGCATAGTAAAAATCTAGCTAATCTAGCTAATAGCTAAAGGGCTTTTTCCAAAAAAAAAAAAATGTAAAAAGTCTTTTCAAATAATACATCGACTTCAAAAAAGAGGTGGTTTTCAATTCAGCTGTATTTCCAAATTTCTACTGTTTGTGAGAGTGTAATATTCATATTTTTCCATATTTTGCTGAAAATTTTATCAAAAGTTCCAGAGATCCAAGAGATTGAAAGTAGACTGTTGCAGTTTTATTGATTAAATTACACATTGGGCAGTTTTTGAGTGAAAAAGAAATACAAAGTAAAACATTTCTTTCCCCGTTTATATTGTTATTATTAGTTTGTATCTAAGAAGCAAAGCTTATAAAAGTTGAGCCAAATAAAATACATAAGAAACTATAATTGTCCACAGTTTACATTAATAATTGATAAATAAGAAGAAGATAGGTATTTTGATAACAGTACCCTAGTAAGAATTAATCATTTTATATTATTTAAAAATATGTCATTCCAAATATTAGGTAGAAGGTGCCTACATAATGGGAGTAGGATATGCAACATGTGAAAATTTGACATACAATCCTGAAACTGGAGAACTACTCACCGATCGTACTTGGGAGTACTGGGTCCCACAAGCCAAGGAGATCCCACAAGATTTCCGAATATATTTTAGGAAACGTTCCTTCAGCAATGATGCAATACTTGGAGCGAAAGGTAAATTATTATTTAACAAGTAGATGGCTCTCCTGATGGTAAGAAGTTACTATCGCCTACCATTAACCAACATTCTATATATCATCATCATCATGTTTGAAATTTGATATCTTTATATTTTACGTAAAAATAATTATTTTAGTATTACTAAGTATGTATATGGACTCGTGAAGGCCGTGTATAAAATTAAATTGCTAGTGTTAAAGACATTTTGTGAAAATGAAATTAAAATGAAATGAAAAAATATTTAATTGCAAGAATATGGGTGTCACAAGTTATTAAAATAAATTAAATTACCATTATATTCTATCATAATATGGCGTGCAAACATTTTAATTTAGGTCAATTTCTTTATAATTACTACCGGATCGGAATGCGGCCACACACTAAGAAGATCCGGTGGAAGAAACTCAGCAGGCTTCTTTTTTTCTATTTCACGAATTACAATTATATGTATTACAATTTCCTAGAATTATTTCACATCAAAAAGTTATTTTTACAATTTACAAAATATCATCTTATGCTCAATCCAAATTTTTACAATTTACAAAAAAAAATTACTATTTTACAAAATTTGCCATTCAATTTTTATTACATTTAAATTTTAAGGTAAATTGTACAAGCTTATATTTCTGTTTATTAACATTTAATCTTATCTGCAAAAAATTCTCTAATATTATAGTATGTTTTATTTAACAGTAAATCGAACAATTTTTTGCGAAATTTATTTATAGGCAATAATTTTAGACTATCAGGAATATGATTGTATATATTAATTGCCATACAATATGCATTTTTTTATAAATATTTAGTCTTTGGCTTGGCACATGTAGCTTCTCACTGTTTCTAAAATATGAGTTCCCTAATGCTTGAGCATTTATTTAAACAAATGTTAATGTAACATAATAATAATAATGTTAAAATAAGTACATAATGTTTACATGTAATTTACCTCCCCGTTCCCGTTTTAAACTAACGTGAATTGTGATTAATTTTCCCTCATACTTTGTTCCTGGTTTGTTTAGGAAGGACAGGTAAAAATACCTAAGCACTAAATAATAACAACTATTTTAAGCGTTGTTATATTACGTTATGTATATTGTTATGTTATCTATTGTTATAATTTAAAAAAGAAACTAGTTAGGTATGAATAAACGTGTAAAACATAGATATATCTTGATATTTCTGTCATTAATGGAATCATCCTCTTGACAATGGTCGAACTTGATTAATTAACTATTCACAAATCACAACATTTTACAGTAATCTCTAGACATCTAGTGGTTTGTTAAATTTTAACCCCGACCAAATTAATTAATCTTACCTACGTGATATTTCAAACATTTTGTATGGCAATACAAAATGTGGTCAGACACAGAGCCGACTGCCTACGGCCGCCAGAAAGGCGGCGTTGTTTGATGTGACCGCAGCTGAATTGCAGTGTTAACGCAAAAACGGCTGAACCGATTTGGATGAAATTTAGTAGATATGTTAGTAATTATCTGGAATAGCATATAAGTTACTTTTCATCCCGAAAAATCAGGGGTTTACTCTAGTAAAAAAATAAATTAAAATAAAGCCTCCGTCAGTAGACACCTACATAGATATCTTCACGCCAGAATCTTTACGGAGTAGGCAGAGAGAACTGAGTGCCATACATCACGAGCCTTGCAGGTTTGGCTCGCTTTCTCCACGTTCATCACCCTCTTCATACACACACGCCGTTTGCGAAGACTCTTGATACCACCTTCAGACAGTACTCGATCAATCTGATCGTGGTATATCAGTCTTGGTTTTCCCCGGTACCTACATCCTTCCACATTCGCATTGTATATCTGTTTTGTTAACCTTTCATCTACCATTCTTTCTACATGTCCGAACCAACGGAGCATGCCCTTTCTCATCTTTACACCGACACTTTATTTCAAACCTAACCTCTCTCTCACTTCGATATTACGAACCCGGTCCGCGAGTGTCACACCACATATTTTTCTTAGCTACTTCATCTCGACCGCGTTGATTCTACTTTCAACAAAAAGGTGTATGAAGAATACACCTTTTGTGCAATTTTATTATTCCTTTTTCTTTGGTATTTTTATTATGTGTACAATGAAGTATTAAATAAATTAATTAACTGTGTCGGGAACTACATATATGTACTTTGTAAAAGGATCTTTGGGAATAAAAAATTGAAAAAATGAAAATTTTGCAAGTTTGACAATTTGGGTGCTTTCAGTTTCTTTTTTTATTTATTTCAATACTAGCTGTCTCCGCAACTTCGTCCGTCCATCGTGGATAAAATTAAAAAATAAAATTCCTGGAGGTTTTACTCCCGTTCTAATTTTTTTATTTTTTTATTTTTAATTCCCGTGAGATTTCTAGAATAAAAACAAGCATTAACCGATTTGGATGAAATTTTGGTACAAAGATAGTTTGTAACTTGAAAAAGGATATATGTATCCTTTTTCAAGTTTCAAACTATCTTTGTACCAAAATTTCATCCAAATTGGTTCAGTGGTTTAGGCGTGAAGAAGAGATAGACAGACAGACAGAGTTACGTTCGCATTTATAATATTAGTATGGATAGCAAAATATTCATGGCTAGCATAGCATAAGACAGGACAACTTCTGTCGGAAATATTTAAGAATTAATGTATTAATTGCAGCCACTGGTGAACCTGCGACGTGTATGGGGGTGGGGGTGGCATTTGCGATGAGAGAAGCAATCGTTGCTGCCCGAGCTGAATCTGGACTCTCCAGCACCGAATGGTTTGATATAGGTAAATTGATTATCACCGATACAACTTACATAAGAGTTAGGCAAAACATTTTTGGCTTTGTGGAGAAACTGAGAAAAGCAGATGCACGTTTCATTCCTTTTAGTTAAGATGAGTTGGACATTATACGATTTGTATAATATTCTCCACGTGTTGGTTCAGGCCCATTTAAAGAATAGATTATCTGCAATTTTGTCAGGCAGATCATAAAAGGCGGAAGATTGGCCAAACATGTCACTGTCATCGTGACTAGAATGTGGAGTTTTGTAACGTCTTACTCAAGTTTGGTACCACTGCCTTACTTATTCCTACCGCGTTAGTGTCCATGAAAGTCACTGTTATATTCCCGTTTGAAAGATAAATGTTAGCGACTGCGCTTAACGACAAGCACTAGCCGGCCAGGTGTAGCGCACCTGTGTGATTCATGCAGCTGTTAGTGTAAGATAATGACGTCATTGTTAACAAAGATGGACAAATATAAATTAAGATAGTAATAGGCGGGGATAAGATATTTTTCAATTATTGTAATTCTATCGATTCTTGAGGGCGTTACTCTGCCTAAAAATTACACTATGTATGTAAAAGTGATTTAGGTGTTTTATTTGACCAAACTGCTTCTTGGTAATATAAAATAACCGGAAAACTGAAGCATGTCGCATTACCATCTCGCCACACAAATAACAACGCATCTTTAACATCGTTGGTCTAATTTTGTATAGACTATGGTTGTCTCTTTCCATTTACCAAAAATATCTATTATATGAAAACAATACGAGTTAGCTTCATGGTCACGATGGTAGTGACGATGATAATGACACGTATAGCCAGTCAGCTGTCATATTATAAGTTTAATCATGTATTTATGCAAATGAAGTTTGAAGTTTGTTTTTCGATCTGCTTGTCAAAATGGGAGTTAATCTATTCTTCAAAAGGAGCTCAGAACAGTACGTAGTAAAAAATACAGCTAAGTTAAAAACATTCTCTTTTTGAGAGTTTAGTTGAAATCAGAAATGTGTATCTTACTTACCTTTTATTTTCATACTGATTTATTTTAATTATACTGAGAGTAATGTTAAGCTCGTTCTTAGGACCCTGAGCAACGTAAGTACGAGCCTAGACCTTAAAGAGCAACGCTGCTAGTAGCTTAAAAAACGGCGGTTTTACTTGCCGCTCGTTAGTGTTATTCGACTAGCGAGTAAAACTGTCGTGTCTAAAGAATCGTATAAAAGTATAGCAAATATGACAAACCGCGAGCCAGGCTCGTCGGTATATTACACCGCGGTGTTGTAATAATACACGCGAGCTTTACCGACGAGCCATAAAACCACGGTTTTACTCGCTTATATAGATGATAAATTAATTTAATAATTTGTTGCGAAAAATTTCAGATGGACCATACACAGTGGAGAAAATAAGCATGAATGCAGCTACAAAAAAGGAACATTACAGATTTTATTAATTGTTGTGAAAATTGTGGTAATAAATTTAAAAGATAAAAAATAGTTTTTTAATATTATTAGTAATGATTCTTAGTGGTTGTGCAATGGAGAAAACTTGTATAAATTTAGCTGCAAATAAAGAACTTTGAAAAATATATCAATTTAAAATGTTATATTTTGCTAAACCCATACAAATTATTGTGTATGTATATGTATGATAATATGTATAGCTATGTGTATATTAATACTTAAACTGAGGATACAAAGGTTTTCTTTCACTTTTTACGAGAATTATACGAAAGGTATTGTATGAAATTTGGCACAGTAACAGTTGTCTTTAAGGCGATTACAGCTGCGAACGACCTTGAGTTTCTAACAGGAGTAGCGCAAATATTATTTTGCGCGTGGCATGGTCCAAAGTCAAAGAGTATTTACAGTGGATGCAGATACATACGTTTTAACATTTTTGTTCACCTATATGAACTTTTATCATCATGAATCGACTGAATGTTGTCAAACTCAAAACCAATAACCAGTAATCGCTCATTTATCGATTACATATACATTCATTTTAGAAAAACGATAAATATCTAAAGAAAAAAAATATACCGAAAATCGACAAAAATTATATAACAATTTACGCAATAATAACAGTTACGTATCCTATTTCTTTGAAAGTGTTGTAATATACAATACATCCCTTGTAACACTTTATTTTAATACATTCAATCAACAATTAATATTTAACAAACCTTTCAAAATTTGATTTTGTAAAATGTAATCTCTTGAATAATATTTTAAAACTAACTAGCTTCTTAGTGTTTGTTTCAAAATCTCGTAATAAACCACTCTCGTACCAGTTTTTATTTTTTTTCTTTAAAGTTTTGCTTTTTATTCGCTTGCTTGAATTATCTTCGTTGTTTATATGTTTTATTTTTTTTTATTTTTGTACATTTATACAAAATATTGACAAAATACTTATCTTTCTATAGCTAATAAAAAATTCAAGCGTAAACGTAGGTAAATACATGAATAGTCTCAAAATATTATTCAGTGTCTACTCGCAAACAAAACTATTTATAAAGTACTAGCTTTCAGCCCCTTTAATACCCTCTTTTACCTCTTTAAGAGATAAAACTCACTGCATCCTTACATGCACGTTTATTTAATTGAATTAAAGAACATGACTAATAAATTTGAAGAGATTTTGATTAAACATATTTTTTTTACAAACTTTACCACTTTTTTTATCGTTTGAAGAGATGACATTTGAAAACCTTTAAACTCCTATTCATTTAATTGTATTAAAAATCATAAATAGTAAAGTTTTAAATAATTTCTACAATATTCTTCAATAAAGAATCTATTTTTTATACAAACATCAATGCTTTCTTTACCCTTTAAGGAATGAAATTTAAAAAAATCCCCAAATATATGATTCTTAAATTGTGTTGAAGAACGTAAGTGAAGAACGTAAGTAAGTAAAGTAAGTAATTTCAAGTTATTTTGACCATAAACGTTTGATTTTTCATATAAATTGTAACACACACTTTTACTCCTTCAATGGATGAAACTTCTAACATTACATGCATGTTTCTTCAATTTCTATTGAAGAGCATAAGTACTAAAAAATCTGAAAATTCGTACATATTAATTGTATTAAAAATCATAAATACTAAATTAAAATAATTTAGATTTTATAGTAATGCAATAAATAAATAATTCATTTTTGATACAAACTTTAAAGCCTCTTTTTACCTCTCTATGGGCTACAATTCAAAAAAATATTAAATTTGTATTTAATTTTTTTTCAGTTAAAGGATAATTTAATTACAGTATATCATTCATTTCAACTCAAAAATGACAGAGTTTCATACAAATTTTCACCCCCTATTTCACCATCTTAGGGGATGAATTTAAAAAATCCTTTCTTATTCCTTGTCTATATCATAAGAACAACATCTGTAAAAAAACAGCCTTCTCGGTCCAAGCTCATTATCTACTATAAAAAAACATCCAAGCGTAAACGAAATGTTCAATTTCCAAACGGCACAACCTTACTATTGTGCCAAACGTTCTATCTGTACTATTACTCTTTGACTCGAATATGGAGAGCGGAGCACGCTAACATGCGACACGGCCTCCCCGTATGAGCGCTACCGGGAGACTGACTTTCGCCGCGAGCGCTGTCCGTGAATTAAATAATAAGGTTTTTATTGATTTAATAGCACACTTATTATTATTGATTTAATAGAACTTAAAATTTAAACTTAATTATATTATACGCATAATGCATATTTTTTTTTAATTATTGGACCAACCGGTTAGTAGTAGTAGGCTTTCAAAGAGGTGTCTATTTCGTAGTTTGGCATTTATACCAATCGCCTTAAAGACTCAGAATTGTAAAGTAACTGTAAACAAATTTGCTACGTGGTAGAGTTCTGCATTGTCTCGCCCGGGTCTGGTACCACCGCTTTACCTATTCCTACCGCAATATATATATATATATATATATATATATATATATATATATATATATATATATATATATATATATATATATATATATATATATATATATATATTGATAGTAATGTTAATACTCACTGGGGGAGCGACACCAGGTATTAGAAGGGGTATCAGTAAAGGCATTAAACGCTTTATGACTCCAAGGCGCTGCGTTATATGGATTCGTGTGAGAGTGACCGCCTTAGATAAGGAGTTCTTCTCCAACAACATAACCATTGTTATAATATAACTCAGTGTTCAAGTACTGTAAAACTCCTTTTGAATTAACACCTACCTTAAAATAAATTGAAACAAAAATCGTATGCGTTAGAGAATATCCTTGACAGAAACGGCTCTTATTATCGACACGCGAACGAAACAACGAAAACGTAGTTTCTCGAGGAATAGAGCTGATTAGTTTTTGTACTCAATCGATATATAAATCTGAAAGTTATATTAAAAAAATACTGTTTGGCCAAATTTTTTTTGGTGTTTTTTCAAAATTTCTCCAAATCTCCTGAACCGAATCGGTTCAAATTTTCAGAAAGACTAAGTTGAGCGGAATCCAATCGAATGCCATCAACCGTGTTTCGATCGGTCCAGCCATTCAAAAATTATAAGATGTTTACATACACACACACATACATACATACAGACATACTGACGTGGGAAATGGTTCCTAGGATCTCAAAACGTGGACATCTGGTGAAAACTCGATTTTCGAAAATCGGGGTAAAATCAGTAACTTCCTTATCTACATACGTAGTGGGTACGTAGTGGGTACATAATGTACGTACAAAATGTGTAAATGGTAGACCCTGCAGGCCATCCCTGAAACTTTCCGCTAAATCAAGGTAATTTTAATATTTGGAAAGCTGTAAAACGGCATTCGACGTAGGTTTTTAGTACAAAAATATCGCTGAGTACCAAAAAATGGTTGAAAAATTTCGAAGTTGTCGGAAAAACACTTTTTTAAAATTTTTCTTCATCGATTACTCCCAAACGGATAAACTGGTTTTGATGAAATTTATGCATTTGACGTAGTATTTTGAGGAAAAGAGCTGATTAGTTTTTGTACTCGATCTGTAAATTAATCTGGAAGTTATATTAAAAAAATACTGTTTTGCCAAACAACAATTTTTTGGGGTTTTTTCAAAATTTATCAAAATTTTCTGGGTCGACTTGGTTCAAATTTACAGGAAATCTAAGTTGAGAGGAATCCAATCGAACGCCATGAACCGCGAATCGATCGGTCCAGCCGTTTAAAAGTTTATGTTTACATACAAACACACACACACATACATTCATACATACATTCTGACGTCATCGTGAAAATAGTCGGAAAAGGTTCCTAGAACCTCAAAACGTGGAGATACGGTGAAAACTCGATTTTCGAAAATCGAGGCAAAATCAGTCACTTCCTTATACTACATATGTACGTAGCGGGAAGTTAAAAAAGCGATATTAGGAAACAACGTGCATTCATTTCTATGGAAAAAAGATTTTTCTATGAAAGAATATTAAATAATTAACCTTTCATAGAAAAATAGTTTTTTATCTTTTATTTCTATATATTTCAATAAATACCTATTTATATATTTTTTGTGTTTTTATTACAAGTAGGTATAGAGTAAGTAGGTATATACTAATATAAATTAATTTAAAATAGTGACATTAATAATATAATAAACTATTAAAGTCCAATAGTAGCAACAATAATGATAACTAGTACGTTAATTTATCCAAATAATAAGGATATTTTTGTCGATAAACCGTTATTGCACTTACAAAATGCATTAATATTAGTAGTAAAAGTTGGTTTAAGTGAAAAAAATGATTTTTATATTGTAATATAATATAAAATGCTATTTATTTTATATTATTATGTAGAATGGCTATTTCTCATTTAGTTTTAAATTCATTTATAGTTTTTAGGGCGATTTTCATAAGTAGAATTGAAAACAATGCTCCCAATAAAATTATTTAAACTTTCGTGAGACATTATTTACTAAATAATTGATTAAGAAAACGGCTAAACTCACGTATAAATCGGTATAGGTTCCGACTAGTTTCGGACCTATATGAGGTCCTTCATCAGGGCGATTGCGACGCTGTTGCCGCGACAGCGACTCGACGCGAACTGCGGTCGGCTGCCCGCTGCGCTCGTTTTGATGAAACCGGGTGTGTGAGGATTTCCGCCGACGATACACACAGTGCTGTTGGCGCGTTCGTACCACTATTTGAATTATTTTGTGCACAAAATGTACTTACAATATCTCCTACGCTGTCATCTACCATATAGTTGTCCTTTCTGGTTGCGTTCAACAACACAGGTTTCCAAGTCGGCGGCAGTGTCCATCCCTTGTCTCTATTAAAATTAGACAACAGCGTCGCAATCGCCCTGATGAAGGACCTCATATAGGTCCGAAACTAGTCGGAACCTATACCGATTTATACGTGAGTTTAGCCGTTTTCTTAATCAATTATTTAGTAAATGCTCCCAATGTTTAAATTTTATTTGTGTCAAATCATACATTTGTTAATTAAACCATTCTCAAACTCAACCCTTCAATTATGATCTATATTATCGCCTCTGTGGTCTAGTGGTCCAGCGTTGACGTTGACCACATGACGTCCCAGGTTCGATTCCTGGGTCGGGCACTTAAAAAAAAGTGTTTTTTCAGTTTTCTGGTAAACACAAAGTTGCCCGGGATTGGAACATGCCCGGTTGGCGATAGGCTTGCCACCTATCACATTTGTGGGACCAAGTATCTTCGGCTAATCGTGGGTACAATTGTTGTACCTCTGTCTACCCCTTCGGGGATACGGGCGTGAAGATACTTTAATTATGAAATATTTTTATGGTACTAAATTACCATAGCATGTGTTAAAGACAACACATGACAATCGTCGGCCTATTTGCCGATGTCTTTTTTGTTCGGATGTACTGCCTGAATGATTTGGGATCTCTTGCTGAATTTTGATCTTATGGTGCTGATGTGCCGCTTTAATCGCTAGCTTTAATTGCAGGACAATTAACAAATTGGTCATAGTGACATTTAAGTCCCGTTTTTTTATATTTTTTGTGTAAATTATATTTCATTTTAACATCACGTATTAGAATAGTACTTGTGTATCAAACAGGATAATGCCTTTCACTATTGCTTTTTTTATGGGTACTCATTTAAATGATTTTATTTATAAAAATTAACATATAATGGTATTTTAAAATAAATCATCGTATTAGTTTAGTTGACCTCAACTTTCATGTAAGTGAGAACAATATATGAAATATTATGTATAACAAGATGAAAAAATAATCTATACATATAATAAAATCGTAGGAAAGTCAAAACTGTACATTGAATATTTCTTTAAAAGAATACTTGCGGCGTGATCTACAATCGTTATTGAAGCCAAAAATATAGTTTTTAGAATTTTTGTCTGTTTGTTTGTTTATCTGTTTGTCTGTTTGTCTGTATGTATGTCCGGGGTAAATTCAAAAAGTACTGCATGGATTTACTTCAAATTTTGTATGAATATTATTAATAGGTCGGGTCAACATATAGGCTACAATCTACATATTATCACGCTATCACCTACGGGGGAGGGGCAGTGCGGAGTAAACGAACTCCGCGCGGACGAAGTCGCTGGCAACAGCTAGTAATAAATATAATGGCAAGGTCCAAATGGACTAAACATTTTTACTTTGAATTTCTAATGATTAATCGACCTTAATCAAATACACATAAAATGTTGGCAAAAAATATGATTTTCAAAGAAATACTGTAAATCTAAATATTAAATTTCTTCCATTTCATTGAGAGCGCTTCGTAAAATACCATTTCAATATTCACGTCTTTGGTGTCTATAGGTCTTCGTTTCTTTTTCCATTAGGAGAGCCATCTTCTTATTTGTTATTCTACAATTTTAAAAATTTGTAAAGTGCGTCTCAGGCCACGCAAAATTTGGGGTTCCGAAGTTGCCCATAACAATAATGTGGACAAACAAGAGGACTTTTATTGTTTCATTCTATGCATAAGCCAGGATATTTTTCCTTTCAATTTCATTATATTTACTACTACCGTGAATTTTTTACCCCCAAACATAACGTTTAGCTGGCAAATGGGGGACGGACACTTGATTCTAACAAAAATTAGCTGTTTAATGCTTAACATTTCATAAACGAGACCCTTAATCGAAAAATTGTTTTCACAAACCGACTATATTTTTATAAAACCTATCCAACGATACTACACATAGGTTTGTTCTGAGGCAATCGCGGGGATTCACTAACGTAACGGCTATCAAAGCTTTGTATGACGCGTTAGTTAGAAGCCACTTGGAATATTGTTCCACAGTGTGGTCTCCTGGTGAACACAAATATAGTATTATGTTAGAGCGTGTCCAGAACAAGTTCCTAAGATGTTTCTACATGAAACTGTATGGCGTGTATAAGGATATTTCAATGTCGGGAACATCATCCGTATGTACTTCAGCTATTGAGTCTTCGTGTACCTGACCGCTATGTATGGAGGCGACGCCGTCTGCCACTATTGGCTGTACCCAGGGCTAGAACTAGTTTAATGGCACAATCACCATTGACTCGAGCCTTAAATATAATAATTTTGGTCCAGGACAGAATGGATATTTTTAATTGCAATTGAAATGAATTAATGAAATGTATATTATCATATGTCGTTAATTACTGTTAAATTTTGTCTGGTTTTGACGTCATTTTTTCGTTATAATGTTTGGTTTGCAGATTTTTATTTGTATTATTTAGTAAGCAGAATGTTGTTTATATCTTCCTTTTTTTAACTATTAAAAATATGTAATAGTAGAAAAACCGCACTATCGCATTGGGGAATGTCCTGTACTGGTAGTTGGGTAAGGGAGTAAATAAGTAAAACAAAAACAATAACGATTTTTGATAATTTTATACCGACATATTTATCCGCTTTTAGGTTGGAGAGGGTTTTAGTTACTTACAGTGTGTAATAAATTGGTAAAGTGCGTTTAAGGCCACGTGAAATGCAGGGTTATTGTTTCATTGTTAGAGCTGACCCCCTCCGCAGAGATTGTGATTTTGGGCGATTTTAATGCCCATCAAGCCGAATGACTATATTTACACACCACCGATTATACGGGGAGGTCTGTTCACGATTTTGTCTTGGCATATGGTCTAACACAGTGTTTCCCAAACATTGTTCTGCCATGGCTCGTTAATTTTCGCACTGCCACTTTGTAACCCACTTACTTTTAAACTTAAGCTGGTTCCATTAGATAAAATAATATACATTTACTAATCGTAAAAAGGCTTTATTAGTACTAAATATTTTGGTTTCTTCTATTTAGTCACTTAATTTTAGTCCGAAGTATGGAGCTGCTGCTTATTTTGTACTAAAGAATCCAAGTTCACGGAAAATGACGAAAATTTTATTCTAAGGTCTGGTACTATTTCAAGTCGGTTTCTATATTTTTTTTAAGGTAGGTAATAAGTTGTGAGAAAGAAATTAAAAGTTACTTGATAAGCTAATTTTTGCCTTGACGACAAGGAAACGAAAAATCTATCATTTTTCGATCGATGGTAGGTAATATTTTTAAAACAAGGAGGCCTGGTACCGGGTCGCGACCCGGCAAATGGGAAACGCTGGTCTAACACAATTGGTAAACTTGCCCACGTGAGTTCCCGATGTGGATGGCCATACGCCTTCACTGTTGGATCTTCTGTTGACCTCGCACCCGGACTGTTATCAGGTATCCATCGACGTTCTACTTGACACGTCAGACCACTGCTCTGCTCCGGATCAGAGCAAAGTGCCAGTCAAGCGCCCAACACAGGCTGTTTGGCACTATAGGTCAGCAGATTGGGACGGGATGCGGTCTTTATTTGCATTCTACCCACGGGGGTAGTTGTGCTTCTCGCTGGATGATCCGAATGCTGTCGCTGACTCTATCGCTGATGTGGTACTGCAGGGCATGGAACTTTTCATTCCGTATTCTACAGTGTCCATCAGTGGCAAGTCTTAGATTTGGTTTGGTTGCCACTGTAAAGCGGCTTTACGCCGAAAGCAGGAATGCTACCGAGCTTGGGCTTCTGCGTCAGCATCTCGTAATGTTAAAACTAGCGCAAAACAAAAGAAGTACAATTCTTCTTCGAGGTTCTTTAAAAGAGCTATCGCCAAGGCAAAAGCGGAACACATTGGCAAAATTGGTGAGAAATTAGTCCACCTTACTTCGGGTACTCGTGCGTTCTGATCTTTCGCCAAGGTTTTCTTAGGGAATTTCTCCCAGTTTTAATTTCCATCCTTGCAAAGAGACGATGACTCTCTGGCCCATACTGCAAAGGAGAAAGCCGATCTTCTGGACTCGTTCTTTGCGACCAACTTGACTCTGTATGACCAGGGGAACACATGCCTACCATCCCGCAGTGTGATAGTTCAGTTCAGCAATTTCGGCAGTTTTCTGTGCGTAAAGCACTACATTTCTTGGACATCCACAAATCGAGTGGGCTTGATGACATCCCTCCGATTGTGCTTAGAGTATGTGCTCCAGAGTTGGCACGAGTATTGACGAACCTATCCCGGCTTTCCTATTCACTTGGCATGGTACAGAATTCATGGAAAACAGCTTTGGTGCATCCTATTTCTAGAAAAGGAAATCGATCTAATCCATCAAAATTATCGGCCAATAGCCATAACCTCCTTATTCTCTAAAATCACAGAGACACTTATAAACTGTCAGCTCCTGAAGTATTAAGAAGAGCACCAGCTGATTAATGACCGTCAATACGGTTTCCATCGTGGTCGTTCAGCTAGTGATTTCTAGTATATCTGACGCATCGTTGGGTGGAGGCAGTTGAGTCCAAGGGGGAAATATTGACAGTTAGTTTAGACAAAGATTGAATCTTTCCGCTAAATTCCATCATCGGACATGCGTCAAAATTTAAAGTTCCATACTCATCACCTCGATGTCTGGAAATCCACAACCGTGCGCTTTTATCGGCACATTTTGCTTCGCACTACTCTTTTGTAGAATTCATTACTCGGAGGTGTGTCCGAACAGATACAACTTGGGAACCTTCAAGACACGAGCTTTCTGATTTTTTAAAAGGCTGGCAACGCAGCTGTAAGACCCCGGATTGCAGAAGTTTGATCACTTACCATCAGGTGTACCGCCTGCTCGTTCGTCCCCTCTACTATAAAAAAAAAACAAACTATGAACATTTAACCTATTAACGTCAATGACAAATATATCTGCACCACGGGTTCACGCCTATAAAAAATTAAAATGTAAAGCCTTCTAAACCGTGGTAGTTTTCCTTTTAACTTCATTGCATTTTCTACTATCGCGAATACTTTTTACTCCCAAAACCTACTGTTTAGTTGACTGAGGGGGGTCACTTATCTCTAACAAAAATTAGCAATTTAAATCTTAATATTTCACAAACGAGTTCCTTAACCGAAAAATTTACAAACCTACATGTTTTTTAAAATCTTACCTAACGACACTCCACACTATGAGATACACGCGAAAAAAATTACATCCCAATTTTACATGTAGAGGAATCACCCTAAAAATATATTTTTCGAGATTTTATGTGGTCTCTTTTTGGCCGTGACTAATATAAATATTCATGTCAAATTACAGTACAATAGATATGGCAGTACTAAGGATCTCCGAGCTAGACTGCGGATGGAAGGACAGCCGGACAGATGCACGGACGAAATGTATAAGGGTTCCTAGTGTACTCTAGAACTCTAAAAATGAATCCCTACTTTCCACCGATTAAATGGATACGCCGTCAAGGCGAACTCATAGTTTGTCAGCGTAGCTTGTATTCACACGCAGAATTACAAAGTTATACTACTTATCGATGAAATAAATCACTGCAAGTGTAATTTCCATATCTTAAAATCTCATTCGGTACGATAAAATAGTACACCATGGTTTATATCTATTTTCTCACAATAATATAATATATCTACAAATGTATGAGAATTTTGACAGCATTTGCTCACATGTGCGGTGACACGTTTCCTTCCCAATGCCATGTCTATTAGTATTCTTGTGGTCTATGGTATTTTCCTTTGTCACGCCATAACTAGAGAACGACTTTAACGATTTCATTCATCTTTTATTTAAGGTTTTCTGATACTTCGTAAAAGGTCCTTACAGAAGGAAAAGTTTTTTCTTTTTTTTATAGCAGAAGGGGAAAACGAGCAGGCGGTGCACCTAATGGTAAGTGGTCATGCCCATGAACAGCTGCAATACCAGGGATCCAAACCAAAGAAATAGCGCAGAAAAGAGGAAAATTTTATAAAACTTAACAACTGATTAACAACAACTTTTACGCGTTTGATAGTCGTGTGCTGTCAATTTCTTTTATTATTTATTTCAGTTAAAAATCAGGTTGAAGAAAATAAAAATGGGGTGCTTCCACAATGTCACAGTTACGCTAGTATTTGAAACATATTTAGTTCACTGTATGACACTTATATTTGCACTGACGGCGATCAGCTTGGTTTGGAGTATAAGTGTGTGCGTGAGCGTTGTAATTACTTATACGGCTTAGTTTCGTTTTCAGACTTCAATAAAATATTCAAGGCACTCTTTCTTTAGTTTTTGGTCTAAGGGTTATAATGACTATTCATAGCTTAGATAGGAGAACGTCTGTCAGAACAGATAGTTATAATATGAATAGTGATTCGAGACACTGATGGACATTGGGTGGGGGTGGCATTTGCGATGAAGGAAGCAATCGTTGCTGCCCGAGCTGAATCTTTTCTTCCAGCACCGAATGGTTTAATGTAGATAAAAATAACATATCGTCGACTGAGGCCGACTGAGAGTTTTTTCTTCATTTAATAGGATCTAAAAAACTCTCACTTGGCATCTCATAGGATAGCAAATAACCAAATGATTCTTTCGATAAAATGAGATAACTATTTTAACCAATATGTCTGTATCATATGCAAATAATATTATGAGTTTCTTGAGCGTTGGTAGTTGAATAATAAATTGGAGTGAGATGTTGAAACATTCAGTCGTTTTTCTTAGCAAAATATTTTCAATGTGTATGTTTATTCTCACTAGTCCTACCGGCAATTAGTTCCGTGGAACTAGTGAGAGTTTTTTCTCACTAGTTCCATGGACTTTGGTAATGGAACTGGAACTACTGAGAAAAAAATCTCACTAGTTCCATGGAACTAATTTCAGGTGGGACTAGTGAGAATGATCCGTTAAATGGATTATTTTTTTATTCTAAGTGTAAGAATATCAAAGTATTGTAAAGAAGTAAATTGATCTAGATTTCTTTGCTAATGGGATAAGAATTCGTCCCCTACATACTTAATACATTGATGTTGCGTAGCCATACATGTGGTGGGAAATAATGCCATATGCAAAGGGTACCTTATCTCCTACACTGGAGCACGACAGTAACAAGCACTGACGTTATTGGGACAGAAATAGAAAAAGTGGTGGTACCTAATTTAACCCTGTTTTGAAAAGACTCGTGTTGCCCTATAATTACTAATATTTAATTTTTGCTACTGGAAGAGAAAGTTTTTAAGCTTATTTTAATGATTTTCTTGTATCTGTTACACTTAATAAATTTTTGAAAATTGCGTTATTAATCTTGATTAAATTATCTGTACAGTGGTATATAAATTAAGTAGATTCCATGTAAAGAGATATAAGATATATTCCATATAAGAATAGCATCTAATAATTGTATAAATGTAGTGTGAAAGATTTTTCGCGCTAATGCTTCGTATATAAATGAGTCGCGCAATATAAAAATGGAATTTTGTATATATGGAATAGTTTAACTCCCCGTGTTGTTCTGGAACCCCTTTAAAGAATAGACCATCTGCCATTCTTCCAAGCAATCCGAAATAGTATCATAGTAATAAGTTGTGAAAATTAATTGGTAGAGTTCTGCAACTTCTCGCCTCGCTATTTTGATACTACCGCTTTACTTATTCCTACCACAATAGCGATATAATGATTATTGTGGTGCGGGAGGTAAAATAGTCGCTAAATTTATACATGTGGCATACTATTCCACCACCCAAATAAAAACGCACCAACCATTGACATTTTTAGTGTCCATAGGCGATGGTTTCTCTTTCAATCAGAAAAGCCATCTAATTGCTTGCTATATAATGATAAAAAACAAGAATCATTTAGGCAATCATCGTGAAACTTGGCACATGATATCTATTTTTATGGAGAATATTTTTCTGTTATGCCCATTACAGTAACCCAGCATTAAATGGCGCCGCAGTGTGTCACTGTTATAATATATACTAGTAGAATAACATCTGCCGAGTTCAGATAGAATAATATAGGTACATATATTTCAACGAAACAAATAAAAACAAATAAAAAACTATCAATATATAGGGTATGACGTTCTGATTATATATAAAATACTGGGTTATGTTTAGAGAAATGCCAAACTTGTACTTAAATACATACGACAAATTTGTGCAATATTCACTAAGTAAACATTTTCAGATGGACCATACACAGTGGAGAAAATATGCATGAATGCAGTAACAAAAAAGGAACAATACAAATTTTACTAATTCTTGTGAAAAATGTGATAATAAATTTAGAAGATTAAAAATGTTTTTAAATGTAGACTGTTTATTATTCATGATGGCTCTGCAATGGAGAAAAGTTGTATAAATTCATCTACAAACAAAGAACTTTTAAAACTAGCAATTCAGTATGTAAAGAAGTGTTTCACTCATATATTTTTTTAATATTGCAAAGATAAAACTACTTTAAACCACTTGCTTGAATATATGAGCACTCCAAACTAGAACAGAAATGACGAGTACTGACGCACTCTACTGATTTTGACAGAAATATGGAAGTAGGTTATAACACGTACGTAGTCACGATGGTAGTGACACATCTACTGTGCACTTTATTTGTCTGTCATAAATTCAATATAAAAAAAAGCTTAATATGCTTCTCAAAGGAGATTATTGTAATGATCCATTTATTTTGTACGAGGTCGGAACGTGACAAAGACTGTAGCGTCTCTTCAGTCTCAAGAATTTTGTTATGATATCTCAAGTATCCAATTGCTATTAAATTAACGTATTTTCTTTTCATTTTGTGACAAAATGTCACGTAATTAACTGTAAGTTAGTTGCGGACCTTTTAGAAGTTAGTAGTTTCGACGAAGATATGAATAACAGGTGCGATATGAATAATAAGATAAGATTAAGTAGTAGTCCCGGTAATATAAGGAATTTACCAACAAGTAAATTTAAAAAGTGTAATGTAACAAATTTATGTACAAATTATCTAGAAAAAAATTACTGTGTTTATTGGCCTCTCATTACAATCTCTGATAATTATCAATAATTTTTAAACAATTACAATAATTATATTATTGTAAGTGACTAAAAATTGTAATTGAAAAACAAAAGCCCGCCTATTTCTTGCATCAGATCTTATCAGTGTTTCGATGCGCTGGTAGCTATACATTTTACGACCCGTAAAAAGTGCCTGTAATAGTTAATTTTAATAAAATAAAATAAAAAATGGCGTCTATTTAGTGGCTGACGTCTCCGGTATCTAGAAGACCCCCGCTTCTCCGTACTATCATTCTTCATTCGAACCGCAATGGACTGGAACATACTTCCTGAGTCTGTGTTCTCCGACGAGTACAATCTGGGGATCTTCAAAAGAAGAGTGAACAGGTACCTTCTAGGGAAGCGCGTTCCATCTTAGGCCTCATCTTAGCTTACCATCAGGTGAGATCGAGCTCAAGCGCTTACCTATAGATAATTTAAAAAAAAACTGAATTCAATCAAAACCGGCAGAAATTTCAAACGACGTATAAATACCATGAAGAAATATCCTACCATCGGTAAGATCAAAACTTACCTATACTATTTTTCGAAAAAAAAACCAATTAAATGTTACATTTTTTCAAGCAATTAATGCATATTTTTGATAGTGCCAGTTTTGGATTATGAATTACACTGTACTTTAAAAAAAAGTATTTTCACACCTGTATTACCGAAGAGGTAGGTAAAGGTACAACCAGTTCATCTACAATGTAGTAGGGGGCCAGACAGACATTTATTCTAGACAGACATTTATTCAATCCCCGATAACGTTGTTTTTATCAAAAAACTGAAAAAACACATTATTGAATTGCTCAGCCCGAGAATTGAACCCGGAACCTCATGTGGTTAACACAACAGGAGGCAATACGTATAGGCAGTTTGGTAGATAAACAGGTTGAATGTTAAATATTGTGTATATGTGCTCAAACGGCACCACTAGTGACACACACGTAAGGAGTAGTTAAACCTAGAGGGGAATTACATTTCTAACTGGCACTGACGGCTGCTGCAATTGATTCTTTGTCTCCTGAACAGATAAGTCGGTGGCATTTTTTTTTTATTATTATTATTTTATTACATAAGATTACCTTACACATATGAGGTAAATTTGAGTTAACGAATACCTGTTACTTACAGACGAAGAACATTTTTACCGTAGGATATTGGACTCTTCTAAGTACCTATCAATTCACTAAGAAGAAATCCACATTTAGTTATATGACCTACACAAACAGCGAAATTGTTACACCAGCGAAACAAAGAAAAAAACTCTAAATGTAGGAAGTTTTGGAATTGTTAGTATCAACATAGACTGAGATCTTTTCACAAGTAACCGGTCATCATGAGACTCTCATTTAACTAGTGGTGTGGAAAATGCTACTAACACTGAAAATATAACCAAATATTAGAATTATTAACTTGAATATTTCCGGCGGTACTGACTGAAAAACTGAATATGCAAGATCCATTTCCACCTCACATGGCTAATAATGATTCTTAGCCATGTTCAATAAACCAAACTTTCGATTTAAAAAAACAGATACGTTATAGTAAAGTAATAGTATAGTTTTAATCTCATTTAATATTATTTTAACTACTTGAGCTCAAAATATACTATTAGATATATTTTTGTTTGCTTTGAGCTTAAAATACCTCAACCTAGGAGTAGGTAGTAGTTTTAAAATGACATGCGGGGTCAACCGGCTTACAGATTTTGTATATAGAAAATTAATAACTTATACCGAATTCAAATTTTATTTAATAAAATTCACGTACACATATAAATTTATTTTTATCTATATCTATACATATACAAAAGAGTAGAAAAGTAATTTCTGTACATAAAAGTTTTTTGTAAAATAATAATTGAGTCGGATAAAATATTGATAACAAAAGCGAAAAAAATAATTATTAGAATGTTTGTTTTTGTCAATATGTTTGTTTGTCGATATGTCTGCATGTCAGTATGTTTGTTTATTTGTGCTTCAATCACGCAATAACTATTGGACAGAAAATAATGGAATTTGGCATGATAATAGGTGAGATCCTGGAGCAATATATAAGGTAGTTTTTGTCCCGAAATTCAGAACCGTTCCTGTGAGATAGAGGATAAAAGTTAAAATACATATGTAGATTTAACTGATTAACCTGTTGTCCGAAACCCTTTATCATTTTTTTGTTCGAAAGGAGGTACTGTAAAGATGGACCTTTAAAAATTTCAAGGTCATCGATTTTATAATTCAGAAGTTACAGACACCACACGTTTCAAATGTGAAAAATCTAATTAAAGGTGGCACTGGGAATGTATAGAAACCTTTGAACGTATAACTCATAAGTAAGCGTGTGCATTTCATGGTGTTTGTTTAATGGCTATAATCGGGGAGAACTCAGTTTTAGAATATACTTACCCGTTTTTAGTAAATATTATACTTAACTGAAATTTTACTATCTTAAAAATATGTAAAATATGTAATATATAAATTTTTCGCACACGGTAACTCCTGAATGAACGGTGACCGGGTCTACCGGCTACGACGTGACAGAAATTGCAAATATATAATATAACAAATACAAACTAAACCGTGCAGCTGTTAAACAACGATAACGGCGTAAACAACTCATAATGGAAATGTTTTTCTTGAACAGATTCGGAGGTAGACGAATTTTTTTTTTACAAATTAGGATTAAATTCGTAGTCCTTTGGCTGATTATGATTGCCCTGGTAGTGGCGTCGTTTAGTTGCGTCATTTTTATTCGGTGGAAGGATGCCAGCCATGATTAATATGACAATACAGTTAGAGACATTTGGATCATCATTGTGTGACCTTTCTGCCAAAAAATAATAGGTTTTCCAAAAAACGCTCAATAGTCGAATATATATTTTAGTCAAATAAGGGATGAGTATATAGTGGCGGTCAAAGAAAACTGTAAACTTGACTGTAGAAGTTACGACAGGACTATGTTATGCGTTCCATTGTTTTACGATGACTTCTGTTCCTATAAACACTGTCTAAAGCCCTACAACACATAAGGGTAGATGTCAAAGTCAACGTGTTATCAAATCCACACTAAAAAGTTCCTTTCTTGGTAAAATTGCTTCAGCGTCCAAAGTATTGCTGAATATGAGAAATGCTGTGGTCATATACGAACAGTTACTCTGCTGGGATGGCAATCTCGAACGAAGTCGCGGGTACAGCTAGTATAATAATCAAGTTTTAATAAAATTTAAAATCTTTCTTGTCTGTTGCGGAATATAAAAACACCTTTTCCACTGTGTACGGACCATCTGAAATAAAAAAATATATATGAGTACTTACTTATTATAAGTTATACTCGTACCTCTTTAGAGTAATAAAACAATAAATAGTTTTATCGAAACAAAACAATATTTTTATCGATGTAAAACACATTTAAATATTTACAACACTAGCTGTACCATGCATCCAGATGCATTTTAACAGTTTTTGGTGAATCCTACTGGAACAACTAATTTTTTAGGGATTAAAAGTAGGATATAAGCTGTTTTAGTCTATCTTCTAACTGTATGCGCAATTTTATTCAATTCTATGCAGTCGTTTTGACGTGATTGAGTAACAAACGTGCTATTTCAAATCATCTGTATGCTAAATTTCATTTAAAATCGTTTAGTAGTTTTTGCATGATTGAGTAACAAAAATCCAACCATTCAAACATCCGAACTTTCGCATTTATGATATTAATCACTACATAGTATAAAAATAAGTCGCTTTCCGCCGTCTATCCCTAATCCATATGTATGCTTAGATCTTTAAAACTACGCATCGGATTTTGATGCGGTTTTTTTTATAGATAGAGTGATTCAAGAGGAAGGTTTATATGTATAATAACATTTTATGGCAAAACAACGGTTGCCGGCTCAGCTTTTTTTATGTCATAAGATAGCAAACAAGCAGATGGGTCTCCTGATGAAAAGAGTCAACCATCGCCTATAGACTCCAAAGATGTTAATGGTGCGTTGCTATCTTGTGGCGAGGTCTAATGCCACATGCATAAGTTTACTGGCTACCTTACCCTCTAAACCGGAACACGACAGCGACAAGCACTGACGCTATTGCGGTAGGAATAGGTAAGGCGGTGGTACCAGACCCGGGCGAGACAATGCAGAACTCTACCACCTAGTAGCCACGATGGTAGTGACTTGATAGCCAATCGGTCGCATTTTACGACCTGCCTGGCAGAACAGCAGTTGGCCTATTCTTTAACGGAGGCCGGGACCAACACGGCGAAATATATTATTAAATTAATGTATAGATTAATATAGTCATAGCTGTATTTTACATCGATAAAAATATAATTCAACTTTATACACTGCTTTTACTAGACCGTATAAATACTTCACAACAATGACATAATTGTTTTTATTTCTGATTAAAAAAACTCAAATATTAAACAAACTAATTCTTTACTATACAGGGTTACCTCTAAAACACCAGCAACCTCGCAGGACTAGATACCTAACATTATAAATAACAACATTTGTTCTATGACTTTTGACATAACTCAATACATTAAATAAAAAATATTTTTTAAGTTTTCACTGTCGTGTCGTGACATTTCTAACTCTTCATTCGGATGCGCTGCTAGTAGTAATAACTAGCAGCCTGCCCGCGGTTTCACCCGCGTAGCTTTTGTTCCCGTGGGAATATTGGAAAAGTTTGTATACCAAAACCTTCCTCAAATATCAATCTATATATTAAAAAAAAACGCATCAAAATCCGTTGCGTAGTTTTAAATATTTAAGCATACATAGGGACAGACAAAGAAAGCGACTTTGTTTTATACTATGTAGTGATAGTAACACTTTTAACACTTGCCACAAACATTGCAAAGGCGAGAGTGCCATGTGCCGCCCCCACCCCCACCCCGTACTCCGTGACTCGCACGGGTGTGTTTACCTACCTAATCTTTGCGGTGCATGTAGTGTTAAGAACGTTCAAGCGAAAAATTTAATTCAAATTAATTTTTGTATGAAAGTAAAATCCAACAAATTGTCAAAAGTCGTATAACAAATGTTGTTGTATATGATGTTAGCTACCTAGTCCTGCGAGGTTGCTGATGTCTTAGAGGTAACCCCGAATAACTTGAAACACCTAAACAAACAAGTATTGCATACTTGTTTACTAATATTAACTCACGAAATGTTGTCATAATAACTATAATGTATTTTATTTTATTTTAATATAAATGGAAAACTAACAGCTATATAGATCGATAAACAAGAATATATAAAGAAAAAAGGCCAATTATAAGTTTTCACTAATAAAACTTTTCACTAATATAATTTAACTATATAAAAACAGACAGCGACATTACGATGATGTAAGCAATCATATGAAGAAATTTGCATTAAACATTTTTTTCAGCCTATGAGTCGTAATATTGAACAAATCAAGGTCAACCTTTTGACATTCCACGTTATGTGTATGGCACCCCCTTATCAAAAAAGAATTTTGCCTATATCTAGAAATTGTAAATGTATAACTATAAGTAATATTTTCAACACACCTATCTCAAACCATTTGTTTTTGGGTATTCCACATTCAGACCTGGCTGCTACAATTGCCTCTCTCAGTGCTATTGCTACTCCAACACTTAAACACGTGGCAGGTTCGCCGGTGGCTGTAACGGAATATTTAGTATTTTAAGTGCTATGGACAATAATGTTCGTCTGAGCTCCTTGAAGAATATAACATCTGCTATTCTACCAGACAGTTCCTAAAAAGCGAATGATTTTTAAAACATATAACTATCAAAGTGACTATTTCAAGGTAGAGTTCCGCAACATTTCGCCAGGATTTGATAACACCACTTTGCTTATTCCTGCTGGAATGGCACACTTACACAAATTTAAATACAAGCTCACACACAGTCACACAAATACACGTAAACCTACAGACATACTATACCCGTAAATACATTTACGATTTACACAATTTCATTGAATTTATTTACCTTATGTGCTGTGGTAAGAGACCTGGAGTCCTAAAATACAGATTTTGCCTAGTTTAGGCTCCAGGCCTTAGGTAAATATGTGGTCTGATAACCGGACACTATCCAATGAACAAACATAATATGCATCCGATGGAATTAATAGACGATCCCTTAAGTAGAGCATGCAACAGTGAGGAAATACCATGCCAGTGTTGTTTAGTGTGTGAAGCTGAACTACACAAGGGCTCAGGTTTCTGAGAGACGAGACTATGTACGTGGGGAGATACTTGAGAATCCCCATACTGTCCTGAACTTCTGAAAAGAACTGGGTTAGCAGGATTAACCACTATATTAAATGCGCACAATGGTCCGTAGTGCGGCTAAGTGCGGGATTGGTGCAGTAAAAATCTCAGATTATTTAGAAGACAAAAAAGCCTGGGAATAATAATTGCTCCTTATACCGATCTTATATTATAAATTTTTTGTAATATTGTGATATTATAAAAAAATAGATGATATGAAAAAAAGACAAGCCCGCTGAGTTTCTACCGCCGGATCTTCTCAGTGTGTGGCCGCGTTTCCGATCCGGTAGTAGTTTTAAAAAAATATGTTGACGTGTCAAAATGATTTGTAAAAAGTTTTATTGAATAAAGTACTTCTGATTTCTGATAGCCCGCTTTGATAGCTGATAGACAGAGCAGATGGTCCTCCTAATTAAAAGAAAAAACCTTTGCCTACAGACACCAAAGATGTTAATGGTGTGGTTATCCTGGTGGCGAGGTCTTAATACCATATGCATAAGTTTACCGGCTATTTTTACCTCCAAACCGAAACACAACATTGACAAGCACGGACGCAATTGCGGCAGGAATAGGTAATGCGGTGGTGCCAGACCCGGGCGAGACAACGCATAACTCTAACCTAGTAGCCACGGTGGTAGTGAGTCGTATAGTCAATCGTTTCCCTCTTGCCAACTGCCGGCCTGAATGGCACATGATCTATTCTTCAAAGGGGCCAGACCAACACGAGGAATAGGTTTCCACATAGCAAAGATGTATCTCCACATGTGGAAGTTCATTTTTAGGATTCCATACCTCGAAAGGAAAAAACGGATCCCCTATAGGATCACTTTGTTGTCCATCTGTTCGTCGGTCTATCAAAAACCTTCTTCTCATGAACGTGTGGAAGTATAAAGCTCAAAATACTCAGTCTGCTGACCCTTGGATTTGTGAAAAAATTAAACTTATAAACCAACGCAATCAAGATACAGCCGTTTGTGCAGCAAATTCCTCAAATTTTCGAAACTTGCAAGGAAATCAAAATCTAAAGGGTAATTCCCGTGAACAGTACGGACGCAACTGCGGCAGAAATAGGTAACGTGGTAGTGCCATTCCCAGGCAAGACTTTGTGGAGCTCTACCATTATAGCCAATCAATCGCTTTTTGTGACCTGCCTGGCAGAACGGCAGTTCGTCTATTCTTCAAAAGGGAACCGAACCAACACCGGAGTTTTTTTATTTATATTTAAAACTTACCTTTAGCACCAAGAATAACATCATTACTAAAAGATCTTTTCCTAAAGTAAATCCTGAAGTCTTGTGGTATATCCCTTGCTTGAGGAACCCAATATTCCCATGTTCTATCTGTTAATACTTCGCCTGTTTCTGGATTGTGGACTATTTGTTCTGAAGTCCAGTAGCCCACTCCCATGATAAATGCACCTTCTACCTAAAATTATACATATTTTATGCAACCCTTACTTTTTTATATATTTTATCACACCTATCTCTATCCGAAACATCTTCAGGAGAAACTAATTCACTCAACATGCTGTACCATGAGTAGATATATTATCTATGGACACAGCAGATGTATTTTTTTCAGTCAAAAGGTTATGTTATGAGGCGTAAACTAAGTTATCAACGACGAAAAAACTGAGATTATTTGTTTGACAGGGATGTACGTACGAGTAATATTGGTAGATATACATATGTATATTATATAATATAATATTATATGGGTATCACGGATTAAATGGATACGCTTTCAGAACAATTTCTTTACAGAGTTATACTACTTAATGGTGAAATAAAATCACTTCAAGTGTTATTTTTAAACCTTGTCATCTCATTCGGTACGATAAAACAGTACAACATGGTTTATTTCTATTTTTCACAATATAATATATTTACAAATGCATGACATTTTTGGCAGATATAGGAGCGTTTGCTCATATGCGCGGCGGCATGTTTCCTTCCCAATGTCGTGTCTATTACTATTCATATGGTCTGTGATGGGTATAATTAAAGACGGTTTAATAACAAATGCTGTTGAATCATATTTTTTTAACAAGATGCAAGAGTTATAACGGGTTTTTCATGATAAATCTCTCAGCTTATTTATATCTCAGAGTCTAGTAATGATGTAATATATATAATACAAGGGTCAAAGGTAAATACGTCAAGTTATCTGTACAAATTTCCTGAATATAATTCATTTTAAAGCTTTTTGAATATTTACTCACTTGTCCAACGTCCAATTCAGGGTTAATACTTCGTCCAACGTCTTCAGTTAAATCGACTCTAATAATCTCCGATTCACCAGTTAAGATGTCAACTTCTACCTCACATAAAACAGCTCCGTAGATATTATAATCTTGAACGTCAGCTACATTAACAAAACCATGAGTTTGCAAGTCAATGTCCTGCATATACGCACTTTTAATTAATACTTCCCAAGTGGGATTTACTAGTTGAGTTCTTATGGGTTCTAGCTTTCCTAAAAGCTCGTCACAGCATCTTCGAATACCGATTGTGACATTTTGAGTTGTTAAACTACCACCCGAAGGTGCACTGTTGGGGCAAATTATAGTATCATTTGGCTTTATTGTCACTTTATCTACTGGTATTTGTAAAAAATAAGCACACGTTTGAATAGCTTTTGTATTAATGCCCTGGCCCATTTCTACTCCACTATGAGTAATTGTTACTGATCCATCTTCATGATAAACTGATAAATTAATATCTAAATATTGTGATCCCGTAGGAGTCCACCTTAAAAGAGAAAACCGTAAGCCACGTTTTTTCCATCTATTTTTAGTATTGTACTCATCAACAAACTGTCGCCTTTTGTAAAACTCAGAATCATCTTTTAATGTTTCAATCATTCCCAATATTTCACGGTGATCATTACCGATATTCGCTATTCGCACATCTAATTGATTCAAGTCTAGTTCATACGAAATTTGTTCCATTATCCATTCTGTTACCGCAATGACTTCCAATGTCCCTGAAAATTTAAACGTTTTTCAATTTAAAATAATTACTTCATCAACTTGTAGCCCGATGAGCAAAAGTAGAGTAAAATTTCATTCATTAATGTCAATGACAAAATTATTAAACCGCACCGACCGACCACCGACCGACCGCCCCGTTGGTCGAGTGGTTAGAGACCCTGACTACGCAATCAACGAGGCTCGGGTTCGATCCCCGACGGGGACAAGCATTTGTGTGATGAGCATAAATGTTTGTATTTCCGGGTTTGGGTGTTTATTATATATATATTCTAGTATTTATATATATATTTCTATGTATTAGTATCGTTGACTAACACCCATAACACAAGCAAATAATTTGCTTATTTTGGGGTTAGATCAGTAAGTGTAATTTGTCCCGTGAATTATTATTATTATTATTAAAATTTTCGTAACAAATTACTAACTAAATTAGTTCACCTGTTAAAAGTCTGTGTAGCAGTTTTTAATTATTTAGAAAGAATTGTAGTGTGTGGTGATTTGCATGACAGAGTAACAGAGGTATATAACTGCATTGGGTCCGTATGATGATAGAGTGAATGATGCTGGTAATTGTATTTTGGATTTATGCACGCGAGTTGATATTTTCTTATCTAACGCAATATTTAAATGTAACAATATTCAGCTATATATATGGAGAAAGAATGAACAAAAATAAATTTATTCTGGTTTTTTAAAGAATCTAAAATTTTGTCGTAATCTCGGTACAGATCAATATATTCTGCTAATTAGCTTATATAGGTGTCTCTTTCAAAAGTGCAGATGTAGGTGAAAACTTGATTCATTTGGAAAACTTGAAAAACTAAAGAAGTATTTTTTTGCAGTTGCTGGATTATAGTTAAAAATAAAGGCTTAGAATATTCGTATTATTAAATGTTGGAATATAAGTGAGTGATCTAGTGGAAAATAAACTTTTAACGCCACTCTACTTTTGGACTTCACTACATCTCAGCTACAAACACTAATTACTATTATGAAAGTCATCTTTGTATGCTACTGATATAAAAAGATAAATCGATTAAAAAAGTTAGAGTGCGCAAGGAATAATGAAGTGTAAGAGCGACTGTTTCAAACCACTACGTTAAACAATTAAAAATCGGCTACACTCACGTCTAATCGGCATAGGTTCCGACTAGTTTCGAACGTATATGAGGACCTTTCTCAGCCGAAACTGAAGTCACGGCCGAACATTGGTTCGGTTTCGGCCAGAAAACCAGTTTCGGTCGGACTCTAGTATTTAAGGAGAACTCTTAAGTGTGGCCGGGGGGAAAGTGAGTTTTTTTTTATATTATGAGATAGCAAACAGGCAGATGGGTCTCCTGATGAAAAGTGTCAACCATCGCCTATAGACACCGAAGATGTTAATGGAGCGTTGCTACCTTGTGGCAAGTTCTAATGCTACATGCATAAGTTTACCGACTACCTTACCCTCCAAACCGGAAAACGACAGTGACAAGCACTAACGATATTGCGGCAGGAATAGGTAAGACGGTGATACCAGACCGGGGCGAGACAATGCAGAACTCTACCACCTATGGCAGTGACTTGCATAGCCAATGCCTCGGAGAACGGCAGTTGGTCTATTCTTCAAAGAAGCCCGGACCAACATAGGGGTTTATCTAGATTATAGTTATTAAATTAGATATTCAGATATTTTTCATGTTGTATTTTTTAGTTTATTTTTTTTGTAATATTTTTCTTACTATTTTTATTTTAAAAATAGATGTGCTTGAGACTTCGTCCGCGATTAAAAAAAATTAAAATAAAAGTAGGCTAAATTACTCCTTATTATTATAAAGATAGACAGTCCTAAAGTTTTACTCGCATAGTTCCCGTTCCCGTGGGATTTCCGGGATAAAACTATCTTCGTCCTTTCTCGGGTCTCAAACTATCTTTGTTTTATGTAGATTAATACACATTTTAATTTATATACACAATAAAAGTTCGCTTGCAAAACATTATCCTTCTGTTAGTGTAATTAGGTGAAAATTAGAAAATTGATACACTTATTTCTAAAATAACATACTAACTTATAATATTTGGATTTACCAGGAGATCTACACCATGTGTTAGAAGCTGTGTCAGTGAATGCATCAAAAACTCTAATATTCCATGGTGATTTATCGTAGCAGTTGTTAATACCATCAACTGCTAAAATCAGCAGCTCTTCATTTAGGATATAACCATTGTCAGAATAAAATACATGGTTAATGTACTGAATAACACCTTCACTATTTACTCCAAACTGCAAAAAGAATTTACCAATTAATTTTACAACTGGTCCGCTTAAAACTATGAACTCGCAATAGCATTATTTTAGTTTTTGAACCCTTTCTACAACCGTTGTTATCACGTTCACGAACTCTACTACATTCCAATCTATGATACACGAATTACTGTTGATTTCGATATTCATACATGCATGCAAATATGCCGGATTGTTTTTGTGTTATAGCATTCGCCCCATGCTTGGGAATCTGGAAATAGTCGCAGGTTCAAATCCCGCGTGTCGATATTTTCTTTGTTGTTTTAAAGGTTATGCCGGATTGTTTCAGTATACTCGTAGAATTTTATTAGCTTGTTCAATAAACAACCTTTCAAAAGAATTTAAGTGTAACACGAATATAGTAATTACATCCTCATATATTATAGTTTTAACATTTCGATGAACTGGCCATTTTGATCTTAATTATATAACTAACTTTTGGTTTGGAAACCTAAGTTAAACTTATTTTGTTTGAGATTTCAAAAATCAACCGGCTTACAGTTTTTTTCGCAAAAATGTTGTGTTTGTGTATTTATTTGTGTGTATACATGCTCGCGTGCTTATAAAAGTACGTGAGTGCATGCATTAGTGTATGCATGTGTACACCTTTGTATGCATACATGCTAGTACGTGCGAATGTGTGTGTGTCTGTTTGGTTTAAAATTTTTTTGTAAACATAATCCGTTAAATTGGTAATTAATTCCAAAGTAAAATATAGATGATAAGAGAAGGTCTAGAAAAGTATTTTTTCTTGAACTTATATATTGAGGACAAAATAAACATAACATAAACTTTACCTCAGAGTTTGCTGTAGCTGGCAAGCGCATCCCAACGGCTCGCATATTATTTCTCAAGGGTTGGATAAATCTGCACGGTCGATTAAGTTTATACGCTACAAGACTACAAGCTGCAGCTACCATTGATTCTCTGGAGATTTTGTAGCCGTAAGCACCTCCAATACGTCGTACGAAAACATCGATTCTGTTTTAAGATATCATAAAATGTTATTAATTAAAAATACTATTTCCTCTCTTAAATCTATTTGGATTTATGCAAGAAAATTTCCATTTTTTGTTATTTATCCTGAATATCAATGATTTAAGAAAAACTATGAATTTAAGCCTGAAATTAAAACTATTTTCGACATTATATAACTCCAATGTTTTTTTCTACATTCACAACTAAGAAAATGTACTTAAACTGCCACAAGTTTTGAACAACTTTATATTTCACCAAATATGTTCCCAATAACGTTCTTGAATTATTTATTGTAATAACTACACGCACGTTCCACGTTTTTGTATTATTTTTATTATCATGAGTATTATTTTATTTAGTATTATTTTTTATTATTAAAAAAGCGAGCGTAAATTTAAAATATGGAAATGATTGTACTGACAGAAATTTAGCACACAACTAGATCATTTTTTAAGAAAGCTTTCCATAGTAACTTTGGAATCCATTGAGCAAAAGTTTTTGAAAAATTATCCACTAAAGAAACATATTCAAATTAAACTTCAAATTTGGCAGCCACGAGAAATAGCTAGTTATGTGTATTTATAATTATTTTATTTACTTAATGCAGTTTAATCCCATAAAAATGCATGAAAATGTTAAATAATTTTATTATAACATTACCTGCTGGCATTAAGATTAAGTAAGCTGGATATGGCTTGATGTAAGCCATTTAACCATTGAGTTGCCGCATATATTTTTAAGCCTTCTTCTGTAGGATGCGTTACACATACTAAAGTTTCCATACAAAAATGGTACTGCCAATATATAGATTTATCCGAAGTTAAAATCTTTTTTATATCCTTACCAATAGCGGTTGCTGGTATAGAAGAATATAATTTTAGTCTTGTAAAATCTGTTTTGGCTTCTTTTAAGTCTATAACTGGCCTTCTTACATTTTTGTAAACTACTTGAACTAATTTCGCAGCCCTTTCCGAGGTAGCTAAATCTTCAGCAACAATTATGCCAATTGGTTGGTTGAAAAACTTAACATCTCCGTTTGCAAGTAATGGCTCGTCAGCAACCTCCAGAGCTTTTTTTTCTATTATAGTAAAACTATTTTTTCCAGGAATATCACTAGCAGTGTAAAAAGCTAAAACACCTGGCTGTTTCTGTAAATAAATCAAGCTATTTTATTTTGTAGTAACTAAAATATTATGTCTGCTTAAATTACTAAAAAGCATGGATTCCTCTCAGTGACCTGAAAAGCATGTGAATTAAAGCTATAAAAATAATAAGATAATATAAAGGAACTATAAGTATAAATGAACTTTATAGTTAATACTCGTATTTCAATATTATTATAATATGAATAAAATGATAAGATTAGTAACTACAAAGTTGTACTTAAATCCTTACTAATGCTTCACTAGGATCTATCGAAACAATTGTACCAAGTGGTACTGTGGCCAGCACAAAATTTGCAAAGACTTCATTAGGTAGTTTTGGTAAATCTTCAGTATAAACTGCTTCACCAGCACATTGTATCTGAAATAACGAGAAATCCATATTGTTATATTAATTTTATTAATATTATAAATGCGAAAGTAACTCTGTCTGTCTGTCTATCTGTTACGCTTTCACGGCTAAGCCACTGAACGGATTTGGATTAAATTTGGTAAAAATATAGTTTGAGACCCAAGTAAGGACATGGGATAGTTCTTATCCCGGAAATCCCACGGGAACGGGAACTATGCGGATTTTTATTTTAGAATTTTTTTTCAAGCGAACGAAGTCGCGGGCACAGCTAGTTATTAAATACACAAGCTAGTGTGCTCTTTGCTTATACCGGTTGTCACACAATTTAAATTATAAAATAATCGTCGTTATGACGTCATTTTCTTTGCGAGTTAGGAAAAGTGCATTTAACGTCTCTGAACGATCCAGATTGCGTCGATTCACCCATTGACATGATAGTTATTACCGTTTGACCAACTGACCGCATCATATGCCCATTCAAAACATAAAGACGTTGTTTAGACACCAGAACCAGACGTAGGAGTCTGCTATTAATTCTTTGATATAAACACTTGTACTGTTTCACAAATGTAATTTAAATTTTATTTATATATTTAATCACTTAATTTTACAGCCAACCGCTTTCGCCTATTAAAGCATCATCGGGGCTTCTTTCACATAAATATTTTACAGAAAGACTATAATATAAGTAAAATGCGAGTACATCAGGTAGTTGAACAATAATTATTTGTTAAGTACCGTCATATATACAGTATTGCCAACGTCAGATTTTTTCCCTAAAAAATGGGGTAAAATAGAAATAACATTTATAGTGAACAAATAAACTAATGTCAATAAATGATAATTAAATTAGAATAATTAAATGTTAAATGTCAAATTAAACTAATATATTTTTTTTAAATGTCAATTTAAAAGAACTAAATAAAAAAACATGTCAGAACCTAATAATACCTAATAATTTTATATTAATTTAATATTTGAGGTTATTGTTATAGTGCGCACGGAACTAGTTGGCCGCGCCTTACGTATTACGTATTACGTATGGCGCGGCCAACTAGTTCCGCGCGCACTATAGATTAAATCAAACCTAATGTCAAATTAAAATAAATAAGTTTTAATATGTCATAGCTGAATAATGAAATAATAATAAAAAGACGTATGACACTCGGAGACTGCCGGGGTAATGCTTTTGCATAGCATTTTTTATCAACTTATGCAATTACAATTATATATTTATTTTATTTATGCAGTCGCCTCTGTGGTCTAGTGGTCCAGCGTTGGCGTTTACCACATGAGGTCCCGGGTTCGATTCCCGGGTCGGGCACACAAAAAGTGTTTTTCCAGTTTTTCTGAGAAACACAAAGTTGCCCGGGATTGGAAAGTGCCCGGTTGGCGATAGGCTTGCCACCTATCACAATTGTAGGACCAAGTATCTTCGGCTAATCGTGGGTGCACTTGTTGCACTTCTGCCTACCCTTTCGGGGATATGGGCGTGAAGATACTTTACTTTACTTTACATTATTTATGCAGTATTTTTTTTCTTTGTTTATTCATATTTAAAACACTTTGTACACAAATTATACGAGTATAGATATTCACTGTTATACGTAGATGATAAATACACCTATATACTTTCTCACAAACAGCTGATTACGGTAGTTTTCCAATACAACTAATGCCACCTAAAGGCGGGTTGCTCAACTAAAGAGACAAGCGTAATATTTCAAAAAAGTCATTAAAAGTTCTGGTATTTATCGATAGATGGAAAAACTAAAAAGTATCACCGCTGTGCCGGTCGGAGTGGGGGGTGTTAGGTTTTTTTCGTTACGGAATTTCTGGATTCGGTCTCCACGCTCAAGGCCCGCGATAGAAGCTATGCAATAGCTTAAAATATTGCATAAATATGATGTTAAGCAAAATTAATATTTAACAATGGGGAACTATTTAAATCAGTTTGCTCATTTAATAATAGCGGGTTATTTTTCATTTTATTAATTTCTAAGGCCTCTAAAGCATCAAGCTTCCTCCCTTTTTCGTAGTTCAGTTTGTACACTCCACTTCGAGAGTGTGGAATATGTAAAACAACTTACATAGGTCGAACAGAGAGGCAATTTTCGACCAGATTGAAAGAACATGTAAGAGTGTGGCACGGTGGAAAGGGTGAATCCGCGTTTGGCAAACACCTGCTTGCAGAAAATCATATTTTCGACCGGGCCGGGACTTTTCAACCTTAAATTTTTGCGAAAAAGGGAGGAAGCTTTAGAGGCCTTAGAAATTAATAAAATGAAGAATAACCCGCTTTACATTTTAAATATTTTTTCATGCGATCGAACCATTTTTTAAAACAGGAGGACCACAGATCTGAAGGCATATTTTCTATGTGCTGATTGAACGCTATGACTGCCTCTTCGGAGTTGGTAAAAGTAAAACCTCTCATCAAATCTTTGATTTTGGGGAAAATACAAAAATCAAAGGTCGGGGCTATGCGCAGGATGAGTGACGAGATGTACCTTTTCGGAAGCTAAAAATGACTTTATTTTGTGGGCCGTGTGAGAAGAAGCGTTATAATGGTGTAGGAGAATGCGGCTTTTGGGTCGTCTTTCGTGAACTTTTTCTAACACCCTGGGTAAACAAATGGTAGAACACCACTTGGCATTAACACTCTTTTGATCTTCAAGTGGAGTTGTATAGATGGGACCCGTAGCTGAGAAAAAAAAGCGATCATTTTTTTACCAACGTTTCTCGCCTGTCTCACTTTTGTTGGCCTGTTCTCATTTTCAAACACCCATTCACAAGATTGCTGTTTTTTTTCGAATTCAAAACAATAAATCCACGTTTCGCCTCCTGTGGTAATGTCATAAACAGCATCAGAATGTCTGTGTCGTACCTCAGTAGCATCTGTGAGCACCATTCCACGCGAGCCCACTTCTGCTCCGCTGTCAGTTCATGAAGGATCCAACGACAACAAAGTTTTCGAACTTTCAATTCTTCGTGTTAAATTTTCTGAATTTGGCTCATACCAATCCCCAATAGTCTTTGATTTATCTTATAGGTAATTCGGGGGTTTTATTCTATTAACAGCTTAACAGTACCACATTATTTTCGTTGGTGGCAGTTGAAGGCCGCCCTTCACGAAATTCGTCATGTAAAGAAATACAACCTCTCTCAAATTCAGCAAACCATCGCCTCACGGTGTTCAAACAAGGTGCTTCTCTCCCAAAAGCATTTTGAAGACGAGCGACACAGTCTTGCGGAGAAAGAGAACTTTTAAAATCATAAAAAATCATCCCTCTAAAATCTTTTCGACTTAATTCCATTTTCGTTGCGTACGTAGAACTTTGATGTGTGATAAAAAAACAATTGACAAATTATTTCCCGCCAATTGTTTTTTTTTATTGCTAAGAAAGTTGCAACATTTTAAAAATATAACATTTGAAATTCAAATAGTTCCGATTAGCTAAAAGTGCAAAACTTTTAGTGTGCCCCATGTGTTCTCCGTGTTGGTCCCGGGCTCCTTTGAAGAAGTTGGTCTACAAGTGCCGTTCTGCCAGGTAGGTCGTAAAAGGCGACCGAGTGGCTATGTGCGTCACTATCATCGTGACTACTGGGTGGTAGAGTTCCGCATCGACTCGACAGGATCAAGTACCACCGCCTTACCTATTTCTGATATATATATATATATATATATATATATATATATATATATATATATATATATATATATATATATATATATATATATATATATATATATATCCTATATGAAATAAATAGGAGATACCACATAAGTACAATAATGAATTATTGTGCTTATGTGGTATCTCCTATTTATTTTTTTCTGGCATATCGGTCGTATTGTAGTTGAAAAGATAAGACGATTAGCAAACGTATGCATGTCGCAGTGTAAGCCTGCTTAATTGATGGCAATGGACTATTAACAGCTTGGTGTCTGTATGCGAGGGCCACTCCATCTGGAGAGCCATCTGCATATAGTAAAGTATACTTACCAAACCATCAAGTTTAGGTATTGGTTGATTCAAAGGGTACGTGCTAGGATCAGTTTCATATCGCTGCTGGGCATTTGATAAAGGTCGATTTGGATGCAGCTTTATAGCTCCAGTTGCGTATTTGCTGTTAAGTTTGCTTGGATTACACAGTGCAAGTAGTCCCTTAAACAATCATATTTTTAATAAAATCCTATATACATCGTACATAAATATAATAATTTTACCTAAACTTAGAAGTTAGTATGTTTGTTGCGCGATTAATGGAAATTAATTTAATGGAATCAGATGATATTCAATATATATTATTGTATTCAATGACTGACCTAATACATAGTCTATTGCAAGGGTGATCACGTCGGGTTGATGTCACCAATGTGAAGGTTGTTGACGTAACCAAATTACGTGGAAAAGGTAAAATCTTTCCGGCCAGCCAGGGATTACTGTTTACGGATCAAATTTACTCTGAGAAGCTTTGAAATTGATATATAATGTTAAGAGGTACATAACTATTATAGAGTGATTTAGGATATACTTTGAATTTTTAGCGTTGCGGATTATTTGAACGCTACACGAAATTACATTCTTTAAATCTATTGCCATGATATACATCAAATATTTTAATAAGAAACGGGCTGAACCACACATCAAAAATTAGTGTAAACATTTAAAAAGTATTTAGAGATTGAAAAATAGTTGGAAGTTTAGTTCTTTAAGAAACCTCGAAGTTACTTTTCAAAATAAATGTAATATAATATAATAAATCAAAAGTACGCAAATTATTTTCTTGTGCTTCAAACATCTATGCTCCTCACACAACTGCCTGTCCTTGTCGGGCGTCGAAGCCGAATACCTTTGGTAGAGTAGCCGGATTAGCTAACCACTCGACGAACTCGTAATGAACAATGAATATTTTTTTTAACTTACGTCCATGTGACGTTAGCGAAACGGTATATCGCTACACACAGAGTAAGAAACTTAGCTCTTACTCTTCATGCCCTTATTCTGATGATAATCGTGCCTTGACTTGATATGAAATTGACTTTTTGACAGTACAAGACATATGGTCTTATCTTACCAACATTTTACATTAAAATGTTTTGTGTGGTATTTCAGTTCTTTTTGTAAGTTGCTTGTGATAATTTAAAGGATTGAAGGAAATTTTTTTTAAAAAGCCTAAAATTTAAGTTATTTATTAATTTGTGGTAAGAAATCTGTACTTGTATAATTTTCAGACCTCTATCATAAGTTAAAGTTGTAAAGGAAAACCTTTACAAACTAACAGGAAACAACAGGTTAAAATATCTAAAATATGTGAAAACCTTAAAAAAGTATATACTTCAAACTATCATGTTAACAAATGTGGAGTAGCACAGAGCAATGTTTTAGGTCCCTTGCTATTTTTAGTTTATATTAATATTCTCCCTGATACTATATAACATGATTGCTTTTTATTTGCTGATGACACTACCCTATTTATTAAAATATGTAAGAAAAAATGGCTTGGTAAATAAAACGACTGAAACCTTACTCCAAGTTTCAGACTGGTAAAAAGGTAATAATTTAAAATTTAATGTAACCAAAAGAAAACTAGTTGAATTTCAGAACTACCACAGTAATATTACTAAAAACAAAAAAAAGTATCTTCACGCCCATATCCCCGAAGGGGTAGGCAGAGGTACAACAAGTGCACCCACGAGTAGCCGAAGATACTTGGTCCCACAATGTGATAGGTGGCAAGCCTATCGCCAATCGGGCACTTTCCAATCCCGGGCAACTTTGTGTTTCTCAGAAAACACAAAACACTTTTTTTATGTGCCCGACCTGGGAATCGAACCCGGGACCTCATGTGGTCAACGCCAACGCTGGGCCACTAGACCACAGAGGCGACACAGAGACGACGATTATATTTTTAAATAATATATCTGATGTGGATTATACAAACTTTTTAGAGATAGCTATTGACAAATATTGTAATTGGAAATAACATATTGAATTTTCTTGTACTAAGATTGATAAATTTGTATATGTCTTAAAAAGGATAAGAGAAGTAGGAAACGTATTAGCATACGATGCATATGTTTCATCTTATTTACAATATGGAATTCCTATTTGGGGAATCTCTGTTGAATTGGTATGAATTTTTAGAGTCCAAAAGAAATGTATTCAAGCAATATGTGGTGTTAATCAGTTACATTCCTGTAAACCACTTTTTAAGTCTCTTAACTTACTTGTTTGTATATTTTAGAGGTATGCGTATTTGTAAAAAGCACCAAAAGTTATTTAAAACAAATGCTGAAGTCACTGTTAGCTTATATTTTAGGAATAGTAAGAAACTATATGTGTCTAACCAAAAACTAGATATTTTTACAAAAAATGTATTATATGTCTATTAATATATACAATCATATTCCTGATAGTTTTAAATCATTGACTATACATAAATTTCGCAAAAAAATATTCGATTTGCTGTGACATAAAACATACATAATATTAAAGAATTTTTGCCTGATAAAATTAAAAGTCATACTTACTTTATAAAACAATGCTAAAGCAAGATTTTTTCTATATTCCACTGATGGATTTGGAGGAATTGGTGTAACTATTAATTCAGCATCTAATACGTCTAAAGCAGCTTGTAAAGTTTCATTATTAAACAAGTATTTTCCAACTAGAAATTTTTCAGTATGAAATGCTCTATTAAATTCTGAAGACAATCCACCATAAACTATTTTACTTTCAGTTACAACATCGTCTTCGTTGAGTTTATATAAAAAACCACAGTTGACAAAGGCATGAGCATTTTGAGATCGTGGCATTATCTGAAATTTTATGAAAATAATATTACGTTATATCTAACATAAACCGCCATCTTTTAAAACTTACGAAACTCACAGATAATTGTAAAAAAAATTGTAAAATAAATTGATTTCATTTTATTTATAAAATATATGCTATGACCTAAATTAACCCTGCCCTGACCTAAAATATGTAACATTACATAAAAATCGATTGAGTAGTTTCGAAGTCCATCGAATTTATCTACACATAATTTTTAAGTCAAATATTGTAACCAATTCCCAAAAGAAGCAATTCCCATTAAAACTCAAGAATGGATCGGTTATCGTGGTAAAAATCAACGTCAACTAAGAACACGTAATCACGTGTTCTCACTTTACGCTGATTTTTATCACGATTGGTTTTTACAAATGACAGGCTATATGATTTTTCTATTTGTATGTTTTATTTTTTATATTAAAAGTGATATCTATTAATATTTTAATATAAAAAATAAAACATGCGTAAAAACAATCAGATGGTTCTCCTGATAGAGGAAATCATCGCATACAGACACCAAAGAGGTTAATGGTGCGTTGCTATCTTTCTGCACAAGTTTACCGACTACCTTATTTTCCAAACCGGAATACGGCTGTGACAAGCACTGACGCTTTGTGGCATGAATATGTAAAGCGGTGGCACCAGACCCGGGGAAGACACTGGAGAACTCTACCACCTAGTAGCCACTACCACTAATGACTCACATAGCCTATCGTTCACATTTCACGAGCTGCCTGACAGTTTGTAATATGCTAATGGATCAGACATCGAGATGGAAAGGATTAACACTTTAAATGTTGTTGCGATTTGCAATAGTGAAATTTGGCGACGGTAATAAATGGAAACGGTTCCGTAGAACACCACCCTTGATAAATGCCGTAGAAATGCAGAGTAAAACAATCAAGCCAATTAAAAAATGACCCTTCGTCATTAATTCGAGCCGCTCTACGCCGAATGCGATCAAAAGGAAGGAGCTGGTACTGAGGAGCCACCGCCTATAGATGAGAGCAGTATTCCGTTTGAGGCCGAATTTGCGACTTATAAAGTTGTAAACGATGGGCTCATATAAAGTACCGCCTTGCCTTTTAGCTTTGCTTCTAAGTAACCATGGAATAAACGTCAATCAATATTTCGGCTCCTAGTAATCCAATAATGTTTGAGGCTGTCATGGAAGTATATTTTGCAAAACGAGGATACACAACAAATTTTTTTTGAATTCTAGGATAACAAACAAGCAGATGCGTCTCCGGATAGAAAGAGACACCATCTTCTAAAGACAATAGAAGTGGGCGGATATCTGTGACGTTTATTCTGCCTACCAAGATGTAATCATAGTAACACCCGTAAAGCAATAGCCATGGTCACGATCATTCTGTCGTGTCTCATAAATTCTTACTATACGTAATATTGGTTATGATCAGACCTTTGCAACATAGCTGAATCGACAATCACCTCGAAAAATTTATAACCGTCAGCATTTTTTATAAAATTTAACATTATATACTATTCATACTGTCTATGTAAAATACTAGTAACTTTGATTTAATTACCTTATTCGTCCACACTCGGTAATGACGACTTCTAGGTGGGAACATTACATTCAAAATGATTTTTCCTGTCATATTTTCTTCCAGAAATTCTTCCATTGTTACATATTTCTTAAGTCCTGGCCCAGACACTGTAATTAGATGTCATTTATTATCTAGTTTTTAACTTGAATTTTTAACGTCGCTCATAATTTACTCTAGTATAAAATTGCTTTGGGGGATCGTCTATACATATAATAAAATCGTAGGAAAGTGAAAACTGTCTATTGAATATTTTTTTAAAAGAATACTTGGGGCGTGATCTACAATCGATATTGAAGCCAAAAATAGAGTTTTTAGAATTTTTGTTTGTTTGTTTGTCAAACTCAAAAAGTAACTCAAAAAGTACTGCATGGATTTACTTCAAATTTTGCATGAATATTACTAACAGGTCGGGTCAACATATAGGCTACATATTATCACGCTACCACTTAAGAGGGAGGAGCTGTGCGGAGTAAACGAAGTCCGCGCGGACGAAGTCGTGGGCAACAGCTAGTTCTAAATATATTTATCAGTAATTTTTTTTATTCGGACCTATATAGAAACAATAGCAGATGAAAAATCAAAACAGATATACAATGCAAATATAAATAGTTAAAGTACTAGTGGAGATCAAACCTGACGTGTAACGATTCGTTTGTAAGTGCACTAAAATTGAACCACAATTCGGCTTTTTCTGTAAAATTTTAAATAGAAACCCTCAAACATTAAGTTCAAAATAAATACGAAATTTCTTAGGAAATATATTATATCATAGAAAAGATAAAACCAAAAAGAAAAGTAAATCTGGAGTATACAAGCTACAATGTTTTGATTGGAACAACGAGTGCGTTGATCAAACAGCGTCCAATTTTGAGTCTCATTGTAAGGTTATCCGCATATCTACTATTTACTAGCCCGTTGCCAAAAATCAATAAATCTCTTTTAAATTTGACAACAGATTTTAGCTGTAAAGAAAATGGTATATTATACATGTGTATATCGTATTGTGTATGTCATATGAATGTAATGTGTGTAATTTTTATTTTTATCAATTTAATGTATATTTGTAATGCACTTTATTTAAAAATATTATGTTTCTGCAGTCCTCCGTTATGTATACTTTGACTCTGCCAAATTTCACATTCTGCCTTTCGTTCAATTGTCTTAAAAAGGAATCCAAAGTTTTTCCTTCACGTATTAATCTACTATCTATGATAAACATCAATATAGCTCACATTTTTAAAGCACTTTTTAGAAACTGGAGATATTTTAGTAGAAAATCATTCATTTGATGTAATTCATTTATATAAACACCCTAATGAGCACGGAAATCTGTTGTTCTTGGCTAACCGGAACTAACCAAAAATAACTATCGGAAATTAACTGGAAATATGCGTTCGTCGTTATCAGGTTAGTAAGATGAGATGACCAGGATCATCATTCTCCTCGCACGCTGACGAACCAGTAAATTGTGGTAAAATGAAGCGTTTTGACTCATTACGGATACTTGTTAAGGCGTGATATTTAGTACTTACTTTTAATAGATGTGTAATGAATACATACGTATAGTCAATTGTGCTCCCACAGTAGTCAAAAGCAAATAAATGTCTGACTGAAAATAATGATACCGATTCTTCAATATCAGATTACCCGCTAAAGTTCCCAACTGAAAAATAAATAAAGAAAGTGCATATTTTAATCTAGTAAAGTTCTAGGGAGCACATCTAGCTCATTTTTCTCATGTTTCTCACATCTACTATGTTTTATCTACTAAATATATCATTCAAAAATTTTGATTTAAAATTTAAGTGAACTTTTCTAAGTCTACTTTAACAATCCGGCGTTTGTTTGTATGTATGTGTAAATGTTTACTCGTCAATAACTGTAGTATCACTAATTGAGACAAGTCGTGAAAAGAAGGAGGAAAATAAATGCGAAAGTTTGGATATCTGTATGGATGTTTGTTATCACGCAAAAACTTTTAAATGGATTTGGATGAAACTTAACACACAGGTAGATGACGCCATGGGTTAAAACTTAGGCTGCTTATATCCCGGGAAAATTAGTTGTTTTAAATGCACTTTTATACCATTCGACTAGGATAAACATAACACTTCAATTTTTTCCTGCTATGGCGAAAAATTTACGTACAATTAAATTCAATCTTAGTTTTTTCTTTTTTTTTTCAAATAATTTATCCTCGTTCATAACATTATCTTCAACTAACATATTTTACCATTTCATCATTTTTTTTCGAAGTGAATTGGCCCAAATGACCATTACTGCGAAACTGGGCGGTTCGGGTGAGCAGAGTGCACAGCTAGGGTTTAAGTGCGGTAAGAGCTCGCCCTGTGGGCGTCTACTGTGAGACGGTTCTCTCTCAGCAGCTTAGGGCGATTTAGGGCAGTCATTATCTTGATGATAAGTGGGAGCGTAAGTGGCGTCAGGATCTCTACTTGTTAATAGCTCTTGACCAGCGTCTCGAGTGTTGGTGGGCCGAAACAGTGGGCCGAGTTTAAGTTAATGAATGTCAAGACACACGTCATCATTGTAATGAGTCTCGTCGATTTTCTACGATAAATAAGCAAGAAAATCTCAAACTATATTGCATTTAAATTTTGCAATAATTTATAATTTTATAATCATTTTATTCACATTTAAGGTAGTAATAATATAGGTGGAATAATTAGAGAATTAATCTAAACATATTGTCTTTTTGTGATATGGGTGTTAGTGGTGTTACTCAAATATATTAATATAAAGAAACACATAAGTATATAAATACTGAAATATATTCAATAAGCATCCACACTTAAAAATATAAATATCAGACTATTCGTCCAACGAGGCAGTCAGCTGTAATTTTATATACATAAGATATTAACAAGTTTTCATTTAAAACATCACATAGCGCGATTTGAATGATTTTGTTTGGTAAGATAATTACGAGCCTACGAACCTACCAAATTGCAACGATGAGGAGCACAAATTAGATTTAATATGATCCACTATTTGCCAAGCTTACTAAATATATAGTTTGTGATATTCATAACACACTACGTTTCCAGTTTTGTGATTGCACGTAGCTAATAATTGCTGCGGTTAGCACGACTATAACAATGTATCACCTGAATAAATAATTAGTGCTTTAGCTTTGTTTGAATAATGTCCAACCAATGTGTACACGCATGCAATGTGCTCATTTATTTGGCTTAACCGAAATGAAGCCAAAGCTTGCGTTTGAATTTCTCTTGGTAAGTTGTTTTTATAAATTACTAACTACGTTCCGTGACTCTTTGCGTAATTAATTAAAAAAAAAAAAACAAAATAATGCGCGTCCAAAAATTATGTTGCTAACCCCGCGCCTACATATATAACATAATTTTTGAACGCGTTCATGCTCAGATTATTAACTCTATGGAAACTAAAAATGCTAAAATTAAAAACTATAATGATTTATTATTTAACTTTATAAAATGGATACTTGAATGAAATGGACATTATTAAATTAATATACTGTATAAGAAGTAGAATGTAAATGCTTATAATGTTGTAACTCTGACGAATATAATGAATGCATTTTAAGTTAATTCATAAACGATATCATTTTTTATATTATTATAGGTATTATTGTACACAAAAAGATAAACTATAATTATAGATAGCTATATAATCACTACATAGTATAAAACAAAGTCGCTTTCTCTCTCTGTCCCTATGTCCCTGTGTATGCTTAAATTTTTAAAACTACGCAATGGATTTTGATGCGTTTTTTAAATAGATAGATTGATTCTTGAGGAAGGTTTTAGTATATAAACCTTTCTAATATTCCCACAATCATTTTATCATTCAATATCATTATAATTGAAGAATTTTGTAATAACATTTGAGGCAATAAAAATTTTGTATTTTAAAACAAAAAAATGTTGTCTTAAAGAATACTGTCGTCCATATATTCGAAGACCAAAGGTATAAAGCAGTGTTTCTTTTTTACAGATAAGTTAAATGTATTGAATCTCACAGTGACAGATTCCCAACTTATCTACTATTCGGGCACGTATCTGGTCTTAGGCAAGTTATATTTTCCAGAACAATTGAAAAACTTGCGTGAAGAAGTATATGTGTTTGTTTATTAGACACGAGGGCTACTTATGTTCCCAAAAAATGCATAATTTTCGTAGATGTTACAAAAAAATAAATTAATTACACAAAGAGTCACGGAATGCAGTTAGTAATTTATAAAAACGACTTATCAAGAGAAATTCAAACACAAGCTTTGGCTTTATTTCGGTTAAGCCAAAATAAATGAGCACATTGCATGCGTGTACACATTGGTTGGACAGTATTCCAACAATCCAAAGCTAAAGCACTAATTATTTATTCAGGTGATACATTGTTATAGCCGTGCTAACCGCAGCAATTATTAGCTGCGTGCAATCACAAAACTGGAAATGCAGTATGTTATGAATGTCATGAACTATATTATATTTAGTAAGCTTAACAAATAGTAGATTATATTAAATCTAATTTGTACTCCTTATCGTTGCAATTTTATGGTGCCAAGGTGATTCATTGAAATTAAACCACATGTAGATTCGTAGGCTCGTAATTATCTTACCAAATAAAATCAATCCAATCGCGATATGTGATGTTTTAAATGAAAATTTATTAATAGCTTATGTATATAAAAATATAAATTAATGTTAAAATATGTTTAAAAGTTAGTCAATTAGCCTGTTGTTAATTACAGCTGACTGCCTCGTTGGACGAATAGGCTGATATTTGTATTTTTAAGTGTGGGTGCTTATTGAATATATTTCAGTATTTATATACTTAGTAGCTGACCCGCGCAGCTTCGCCCGCGAGTAGTTTAACATTTTGTCTGGATAGCTTTTCATACAAATTTCATCCCCTATTTCAATCCTTTAGGGATTGATTTTTGAAAAAAATAGTCTATGTTTTACCTCGGCTCTTCAACCGGGGCATGAAATTTGGCAATGAAATTTGGCATGAAAGGCATGCCAAATTTCATGAAAATCAATCCAGCGGTTTAGAAAGACAGACAGACAGACTTTCGCATTTATAATTAGTAAGTAAGTAAGTGTGGATGTGTTTCTTTATATTAATATATTTGAGTAACACCACTAACACCCATATCACAAAAAGACAATATGTTTAGATTAATTCTCTAATTATTCCACCTATATTATTACTACCTTAAATGTGAATAAAATGATTATAAAATTATAAATTATTGCAAAATTTAAATACAATATAGTTTGAGATTTTCGTGCTTATTTATCGTAGAAAATCGACGAGACTTATTACAATGATGACGTGTGTCTTGACATTCATTAACTTAGACTCGGCCCACTGTTTCGGCCCACCAACACTCGAGACGCTGGTCAAGAGCTATTAACAAGTAGAGATCCTGACGCCACTTACGCTCCCACTTATCATCAAGATAATGACTGCCCTAAGTCGCCCTAAGCTGCTGAGACAGAACCGTCTCACAGGAGATGCCCATTGGGCAGGCTCTTACCGCACTTAATTTAAAGCGACTCTAGCTGTGCATTCTGCTCGCCCGAAACGCCCAGTTTCGCAGTAACGGTTATTCGGATCAACTGCATAAGTTCACTTCGAAAAAAAAAATGATGAAATGGTAAAATATGTTAGTTGAAGATAATGTTATGAATGAGAATAAAATTAAATAGTTTGAAAAAAAAAAAAAAAAAAGATTGTAACTTTTTCGCAATAGCAGGAAATACGTTGAAGTGTTATGTTATTCTAGTCGAACGGTATGAAAGTGCATTTAGATTCGTCTGTTCCAGGGTGTTTTCAAATTTTTTAAATACTTTATTTAATTTAGCAAAAAATTCAAACAAAGTGATTTTCTTCGAGGTTTTTTGAATGATTCTAATGATGATGTTTGCGTTTAGACATTGACACACTGCATGCAATGCAATCTGCCGTTTCTTAAAACAGGTCAAAATCATGTATGTAATGTTAAATGTAGAAACTATAGATACTTGTGAATCTTTAAGATAATATTTAAAACAAACATTTTAATACTGCAACATTGAATTTTTGGCTAACAACTTTATTATTATTAATGGGTGTCACCTAATATATTTTGATGTATAAAGGTTTTATAATAGTTTTACTTACATTTCTCACAGGAATATGGGCAACCATTTGAAGATGTTCATTTAGAACATGTAAGTAATTAAATTCTTCCATCATTCCAATAGTGTCAAATATATTCATGACTTCAGTGAGTGTTGTATTTGCACCCACTACTAAATTTTGATCCAAATAGAATCCTTTAAGTTCAGAAACACCTGTAACGTCTATGAGTATATGTGGGTATTGATCTATGGGAACTACACCTGTAAATAGCAAACAATATTGAGTAAAACTTTTGGATATTCTGTTCACTATAGAGCACTTCTAACAATTCACTTTTCCAAAATTCAACATTTACGGTAACGCCCGAATAAATCAACCGATGTGGATCAAATTTGCGGCATTCAATGCAGTTTTTTAAGGAGTGTTGCCGATAAGATTTTGGAATCAACCTGGAAATTATTTTGAAATTCTGAAAACCAGTTGACCTTGCAGGCCAGGCCACAAACTTCCCGCTTAGTTTTAGTATTTATAGCTCAAGCCTGTCAATAATACGGTTTTGAGCTTGAAGAGTTCCAAAATCTAAGTTTGTTGAAAATGGCACTATTTTAATTTTTGAAAAGCTAACGAGTACAAGTAACAGTCAAGTTATGAAGTACTTTTTAAAACTTTTTCTGCGCCACAAAAAATATAAATGAGGTGTCGTTTGATTTACACCAAAATTCAAAAGTTTGTTGATAATTTTTGAATAATTCAAAAGTCGCTGGCAAAAAGTACTAACTGAAAGAAATGGATGTCATGGCTTTTGGCAAATATCTCAAAAATATTTGATAAAAATCAAATTTAAAAAAAAGTTTTTAAAAGAAGGGAACATTTTCCAATACAGTGGCCGCGTTTCCGATCCGGTAGCAGTTTTTAAAAAAATATGTTGACGGTTCCTTTGACGAAGTGAACAAAATTAATAATATCAAGTCAATTCTTTTGCTGGTTATGCAGAGTGAACCGAATGTCAATGGCGTCATTACTTCGCGAATATGAAATACTAGCCGACCCGCACAGCTTCGCTTGCAAGTAGATTAACACGTCATCACTACAATTTTTGATACCAACTTTCATCCCATATTTCAGCCATTTTGGCGTCCATTTTTGAAAAAATAGCCTATATTTGACCCTGGACTTTCATCAATCCACACCAAATTTCATCAAAATCTGTTCCGCGGTTTTGCCATGAAAAGATTATAGACAGATAGACTTTCGTATTTCTAACATTAGAAGTATCTTCACGCCCGTATCCCTGAAGAGATATGCAGAAGTACATAAAGTGCACCGTTGATTAGCCGAAGATATTGTAACACAATTATTGTAACACTTGTACTTTAATTTCATATTAAAACCAAAATAAATATTGTTTGTAAGAGGGTAAACTTATGTAAGTTTACCCTCTTACAAACAATAATATTTTGATAAACAATATTTATATTACAACAGTCAATAATAATCAATTTAAGTATATTAGTATTACATCCTGAAGATGCTTAAAAAGTGAAACCGGTCGAGTGATATACAAAAATAAAAAAGACGTGTGGCACTCGGAGACTGCCGCAGTAAAGCTATTGCTTAGCATTTTTTATCAACTTATGCAATTACAATTATATATTTATTTTATTTATGCAGTGTTTTCTTTTTCTTTGTTTATTCATATTTAAAACACTTTGTACGCAAATTATACGAGTACATATATTTACTGTTGTATGTAGATGATAAATACCTATACACCTATATATGCTTTCTCACAAACAGCTGATTACGGTAGTTTTCCAATACAACCAATGCCATCTAAAGGCCGGTTGCTGAACTAAAGAGACAAGCGTGATATTTCAAAAAGTCATTAAAAGTTCTGGTATTTATCGATAGATGGAAAAACTAAAAAGTATCACCGCTGTGCCGGTCGGAGTGGGGGGTGTTAGGTTTTTTTCGTTACGGAATTTCTGGATTCGGTCTCCACTCTCAAGGCCCGCGATAAAAGCTATGCAATAGCTTAAAAGTTTTAATGTGAAATTAAAGTACAAGTGTTACAATAATTGTATTACAATAATGGAATTTCACCAAGTGCCGACGATGGAAAGTATAGCATATAGCTGAAGATACTTAGTCCCATAATATGATAGGTGGCAAGCATAATGTTAACTGGGCACTTATCAAAATCCAGATCCAAATAAAAATCCAGGCAACGTAGATTTTATCAGAAAACTGAACAACACGTATGTTGAATTACCTGACCCGAGAATAGAACCCGGACCTCATGCGGTCATCACCGGACCACTAGACCACAGAGGCGACTTTTTTTTTTTATATTACTCGTAGTATGAATTTAATAAAACGTGGTTTCAGCAGTTGTAATTTCGCCAGTCTACTAATTAAATGGAACTAACTGCATAATATTATATTTTTTTAAGATAGCAAATAAGCAGATGGGTCTCCTGATGGAAAGAGTCAACTATCGCCTATAAACACCAAAGACGTTAATGGTGCGTTGCTATCATGGTGGCGAGGTCTAATGCCATATGCATAAGTTTAGCGGCTACTTTACCCTCCAAACTGGAACACGACACGGCTCTGAACCTATTACGGAAGGAATAGGTAAAGCGGTAGGTAGTACCTAGTAGCCACGATGGTAGTAATTCGCATAGCCAAGCGGTTGCCATTTACGACCTGCCTGGCAGAACGGCAGTTAGCCTATTCTTCAAAGGAGCCCGGATCAACACGGAGGAAATTACTTGTTTATCATTACCTTTGCCAGTGTTTCCTGCAACAAGCATGTATGTAAGATCTCCTTTTTCATGTAATATCTCAAAAATGTCATTCAACATTTCAACTCTGTAAAATTCTCTACCGTCGTGTAATTCGATATAAATGGTACGCGACGGCACTTCATCCCTTGACACAAAATACCAATCCTTATCACATTGACCGGAACAAACTTTGCCTGATTTCTTGCAAATGTTAAGATCTTCGATATCTAATATATTTGATGGTGATGGAGCATCAGTCCCAAATTTCTTGAAGGCTTCTAATATTGGTCTGTATCCAGTGCACCGACATACGTTACTTCCAAGAGATTGTTCTATTTCTAGTTGAGTGAGAGGTTTTTTATTCAACAGACTGGAAAAATAAATGATTTGAAAAATTCTTCGTCAGTAATATGAGCAATGCGGGGCAAGAACAATAAGAATATCTCTTATTAGCGACTTGCCCCGCATTTCTTAATATCAATTATAACTAGCTGGGCGAACGGGCTTTGCTCGGGTGATATTTTTGTATATGAAAATGGATTATTGCGAAGATGACACGTAGATCAATTTTAATAGTAAAAGACTATCTAAATACGAAATTTTGCAAAAATCATTTGAGCCGTTTTGGAGAAACCAATTACTTTGTATGTAACTGGACAGAACAGAAGAATTGCTTGTTTAAAATATAAGATAAATATCATTGGACTAATTAAACAAATCGACCTAACCTTAAATTAAGCATATTGACCGCCCCGTTGGTAAAATGGTTAGCGACCCTGATTACGCAATCAACGGTGCTCGGGTTCGATTCTCGACAGAGGCAGGAATTTGCGTTATGAGCATATATGTTTGTATTTCTGGGTTTGGGTGTTTATTAAAATATGTATTGTTTCTCTCTTATAAGATTAGCTGTGTAGAATGGAACGGGTTGCAAAGCCGCTGAAGCGGCTCTTTGTCTAGCGAGCGTTGCTCCAATAGACTCAAGAGTGGATGGCCCCCCCGATGGGGTCCATTCTCACTGGTATCCTATGCGGATAAGCATAACATACAGCTTATGGGGCTATCGCCCATCTGATGAGTACATGAAGTACAAAACGCTTTGTCATAAGCCAACGATGTTGAGTTTCGGCTCTCGCCTAAACCAGCACAGGGGCTGGATGACCTATTGATCTCTGGTTCCCCTCTTAGCTGACAAATCCCCAAAAACTCAGTCCAGCCTTAGCCGTGCCAAGCCGTGATGGCAATTTCACTGTTTCGTCTTCTTTTCGACTCTTCAGGTGCGATGAATTCGCACGACAGTGTTTATGCATTGCTGCTCTCTTATGAAATTAGCTGTATAGAATGGAACGGGTTCCAATCCTTACCGCTGAAAGGGCCCTTGGTCTAGCGAGCGTTGCTCCAATAGACTCAAGAGTGGATGGTCTTCCCCTGACGGGGTCCATTCTCACTTGTATCCTATGCGGATAAGCATGACATACAGCGTAATGGGCTGTTGCCCATCTGATGAGTACATGAAGTACGAAACGCTTTGTCATAAGCCAACGACGTTGAGTTTCGGCTCTCGCCTAAACCAGCACAGGGGCTGGATGACCTATTGGTCTCTGGTTCCCCTCTTAGCTGACAAATCCCCAAAAACTTAGTCCAGCCTTAGCCGTGCCAAGCCGTGATGGCAATTTCACTGTTTCGTCTTCTTTTCGACTCTTCAGGTGCAATGAATTCGCACGACAGTGTTTATGCATTGCTGCTCTCTTATGAAATTAGCTGTGTAGAATGGAACAGGTTCCAATCCTAACCGCTGAAGCGGCCCTTGGTCTAGCGAGCGTTGCTCCAATAGACTCAAGAGTGGATGGTCTTCCCCTGACGGGGTCCATTCTCACTTGTATCCTATGCGGATAAGCATGACATACAGCGTAATGGGCTGTTGCCCATCTGATGAGTACATGAAGTACGAAACGCTTTGTCATAAGCTAACGATGCTGAGTTTCGGCTTACTAACTCAACGTCGTTAGATTATGCCGTAACTCAAGTAAGCCGAAACTCAGCATCGTTAGCTTATGACAAAGCGTTTCATACTTCATGTACTCATCAGATGGGCAACAGCCCATTACGCTGTTTATTAAAATATTTTCTAGTATTTACATATGTATTACGTTCTAGTATTTATATATGTATCTCTAAGTATCGTTGACTAACACCCATGTCACAAGCAAATGATTCGCTTACTTTGGGGTTAGGTCAATTCGTGTAATTTGTCCTTGTGTTATGTGTGTTAGTCAACGATACTAAATATATAGAAATACATATATAAATACTGAAATAAGTTATAAACACCCAAAACCAGAAATACAAATATTTGTGTTCATCACACAAACACTTGTCCTTGACGGGAATCGAAACGATCCCCATCGGTTACGTAGTCAGACTCACGAACCGCTTGATCAACGGGGCAGCAAGTTAAGTATGATTAAAATTTGTCATGAACATCACAGTTGAATTTCAAAGTAAGCCAAATATTTTGATAATATTTAAAAATCTGGGTGAGAAATTACAGCGATCTACCACATAGCAATCACAACGGTCGCGCTAGTGAGAGGTTTTGCCAATGGTTCGTTCGTTTTACGAACTGCCTGGCACAAAGACATAATTGATTCTTTTTTTATCTTTCAAAAGAGGCACGGGCAAAACTATATCTCCTGCCTAGTGGTGTAGCTAGAGGGGGGGCGAGGGCGTGTTACCAATTTCTTATTGACACCCAAAATGTTACTTAGAAATCTTAGTATAAAATTAATCGACAAAATAGTGCTCAAGAAGAACGAGTTTATATGCATTCCAAAGCACTGATAGTGAGCAGTCATTTATTACTTTAATTAACATAAATAAATAAATATTTACGGGACAAATTACACTCATTGATCTAACCTTAAAGTAAGCAAATTATTTGCTTATTTTATGGGTATTAGTCAACGATACTAATACATAGAAATACAAAATACTGATTTTGTCAAACACTTGTACTATTTCACAAATATTTCACAAGTAACCTTTAATTGTTGTGAAGCCAACCGGTTTTGCCTATTACAGCATCGTCAGGGCTTTTAGTTTATCAATTCTTCGAACATAACAAATACACACGCAAGTGTTTGACAAAATCAATATGATGCAGTTTCACCAAGTGCCGACGATGGAAAGTATAAATAAATACAAAATACTTTTCATACGTAATAAACACCCAAACACAGAAATACAAACATTTATGCTCATCACACAAATTCTTGTTCTCGTCGGAGATCGAACCCGAGCCACGTCGATTGCGTAGTCAGGGTCGCTAAACACTCGTCCAAAGGGGCGGTTAAAATTAACATATGTGAAAATACCGTTCGCCGTGTTGGTCCCGGCCTCCTTTGAAGAATAGGCCAACTGCCGTTCTGCCAGGCAGGTCGTAAAATGCGACCGATTGGCTATCGAGTCACTACCATCGTGGCTACTAGGTGGTAGGGTTCTGCATTGTCTCGCCCGGGTCTGGTACCACCGCCTTACTTATTCCTGCCGCAATAGCATCAGTGCTTGTCGCTGTCGTGTTCCGGTTTGGAGGGTAAGGTAGCCAGTAAACTTATGCATGTGGCATTAGACCTCGCCACAAGATAGCAACGCACCATTAATATCTTTGGTGTCTATAGGCGATGGTTGACTCTTTCCATCAGGAGACCCATCTGCTTGTTTGCTATCTTATGATATAAAAAAAACAATTTCTAATTTCCAAGGTTCTAATTGGTAATTTCACACAATATGTGAAAATACCAATTAAAACCTTGGACGCTTTTACCCCTCGACCATCAGCGCTTTATTAACGCGTCTTACTAATCTAATCTAATCCCCACAAGGGAACCGGCGTGATGTTGCTTTTTTCTTTTAGTTAGCAATTTTAAAAAATAAATCTACCTGTACATGGCCATAACCCAGCCAGGACTACAGTATCCACATTGTGATCCATTGTTCTCAGCAAGAGTAGTCTGGATTGGGTGATAACCGTCCTTTCTGTTTCCCACCTTCTCGATCGTAGTAATTTTCCAATCTTGACATGAGGTAATTTGCACCATGCACTGAAGGGTATAACTATTAATTAACAAATTATTCATATTATGTAACAAAAAGCCTGGGTTCAATGTAATGCTTCAAATGTGAAAAAAAGTCGACCGATTGTCACTACCATGGTGACTACTAGGTGGTAGAGTTCCACACCGTCTCGCCTGGGTATTTGCCATGACCGCCTTATCTCTTACTGCAGTAATTGCGTCAGTGCTTGTCATTATCGTGTTCTGGTTTGGAGGATAAGGTGACTGTTAGACTTATGCATGTGGCATTGCCATCTCGCCACATGGATAGAAATGCCCCATTAACATCTTTGGTGTATATTGGTGATGGTTTCTCTTTCTATTAGGAGAGCCATCTGCTTGTTTATTATCTTGTAAAATGACGGTAAATGCGGCAATGAGGATCACTACTTATTTCGCCAACTGACAAACTGGTGAATCTCAGTGTGTGCCCGCGTTCCGATCCGGTAGACATTATAAAATATCAACTCGGAAAAAGTGCTTAAAAAAGAAATATTTGAATAAAGCATTGTTGACTTTTTACTTCCAAACTAGCCCAAAGGTAAAATTAATTAAATTTGCTATTTTCTGAGAACTATTTCTTATAATCTCCGCGATGCCACTGAAAAAAAAGTAGAAGATTTATAATCGCATAAAACTCACCGAAGGTCCACAAGAAGAGGAATATCGAAGTAAAATAGCAAATTTCATTAATTTTACGTTTGAATTATGGATTTCTGCAGAGTACTGCTTAAATGAATGAAAAAAAAATAATATTAACTTTTGATCCTATTGCAAAAAATCAATGTTATTCCATGTACCTATTTTTTAGTATTGCGACAATATACGACGGATATATTATATCCTAGCCTTTTATTTACTTCCAATTTTAAAAAAACAAATGCATTATATTTACAGCATTGATTCCCTGCGATCCTTCACCTTTGTCGACATTAACAATACATGCTCCACAGCCAGCTTCTCTACACATGTATTTAGTTCCTCGAAGTTCCAAAGTATTTCGGATATAATCCAAGAGGGTTGTGGTAGAACTTACTTCTGAACCTACTGCAATAAAAAAAATAAAAAATAAAACTAATTAGTCATGTGGTATTTAGGTGGATGTGCTATGTAGATATATATCATTGATTTCTTTGATGTATGGGCTACCTGGTGGGAAGCAGTCACCACTGCCATATGGACATTTGCAAACCAAAAAATAATTTTCCAATCCGATAGTAGCTTCTGAGAATGTTACTATAAAAGTTACTCAAAAAGTCGTGTGAGGTGAGCTGTTCGGGAGTTTATATTCGTATACGAAGGTATGAGTAAATCAGATAGTCGTAGATGACCGATTGTCAATATATTGTGAATGGAATCTCTCACTACGGCGTGTAGTCAGATGATGGAACGTAGATGCTGGCGTTAAATTTCCAATTGGATCTCTTTTTTATTTGAATAGAATTTCAAATAGCCAATTTTCTAGATAGTATTAATTTAGGGCTTTGTAAATCAAATTAACAATAAATATGACTTGTATTTGACTCAAATTATAAAGTCATAGTTTCGATTCCCTAGTCGGATAAAATTACTATTGTGCTTTTTCGGTATTATATTAGTATTGAAACATTAAGCTTTGTTCGCTTTTCACAGGCTGTCTGATAAGTAGGTAGATAGGGTAATCTTTCAAAAGAGGCTAGGAACAACCGGAAAACCATTTTACAACGATGATCAAAGTTGTATTTAGAGAAGAAGAGATTTTTATTTTATTTTCAAAAAAAATAGTATCTGTACGCCCGTATCCTTGAAGTGGTAGGCAGATGTATAACAAGTGCACTCACGATAGCCGAAGATACTAAGTCTCTCGATGTGATAGGTGGTAAGCCCATCACCAACCGGACACTTATTTAAGTCCTAGACTAGTAACAGTTGTGTCAAGCATAAAAGCGCCTCTGATTTAAATTTTATATTTTACTAGCTGCATCGCGTAGCTGCGCGCAGCTGACGGGGAATTCATCCCGAAAAAATTAGATGTTCCCTCGGGATTCCCCAAAAAAAATTATAATACGGCGGGTATTATAAAAGTTTTTGGTGAATCCCGCGGGAACAATAAATTTTTCAAGATAAATTCCCCGTTATCATTTATATGTGTGCCAAATTCCATCCAAATCCGTTTAGTAGTTTTGCGTAATTGAGTAGCAAACATCCATCCATCCATCTAAATATCCAAACTTTCGCATTTATAATATTAATATAGATTGATCAAAACACTTTCAAACGGTAAAACATTTTACTAATGTTTGCACACCACTTTTACAAAAAAATAGAAACGAAAATTTAAAAAAGGGACCAAAAAGCAATAAAATCAGTTTTTGTTCTTATTTTGGATCACCATCCTTTTTGGTCCCGGTATGGACTATTATTTATCCATTCCTATACAAAGCAACTTTTTTAGCAACCAATTAGGTACACAAGAATGTAAAATCATTGATTTCATTATGCTAACGCAGTGAAACTCCCACTACCGATTTCTAATTACTTGTATCTTTGAAACCCTGATTCAAGGTTACAAAAATACAAAGAATTGGATGTCGGTTGATCCTCAGCAAATTTCTATATTACTATGTGAATTACGTTTTCTAACAAAAACAAACAAAAATACGTAAACCTATTTTAAGTCCCTAATGTAAATATTCATTAGGGATTCAGTATTAAGAAAAGGAATCACTTCCGATCTATATTATTTTAAACAAAAATCACTTTGTATAGCAATTTGTATAGGTCCTCAATGTACGGAATCACCCGCAGTCATAAAAACATACAGACAAATTTATACTTACCAGAACACTCCACACCGTTAACAGTAAAAGTAACTCGATACATGTTGTAATTGTGAAGAGTGAAACTCAACTAAACTACTTTTCAGGTAATACATGATTAAGCGTACTAATAGTAAAACATAGTTAAATAATGCATTCCAATACTTGATTGGCAATGCGTTTGATTATTTTTCTAATGCAAAATGGCAAGAACGTTAATGTTTTTAAGAGTCCACGCTGTATTTTTTTTAGCCGTGTTGGTCCCGGCCTCCTTTGTAGAATAGGCCAACTGCCGTTCTGCCAGGCAGGTCGTAAAAGGCGACCGATTGGTTATTGAGTCACTACCATCGTGGCTACTAGGTGGTAGAGTTCTGCATTGTCTCGCCCGGGTCTGGTACCACCGCCTTACCTATTCCTGCCGCAATAGCGTCAGTGCTTGGCGCTGTCGTGTTCCGGTTTGGAGAGTAAGGTAGCCGGCAAACTTATGCATGTGGCATTAGACCTCGCCACAAGATAGCAACGCACCATTAACATCTTTGGTGTCTATAGGCGATGGTTGACTCTTTCCATCAGGAGACCCATCTGCTTGTTTGCTATCTTATGATATAAAAAAAAAAATAGTCCTAATATGAGCACTTTAGACTACTCAGCGTACTCCTTTTTCTCAAAGGAACACAACAAAATATGAGAACATTAATCTATTGCTAGCTAGGCTACCTATACGTACTCTTTGAGCGCATTTACACATATGCACAAACACACTTAAATATGCCACACATAAACACAGCCACTATGAAGTGAAAAAATGTGTACATTTTCTGTAAGAAGTTAGAAGGGGACACTGTCTTCTATTTAAAAGTATCAACTAGTATAGAGGTCAGCGTCAATCTACAATAACTCAAATATTGGAACAATAAAGATTATTATTATTATTATTTAGTAAGCTAGCTTCTAAATCTGTCATAAGCAACCCTAGGTACACCTAGGCTATGCAATAGTGCAGTAGTGAGTATTGACCATGAAGCTGTATTATATCTGAGTGCTAAGTGTGAGTTTTTCTTTTCGCATTCGATAGTGAGCGCGTTTCGAGTTTACTAGGAGTTTGTATGCGATTTGTACAGCCCCACCTAGTGGTAGACTGGTTTCTCACGTTTATCACTAGGTGGCGCTGTAAAAATCACATACAAATTCCTAGTAAACTCCAAACGCGCTCACGATCGAATGCGAAAAGAAAAACTCACACTTAGCACTCTGGAGGTAGCACTTCTAATACCTACTTGAAACACAACTTTAAATACTGCTGTCATTTTCTGAGGTCTTACACTCTCTTTCTGACTACGCAATCGGTGGGGCTCGGGTTCTATACCAACGGAGACAATCATTTGTTTGATGAGCATAAATGTTTGTATTTCCGGGTTTGGGTTTTTATTAATTATATTCCAGTATTTATATACGTATTTCTATGTATTAGTATCGTTGACTAACACCCATAACACAAGCAAATAACTTGCTTACTTTGGGTTATACCAGTAAGTGTAATTTGTCCCGAATATTTATTAGTACCTTACCTTCAAAACCGTAACATGACAGCGACAAGCATTGACGCTTTTCGAGTCATAAGACTGCTTAATTCTAATTCTGTTAACTTATAATCTAAAACAGCATAATTATACAATTTCATTTTTTTAATTTAAATAAAACCCACATTTACATTTTTTTAGTGAGCAACAAAAGGTTATTCATTGATTGGATCGGTATTTTGTTGGATAAAATCGACCATCTATATATTCTCATAAGGTTAAGGTACTATTCTTCCGGTTTCCGGTTTGAAATATGGTGAAGTAAAAAATTCCACACCATTTCCGCTGCAATAACGGATGCCCGGCTTACATCATGAAAAACTATTTAATTATTCGCATATTGGGAGCGTTACGAGTTAGCATTCTCCAAAATGCAGCTCGCTTTTGAATGCTAAGCGGTATCGTACACTTTGAATTATTTTTACATTAATAAATTCGTGATAGTTTATAAAATAGATATTAACAAATCTAAGATACAAATTCTAAAATGGTTTTGGCAATTTGATTATATTTGTTTTATTATTACACACATTTAGCATTTAGGTGCATTAATCTTTTGTAAGATACATAGAGTCACAAGCAAACAACCACATAGAAACATACACACACGCATGTGCACAGAATCACACACACACAAACACCCTACACAAAGAAAGCAGCACAGCACTGTAATGTTATACTTCTGTAGTTGTATAAAAACATACATACATATAGGTGTGTGTATGTGTATGTTTACCAAATAATCTATATTATAATTAATATTGTAAATGCGGAAGTTTGGATGTTTGGATGTATGAATGGATGTTTGTTACTCAATCATCCGAAAACGGCTCAACTGTTTTAGCTGAAATTTGGCACACGTACAGATGATAACCTGGAATAGCATACAGGTTACTTTTTTATTCCGGGAAAATTAGTTCCCGCAGGATTCACTAAAAACTTTTATAATGCAGTGGGCTGCGGGTTGCAGCTAGTATATTATAAAATTAGATTATTGTAACTGTTGCACCTTATGGATGGATATAGCTTCTTCTTCAACGCGCATTATCCTAGCATATAGTTTAGAGCATCATTTCCTTCATTATACATTGACTTAATTCCCCGTTTTGGTCCAGAGGGAGTTTATGAAGAGTACATCATCTTTCACCTGCCGGGCGGTAAAAAGCGAACGATTGATAAACGTATATAACCACTTAAATTACTCCTTGGTGGTGGAGTTCAATAATGTTTCCATCTTACCTAATTCCTGTCGCAGAGCGGAAGTGTCGCTGCCGTGTTTCGGTTAAGAGAGCAAGGTAACCGGTAAAAATTGTAACAAAAGAATAACTTTTGTGATATGAAATTATTTCTGTACATCAGTAATAAGTACATAAAATAGAGAAAAAAGATAAGCCCTCTGAGTTTTTTCCAGCGGATCTTCTCTGTGTGTGGATGCGTTCCGATCCGGTAGTAATTCTAAAAAATCGATACAAAGTTTTAAATGTAATATTATATAATGATAATTTTTAAATATTTGCATACCATATAATTCTACTATACGTTGGTAATTTAATTAATTTTTAACAACTTGTAACACCCATATTATTGGAAATAAATATTTTCATTACATTTCATTTCAAACTTATGAATGAAGCACTGGCAAAGGTGCATAGCAACGCACCTTGCACAACTTCATTGGTATCTATAGACGATGGTTGTCTCTTTCAATCATGAGAGCCATCCGTTTGTTTGATGTGTTATGATACAATTCTATGTATATAATTCATTTGAGTGAATATTTGTATTAGGGTTATCGACTTATACCTATTTCATTCGTAAATTACTTATTTTGGAGTTATTTCTGTTCGAATTAATTTTCCATTCATTTATGTTCATAAATTACTAGTTGTTCAGGCGGCCTATTGATATTACTTCCAATTGTTCAGCCTACGTTCAGTCAAATAAAAAAAATGTGTGTGCGTGTAATCTTTACGCGCGAACAAAATAAAACTTTTTCTTTCAAATAAAGTTCGTTATAACTGCTAAAAAATAGTTTAATATTTTTTTTATTTTTTATTTTATTTATCTTATTAGGTCCATTAACGAAAAAACAATTTATTTTTTAACTTTCCGCTACGTATGTAGATAAGGAAATAACTGATATTGCCCCGATTTTCGAAAATCAAGTTTTCACCAGATCTCCATTTTTTGAGGTCATGAAAACATTTTTCGACTATTTTCACGATGACGTTATGTGTGTGTAATTTTTTGACCGATTGAAACGAAGTTGGTGGCATTTGATTGGATTCTGCTCAACTTAGACTTCCCTAAAAATTTGAACCAATTCGGTCCTGGGGTTTTGAGAAATTTTGAAGAAACCTCAAAAAAATTGGATGAAACAGTATTTTTAATATAACTTTCAGGTTAATGTACCGATTGAGTAAAAATCTAATAATAATAATAATTAATAATAATTTCTTTATTTGCATAAAATAGGGTACATAATTAAATCTTATTTAACAATATGTTGTTCTTTATTCCTACTTTGCCCTTTTTGTGCCGTGCAAATGTTACAATGTGTTTAATATCATTACAGTTTAAAATTTAATCTTATTTTATTGTGTGTAGGTAATATAATAGTTATAATTTTAGTCGCTGGTACTGGTATTTTAGGAACCATTGTTTGTAATGAGAATAACATCGACACAAATAAATAGTTAGTGAGTGTGCTCTAGCCGTTTACGTGATCTGCGTTATAAATATGTAGGCCAAACAATATCTCCTTTATCTTTTACCTTCTTTGTTTGCTTTTATTTCTTTGAAAACTTTTCATTTTTAATATAGAAAAAGGGGACAAACGAACAGCAGGCCTGATGATAAGTGATCACCGCCGCCCATGGACAACTACACTAACAGAAGACTTGCAGTTGCATTGCAAGCCTTTTAAGAAAGAGTAGACTCTTTTTTGAAGGTCCCTAAGTCGTATCCGCTTGGAAAACTCCTGTCGGTAGTTGGTTCTACAGAAGAATAGTGCGGGGGAAAAAGTGTCTTGAGAATCGCATTGTTGTGGATTTCTAGACATCGTGATGTTAAAGATGAAATTTCGAATTTTGTCGCGATGTCCGATGGCGAAATTCTGCGGCGAAATTAATATATAGTCCTGTCGTCGACGATTCGAGCCGCTCTACGTCGAATGCGGTCAAAAGGAAGAAGCTGGTACTGAGGAGTTGAAGAGCCCCCGCCCATATAATAAAAAGATAAAATAGTGGTAGAAATAGATAAAGCGGTGGTACCAAAAACCTGGGCCAGACGTTGCGGAACTCTATCACCTGGTAATTACGACGGTATTGACATGTGTAGCCAATTGTTCGAATTTTACGAACTACCAGGTAGAATGATTTGACGATTTTTTCTTCAAAGTAAGCTCGGATCAACAAAGGGATTTAAAACTACAACATATCTTCACGCCAGATCTCTCACGTGGTAGGCAGAGAGAACCGAGTGCCATACATCACGATTCTTATAAGCTTGTCTCGCTTTCTCCACGTTCATTACTCTCTTCATACACACGGGCCGGTTGCAGACTTTTGACACCACCTTCGGACAGTACTCGATCAATTTGATCATGATACGTCAGTTTTGGTCTTCCCCAGGGCCTACATTCTTCCACATTCGCATTATGTATTTGTGTTTGAAATAGAAGCAACCCGAACGAATGTAAGAGTTGTGGTCGATGATGTAGTGCTGGTACAAGTGGATGAGTTTGTATATCTTGGATATGCTTTTGGTAGGGATGGAACATACACCATTGATGTCAAAAGAAGAGTGTGTGCAGGGAACAGTGTGAATGGATCGTTAGGGAGATTTCTTAAAAGCACAGTTTTCAGTCAGGATGCCCGTCTAGCCCCGCATAATTATGTGCTTGTCCTAATGCTATTGTATGGAAGTGAGAGTTGGGTATGTCAAAAAACATAAAAATAGAATCAAAGCGGGTGGGATAAGATCGCTACGAAAAATATGTGGCGTAACAATCTAGGACCGGTTTCGTAATGTGGAAGTGAAAGAGAGGTTAGGCTTGTAAATAACTGTCGGTGTAAAGATGAAAAAGGCATGCTCCGTTGGTTCGAACATGTAAAAAGAATGGTAGATGAAAGGTTAACAAAAAGATATCTAAAACTAAAGCACCAAATTATGCATTTGACGATCGGACGGAGTTCCGAAACCGGTTTGTGTTAATTAATTAATAAAACCTAAGTAAAACAGTACAAGTGTTTGTAACATACTATTAATACAAATGTGAATAACCTTCTTTATTTTAATTAATAAAAGGCTAAACCTTCGTTCATCTCTTACAAAGTGTCCGATTGGAATGGAGTCTATTCTTTGTAAGAACTAAGAAGCTTGGAAAGACTTTGTTACTAGTTTCACGAAATGGTTTCGTATTTGCGATGGTCCATAGTTTTTATCTGAGTTCTCCCAAACAATGTCGTCTCGTTATAAACTTTAATTACTTCGATCCTGTTCTGTTTCCTACAAATTATTCGCCCCAAGAAACTATCAATCTTATCTGAATTGTTCGCGCTTCAGCAAAACAAGATTGGATGTTACTTAGTTACTTTGATCAGATTGATAAATAGTTGGAAATACGCTCTCTGTAAGGCCGATTACATTCTGAAGAGAAATCTCATCAACATCAGAAAAAAGATAAAATATAAGACATTGCTGATTTGCAAGAAAAAAGTATATTCACATCCGTATCCCCGAAGAGGCCGACAGAGGTACAATTACTGTTGCATCCAAGATGAGCCGAAGATACTTAGTTCCACAATGTAATAGGTAACAAGCCTATCACCAACCGGGAACTTATTCAATCTCGGGCAACGTGGTTTTTTTAGAAAGCTGAAAAAACATATTTTTGATTTTCCCGACCCGGGAATAGATCTCGGGATCTCGTGTAGTCAATACCAACACCAGACTACTAGATGCGATAATTTGTAAGAATATTGATGTTAAAAGTAAATGTAGGGAATGTACAGTTACGAGATATTTTTTTATCATAAGATAACAAACAAGCAGGCGGCTTTCTTACTGGAAAATGCCATCCATAAGATATATCCTAAGATATTATTTTGATATTTTTAAATTTTTGTGGACATTGAAAATCTTATTTGTAATAAGGTAATATAATATTATGTATATTTAAGAAATAATTGAAAATTGTATTTCATATGCAACATTATCTATATATTTATTAATCAATTGCTGTCGGTTCGTCTCGCTAAAACTCAAGAACGGCTGAACCGATTTGGCTAATTTTGTTTATTAATTGTTGAAGTCCAGGGAAGGTTTAAAAGGTGAAAAAATATAGAAAGAAAGAGTAGTTAAAAAGGCAGAACAAGTTTGCCGGGTCAGCTAGTTTTCTAAATAGAAAATCTCGTTTTTGCGTTTGATTGTTAATAATAAATCACAGTACATATTGAAATTTAGCTGTAAGGAAAAGGTCGCCAGAAGACATTTTAAATTCTAGCCACAACAACAGATACAACAGCCTGTGTTGCTCCCTGGCTGCTTTAAAGAATAGGCCAACTGCCGTTTTGCCAATCGTAAAAAGCGACCGATTGGCTATGCCAGTCACCGCTTTACTTATTCCTGCCGCAATAGCGTCAGTGCTTGTCACTGTCGTGTTCCGGTTTGGAGGTTAAGATAGCCGGTAAACTTATGCATGTAACATTAGACCTCGCCACAAGATAGCAACGTACCATTAACACCTTTGGTATCTATAGGCGATGGTTGACTCTTCTACCAGCAATGCATCATTTTCTCCCGCGTTGGTCATTCCTACCTGATTTACCTACTTACTTCCATCTCCTTATGATTCAAGTGACTTAGAACACAAACCCAATAGGTATAGAAGTCAGTATGTACCATTTGTATGCACACAGAGGGCGCTCGGACAACGTACACATAGACATCTGTCACGGGCGCGATATCTCGGAATTAGAGGTGTATAACTCCGGAGGTACTGAATCAAAATTCTGGTTTGCTTGAAACAGGTGTCAGTGAACATATTTGTGCAGAAAGTTTGTAATAGGTATAATAATAATATTAAAATACTAGCTGCAGTGTGCAGCCCGCTGCATTATAAAAGTTTTTGGTGAATCCCGCGGGATCGCCTAATATTTCCGGAATAAAAAGTAGCCTATGTGCTATTCCAGGTCATCATCTACCTGCATGCCAAATTTCATTCAAATCCGTTCAGCAGTTTTTGCGTGATTGAGTAACAAACATCCATCCAAACATGCAAAATTTCGCATTTATAATATTACTAGCTGTGCCCGCGACTTCGTTCGTGTGGAAAAAATCTAAAATTAAAACCCGCATAGTTCCCGTTCCCGTGGGATTTTTGGGATAAGAACTATCCTATGTCCTTTCTTGGGTCTCAACCTATATTCCTATTAAATTTTATCCAAATCGGTTTAGTGGTTTGGCCGTGAAAGTGTAACAGACAGACAGACAGAGTTACTTTGGCATTTATAATATTAGTATGGACTAGCTGCAGCGTGCAGCCCGCTGCATTATAAAGGTTTTTGGCGAATCCCGCGGGATCACCTAATTTTCCGGGATAAAAAGTAGCCTATGTGCTATTCCAGGCCATCATCTACCTGTGTGCCAAATTTCATTCAAACCCGTTCAGTAGTTTTTGCGTGATTGAGTAACAAACATCCATCCAAACATTTCGCATTTATAACATTAATATAGATTAAAATTAAACTAAATATAGATTTTAGTTATTATCTATACATACAATCTATAAATATAATAAAATCGTAGGAAAATCAAAACTGTACATTGAATATTTTTATAAAAGAATACTTGGGGCGTGATCTACAATCGATATCAAAGCCAAAAATATAGTTTTTAGATTTTTTGTCTATTTATCTGTTTGTCTGTTTGTCTGTATGTATGTCCGGGGTAAACTCAAAAAGTACTGCATGGATTTACTTCAAATTTTGTATGAATATTGCTAATAGGTCGGGTCAACATATAGACTACAATATTATCACGCTATCACCTAGCGGCCAGGTGCTGTGCGGAGTAAACGAAGTCCGCGCGGACGAAGTCGCTGGCAACAACTAGTGTATACATAAAATAAAATCGTAGGAAAGTCAAAACTGTACATTGAATATTTTTTTAAAAGAATATTTGGGACGTGATCTACAATCGATATCGAAGCCAAAAAAAATAGTTTTTAAATTTTTTGCCTGTTTGTCTGTTTGTCTGTTTGTCTGTTTGTCTGTTTGTCTGTCTGTCTGTCTGTCTGTCTGTCTGTCTGTCTGTCTGTCTGTTTGTCTGTCTGTCTGTCTGTCTGTTTGTCTGTTTGTCTGTTTGCCTGTTTGTCTGTCTGTCTGTTTGTCTGTTTGTCTGTTTGTCTGTTTGTCTGTTTGTCTGTTTGTCTGTTTGTCTGTTTGTCTGTTTGTCTGTTTGTCTGTTTGTCTGTTTGTCTGTTTGTCTGTTTGTCTGTTTGTCTGTTTGTCTGTTTGTCTGTTTGTCTGTTTGTCTGTTTGTCTGTTTGTCTGTTTGTCTGTTTGTCTGTTTGTCTGTTTGTCTGTTTGTCTGTTTGTCTGTTTGTCTGTTTGTCTGTTTGTCTGTTTGTCTGTTTGTCTGTTTGTCTGTTTGTCTGTTTGTCTGTTTGTCTGTTTGTCTGTTTGTCTGTTTGTCTGTTTGTCTGTTTGTCTGTTTGTCTGTCTGTCTGTTTGTCTGTCTGTCTGTCTGTCTGTCTGTCTGTCTGTCTGTCTGTCTGTTTGTCTGTTTGTCTGTTTGTTTGTCTGTTTGTCTGTTTGTCTGTTTGTCTGTTTGTCTGTTTGTCTGTTTGTCTGTTTGTCTGTTTGTCTGTTTGTCTGTTTGTCTGTTTGTCTGTTTGTCTGTTTGTCTGTTTGTCTGTTTGTCTGTTTGTCTGTTTGTCTGTTTGTCTGTTTGTCTGTTTGTCCGTTTGTCTGTTTGTCTGTTTGTCTGTTTGTCTGTCTGTTTGTCTGTTTGTCTGTTTGTCTGTCTGTTTGTCTGTTTGTCTGTTTGTCTGTTTGCATGTCTGGGGCAAACTCAAAAAGTACTGCATGGATTTACTTCAAATTTTGTATAAATATTACTAACAGATCGGGTCAACATATAGGCTACATATTATCACGCTATCACCTACGGGGAAGGGGCAGTGCGGAGTAAACGAAGTCCGCGCGGACGAAATCGCTGGCAACAGCTAGTTGGTTTATATTTCTTTTCGTCTTGTTTTATTCTCAACGATAAATAAAATACCTAAATATGAGTGCCACTACCAGTTCTTTGTGCTTGAAATGAAAAGTGAAGTACACACATGATACAAGACCCTGTTTGGTCCCGGGCTGCTTTAAAGAATAGGTCAACTGCCGTTCTGCCAGGCAAGTCATAAAAAGCGACCGATTGGCTCTGCGAGTCACTACTATCGTGGCTACTAGATGGTAAAGCTCTGCATTGTCTCGCCCGGGTCTGGTACTACCGCTATACTTATTCCTGTCGCAATAGCGTCAGTGCTTGTCACTGTCGTGTTCTGGTTTGGAGAGTAAGGTAGCCGTTACATTTATGCATGTGATAACATAGATTGCATGCATGCATAACATAGATTGATTTCTGTGCCTATTTATTTTGGTGCTTATATTGCCACCGATTTATGACCGCCCCGTTGGTCGAGTGGTTAGCGACCCTAACTACACAATCTTAGGGGTTCGGGTTCGATCCCCGACAGGGACAAACATTTTTGTGATGAGCATTAATGTTTGTATTTCCGGGTTTGGGTGTTTATTAAATATATTCCAGTATCTTGTATACGTATTTCTATGTATTAGTATCTTTGACTAACACCCATAACACAAGCTAATAATTTGCTTACTTTGGGTTAAATCAGTTTCATTTGTTCTGTGAATATTTATTATTATTTATTATTTATCTGTTCAGTTAACACCATGAGTGAGCCGTTTCAAATCCACAGAAGTAGTAAGCAGATCGTAAAAGGCAATTTACTGGCTATACCTATCACTGCCATCGTGACTACAAGGTGAAAGAGTTCCGAAGTCTTGCCCGAGTATTTGGTACCACCGCTTTACCTATTGCTGCCGCAATAGCGTCAATGCTTATCACTATCGTGTTTCGGTTTGGAGGACAAGGTAGTCGGTAGATTTATGCATGTTATATTACCACGCTGCCATACGGATAGCAAAGAACTATTAACATCTTTGGTGTCTAGAGACGATGGTTTCTCTTCTTCAGGAGAGCCATCTGCATGTCTACTATCATATAATAAAAAAAGTTAAAATTGGTGGCATTTCCCATCATGAATGCCGTTGGTTTTTAGGATAATATAAAAGATAAAGTAACACATACTGTTGTTAATATAGTATCAATACAAGACCTACCCCGTGTTGATTCCGGGCTCCTTTGAAAAATAGACCAACTGCCGCTTTGCCAGGCAGGTCGTTAAAAGCGACCGATTGCTCATTGGACCGAGTCACTACCATCATGGCTAATAGGTGGTAGAGCTTTTCTGCATTGTCTCGCCCGGGTCTGGTACCACCGCCTTACCTATTCCTGCCGCAATAGTCGCTGTCGTATTCCGGTTTGGAGGGTAAACTTATGCATGTGCCATTAGACCTCGCCACAAGATAGCAACGCAGCATTAACATCTTTGGTGTCTATAGGCGATGGTTGACTCTTTCCATCAGGCGACCCATTTGCTTGTTTGCTATCTTTTGTAATAAAAAAACATAAATTGATTTCTATGCCTATTTATTTTGCGCTAATAATGCCACCGATTTATCTATTCAGTAAACACCATCGCTAGTGAGCCGTTTCAAATCCACAGAAGTGGTAAGGAGGTCGTAAAAAGCAATTTATTGGCTTTACGTATCACTACCATTGTGACTACTAGGTAGAGTTCTGAAGTCTCGTCCGGGTATTTGGTGACATCGCCTTACCTATTCTGCCGCAATAGCTTTATTGCTTATCAATGTCGTGTTCCGGTTCGCAGGGTAAGGTAGTCGGTAGATTTATGCATGTGGCATATCCACGCTGCCACACGGATAGCAAAGCATCATTAACATCTTTTGTGATTAGAGGCGATGGTTAATCTTTCCTTCAGGAGAGGCATCTACATGACTACTAGTTAAAATTGGTAGCACTTCCCATCATGAATGCCGTTGGTTTTAAGACAGTATAGAAGATAAAGTAACACACATACTGTTGTTAATATGGTATTTATACCAGCTGTACCCGCGACTTTGTTCGCGATTGCCATCTCTGCAGACTAATTATTCGTATGTAACCAAAGTATTTCTCATATTCAGAAATAATTTAGACGGTGAACCACTTTTATCGATTTTGGTGTGGATTTGAAAACGCGTTGACTTGGACATATACCCAATGGGGTTTTAAACAATGTTTAACTGAAGTCACCACAAATTATTATTGGAACACTTATCCTAGCCTGAAACATAGCCTAGCCTGACGTAACACCTTATATTATAAACATAGCCTAGCCTGACGTAACACGTTATATTATAAACATAGCCTAGCTTGACGTAACACCTTATATTATAAACATAGCCTAGCCTGACGTAACACGTTATATTATAAACATAGCCTAGCTTGACGTAACACCTTATATTATAAACATAGCCTAGCCTGACGTAACACGTTATATTATAAACATAGCCTAGCCTGACGTAACACGTTATATTATAAACATAGCCTAGCATGACGTAACATCTTATATTTTAAACATAGCCTAACCTGACGTAACACGTTATATTATAAACATAGCCTAGCATGACGTAACATCTTATATTATAAACATAGCCTAGCCTGACGTAACACCTTATATTATAAACATAGCCTAGCCTGACGTAACACGTTATATTTTAAACATAGCCTAGCCTGACGTAACACGTTATATTTTAAACATAGCCTAGCATGACGTAACACGTTATATTATAAACATAGCCTAGCATGATGTAACACCTTATATTATAAACTTAGCCTAGCCTGACGTAACACGTTATATTTTAAACATAGCCTAGCCTGACGTAACACATTATATTATAAACATAGCCTAGCCTGACGTAACACGTTATATTATAAACATAGCCTAGCCTGACATAACACGTTATATTTTAAACATAGCCTAGCCTGACGTAACACGTTATATTTTAAACATAGCCTAGCCTGACGTAACACGTTATATTATAAACAAAGCCTAGCCTGACGTAACACCTTTTGTTTTCTACAGTCAAGCTTAAAGTTTTCTTTGTGCGCCATTGTATACTCATTCGATTAGATTCAAGAATATTTTTGCATAACCTATTTTTTATTGGGCAAAAAGTCGTACCAGTGATGCAAATGTCTCTAACTGTTTGTAATCTTAAACATGACTGGGGCTATCCTTTCCGCCCCGTTGGTTGAGTGGTTAGCAACTCTGACTACGCAATTGAAGGGGCTCGGGTTCAATCCCCGACGGGGACAAGCATTTTAGTGATGAGCATTAATTTTTATATTTACGGGTTTAGGTGTTTTTTAAATATATTTCAGTATTTATATATGTATTTCTATGTATTAGTATCGTTGACTAACACCCATAACACAAGCAAAATAATTTGCTTATTTTGGGATTAGATCAGTAAGTATAATTTGTTTCGTGAATATTTATTTATTTATTTGTTCATCATACAAATTCTTGCCTCCATAAGGATTCGAACCCCAGCCCCATTTGGTACTATTGCTTTATTCATTCTTGCCGCAATAGCGTCAGTGCTTGACAGTGTCGTGTTTTAGTGTGGAAAGTATAACCGGTAAACTTATGCATGGAGCACTAAGACACCACCACAAGGATATCAACGCACTTAACGTCGTGGACTACATCAGTAAGAAGACGTCTCTCCACTTGAGGGTCGAGCGTCTGCAGTCTCGCCACAAGGTCAACTTTAGTTCTTTTGTGGTGAGAGTACCGACGCATCTCCTGTTGACCTTTGAGATGGGGGAATTCTGGCCGACTGGTGTAGTCTACCGAAGGTTCCGGGGGAGACTCCGGAATGAAGTGCGTGTTACGTCGCCGTCAATACGTGACAAAGTGTAGTTTTTAAGTATATTATATTAATATGTATGTTAGTCTATAAGGTATTTATAATATGGGCCATGTTGCCTGAATTAAATGATTATTATTATTATTATTATTATTATTAACATATCTGGTGTCTATAGGCCATAGTTGTTCCTTTCCATCAGGAGAACTATTTGCTAGTTTGCTATCTTATAAAAAAGTTTAATTAATGGTAAACAGCGAATGATGAATGGAATCGCTATTGCAGCATTTGATGTTTTCGTACTGACGGAGGAGGCGCAGAACAAATTAGGTCATATCCTGGAGGAAATGCCTCCAGATATAGTATAAATTAGGTTATTTTTTGGAGAGAATGCCTCCAAGTAATGACCTAATTACGTATTGGTGAAAAATAAGCTGCTAAAAATGCTTTTTGCATTAAAATTATTGTTCGCGGTCCACTGAACCTTCGTATCGAATCAGGCTACTTAGTAAACCAATAAATCCGTACATTGTAAAACTGTATAAATTTTCCTCGATGTGAACGATTTAATTACTATCCACAATAGCTATTCACATGTTACCACAGTCGTGTTTCACTAGTTACAGATTGTAAACATGAAATACGTTACGTTCTTAGTAAACGGTGTTCAACATTCAGGTATGTATTCATTAAATCACTTTCTCTTCTTTCGCAAGATTGTTATCGTACACAAACGATAATCATGTTTTACTGATTTTAAGTATCTTCACGCCCGTATCCCCAAAGAGTTAGGCAGAGGTACAACCAGTGCATGCACTATTAGCCGAGGATAGGCTGACCCACAATATGATATGTGGCAAGCCTATCGCCAACTAGCCACTTTGTTTTTATCACGGATTTTATGGATACACCTTTCAAGACAATTTCTTAGTTTCATCAGTGTAGCTTGCATTTATACATAAAAATACAGAGTTATATTACTTATCGGTGAAATAAAATTCGCCAAGGGTAATTTTTAAACCTTGTCATCTCGTTCGGTACATAAAACAGTATAACATGGTTTATTTCTATTTTTTTTTCACTATTTAATATTGCCTATAAATGTATGACATTTTTTAAAGAAATAAAAGTGTTTTCTCGTTTACCCGGAGACACGTTTCCTTCCCAATGGCATGTCTTATTAGTATTTACGTGGTCTGTGGTAGTTATCAAAAAACTAAAAAAAACTGCCACATGCATAAGTTTACCGGCTACCTTACCCTCCAAACCGGAACACGACAGGGACAAGCACTGATGCTATTGTGGCAGGAATAGGTAAGGCGGTGGTACCTGACCCGGGCGAGACAATGCAGAACTCTACCACCTAGTAACCACGATGGTAGTGACTCGCATAGCCAATCGGTCGCCTTTTACGACCTGCCTGGCAGAACGGCAGTTGGTCTATTCTTCAAAGGAGCCCGGAACCAACACGGGAAAAACTGTCTAGTGGACAGGAGTTGGTGTTGACCACAGATTCGATTCGATCGTAGGTTCGATTTCTGGGTCAGGCAATTCAAAAATATGTTTTTTTTAGTTTTCTTATAAAAACAACGTTTCCCGGGATTTGACAAGTACCCGGTTAGCGATAGGTTTGCCACCTGTCATATTGTGGGACTAAGTATCTTCGGCTAATTGTGGGTGACTATAATACTATATATACTCGTACTAATACCTTTGCCTACCTCTTCCAGGATACGAGCGTGCATATAACTTTTACAATTGCAGTCTAATGGACTGGCAGGCACGATGCTTGCGTACTTTTGAACAATAATACTTAAATCTGAAATTTAGTTAGTATAACAATATAGCATATTTATTTATTTAATATTTAATAATTTAATAAAAAAAATAACAAAAATTACACAAAAGGTGAGTTTTTTTTTTATTATCGATAGGTAAGCGCTTGACCTCGATCTCGCCTGATGGTAAGCTAAGAACAGGATGCATGTTCCAGTCCTTTGCGGTTCGGATCAAAAATGTTGAGTCGAACCGCTTTGTCCGGGTACGTGGAACGTCCACCATATAACGATGCCTAGATTCTGTGCACCTCGACGATCGATAGAAAAACGGGGATGGCGGAATTAAGTGATTAAGCTTAATTAATTAATTAATTAAGCTCACTTTTATTAAGAATTAATTAAGGTTAGCTTACCTCTACTGGGGGAGATTTTTTTCAGCTAACTCGAAATGTGGAGTAGAAATTAATAAATGGGAAGGCATTAGGCACACCAAATAAAATAATACATAGATGAATATGCACATATACCCATACACTAAACATATTTACATAATATAAAACACACACATACACATATTAAAGAAAATCCAACATTACAACTATTAAAATCAAGAAAATGTCAGATAATACTCTTTTAAACATTCTTTTTTAAACTGGCAGTGAAGAGTTAGTATAATAAATAAATGAATAATAAATAAATGATCTAACCCCAAAGTAAGCAAATTATTTGCTTGTGTTATGGGTGTCAGTCAGCGATACTAATACATAGAAATACATATATAAATACTTTTACATACGTAATAAACACCCAAACCCGGAAATACAAACATTTATGCTCATCACACAATGCTTGTCCCCGTCGGGGATCGAACCCGAGCCCCGTTGATTGCGTAGTCAGGGTCTCTAACCACTCGACCAACGGGCGAACGGGGCGAATTCTATAACTTAGCTGCATGCATTGTACATTAGTATACTAGTTTTATTTTACAGTTGGTTCTGAAGTATCTTCTACCACTACGCTATTGGACTACATTCGAAACACCATCGGCTTACGAGGTACGAAGTATATGTGTAGGGAAGCTGGGTGTGGAGCCTGTATTGTCAATGTTCACAAAGGTCAAGGATCTCAAGGCGTTAATTCAGTGAGTACATTTAAAATCAGTATTCACCTCACAAATATTCGCATATAGCTTCCCGCTATTTTTAGTGAGAATTTAAAATGCTTACCGCTATTCTTGAATATTTTTTTTTTAAAAAAAGTATCTTCACGTCCATATCCTCGAAGTGGTAGGACGTAAAAAACACTTTTTTTTAATGCGCCCGACCCGGGAATCGAATCCGTTACCTCATGTGGTCAACGCTAACGCTGAACCACTAGACCATAGAGGCGACGAACATTTTAAAAAATTAGAAACTTTTTGGTTTCACCCTGGTTGTGTTGTTGAGAATGTTCTGGGAATCTGCTTCAATTATTTTTATGATGAAGACAGTATGCATGTATGTATGAACAGGTAATTTTTTTAAACAGCCTAATCGATCGAAAATTAAGTCGACAACATTCAATTGGGTTTTTCCTGAAAATTTGAACCAATTCTGTACAATTTGAGAAATTTCGTAAACCTCAAAAAAGATCATAATATATCATCGTCCAAACAGATTTGCCTCGCTTTTGTTCCTATTTACACGATTCATGCACACTGGTTTCAGACTTCAAACTATCTTCTGACAGCGCCCAACAAATTTGATCATGACAACTTTTTTTTATATCATAAGATAGCAAACAAGCAGATGGGTCTCCTGATGGAAAGAGTCAACCATAGCCTATAGACACCAAAGATGTTAATGGTGCGTTGATATCTTGTGGCGAGGTCTTATGCCACATGCATAAGTTTACCGGCTACCTTACCCTCCAAACCGGAACACGACAGCGACAAGCACTGACGCTATTGCGGCAGGAATAGGTAAGGCGTTGTTACCAGACCCGGGCGAGCCAATGCAGAACTCTACCACCTAGTAGCCACGATGGTAGTGACTCGATAGCTAATCGGTCGCCTTTTACGACCTGCCTGGCAGAACGGCAGTTGGCCTATTCTTCAAAGGTGGTCGAGACCAACATGGCGAAAAACTTCGAGATTTTTCTATCAATCAAATCATTTATTTCAATGTGTTGCTATACGTGGGACGGGGTTGGAATGTCACATGCATTAGTTTACTGTCTACCTTTTTATCAGAACACGACAGTGACAAGAATTGACGATATTGCAACAGGATCAGGTGATGCGGTGGTACCAAATCCAGGTAAAACAATACAGAACTCTACTACCTAATAGTCACAATGGTAATGATTTGTATAGACAATCGTTCTGTGTTTACGAACTGCCTGGCAAATGATCTATTTTTCAAAGGGAGTCCGGACCAACACGGGACGTAATAACATGTCATCAATATATGTATATTCTTTAATACAAACTTACATCTACTTGAGGGTTGATTTTTGAGAAAAAGCTTTTCATTTTCCCCTTATGGTCACTAATGTCATGACTACTAAGTTAAGAGTTCTGTAAAGTGTTACCTGGGTTAAGTATTAGATATTTTAAGTACTTTACCCATTTATGCTGCCATGTGGCCAGTGCTTGTCACCGCTTTACTTAAATTTTATAGAGTACGCAGTAAAATTGTTTATGTGGCATTATATCTTTACCAACGGATGACATCTCACCATTCGCAGTCGAGTGAAATACTGTCTTAATAAATTAATGAAAAAATATTTTTTTCCGTAGTGCATGGTGCAAGTTACATCATGTCAAGACTGGGTTATCACGACTATAGAGGGCGTTGGAAACCGAAAGGATGGCTACCATCCACTACAGTTATGTCTTGCAGAGAACAATGGCACTCAGTGTGGATATTGCAGTCCTGGTTGGGTAATGGCTATGTACAGGTATATTTTTAAAGATAATGTATTTATCTACATGAAATTATTCATTCATCCATAATTTTGTATTTTATTCACTAATGCAATCTTATCTGTGGTCTATTGTCGGCCCTTCAGATGTTATAAGTTAACTTCTTTGTGCTAACTAAATAACTACATACATTTCTAGCCTTTTGAAAAATAAACCACTTACACAACTTGAAATAGAAGACTCTCTTGGAAGTAACGTCTGTCGATGTACTGGATATAGACCAATATTACAAGCTTTTAAAAAATTTGCCACCGATGCACCTTTACCGCACAAAGTACTGGACATTGAAGATCTTAATATTTGCAAAAAAACAGGAGAGAATTGTTTAAAAGAACGTTGTGATGACAGTAGTTGGTGTTTGATTTCAAAACGAGTCCCAAAAAATAAAATTCACTTTGAATTACATGATCACAGAGAATTTTATAAAGTGGAAACAATAACAGATATATTTGATATATTACAAGAAAAGGGAACTAACTCATACATGTTAGTTGCTGGAAACACAGCAAAAGGTAAGAAATTATTGACAATTAGACATAAATTCATTAAGCATGAATTTATGTCTAATTCTCTACGATTTCTAAAGTAAATTTTCAACTCTAAGAAAGTTTCTAATTTACTACTGACGTCCATTATCCGCCATTATAAAGGGTTTTTAAACAAGAACTTTATTTTGTAAATTAATTTTGTAACTTATAATTATTATTCAAATTTTTATTGTATTAATAAAAGTAATGTTTGGCAATTATTAATGAAAAGTAACATATTACGATAAATATCCACCACGGCCACGCTTACAGAGGTCGATTATTTCATAAAAGTTTTAATCACTTTTTGACAAAATGTTGGGTCTATTTCGTCAATCACTTCACGAAGTTAAGATTCACTTACCATATCAACCAAGGCAAAATATATCTGAGATCGGCTGACAATCGTTCTCTTTTAATCCCAATTCAAAATATTATTACAGCTGTTCATTCACTTTTCAAGCTGTAACGCTCTGGAACTCTCTTCCTGAAGATATTATGAAAGCGATAAATCTAAACGCTTTCAATAATATGGTTAAACGTCACTTTCTATATACCTAATTGTATTTTGTCCTTAAATTTTTGTAATGTAGTTTACGTATTACTTTATTTTTTTTAGAAGGAAAGACTGTAAATTTACTCGTGTTTAGCACCACTTATAGAATAAATTATTTTTCTATATTTAAGGTTGTATGGAAAAGATCGCATTCTTAATGATAAGACCACCTTTGTGTGTCTGATATATTGTGTAAAAATAGTTATGTAATTTGTATATTGTCATTTATTTTTGGTGCACAATAAAGAGTTATTGTATTGTATTGAAGTTGAATTTCTAGTTATTATAAGATGAGTTGTGATAACCTCACACCGTTCAGTACGTTTTTTTTTTTTAAATTGCTATAGTTCTTTACAGTGCGAGTCACTCTTCAAGTAAGCTTTGAAAGGCTTACAAGGCAAGAAAGGCTGAAAAGGGTACACTTTATGTACGACTACTGCTGTTCTATGCGTAATTATTCTAAGTTCCTTTCCTTACGGTAAGTTCCTTTTCCTTGACTGCCTCGTGGTCTAGGGGTAGCATATTCGGCTCAGACCATGAGGTCGTGGGTTAGATCCCCGGATCGGCCAAAGTGTTATTGAGGTGTTTTCAAGGTTTTCTCGTAAGTCTAATCCTCAGTAGCAGCTCTGTGTCTGGCGGAGTAGTGTATTACCACTCCCGTGCATCGTTTGAGTACGTTAAACTCAACAGTTTAAGTCCTGGTTATCACTAGAAATAGTCAATAATCGTTAACATATCGGTAAATGCGATGATGAAGATCACCATTTATCTCGCTAACCGACAATCCGGTGAATCGCGGTGAACTATAAAGTCTATAGATATTCGGTTTACTAGCCTACCCCGCAAGGGAACCGGGCGTGATGATACCTCTTTTCCTTATGCTTATACTATACGTGATTTTTTATTCACCGTAGGTGCTGTACCAATAGAAGAATATCCATACATACTTATAGATATAACAGGTGTGTCTGAACTTAAAGGATATTATATTGATCAAAATTTAGTTATTGGAGCAAATACAATACTCAATGAGGTTTCAGATATTTTTGAAACTGTTGGAAATAAAGAGGAGTTCAGATACTTGATGACTTTACATGATCACCTTCAGCTAGTAGCTCATATCCCTGTTAAAAATGTAAGTACAATATTTACAATTTTTTTTTATGACTGGTTAATCGTGACTAAATTCGTTAAAGTATGTTTGGCCACGATTTTCTCAAGAACTAAAAGTCATATCAAGATAACTAGTTTTGATTTCATTTGGGCATATTTCAAACTTGGACAGGTTTCTAGTCAGGACAGGTCCCTAACCTGTCTAAGTTTCATGAAAATCGGTTCTGCAGTTTTTGACATATAAGTTTATATATGAAGTTGGTTTATTATTTTAAATTACTATAATTTAATAATTAATGTTCATACTAATATAATGAATTTTGTTTCAGTTAGCAACTATTGCTGGTAATTTAATGTTGAAGAATCGATTTCCATACTTCCAATCTGATATCTTCTTATTACTAACAACTGTGGGAGCACAACTAACTATATGTAAGTATATTTTTGTCATAAATATATAAAACGTCCAGATTAATAATTGGGTAATATAATATGTCCCCGTTAAAAGTCTACTAAATTTGGTAGACTTAAGATAATGCCATTTAAAAATCATAGGAGGACAAGCTGAAGGAAAATTATAAAATGCCGATTTAAATTGACAAAATTTGTCACAACTATCTTGAAAAATCATATAATAATAGCAAGAACGCATTTAATGGGCAATTTTTATTTTACAATTACAATTATAAATCAAAAATTGGATTATTTAGAGCGATTAATCAGTACTGCTGGTTTATTACTGGGGTAATTTCCCAAAAAATTGGGGGACGTATATCATGTACGTCTATGTGAAAGATAATAAAATTGTTCAATACCTTCTTAAATGGTCCCTAGCTAAATACCTAAAATAAAAAAAAAACATCAAAATTTAAATTACTACTAAATAAACAAGAAGATAGCACTCCTAATGGGAAGAGACAATCATCGTATATAGACACCAAATATGTTTCTGATCCGACGTTATCCATGTGGTGGGGTGGGATGCTATTGCCGGCTACCTTACCTTCTAAACTGCAATAAGAAATTAAAAAGCTTTGAAGCTTTTGCGGCAGGAATAAGTAAGGTGGTAATACCAATCTCGGGTAAGACGTTTCAGAACTCTCCCAACTAGTAATCTCGATGTGATATATTGAGCCCATCGTTCGCCTTTTAAAAACTGCCTGCCAGAATGGTAGATGGTGAATCTTCTTAAGAGGGGGATGACGGTGTAACAGTCGTGCCTCGAAGTAGCATATATGCATTTATGTGTTTGTTTTAATATCGTGATTATTTAATAATAATAATAATATAATAATAATAATAATATTCACGGGTCAAATTACACTTATTGATCTAATGAACCCGGAAATACAAACATTTTAGCTTATCACACAAATGCTTGTCCCCGTCGGGGATTGAACCCGAGCCCCGTTGATTGCTTAGTCAGGGTCACTCACCCCTCGACCAACGGGGCGGTCACTGCATTTATAAACTGCATTTAGTCCGAATTTAATTACAGCTTTACCTTTTTCAGTTTTAATAACGCTCATGAGTAACCACTATCTTATTACAGCGTATGAGTGACATAGGCCCGTAAATTTATATGTGTTCTCCGTGTTGTGTCCGGCTTCTTGAAGAATATATCTACTGCCATACTGCTAGGCATCTCTTAATATTTGAAAAAATGCTTAACGTTGACACCAAAGAAGAATTTCACCATTGTAAACCTGTCGACACTAGCTCATTGGTAGAACATCCCGGCTTGAGTGGATATCGCAGGTTCAATCCCTGCGTGTCAATTTTTTCTATGTTCTTTTTATAGTTTTTCAAATTTCCCAAGCACGGGATGAGTGCTAAAACAAAAATAATTTCAATCCATATTTTTCTAAAATCTTTCCATTGATTTGCATAATTATAATTATTTACTGTAAAGTACATTTAGTACTTTTATAGAGAGGTAACTTTTAAAAACTAGCATAAGGAACTCTGGAGCAATTGTATTTTAATTGTCAAAGTATTAACTCGTTTTAAATATGGAAATTAACAACAAAATTTGTATTTTAGTAACTGGACCCGAGCATAAAAAGGTAGTTACAATGTTAGAATTTCTTAAGGAAGACATGAGGGGAAAATTAATTTTTAATGTAATTTTTTCACCAATGAATATGAAATATGGAATATGGACCAATAAGGTAATGAGGAAATGTATTTAAACAAAATATTAAGACTGCACATATAGGAACATCATACTATCGACAGAAAACGTACAATATACTTAACACGTACGAATTGGTTATACCCGTGTTGGTCCGGGCTCCTCTGAAGGATAGGCCAACTGCTGTTCCACCAAGCAGGTCGTAAGAGGCGACCGATTGGCTATACGTATCATTAATATCGTAAATACTAGGTGGTAGAGTTCTCAACGATTCGCCATGTTTGGTTACCTTACCAATCACTTCTGCCGCAATAGCGTCAATGCTTGTCATTGTTGTATTGCAGTTTAGAGGCTACGGTAGCTGGTAGAATTATGCATGTGGTATTGCAACCCCACTATAGGGATAGCAACGCACCATTAACATCTTTGGTGTTTATAGGCGGTGGTTTCCCTTTCCATCAGGAGAGCCAACTGTTTGTTTATTATATTACTAGCTATGATACCTGGCTTCGCTCGGGAATTGATGTGAGATTACGTGGAAGTTGAAATACAACAAATGTAATTTAAAACTTTATTAAAATTGTAATTTTAAATTTCGCTTCAATACTATACATGCTGCAATTGCTCGTAGTGCCTTTCGAAATGCCATCCAAATAATTGTTGTTCTGAATGAAGTTCAAATACTCGACAACAGATGTCGCCAATACACTGAACTTCCAAGTTGAAGGGTTGGAAAAGCCCTTATATCTTTAAAAACACGCCCTTAAAAACACGCCTAGGTTAAAACGGGAACTTTCTTGTTCAAGGGGGGATAAAGGGCTATCACAATATATACGTCCCTTTATCATGCCGGGACTCCTTTTTAAGTTTTATCGGCACGTACATTTTATCAACTTAGTTTAATTATATATAATGATGATATAAAAACCCTTAAGAAGAATTGAGACCATCTGCCGTTCTGCCAGGCAGTCCATTAGAAGTGAACAATTGGCTGAGTGAGTCACTAGCGTTGTGGCTACCAGGTGGTAGAATTCTGCATTATCTTGTCTGAGTCTGGTACCACTGCCTTACATATTCCTGCCGCAGTGACGTCAGTGCTCGTTACTGTAATGTCCCGGGTTATAGGGTAAGGCAGCCAGTAGAATGAAGTATGTCGGATTAATACTTCGTTACAAGAATAGCAAGACCCATTAAAATATTTGGTGTCTAGAGGCAACGGCTTTCTCTTTTCATTAGAAGAGACTGCCGCTTGTTTGCTACCTTATGATATAAAAAAACAACTTAAGATGTACAGCATTAGAACAATCTAAGCGACTGTTCAGCTTTGTTAATTTCATGTATAATCCCCTGCATGGCTCTCGAGCGACCGTCTAGGGAGTAGGTATTGCTTTGCGCACTGCAAAATAAACCATATTACCGACGGTATACGTTATACTATTCACTTATACGCAAGTCAAGGTCAGCTTGCAACAAACGTGCCAATATTTATATGAAAAGATTGAATCACTTTAAAGATCTTAAATTCATGATAATTTAATATGCCCTTTAGTGACTTTGAGGAGAATTTTCGAGCAAATCATACAAGAAATGTAGTTGTAATACAACTTCAAAAGAGTTATTATTTGCAGCAACTTATTTACCCTGATTAAAGATGTAATCCTCGTCAATCATCTTTGTTAATGTTATTCCTTTTGTTTACAGATTATGCCGCGATCTCAAAATGCTCATGCATTTGTAAACTGTGGTTTCCTTTACAAGCTCAATAGAGATAACATCGTTACAGATTCCACAATAGTTTATGGTGGATTATCTCCTGAATTTACCAGAGCTTTTAAAACAGAAAAATTTTTAGTTGGTAAACCTTTATTTAATAATGAAACTTTGCAAGCTGCTTTAGATGTGTTAGATGAGGAATTGGTGGTTAAACCAATTCCACCAAATCCATCTGTAGAATATAGAAAACAACTTGCAATGGCTTTGTTCTATAAAGTAAGTATTGAGAGTCAATGTGGTATAATTATTAAGAGATTATCATATAAGTTATTGAAGATTTTAGAATCATTTATCTAATCTAAGCTAATATTATACAGAGAATTTTTTTTTATATGTTACTTAACTGGCTTCACTTTTAAAAGCATCTTCAGGGTGTAATATACTTAACTGATTATTTACTGTTGTAAGATATGAAACATTTTATTTTTATTAATTCGATATAATTTATATGGCATAATTAATTGTTTCATTGACTTTTTCAATCCATAGTTATAGTTATAAATGTGTAGTATAATTATAAATGTGTATATAATAAAGTGCAATATAATTTTAAATTAAAATTTCCTGCATCTCAGGGGACAATAGTCAATAATCAGGTATATTATATTTTGAATTTATGCTTTAAAGATTTAAAACTAAAAAATAAAAAGAATAAAACTAAAACTAAAAAGATTTAAAATTAATATATTAAAAATGTATGTATCGAAATGAAATGAAAGTACAAGCGTATTAACAATAGTGTCTAATAACAATGGAATTTCATCAAATAGCGACGATGGAAAGTACAGAATATATTAACGCAGTAAAACTGCATAAACCCATTTCCAAACCCCTATATATCTATAACTCTGAATCAAATCTTTACCAAATGTATATGGGTCAAAACAAGAAATATACTCTCTGCAACAAAAAAGTAATTTTGCAGATCCATCTGTTTATGTCATCTGTAATGCCCAAACATACATAAAAATCATATAAACTTTCGAATTGATATCTTCCTCCTCTTTAGGAATTCGGTTGAAAACCATACAGTAGGTCACCGCGCGGTTGACAGCGGCGCATTAATGAGGCTAATTATGAGTTAAACAAATCGCTGTTTGAGAACAATGAACTTCGATATTTTTGCGCGGGTATCCGTACATAAACACTTATGTCTTTTTTTACATATTTGGTATCAGAATCGGGTACTGAACACCCTTCTGTAGTATGTTCAATATTTTACCAGTCAACTTGTAAAAGTATATTGCTTGTATAATATATCTGAAATTTCAGTTGACTTAAAGCACAGTTTTACGTCAGGGTGCCCGTCTTGCTCTGCTTAATCATATATTTATCCCAACTGTATTGTATAGAAGTGAGAGACGGGTATTCCACAACAGGAATGAAAGCAGAATAGATGACAACGCAAAAAAATATGAGTTCATTATGTTTAAGTGAGAGATAGGTTAAACATAAAGGAAAATGTCGGTGTAAAAATAAGAAAAGGCATGCTCTGTTGATTCGGATATGTAAAAAGAACGGCAAATGAAATTGTTTTGTTAAAAAATTAATATACAATGCGAATGTGGAAGGATAAAGGTACCGGGTAAGGCCAAAAGTGACGTACTATGATCAAATTAATCAAGTACTGTCCGAAGGTGGTGTCAAGAGTCTTCGCAACCGGCGTGTTTGTATTAAGAGAGTAATAAATAATTAATGGACGAAACAAGACAAATCTGCCAGTATCGAACACCTACGAAAATTTACAACCAGACTTAAATATAACATAGAATTACCAAGTTCAAACCTTAAAATGCACAGCTCCGAGCCAAAATTATGACTTTAAATATATTTAATAAATAATCCGAAAATAACAAATCTAAAATATTTTTTTTATGTCATAAGATAGCAAACAAGCAGATGGGTCTCCTGATGGAAACAGTCAACCATCGCCTATAGACACCAAAGGTGTTAATGGTGCGTTGCTATCTTGTGGCTAGGTCTAACGCCACATGCATAAGTTTATCGACTACGTTACCCTCCAAACCGGAACATGACAGTGACAGGCGCTGACGCTATTGCGGCAGGAATAGGTAAGGCGGTGGTACCTGTTCTGGGTGAGACAATGCAGAACTCTACCACGTAGTAGTCACGATGGTGGTGACTCGCATAGCCAATCGGTCGCATCTTACGACCTGCCTGGCAGAAGGGCAGTTGGTCTATTCTTCAAAGGAACCCGGAACCAACACGAGGCAAAAAAATAAAAAAAAATCTGATTGATGTTAAAAACTTACTGACAAATAAATGTTACTATAGTATAAATTAATTCTTGAACGATAAATTTTAATAGGAAACATTTATTTATTCATAAAAATTAAGTCGCTTCTACATTTCTGCACCCTATCAAGTTATATATGTTAGTCCTAGAATGTACTATTTAACACCTAAGAATGTTTAATATAATATGACGGAATAAAGTATTGAGTATTGAATATTGATTGTGAATCGAGTGGTATACACTCGGTTCCTTCTGCCAGCTGTATATGGGATCTATCCAGAAGATATGTATGTGTGAAATCCCAGTTACTCTATATATAATTTGCTTATCTCCAGTTTACAAAGCATAATTTTACAATTACAGGGATTGTTGGCACTTTGTCCACGAGACATCCTCAATTGGCGATACGCAAGTGGAGAGATAAAACTACATCCAAATCGACCTGTATCATGTGCACAACAAAAATATGAGACAGATCCATCTACTTATCCATTGAATGAACCTATCTCTAAAATAGATGGATTGGTAAAATTATTTATAGCATTCTTCATTTTTATTAATATTGTAATCTTATTTATAACGGATTGTAAAAATCTACTATGTAGATTGATTTTAAAAACTTCTTCACCGGTATAAAACTATATTAACATTGAGTAACGTTTTCATATATCATAGATAGTAAACAAGCAGATGGCTCAGCTGATAGAAAGAGAAAATCGCTTATAGATACTGAAGGTATGAATGGTATGTTGCTCTTCTTGTGGTGGTATCCCACCACTTGCATAAGTCTATCAAACCGGAACACAACAGTAACAAGCTTTGGCGTTGGCTGTTGCGGCAGGAGTAGGTTGAGCGGTGGTACCGAAGCAATGGAGTGAAAACATTTCTATCCGACTAAGTAAAACGAAATGACGTGTGTGGGTCATGTGTGTGAAGCTAGTTGTATAGAAAAGCCAATCAAAATTATACAAACTTTAAAAGTAATTGTTATAAAAATTTAAAAAAAAACAACTGCGACCCAATTAAGATGAATTTTATAGCCTAGAATTTCTCAAAGTGAGGTATGCTAGACATTTGTAGTAATTGCATTTGATTATACATTTTTTTTATGTCATAAGATAGCAAACAAGCAGAAGGGTCTCCTGATGGAAAGAGTCAACCATCGCCTATAGACACAAAAGGTGTTAATGGTGCATTGCTATTTTGTGGCGAGGTTTAATGCCACATGCATAAGTTTACCGGCTACATTACCCTCCAAACCGGAACATGACAGCGACAAGCACTGGCGCTATTGCGGCAGGAATAGACAAGGCGGTGGTACCAGATCCGGGCGAGACAATGCAGACCTCTACCACCTAGTAGCCACGATGGTAGTGACTCGCATAGCCAATCGGTCGCCTTTTACGACCTGCCTGGCAGAACGGCAGTTGGTCTATTCTTCAAAGGAGCCCGGAACCAACACGGGAGAAACATAATAACAAATCGATCAATTACATGCTGAATATGTATTTAGAGCAAAATTGCTCACGAAATTTGCTCAATTTGCACCTAAAATAATCTCAGTCCTCAAATATTTGAATAATATTAACATTAGCAACAAGTGACCTTACCTTAAACCTATGCAACCCTATTGTAGCAAATAAAGATATTGATTAATTGATTGGATTTCTCTGCGTCTTCGTTTTTATCTAAATACATTTTCTGTTCTTTTTACAAATTGTTTCGTTAGGGTTTGCCATTGTACCAATTTAGAAACTGATGAGATAAATTGAGATATTATTTTGAGAAATCCTGATATAGCCTATTAATTGTTGCCCATGAGTTCGTTCGCGTGACTCAAAACAATAATTAGTTTAGCCAAATATGGTACAAAAGTAGCCTTTCATTCTCCAGAGTAGTGTAACTTTCCATAGCTCAAAGAATTTTTTAATTCGGTTAAGTAGTTTTTGAATTTAAACATTACAGATATACAAACAATCAAATCTTTACTCTATAAAATATTAATATAGATTTCAGCTTTACAATTAAGACAAATCTAATAACATATCCCAAGCTAAAATTAATCAAGCCGTTTAAGCTATGGAACGTGCCAAGGAAATATATATACATATAACTCGCGCGAGCCAACATGACACTTAAATGACATTTGTGCAAAGTACTGTGTGCAAAAAGGTTTATTTTCAACTAGCTATCGCGTGCAGTCTGTTGCATTATAAAAGTTTTTGGCGAATACCGCGGGATCATCCAAATTTTCTGGAATAAAAAGTAGCCTATGTGCTATTTCATGTCATCATCTACCTGTGTGCCAAATTTCATTCAAATCCGTTCAGTAGTTTTTGCGTGATTGAGTAACAAACTTCCATCCATCCATCCAAACATTCAAACTTTCGCATTTATAATATTAATATTGATATAGATTTTAAAGCACAAGTACACGTACGACGGTAACAAAGATGTTATCGCTACTTCCCTCGGTTGTGCGGCACCGCGTGGGGAAGCGAGAGGATTATTGAGTCAGGTGTCATGCGAGTTCTTCATTCGCTACAAAAAAGTATCCAAGGACCCAGCACACTTAGGTAAAAAGAAAATATAAATATTAATAATTAATAATAAATAGCAACCTTCGTAAATGAACTATAAACTTTACACATCTGTTCTAGACAATCACTCGAACGGAGAGGAATGAAATTTGGCACAGTTAAATAAGTGTTTTCCAATATTAAAGAAAGACTTTTGTATATTTTTGTTTGAAACGTAAATGATCACTTTTTTATATGATTAAACTGATTTTGAGTATTTTTGGCAATGTTTAAAAAAATACATTTGAACCGTCAATATACTAGTATACTGTTTAGTTTAGTGTGTAGTAAAGGGTCACCTTTACAATTATTACTTAGTTATTTTTCACTGTATTTAACTAAAAGTTTGATGACTGAATATTAGTTTTATTGTCGTACGTACACGTTTTCACGTTTAATCCCTTAAGGATATGCAAAAAAAATTGAATTCCATTCATCGTGATCCAGATAGACTTATCGTGCTTCCACTATATTCAATACTTCTATGCATACTTTTACATTATATAATAAAAAAATACAATCTAATACGTAAATTAATAAAAAAACCATAAAACTTTAAAAACATATTTTCTATTTGTAGATTCAATGTGCCGGTGAAGCGAAATATACCGAAGATGTACCACCATTACCTGATGAAGTATTTGCAACTTTTGTTTTAACTACAGTACCCCTAGGTAGAATTGTCTCTATAGATCCAAGTGACGCATTGGTAAGATGATATTTTTCTACATATATAATACTATAATAACATTGGTAAGATGATTTTTCTCTACATATATAATATTATAATAATAACGTCTATAATAGCAATCAAGCAGATGGCCCTCCTGATGGAGAAGACCATCTCCTATAAACACCATGGATATCAATGATGCTTTTCCATTTGTAAAGTTTCGCGCTACTTAGCGGCTAATCTACCTGCTTACTGAAACACGTTAGTGACAAACATTTAAGTTATTGCAGCAGGAATAAAAAAAGCAATCACATGAAACCCAGAGAAGACGTTACAGAACTATACAGCCTAACAGTCACGATGTAAATGATACGTTTAGCTACTCATTTGCCATTTGTAAACAGCCTATCAGAACGGCAGATGAAATATTTTCTAAAGAAGACCCCGACTAACACGAACCTAAATCTATCCAAGAATCCAGAAACTACAAAATATGATGACGTTACGTAATAACGTGATTTTATTCATTTCTTACAGAGACAACAAGGTGTGGTTGCATTTTATTCAGCTAAAGATATTCCAGGTGTAAATAGTTTTATACCTGTGGAACCAAAATACCAACTAGTTAATGAAGAATTACTTTGTGATGGTAACGTGAGATACTATAATCAACCTTTAGGTATCATTGTTGCTACAGATTTAGCAACGTCAGAAAGAGCAGCTAAGCTAGTTAAGGTTATTTATGAAAATGTCAGAAGACCAGTGATTGATATAAAAGAAGCTAAAAATGATCCTACTAGATCAAGACTACTTTTTACTGTACCTTCAACTAAACATGGCACTGACGTAAAAAGAATTTTGAGATCAGAAAAGACTGTCTACGGTCAGTATCATTTTTGTATGGAAACATTAGTTTGCGTAAGCCATCCTACAGAACATGGCCTGCAAGTATATGCAGCAACACAGTGGATGGATAATTTACAACAAGCATTGTCTAGATTACTGAAACTTGATTCAAGCAGGTAATTGTTTTTTATGAAATTTGGATCGAAATTTTGTATTTTGAGCTTACTTTCAGGAATGAAAATGCTATATTGTCTCCTGTCTAAATTGATTTGTGTGCATGCCTTAAAGTTATTGCACATGCGTAAATGTATAATTTTATATTAAAATATCAAAAGCTCTCGTGAAATATAAATAATGCAATATTTTTTTTCTTTCTATCATTAAATAGCATACAAACAGATGGCTCTCCTAATGGAAAGAGAAACCAATGCCTATATACACGTATAATGTTACGGGGCGTTGCTACCTATATGGCGAAATGGCAATACTATATGCATAATTCTACCACCGGCTACTTTACAATCCAAACTGGCATACGAAAATGACAAGCAGTGACGCTATTGCAGCAGGAATAGATAAGGCGGTGGTATTGTAGAGTCAAGTTACACGGTGCTTGTACCAATTGTATAAGTCTTCGATCGCCTGGGCGTTTATTTTACTGCTTGGCTGCTTTAGAGGTACGCGAAACCCTTGTTTTTTTGTATTATATTAAAATAATAAAAGAAATTTTCTAATCTTCATTTATTTTGGGCATACGTCTTGGCCCTTCCAGAACTTATTCTATTCTACTAAAGAGTATACAATACTATGTATTCTACATTTTTGAAACATGTTATATAAAAGACTAAACATGAAATTTTATCTTTAAAAACATATTTAAAAGCAGATAAGGCTGCCAGCTTATTTGTAATGCCTCACCATAGAGGTATTACAGTACCATATAACTTGACGAGGCGTTGCGGATCCTTACTAGCTATTAGTCACAATGGTGTTAAAAAAATCAAAAACAACAAAATTACTATACTAAAGAATAATACTTTTTAAACACTTTTAATATTTTAAAAAATATTGCCAAGTATAATATGAAAAAACTGATTTGAAAAAAATGTGGGCACAAGGATGTCTATCACTATGTATTGATGTGTCATGATTACGCTCAGAATATCTAGCGTGTCGGTACTATTTATAAGGAAAAAAAACGGTAGTATTTAGTATGTTTTAAAGAGTAAATCCAAAAATTGCTAGACCGATCTTAAATATTCTTTTACCATTAGACAGAATCAATATCTATGAGTAACATAGGCTACTTTTACCTGACTGAGCGACTGAGAAAAGAAATAATGATTTTGAGTTACGCTAATAAAGACGCGAGTAACAGTAAGTAATATATAAATACATTTGATCAGAATCGACATTACTGTTCGTCGCCTTGGAGGTGGATACGGTTTCAAACTCACCCGCGCTTCAGCAGTAGCGGCAGCATGCAGTCTTGTCGCATTTAAGTTAAATAGACCTTGTAGATTCATTCAAGCGCTGAGAAATAACATGCGAGCTCTTGGGAAACGGTTTCCGGGTTCTACAAATTCTGAGGTATGTATGTTTTTTATATTACAAGATAGTTAACAAGCAGGTGGTTCTCTTGATGGAAAGAGACAGACATCACCATAGTAGCATCCAAGCTAAGGTATGGACTTATTCTTTGGGGAATTCTACAGATGTTCAAAAATTGTTGATCGTTCAGAAAAAATGTGTGCGTGCAATATGTGGCATAGACCCTTTCATTTCTTGTAAACCATATTTCAAAAAACTAAAATTGATGACCTTACCTTATATGTACATCTATGAAGCTGCAATGTTTGTGAGAAGGCATCCGAATATTTTTCCTAGATTAGGAGACTTAGCTAATTTCAATATTATGGATAAGGATAAAATTACTATGCCAGTTTTAACTAGTTCCATTGTAGCAAAGAACTGCTATGTTATGTGCATTAAAATTTATAACAAATTATCAAAAGATATGAGAATGTTGCCAATAAATAAGTTTAAAGCAGCTTTGCAATCTTTTTTTTTTATGTTCGCCGTGTTGGTCCCGGCCTCATTTGTAGAATAGGCCAACTGCCGTTCTACCAGGCAGGTCGTAAAAGGCGACCGATTGGCTATCGAGTCACTATCATCGTGGCTACTATGTGGTAGAGTTCTGCATTGTCTCGCCCGGGTCTGCTACCACCGCCTTACCAATTCCTGTCGCAATAGCGTCAGTGCTTGTTGCTGTCGTGTTCCGGTTTGGAGGGTAAGGTAGCCGGTAAACTTATGCATGTGGCATTATACCTCGCCACAAGGTAGCAACGCACCATTAACATCTTTGGTGTCTATAGGCGATGGTTGACTCTTTCCATCAGGAGACCCATCTGCTTGTTTGCTATCTTATGACATAAAAAAAAGAATTAAAATAATTATACAATCGTCATATGCCTGTCATGGTTAATATTTCCAAACTTTTTAAATAACATTATTATTTAGTAATCTAATAATAAACTTAATCTACTCTGTAATTATAAACAAATGTTACGAAATATCTATAACCTGAAAAGTAATAACGTAGCAAAATATCTATCAAATTTCGTGCAACTAATTTAGCATCCATTTAAATAATAATAATAAAAAAGACAATAACAATTTGATGGAATGAACTTAGAAATGATAATAGGCCATGGTTCTAATATTAATCTTTATAATTTACGAAAAATTCTTGTACTGTATAGTAAACTTTGTTAATTAATAAAGATTGCAAAGCTGCTTTAAACTTATTTATTGGCAACATTCTCATATCTTTTAGTAATTTTGGTAATTCATTGTTGGTTCAAATATTTAAATTTTTGTGCCGAAGTAATATTAAATTAGTAGTTTTAATTTATAATTATATTTGTTTTAAAAAAAAAATTGCATGCCAATTTGGTAGAATACGCGGATGTATTATAACTAATGTAAACCTATAAAACTGTACCGTATTCTGAGCAATAAATAAATTTCATTTCATTTCAATTTCAATTTCATTTCATTTCATTTCACCCATACACACCAAAGATGTAAATGATAGGCTGCTATCCGTGTTACTGAAGGATAATGCCACCTGCATACAATGCATAGGTTTACCGGCAACCTTACACCTAAACACTGACGCTATTGAAATATGTAGGAACATTCCTAATAAATCGGTGGTACCAAACCCCCAAGAGTAAAGCGGTGGTACCAAACTCCGTCGAGATATTGAAGAAATCTGCCATCTAGTTAGTAGTCACGATGTTATTTTACCGGTAATCGGTAAACTTATACATATAGCATTCCATCTCGCTACATGTATAACAACGCAACATTAACATATTTGACGCCTACAGACGATGTTTTCACTTTCCATCAAGAGAGCCATCTGATTGTTTGCTTTCTCATAATATTTAAAAAATATTTAGTTGGTTTTCATGTATTTTCTTTGATTTGAATTTGCATATTTTTAAGATTCTCCTTTACTGTAGACTTAATTTATATATTTTGTTATATATTTTTTTATAAAAATATATGGAACCTTTGACATGTAAAACTGTTTTCGGTTTGAAGCTGTAATACAAATTAATAAGTTGTTTTTACTTTACAGCTAGGTGTTAATGATAATGGAGTTATCCAATATATAAATCATAATTTTTATACTGATAATGGATACATTATAAATGAGCTTCTAATAGCATATGGCGCAGATGCATATTATAATTGCTATGATGAATCACCTTGGACATATACAGTTTATGAAGTTACCACTGATACACCGTCTAATTCTTGGTGCAGAGCTCCTAGTAAGTATATGATTTTACCAAAAAATATTTTTTTCTTTACATACCATTTTTAAAATAAATAAGCTTAAGTTTTTGAATTATATTTAGTATTGCTTATATTTATTACATGATTCATCTTAAACCTGGTGTTTTATATATTTAACTTAGTTGGAACTTTAGTATTATATTTTTTTATAAAATATTCTATATTTAAGATGTTTTATTTCATGCTTTGATACCTTTAATAATAAATATTAATCTTATTTTAAATTTTAGTCTTAATTTATTTAACTTCTATCTTTTCATATTATATTTTATTCATTTTATTTTAGCAACTTTGGAAAACACAGCTTTCTGTGAATGGATTATGGAACAGATATCATACGAATTAGGATTAAATCAATTAGACGTTAGATTAGCTAATTTAGACAAAATAAAACATAAAGACATATTGGATATGATTGAAACAGTTAAAAAGGACTCAGACTTTGAACAACGTAGGACCGATGTTGACAAATATAACTCACAGAACAGGTGGAAGAAACGTGGATTACGGTTTGCACTTTTAAAATGGACTCCAGTTGGTCCACATTATTTAGATATCAACTTATCAGTTTATCATAAAGATGGTACTGTAACAATAACCCATGGCGGTATTGAAATGGGCCAAGGTATAAATACAATAGCGATTCAAATTTGTGCATATTTTTTAAAAATACCTGTTGAAAAAATTCAAATCAAACCGAATGAATCTCATAAATGCCCAAATAGCTATGCTTCAGGTGCTAGCATAACTACCCAAAACATGGGTATAGCTGTGCAAAGAAGCTGCGAACAATTGCTACAAAGATTGGAACCAATAAGAGCTCAGTTAGGTAATCCCACATGGGAAGAGTTAGTTCAAAAGGCTTTTGAAATGGACGTAGACTTGCAGACACATGGATTTGTGAATAGACGAGATATGCAGATGTATTATATTTACGCCGTAGCTTTATGTGAAGTAGAAATTGATATATTAACTGGTGAATCAGAAATTCTACGAGTTGACTTAATGGAAGATGTTGGGCGTAGTGTTAACCCATCTTTGGATGTTGGTCAAGTGAGTATATTTATGGAGACGTAATAATCGAATCATTAGTGTGCACTTCGCTTTTATCGCATTCAATTTAAAATTTTGAGTCAATATTTTTGCTGTATGCATACACTGTAATCTATATTAATATTATAAATATGAAAGTTGATGGATAGATGTTTGTTACTCAATTACGCAAAAACTACTGAACGAATTTGGATGAAATTTATAATATAATAATTTATATAATTTATACTTTCCATCGTCGGCACTTGGTGAAACTCCGTCATAGTTATTGTTTTAGACAGTGAAGTGTAAAATTTAAAACAATAATAATTTATATATAAAATTTATAATATAAAAATAAATAGGGTAGATGATAACCTGGAATAGCACACATGCTACTTTTTATGCTAGAAAAATGAGTGATTTCCGCGGGCCCCACCAAAAACTTGTATAATGTACTAAGCTGCATGCTGCAGCATAAATAAAGCAGTCAAGTAGTAATTATAATATTTAATAATTGAACTTAGATCCAGATCCATTTATTCGACAGGAGTATCTTCACGCCCATATCCCCGAAATGGTAGGCAGATGTACAACAAGTGCATCCACGATTAGCCGAAGATACTTAGTCCCACAATAATATAGGTGGCAAGCCTATCGCCAACCGGGCACTTTCCAATCCCGGGCAACTTTGTGTTTCTCAGAAAATTGAAAAAACACAATTTTTTTTATGTGCCCGATCCGTTAATCGACCCCGGGACCTCATGTGGTCAACGCCAACGCAGTACCACTAGACCACAGAGGCGATTAAATTATTCGACAAGAATCTATATTAATATTATAAAATCGAAAGTTTGAATGGATGGATGGATGGACGGATGGATGAACGGACGGTCGAACGAACGGACGGATGGATGTTTGTTAGTTACTCAATCAAGCCAAAATTACTGGACAGATGTGAATGAAATTTGGGACACAAGTAGATGATGACCTGTTATAAACCATAGGCTACTTTTTATCCCGGAAAAATTAGTTGTTCCCGTGCGATTCACCAAAAACTTTTATAATGAAGCTGGCTGTATGCTGAAGCTAGTAAAATATAAAAATATAGATTATAATTAAAGTAAAAAATATATTGATTTCTACAAATAATCTGAAGTTAGTTTTATAAATAAAATAAAATAAAAATGTCTTTTATTTCACGTCTATATTTTAGTATGTAGTCAATATAATATTTTATATAGTCAATTTTTAATTTAATAATAATAAATTTCTGTAAGTTTGATATACTTTAAACATTTTTTATCAATATTGAATTAGAATAAAAAAAATCAAATATTTAACATTTGATTAATTAAACATTATTAATTTAAAATTGTAATTTGAGAAATTACACATTGAATATATGATTGCCTCGATTAATTTATTATATATTGAATAATTGACTACTTCGTGGTCTAGGAGTAGCCTTTTAGTCGGGAAAAAATGTCATTGAAGTTTTTTCGAGGTTATCTCGAAAATTTAAAAATCTTAGTAGCAGCTCGGAGTTTGGCGGGGTGGTGTGTGTACCACTGCCGTGCCTCGCATGAGCACGTAAACCAGTCGGTCCCGGTTATCGCTAGAAATAGTCGATAATCTTTAACATGTCGATAAATGCGGCGATGAGGAACGCCACTTATCTCGCTAACTGACAAACCGGTGAGTCTGTAAACTGGACAGTCTACAATCGTTCGGTTCATTTTGTCTATCCCGCAACGGAACCGGACGTGACGGCCTGGGCGGACCTTATATATTGAATAAGTAAATTCGTATGAAAAATTCAATTAATTTTAAATTACACTCTTTGCATGTGTAGCATAGTTCTGGTAACAGTTTCAGTAACGTTTCGTTTCAATCTTGAAAGTTGCCGCGATTTTCTAGTTTTCTACCCAACCAAAATTTTCTAGTCTACAAATAAAATCTAATGGAAATAAATATTAAGTAAAGTGTTATGCGTATAACATAACGCCGTAGACGTGCTTTTTACATATTGCTATCGTGGATGGAAATGCCATATACATAAATATATACCGGCTACCTTACCCTCCAAACCGTGTGGTTATGTGTGACGGGACGGAAATGTCACATACATATGTAAGTCTACCGGCTACCTTACCGCTACTGAAGCTATTGCGGCAGGACTAGGTAAGGCGGTGACCAAATACCCAAGCAAGACGTTGACCTAAGAATCACGATGGTAGTGACACGTACTGGTTATACTACCCTCCTAGGTAGAACAGCGATTGGTATATTCTTTAAAGAAGCCCGGACAAATACAAAAGCAAATATTATAAATCACTACATAGTATAAAACAAAGTCGCTTTCTCTGTCTGTCCCTGTGTATGCTTAAATCTTTAAAACTACGCAACGGATTTTGATGCGGTTTTTTTAATAGATAAATTGATTATTGAGGAAGGTTTTAATATATAAACCTTTCCGACATTCCCACGGGAACAAAAGCTACGCGGGTGAAACCGCTGGCAGGTCGCTAGTATATAAATATTCGCTACAATAAATTATGGGGCAGAACATTTGCCGGATCAACTATTAATTGAATAATAATATTTTAGGTCGAGGGAGCCTTTATAATGGGTGTGGGATATTGGACTTCAGAGGAATTGGTTTACGATTCAGAATCAGGAGAATTGCTGACGGATCGTACATGGGAGTACTGGGTTCCTCAAGCGAGAGATATACCACAAGACTTCAGAATATCATTCAGGAAAAGATCATTTAGTAAGGATATCATTCTGGGTGCTAAAGGTAATAGCTGGTGTTAAATATAAAACTACGCGATAGTAAAATGTACTGTCTGTCTCCTATCTGATACTGATGAGATCATCAGGATTGGATAGGACTCAGAGACAGGATCACAGCCTACACTCTACAATTTACACGCCAAAATTTCAGACAGTGGTGATTCGGCCAACTGATTTGGCCCACTAACACTCACGAGTCAAAATCCTGATGTCACTTACACTCCCACTTTTCCTCAATATACTGCCTTAAGCCGAGGTTTGGTCTTACAGGAGAAACCCTTCGGGTGGGCTCTTAGCTCTGATAATTTAAACTGGCTGAGCAATCTGCTTCACCCGAAACGCCCGGTTTCGCAGCAATGGTTATTTGGACCTACTGCTTAAATTCATTCCGAAAAAAAATACTTCCCGTGTTGGTCCGGGCCCCTTTGAAGAATAGATCTGTACTATTCTGTCAGGCATTTCGTAAAAGGCGAATGATTGGTCAAGCGTGTCACTACCTACTGTCGTGAATGCTAGGTGGTGAAATTCCACAATGTCTCACTTGAGTTTGGTACAATTACTTTTCTATTACTGAATTAATAATGCTCGGATTTGAAAGGTAAGGTAGCCGAAAAACTTATGTATGAGACATTACCATCCCACCACACGGATCGCAATGCACCATTAAAATCTTTGATGTCTATAAGGCGATCCCGATTAGGAATCCCTTTCCATCAGGATATCCATCTGCTTGTTTGCTATCTCATGATAAAAAAATCAGAAATGTCACAAACTTTGACATACCTAATTTTTGTATATATATATATATATATATATATATATATATATATATATATATATATATATATATATATATATATATATATATATATATATATATATATATATATATATATATATATGTATTAATATTATAATATTATAGAATAGAATATTTATATTTAAATATTCTATACTTGAGATATTTTTGGAACGAAGTTCCTTACGGCAGGCTTGGAGGGGATAGGGATTTTGCTGCGCGACCGAACTGAAAAAAATGTGATAGTAAAACCGTAAGAAAAATGCGTGGAATAAAAGCGTTAAATGAGACGTGCGCAGGCGCGACAGTCGCGTACATAAGCGAGTAGTGCCGTTTAGCCGGAGGAAGTTCGTTCCTACCTGGTTTCCCGCGACACCACATCATTTTTTATTTTATTATATATATTTTTACCATCCCACGTTACCATCCCACCACACGGATCGCAATGCACCATTAAAACCTTTGATATCTATAAGGCGATCCCGATTAGGAATCCCTTTCTATCAGGATATCCATCTGCTTGTTTCTGTTAAAAAAAAATCAGAAATGACACAAACTTTGACATACCTATTTTTTGTATTAGTAATTGATGTATATCTTTGTAAAATTACTATGCCAACACACAACCTCAAGACACAGCCGCTACTGATATTACTATTTACAAAGACTAGCGATTGCCTGTGGTCGAAAAAAATCATAGACAATAATCCATACTAATAACACAAGTGGGAAAGTAACTCTGTTTGTCTATCTGTCTGTCTTTTCTTTACGCCTAAACCACTGAACAGATATGAATGTTTGGTACAAAGATAGTTTGAGACCCGAAAAAGGACATAGGATAATTTTTATCCCGGAAATACCACAGAAACGGGAACTATTGGGTAAAAAAACCCCAGAACTTTTAGAAATTTTTCTACGCGGACGAAGTCGCTCTTTTAAGTTTCACAACAGACTTTAACTGTAAAAAAATAGTATACATGTGTGTATTATCATGTATGTCACATGAATGTAGTGTGTGTAATGTTTATTTTTATTAATTTAATGTACCTATATCTAATGCATTTTATTTCAAAATCATATGTTTTTGCAGTCCTCCGTAGTGTAAACTTTAACTATGCCAAATTTCATACACCTCGTTCGCGCAGTTGTCTTAAAAAGGGTTACAAAGTTTTTCCCTCATGTATTAATTCACAGAAAACTTTATTGTCAGACAGTTTTATCAGGGATCAAACTCAGAACCTTATGTTCTGGACCTAATGGTTGTGTAACTCAAACAATCACAAACGCTACAAGAAAAAAAATGGACAAAAATCAATAACAAATGGAAAAAATGAAATTAAAAAATAAAATCCTGAATCGCGATATCACAATTATTTATCTTGGAACACTATATACAAGTTTCAACGCTTCTCAAATGGACTTCGGTCCCCAGGTAGTACACCTTGCCTGGCTGGGAAGATCTTCCTTTTCCCATTACTTGTCCTTGTGTGACGTCATCGACCTCCACAGTAATGACGTCATACTGACAAGAAGCTGGCCCGCTGGTTCTATCACTATGACCCTTCGGCGGTACGGACCAGCGGCGCTACAGTTGAATTTTGCCTTTCCAGATAATAAAAAATAAAACAAAATATATTTTTATGTCATCACGTTTTCTTTTAATTTTTCCTTCTGTACTACAAAGTTGGCTAATATAGAATGCTCTTAGCTGTTAAGTTAAACTATGGTATATTTATTTTTATTTTTTGCATATATATAAATAAATACATGTTAAAGCAACCGGAGAGCCTGCTACGTGTTTAGGCGTTGGAGTAGCAATCGCCTTAAGAGAAGCCATCGTTGAAGCTAGGTCAGAATCTGGAATACCGAAAAATCGATGGTTTGAAATCGGTAAGTTTCATGACCTTTTTCAAGAATATAAAGTATACCGAATCGTCTGTTTATGAAATAATTTTAGTAAGCCTACTTGCCCTTAATTAGCAGGATTTCTCTATATTTTAATATTAAAATCCGGCTAGTTTGGAACATCAGGAATATTTGAACCTGTCAATATGTTTGTCGTTTTACAATTTTATTATAACCTTACGAACCCGCCCACTTCACCATAAATTTAAAGACAGTAAAAAATAGTAATAAATATTGGTCCAAGATCCCAGAGCGTTATGACATGATTTATTTTTACATGGATGAAACCTTCACGGCTTAGTAGCGTCTAGTATACTTTAAATACCTGCCGACTTGTGGAGCTTGCCCTGTGACACCTGGGCAGGTACCAGGTGAGAAAGGTGTCTAAAAATATGAGTTATCTAACTTAAATTTGTATGGCTGATTTTTATATATATTTTGTAGAATATTATTCTAAACTAGAATTATAAAGTGTCAGACACTTTTCATGGACCAGAGCTTTTGTCAGACGCTTTAAAGCTCGACAAAAAATTAATGAACTTTACTTATTTTATCATGTCTGACTTTTAAATATGTTATTCAAGTAACTATTACAAAGTTATATTTCATCAGTCAGACAAATTCGAGTGACCAAACATCCCCTAAACACAAAATTATCCAGCCGGGAGTGCGAGCGCGAGAGCACTATGCGCATGCATTTCAGAGCGAGTGAGACGTTCACAACAACTTGGTTCCTCTTCTTAAACTCACCATCTGCTCTACTCTACAGTGTATTACACGCAAGGATTGAAATACCGGTATTATGTGATATCGTTATTGCTCACGGCAAGACATAACGATATTTTCAAGCATAGCGCTATCCAATAATGATACAGAATTTGTTACTATTTAATAACGTTATTCATTACGTTCTGTTATATCCAAAAATTTTCGTTATGGTATATGGTATTATGATTCACTCATTTGTGCTCCCCTTGTTGTTTCTTGTATTTCACAAATGAGAGAAGTTAGATTTAAAATTAGAGGTTTTTATCAGAGTTTGAAAGATTTTGTTGATTGTACCAGTTTTTGGTACTATTAAATTTAAAATACTGTTTTTCTCAAATAATTAGTATTACATTTATATTGTGAAGTTTCGTAATTATAAACAGGAAAGTACCTACCTTCATAGCGAGACGAGCTGTTACCCACGGCTTCGCTCGCGCATATTTACTTTAGAACTTTTTTTTATGTCATTAGATAGCAAACTAGCAGATGGGTCTCCTGATGGAAAGAGTCAACTAACGCCTATAGACACCAAAGGTGTTGATGGTGCGTTGCTGTCTTGTGGCTAGGTCTAATGCCACATGCATAAGTTTAACGACTACCTTACCCTCCAAACCGGAACACGACAGTGACAAGCACTAACGCTATTGCGGCAGGAATAGGTAAGGCGGTGGTACCAGACCCGGGCGAGACAATGCAGAACTCTACCTCCTAGTAGCCACGATGGTAGTGACTCGTAAATCCAATCAGTCGCCTCTTACGACCTGCCTGCCAGTTGGCCTATTCTTCAAAGGAGCCCGGGACCAACGCGGGGTAGACTTATTTAACCTTTCTTACAAGACAACTTATTTAACCTTTCTTTATAAGCTACTTTATTAAAAATCTCGACATAGTCGGGTGGGCAGCTAATATTGTATAAAAAATAATATTAACATGTTCATATTAGTTATTTATTAAAATATATTTTATTATCAAAATTTAAACAAAACACGAAAAATAAAAATAACTATTGGTTATTATAACCTATCGAACATACTAACGTAATTTATACAAATATATAAAATTGGAGTGTCTGTTTGTAACATTAAAATAACCGGGTTTAACTAAATGCATATGGATGTATATACATGCTACATCTCTTCACACAATTCTTTTTTTTAATAAGGGATCTTATTGAAATAAGGATGCAAAAATCTTGGATTGAAATTAGAAAGTATTTTCAATACATTTCAATTTTTTACTCTGAGACGCATGCGCATAGTGCTCTCGCGCTCGCACTCCCGGCTGGATAATTTTGTGTTTAGGGGATGTTTGGTCACTCGAATTTGTCTGACTGATGAAATATAACTTTGTAATAGTTACTTGAATAACATATTTAAAAGTCAGACATGATAAAATAAGTAAAGTTCATTAATTTTTTGTCGAGCTTTAAAGCGTCTGACAAAAGCTCTGGTCCATGAAAAGTGTCTGACACTTTATAATTCTAGTTTAGAATAATATTCTACAAAATATATATAAAAATCAGCCATACAAATTTAAGTTAGATAACTCATATTTTTAGACACCTTTCTCACCTGGTACCTGCCCAGGTGTCACAGGGCAAGCTCCACAAGTCGGCAGGTATTTAAAGTATACTAGACGCTACTAAGCCGTGAAGGTTTCATCCATGTAAAAATAAATCATGTCATAACGCTCTGGGATCTTGGACTATATAGTCTATCTATAATTTATAAATCGTATGCTATCACGGTATATTAATTTTTATTAAGACTGTCAAGTCGTTCCCGACTTAAAACAGACATGTGAATTCCCAAAATGATAAAATTGATGTCAAAAAATTGTCACAGAACTTGACAAAAAAATCAATGTACAGACTGATTTATTTAGGTTGACTGGAAAAAGGCTGTATTAGTTAATGGCCATATCACATCTTTAAAGGCAAACCGTCACTAAACGAAACTATCGAATTGTACAGCAGAGCTGATATTCCTAAATAAAGTCTTCAAGTCTTTAGGGCTCAACTCACATTGGCGCAGAGTCGAAGCGTCAAATTTTTCCCGCCTAAAGCATATACATCTCTATTATTCTATTATTTAAGTACAAATTTGTGCTATGTATATATGGAAAGGCGCGTCGACGCGTGTTGACGCGCTCATTCGCGCTTCGACGCTCGGCTGGAGTCAGTACTTAAATAATAGAACAATAGAGATGCTTTGGCGGAAAAATTTGACGCTTCAACTCTGTGCCAATGTGAGTTGAGCCTTAAAAACAAACTGTTACTAAACGAAAGTATCAAATTGTACAGTAGACTGACATTTATGAATATCGCACCTTTAAAGTCAAACTGTTACTAAACGAAACTATTAAATTGTACAGCAGAGCTGATATTTATAAATATCGCACCATACTAAACAAAACTGTGTATCAAATATAGCAGAGCTGATATACTTAAGCATTGCACTTTTAAAGACAAACCGTTACTAAATGAAAAGAAACAAATATGAAATTTAGCTTTGCTGTAAAATTTGATAATTTCGTTTAGTAACTGTTTCTCTTTAAAGGTGCGATATGTAACCAATTAAAAAATTAATATTTTTTTATTGAATAATTAAACTAAAATGTAAGCTATTTTTTACATACTTGATATCAAGATCGAGTTCTGTACGCCCTCTTTCTGTATGTACAGACTTTTATCAATCAAACTATATAGTAATATACGTAATTTAAAATATTCTCTTCCGTTTCAGATGGGCCGTACACCGTGGAGAAGATATTTTTATATTCTGAAACTAATAGAAAAGATTTTAGATTTTATTGATAATTTTATAAAACTAAAATATTCTTGTAGATTCGAAAAGATTAAACATATAAATAAATAGATGTTAGAAGTATGCAATTCAAGTATGCAATATTATTAAGTGCATAAATAATATGAATCATTAAAGTCCGACTACGTAGAAATATCACTATTAAACATGAAACAATAATTAATTGAGTCCTTTCGTTTGTTACCCAATATTTTTTTTTGTTTTTTTTTTTTTATGAAAAAAAAATCATAATATGTATCTATTCATTATTTTACATACATATAATATTCAGTGTTTAGTAACATCCTAATTATTTTTGTTTTTATAGCACTCACCCCGTGCTTGGGAAATTTGAAAAACTTTAAAAACAACAAAGAAAAAAGTCGACACGCGAGACTCGAACCCGCAACCATCTCCCTCAAGCCGGGACACTCTGCCACTGAGCTAGTGTCAACGGGCTCGACGTGGCGAAATTCTTCTTTGTTATGTGTAGTAACATCCTATAGGTAGCGAACTATATTTATTATTTGATATACAATACTAGCTATGATGCCCGGCTTCGCTCGGGAGTTGATATGATTATTACGTGGTAGTTGAATTATAATAAATGTAATTTAAGACTTTATTGAAATTGGAATTTTAAATTTCGCGCCATTACTTCACATGCTGTACCATTTGACCTGACCTGGCTGACCATCATACTATCGATAGAAAACATACAGTATACTTAACACATACGACTTGGTTATACCCGTGTCGGTCCGGGCTCCTCTGAAGGATAGGCCAACTGCTGGTCCACCAAGCAGGTCGTAAGAGGCGACCGATTGGCTATACGTATCGTAAATACTAGGTGGTAGAGTTTTCAGCGACTCGCCATGTTTGGTTACCTTACCTATATATTTGTGCCGCAAAAGCGTCAATGCTTGTCATTGTTGTATTGCAGTTTAGAGGCTACGGTAGCTGGTAGAATTATGCATGTGGTATTGCCAACCCACTATAGGGATAGCAACGCACTATTAACATCTTTGGTGTTTAAAGGCGGTAGTTTCCATTTCCATCAAGAGAGCCATCTGTTTGTTTATTATATTACTAGCTATGATACCCGGCTTCGATCGGGAGTTGATGTGAGATTACGTGGTAGTTGAAATATAACAAATGTAATTTAAGACTTTATTGAAATTGGATTTTTTTAAATTTCGCGTCATTACTACACATGCTGCAATTGCTCGCAGCGCCTTTTGAAATGCAACCCAAATAATCGTTGTTCTGAATGAAGTTTAAATACTCGATAACAGATGGCACGACTTAATTTCCAAGTTGAAGGGTTGGAAAAGCCCTTATATCTTTAAAAACACGCCTAGGTTAAAACGGGAACTTTCTTGTTCGAGGGGGAATAAAGGGCTATCGCACTATATAAGTCCCTTTATCGTGGACTCCTTTTTAAGTGTTATCGGCACGCACATTTTATCAACTTAGTTTTATTATATATAATGATTAACTGTACAGCACCATCCCATAGGCAGCGAACTATGAAATTTATGATGAAATCAGGTAGCCTATATGCAAAAAACTATTAAATTTAGTGTAAAATCATATAGCCTACGGACAGTCACTTAGCTATTAAAATTAGAATGATAGGTAGGACACTATTGAATTTAGTGTAAAATAACGTAGCCAATGGGCAGTCATTTAACTATTAACATTTGGATGATACCCCTTATCCTATAGGCAGGACGCTATTGAATTTAGTGTGAAATCACGTAGCCTATGGATAGTCTCTTAGCTATTATAATTAGTATGATATCCCCTAGCTTATAGGCAGAACACTATTGTATTTAGCTATTAAAATTAGAAATGAAATGAAATAAAATTTTTATTTCCAAGAATAGGCCACTACAAATTAACAAGAATATACTATACGGCAACGGGATATCATTCTATATATGAATAAAATAGAATGATATCCTGTAGCTTAATAGGCAGGATAGGTGGGCTTTTGGACTTAGTGTGAAATCACGTAGCCCATGGGCAGTCACTTAGCTTTTAAAATACGAAAGATATTCCGTAACCTAGGCAGCACACGTTTGAGTTTAGTGGAAAACACGTAGCCTATGGGCAGTCACTTAGCTATTAAAATCAGAATGATATCGCGTAGCCTATAGGCAGGACACTATTGAATTTTGCGTGAAATCACTTGGCCTACATGTAGGCCAGTATTGAAATTAGAGTAACATCCCATAGCATACAGGCAGGGAACTATAAATTTCGTGTGAAATTACATAGCCTGTGGGCAGACAACTTTTAAAATTAGTGGGACACTATGTAGCCTATAGATAGATAGATATTGAATTAACTGTGACATTACCTAATCTATTAGCTGAGAAATATTTAATTTTGTATCAAATAATGTAACCTGTAGACAACAGATAATTGAATTTATTGTAATAATACATTATCTATAGGTAGTGAACTATTGAATTTAATGTAATAGTACATTGCATATACTCAGCGAACTATTGAGTTTAGTATAATATGACATTAAAACTAAAAAGGTAGACTATATTTATTTTTATTTTGTGAATAACCCTTTCTGATATCCGTGCTCCCAGATATAAAAAAAGGTTTTGAGAAAGTAATGAAATACATTGGGTTGCGAACTTTAAGTTAAAATACGTACAATGTACTTAAACTGTACTTAATGTACTTAAACATGTACTTAATCATGATAAAATCCTTATATGAGCTGTAGGAAACTGATATAAGCTGAAACTCTGTGCGAATCGCTTCGTGAATGCCCGATTATGTTGCGATACAGCGAAGTAATTCGCCATATACAACGCAACAACGTAAAACTTTGCGATATGGCGCTAATGTAGCCAGAGCAAACAAGTTTTATCAAGATGACGCACCACGAAACTTCGGGTGATAATGTAGCACCGAAATAAGACTGAAAAATATTTTCCCTTACAAAATATTTTTCATGATTTTATTCTGTCATTTTATCGGCATCACCAATATGTACATTCATGCCAAATTACAGATTTCTAGTACTAAGAACTTCTTGACCTACGCTGCGTACGGACGGACGTATGAATGGATGGACGCACATGGTGAAATATTCAGGGTTCCTAGTGGACTTTGAAAACCTAAAAAGCTAATAATATATTGCCAGAAATAAAAAATCGCATGCTTTTTTAAGGTTCCGAAGTAAACTAGGAACCCCTAAGACCAAAGGGAAGGAAGACCAAAGAGTATAAAAATTAGTAATTATTTAAAGAGCCTTGCGTGGATTTTTGGTACAACTTTATTTAATATAGACATCTGTGTTTAGGACACGGTAATAGGCCTTTTCATCACAAAAATTTTTTGTGCGCATGCGTCAGAATCAGCCATCTTTTTCGTACTGTTTTTTGTAAACAACCATGCTAAATTGTCCGCTATCCGTGTATCAAAAATTAAAATATAAATCAAAGTTGATTAATTGTAAAAAAAAGTGAAAAAAAAAGTAGTAAGTCAAAATAATCGGAAAAAAATTTTTGTACTCCATTATAATTATGTTGTCTGTACGAAAAGGAACAACAAAGCGGTGTTGTTATGGAGTATGTAAAAGTGATACACGATACAAATCATTTAAAACCAATAGATTCTATTTTATAAATTTTCCAAAGCCTTGTCTTGAATATCGAAAAAAAATAATCAAATCATCAAGCAAATTACACATTAAAGCATGTGTAAAATTTGCGAAATGTGAGTTATGGGTGAAAAAATGTGGCAGAAGTGACCGAGGTTTTAGATCTATTGATAATGTTACTAAGGATACTTATATTTGCTCACTACATTTTCTTGGAGAAAGTGGTCCAACTGAACAAAACCCTGATCCTTTAAGCTATCAAGAGTTTCAACATATTGATAAATCAATTAATAAGGTAAGGTATAAAATAAATTATACAGAAATACAATTTTCGGAGTTATAACCTCAAACCCATGACATTTTAGCCACCTTTTCAATTGTTCACAATTATGAGCTTCAACTGAATCATAAATAAGTGAAGCACGATGGTTTTTTCCAATAATTTATTTCTTTGTGGAGATAATAGTCCTTGTCCAGCCATTGTTGATTAAAACAGTACGAATTTTTTGAATTACCGCCGTTTCAACATGGCGGCTACGCTTGCGCTCATCTGATGATGAAAAGGCCTATTAAAACTTGTCTATGTAGGTATGTGTGTGCTGGTATGACATTTACATGGGTGTTTCCTTATTTTTATTACTTTCGCGAAATTCCCGAAAATCCCAAAGTCCATTTTCAAATTTGAAATATGTTTAATGTTAATATATTTTATGTTTCAAATAGGAAAAATAAATTTGAGGATTTCTAAAACTTGGCTTTACAATTATAGTAATGTGGAATAGCTGATATTTAAGTAGTCTTAATATTTTCTAAGAGATATATTTAAATGTAATTTAGATTAACTATTTCACATTGCGATGACATAAATTAATTAGATCTTTTGGGAAATAGATTTTAGATGAGAAAATAAATGTTAAAAAATCTATTTTTCAGGGTATTTTTTTCACAATTACACAAATCGATGTTTCGTCTCTAGCTTGAAGGCAAAACCTTCACAAAGACGGAGGACGTAGACAATTTAACATGACAGAGATTGGGCACAAATATTCACAAAATAGCACAAACAAATATAATTGTAAATTAAACATAATATATGAGCAAATGCAACATACAGCGGCCATATCTGATTATTTTGAAGTTCAAATTTACTACTTATTTATGCGCTTTTAAAAGTAACGGCAAAGGTCGACAACTATAAACAGCCATAAACCAACTATTCAGCAGTTCACTGATAGACGGCGCAGAATTAAAATGCGAACGGGCAGCCCCTGAAATAGACTGTAAACACAGCGTTGATCATAAAATTGATTACAATAATAAATATCAATTACGGAATTACAAATAATTGCAATCGAGTTTATCACAGGCGTTAATTTGTTTCCAGCGATAAGATATTATAATACTTAGAATATACCAGAGAAAATTTACCTATCAATATCCATAAGATTATTTTTATATAATATTAGCTGCAGCGTGCTACCTGCTGCATTATAAAAGTTTTTGGTAGATCCCGCGGGATCACCAAATTTTTTCGGAATAAAAAGCAACCTTTTCCGGCGTAGGGATGTGGTGACCCCATCGCCCACTGGTGGGATAATTTTTGTGACAAAAATTATTTAACACCGGTGCAGTCAGTCAACCAAATTAGTGGTAGTGCCATACTGCATTTGCAACTTAATAGGCCAGCACGCCCGGGGAGATACCACTCTCACTTGACACTGATGTAAAGTAGCAGTTCAGCTGATGCGTTTCATTCGGTTTGTGAGATCCCAGAGGCCTAACCCCCCCCCCCCCCCCCCCACACACACAAACTATGGATGCGCGATTAAAAAAACATTTACCCCAGGGGGGGTACCACTTGCACCTGCAGTGGAGAACCCCCCCTGGACGTCCGTGCTCTGGATTCAAGCCAGATTAGGGATGCTCAGGCTGCCCTGCATATTCTGGGGGGGGGGGGGGCGAAATTGCACGCACAGACAACTCTGTTCGGGGCAAACAGAGCAAGAAGGCCATTCAACAGTATTGTTGCTTAAGGGAATTCTTTTAATGATATCAGATGCAAGTTTGTGTAAAACAGTTAAAACAGGATTTTGCTATAAGTAACGCACCCCCTTCCACGCTTACTGTGGATTTCTGTAACATCAGGGGGCTTCATTCCAACCTGAACGCCGTCCACTACCATCTCGAGCCGGCGAAGCCAGCTTTGCTCTTCTTGACCGAGACACAGATATCTTCTCCGGCTGATAGTTCCTACCTCTGGTACCCAGGGTACAAACTGGAAAATTCCTTTGTACCGCGGGCTGGTGTGTGCGCATACGTCAGAGAAGATATCTGTTACCGGCGCCTCGGCAGGCTTGAAGGTCAGGACCTATCCATCCTCTGGTTACGCGTAGCTTGCCACGACCATCCACGCAGCTACGCGTGCCTATACAGGTCCCATAGCGGAAATACTGAAGTTGGACGGCTCGTCGAGCATATACAAATGGCTGTAGATTCCGTATTAGAGCAGACCCCCTCCGCAGAGATCGTGATCTTATTGCGATTTTAATGCCCACCACGCCGAATGGCTATGTTCTCGCACCCCCGATCATGCGGAGAGGTCTGTTCACGATTTTGCCTTGGCGTATGGTCTAACACAATTGGTAACCTCGCCTACGCGAGTTACGCCTTCACTGTTGGACCTCCTGCTGACCTCTCACCCGGATCATTATCAGGTATCGGTAGATGCTCCACTTGGTGCATCGAACCACTGCCTGATTCGGAGCAAAGTGCCGGTCACGCGCCCATCACGGCCTCCTTTTACAGGCTGTCGTCGCGTTTGGCACTATAGGTCAGCAGATTGGGATGGGATGCGGTCTTTCTTTGCATCCTACCCATGCGGGCGGTTGTGATTCTCGCTGGATGATCCAAATGCTATTGCTGACTCTATCGCTGATGTGGTGCTGTAGGGCATGGAATTTTTCATTCTATTTTCTGTGGTGCCAATTGGTGGTAAGTCTCAGCCTTGGTTTGGTCGCTCCTGAAAAACGGCTTCACGCCAAAAGCAGGAGTGTTACCGGGTTTGGGCTGCTGCGTCGGCATCTCGTTATGTAAAAACCAGCACATAACGAAAGGAGTACAATTCTGCCGCCTAGAGATAGGTCGCCTTCCTTCGGGAACTCGTGCGTTCTGGTCTCTCGCCAAGGTTCTCATAGGGAATTTCTCACAGCCCTCTCTTCCATCTTTACACAGAGACGATGACTCTCTGGCCTATAACTCAAAGGAAAAGGCCGATCTTCTGGGCTCGTTTTTTGCAGCCAACTCGACTCTGGACGACCAAAGGAATGCACCGCCTACCATCCTGCGGTGCGATAGTTCTATGCCGGAACTAAGATTCCTGCAATCTTCTGTGCGTAAAGCACTTTTTTCCTTGGACGTCTACAAGTCCAGTGGGGCGGATGGCATCCCTTCTTTTGTGCTTAAAGTGTGCGCTCCGGAGTTAGCGCCAGTATTAACGCGCCTGTTTCAACTCTCCTACTCACTCGGCGTGGTACCAAAATCGTGGAAGACAGCTCTAGTGATTCCCATTCCCAAAAAAGGAGATAGCTCTAGCCCGTCCAATTACCGGCCCATAGCTATAACCTCCTTGTTCTCTAAAATTATGGAAACCATCATCAACTGTGAGCTCCTGAAATATTTAGAAGAGCACCAGCTGATTGGTGACCGTCAGTACGGTTTCCGTCGCGACCGCTCAGCTGGTGATCTGCTAGTATATTTGACACATCGATGAGCGGAAGCAGTTGAGTCCAAGGGGGAGGCATTGGCTGTAAGTTTGGACATAGCTAAGGCCTTTGATTGGGTATGGCACAAAGCGCTTCTCGCAAAGCTGCTTCCTACGGGCTTCGTGAGAAATTGTGCAAGTGGATAACCAATTTTTTGGCTGATCGGAGCATCAAGGTCGTAGTTGACGGTGCATGTTCCGACCTTAACCCCGTCAATGCTGGTGTTCCCCAAGGCTGCGTGCTATCACCGACCCTTTTTCTTTTGCATATCAATGATATGTTGCGAATTAGTAACATACATTGCTATGCAGATGATAGTACTGCTGTTGCTACATACTCTGGCCGTAGCGGTATTTCTCGGGAACACGTCGAAGAGAGCCGAAAGAAGCTTGTGTCTGAAGTCTAAAATTGACTTACTGATGTCTCAGAATGGGATCTTCAAAACTTGGTCACATTTAACCCCAAAAAGACACAGCTTTGCGCGTTCACCGCAAAAAAGACACCCCTTGTCATATCACCTCGATTTGAGGATACTCTCCTGACAGCCTCAGTCAGTGTCAGAATCCTGGTAGTCGAATACCGTTCAGCCTCCAAAAAGCTCGTTGTGCTCAGCAGAGCGAAGCAGTATTTTTTGCCGGCCCATTGTCTCCAACTTTATAAGGCGCAAATTCGGCCTCACATGGAGTACTGCTCTCATCTCTGAGCCGGAGCTCCCCAGTACCAGCTTCTTACACTTGACCGCATTCAACGTAGAGCGGTTCAGATCGTTGATGATCAGGCTATTTCGAAACGGCTTGACTCTTTGGCATTACGCAGAGATGTAAGCTCACTCTGCGTCTTATGTCGTATCTATCATGGAGACTGTTCCAACGAGTTGTTTGGATTAATTCCTGCTGCTAACTTCCATCATCGGACATCGCGTCAAAATTTGAAGTTCCACCCACACCATCTTGATATCTGGAAATCCACAACCGTGCGGTTCTCCCGGCACTTTTTGCCTCGCACTACTGTTTTGTGGAATCAGTTACCGACAAGGGTTTTTCCGAACAGATATGACATGGGGACCTTCAAGAAAAGAGCTTACTCATTTTTAAAAGGGCGGCAACGCAAATGCTAGGCCTCTGGTATTGCAGATGTCCATGGGCTGCGGTGATCACTCAACATCAGGTGCACCTCCTGCTCGTTAGCCCCCTCTTCCATAAAATAAAAAAAATAAAAAAAAATCAATGAACTGATTAAACTCTGACTGAACAGGTACGGGTCTTTTTGATAACAGGCCAGTATTGATTATGTTCTTTCATTGAATTAATGATACATGTCTATTTTCAACTTCACATTTAATAATTTGGCCAGGCAAGTCGTAAAATGAGACCGGTTAACTAAATACGTGTCACTACAATCGTGACTGCAAGGTGGTAGAGTACCGCAACGTCTCGCCCGGATGTATGGTACCAATACCTTACATATTCCTGCCGAAATGGTGTCATTGCTCCTCATTGTCGTGTTCCAGTTTGAGGGTGAGGTAGCCGGTAGACTTATACATGTGACATTCTCATACCGCCACACGGATAGCAACACACTATTTACATCTTTAGTGTCTACAGGCGATGGTTTCTCTTTCGACCAGGAGATCCATCTGCCTGTTGATATAAAAAAATAAATTGATAAAGTGCATGTCAGGCCACGCGCAATGTAGGGTTCCGAATTTTCCTATCACAATAATGCGAACTAAAAAGAGGGCTTGTATTGTTGCATACTATAAACATTTAACCTATTTAGCGTCAATGACGGATACATCCACACCACAGGTTCACCGCCTATAAAAACTACTTACTTAGGTATAGATTTCTTTTAAATTCCTCGCATACTCACTCATCTAGCTCTGTTTATTAATAAACTAATAGCTTATCTATTACTCTCATACTCAATCCCCTAAATCTGCTAACTAATATAGCGTATCTGTCTTTAAGTAGATTTTTTACATTTATATATTTTATATTATTCATACTCGAACATTGGTTCGCATGTTTGCCAATTTATTTGTTTAATAACTTTTCCAAATTGTTGTTCTCCTATTTTCATAAATTTTAGTACTCTATTATCTTACGAATATTTTACATTTATACATTTTCTATTATCCACACTCAAACATTGTTTCACATGTTTGCTAATTTATTTTGTTTAATAATTTTTTCCATATTTTAGTACTCCTATTTTTATAAATTTTAGTACTCTATCATCCTACGAGTATTTTACATTTATACATTTTCCATTATTCACACTCAAACATTGGTTCACATGTTTGCTAATTTATTTTGTTTAATAACTTTTTCCAAATTTTAGTACTTTATCATCCTATGAGTATTTTACCATTTATACATTTTCTATCATTCACTCTTATACATGGGCATACGTTTTATTTAAACATACATACATTTGTTTCATAACTTCTTTAAATTTTTTGCTACCAACCCACCAAATCATGAGTGTGTACTATATATGTTCTATATAATAATACTTGAACTTTCTCATAAAGAATTCTAATAAAAATACATAAGTCCCTTCACTAATGTACACAAATAATTGTACTGATGTCGTACAAAAGTCCCTTAAAAAGCATTTAAGGGAAATCGAATCGCAAAAGAGCCATTAGCGAAATCTTACTCTGAAATATGACTACATCTTATCTCTTCTGTTTCCTCATTTATATTTATTTGAATAAAGTTAATGGAATAAATAATATGCTTTAGTAAGAGCTAATATTTACGGGCCCATTGTAGACTTTAGTATTATTGCACAAGAGATTCAAATACATATTTTAACCCAGTGAAACGGCACCCAACTTTTCCACATTGCTTCGTTGTCTGGAGGTTAACTTCATTGGCTTAGATAATGAGGGGTTCAGATCTTATGGTTAGACAAAAGTCATCGTTCGGTATTCATTACCGCGAAAGTAAAATTGGGTAACTTTTCAGGAGAGATATGAAACCGATTTGTATGTACCTAATTTACAGTCAGATTAGTTTTGAATAATATATTTTTTTTATATCATAAGATAGCAAACAAGCAGATGGGTCTCCTGATGGAAAGAGTCAACCATCGCCTATAGACACCAAAGATGTTAATGGTGCGTTGCTATCTTGTGGCGAGGTCTAATGCCACATGCATAAGTTTACCGGCTGCCTCACCATCCAAACCGGAACACGACAGCGACAATCACTGACGCTATTGCGGTAGGAATAGGTAAGGCGATGGTACCAGACCCAGTCGAACCGATGCAGAACCTAGTAGTCACGATGGTAGTGACGCGCATAACAACTCGATCGCCTTTTACGACCTGCCTGGCAGAACGGCAGTTGGCCTATTCTTTAAAGGAGCCCGGGACCAATACGGGAAAAATATTCTGTTGCTTAAGAAACAGTTAAATAACTTTGGCTTATACATTTTATATTAATGCACATTTTATATTAATGCAAACATTAGATACAATTCGATTTTATATCTCTCCTGAAAAGTTACACATTTTCACTTTCCGAACGACGAAGTGTAACTGAGTTTTTTTTAAGTTTTTTTCAAACATCCAAATTTAAATTACAGTTCGAAGACAGTTGGTCATGTATGAACTCCTCCGCTTTTTTCAGTTTTCTGGAAAACACAACAATTTTTTTTATAGCAGAGGGCGCAAACGAGCAGGTGGAGCACCTGATGGTAAGTGATCACCGCCGCCCATGGACAACTGCAATACCGGGGGTCTTACAGTTGCGTTGCCGGCCTTTTAAGAATGAATAAGCTCGTTTCTTGAAGGTCTCTAAGTCGTATCCGTTCGGAAACTCCCCCAAGGATTGATTCCACAACGGAGTAGTGCGAGGCAAAAAGTGCCGACAAAGTTGCTAGGGATTGTATAAGTAGCCAGTTGGCGATAGGCTTGCCACCTACCACATTATGTAAACTTTTTTTCTGTATTATACGAAAACAAGTTGTTTCCAATAATAGAGTTAAACCTACACAAGTTGAAATCCATTCAATTTCTATTGAACGTAGCTGTAATCGCAGTTGATGCAACTATTTGCTCAGGGCAATTACCGCTCGGGGAAGCACATACGTGTCGTATGTTTTGGCCAATTTATGGACACTGATATCTTCCAACTATTAAGGACACCGCTTAAAGGATCTGGAGATTATTTTCTTTGATTTATTTATTGGGACGAAATTGCTTATTCCATGTTTTTGTTTGTGAGCTGAGGGGCTAGACCGAGAAACGTGAAACAATTAAACAATACACCAAAAACAAAGTTTTTAATATAAAAAAAACAGTAGCAGTCGTGGGACTGCCGATAGAAGTGAAAACGGAACTATTAATTTGAGAGTAATTAAAACTATATGCAAAACATAGCTATAGATATACTATTATCATTAGCATGTCGGTGACGCGAACCGAGGATTTTACCCTCTACCAAAACGCTCAACGCGCCTAAAGAAGTTTTCACTTCAATAATAATAAGTCTTTATTTTCGGATAAACATTCATAATTTTATTGAGTATAATTTTGTTTTAATGCACTTTTCGATCACCTGGGAAACAATTTATTTTCGTCAATATACGAGTATACGTATACTTATCTAGCGAAAAGTACCATTGAAAGAATCAATCACAAAGTAAAGGAGAATTTGGCCAGATTGAATCACTGGCAAGCAGCTCAATTGGTCAGAGCATTGTCCGGCTTAGGCAAGGTCGCTGGTTCATCCAGGTGGTCAATTTTTGTATGTTAAATGAGATCGATGAGATCAACTTCGAATGGCTACAAGAATTAGCGTCAATCGAAATTATCAAATTAATTTAATTTACAATAAGCCCATGTTAGTATTCAACGGACACTTTTTAATAGCGAGTAAATTTAAAAAGTAATTTACTTGGAAGTCGTGAAACCAATTAAACTTGTACGCTTTTTCTTATTTCTAAATCAAGCACAGATTTTTCTTTTTTACTATTAAGTTAACACTTTCTTTTACTTACGACTAACCAAATAAGTTAGATGTTAAAAAATGTTAAATAAACCGATCCGTTTCAAAAAAAAAAAATGTTGACGCGTCAAAATAACTTGCAAAAATTTCTATTATATAAATTACTTTTGTTTTTTAAAACTATTATATAAAATGCAACAAAAAAAAGTATTAATTTTAATGAGGTAGTTGAATCTTACAACAAAGAAGGCTGTATAAACAAGCTAATCTAAGTATAATCCTAAGGAAATAAAAAACAAGTGTCATCTATTTAATCTGTGAACGAGTGACAATACGAGTATATATTTTGCTTTGTTATTGTAAACAAACGTTGGTCCTCTTTAAAATTTGAAGTGGTTAAAATATAAAAATGTTCATAATGAGAGATATACCAAACGTATTATATCTAAGTTGACGATATATTGCGACGTAAATAGTTTAAAATAGTATGTAAATATTGTGAATTCAAGTAATATAAATCTTTTAAGGTTTTTCGTAAATTTTGGTACTATAAAAAGTGTGTGTGATGCAATTTAAATTTCAAAAGTAATTAATAATATTATGTAAAAATGATATGATAAAAATCATGTATCATGTATTCCTTTTGAGGCCAACTTTGTGTTTACATTAGTATTTGTATGATTTGTCTAAATCCATAATAATATTATAAATGTTAATGTTTGTTTGTCTTATATGCTTTCACCACTAAACTTGATGAAATTTGGCATGGAGATATTTGAAAACTTGACTAGAAGTACAGGTGACTTTTTTTCTAATATAACGGAGCTAAAATTTGTATGAAAGAATATGCAGATGCTATGTTTCTCTACTTGCGAACGAAACTGCGTGGGTCTTCTAATGTTAAATACATTGATATAAAAAACCCGATAGATGCACAGTCCCGAACAAAACTGACACTCAAAACTGTCCCTATTTTCATTTAAGTAGTTATAGATATGGCAAATGTCTTTGCATATCCAACCTTAAGTGCAAGACTTATAGTTGTTTTTACAAAGCAATGTACGAAAATAAATAAAATTGACAGTGACGCGGCCGATGCGATTCTATTTGAAATGAGTGCACAATTTAAAATTGTGCACTCATTTTTGGAGGACGTTTTTGACACACTGATTGTGTATCTTGGGTTTTTTATATCAATGGTTAAATAACATGAAAAAATAAGGTTTTGTTAAAGAAAGTTGCAATAAAAATGACAAAAATAATGAAAATATATATTTAATACATATTTACAAGGCAATCGTTGTAAAAATATCACATTTCAATCTAAGGTACTGCGTCAATAGACTAAATAAAAAATTTACAAAACTTAGCGTTATCGATCGAGTATTTGTCTGAACACAATTTGATTGAATTAATAGTGGCCATAGCCGCCGTAACCGCCAAGACCGTGTCCGTATCCGTAGCCACCGTATCCGCTAAGACCATGACCGTATCCGCCATAGCCGCTGTAGCCGCCATATCCGCCAAGACCGTGTCCGTATCCACCATAGCCGGCATAACCGCCATAACCACCTGAAAATGCAAATGTATTAGATAGAAATAAACTAATTACCCCCTCTGTGATCTAGTGGTCTGATGTCGGCATTGATCACATGAGGTCCTGGGTTTAAATTCCCGGTTCGGATAATTAAAAAAAATCAGTTTCCTGATAAAAACAACGTTGCCCGGGATCAGGTAAATGCCCTATTAGGATTGTCACCTATCACATTGTGGGACTAAATACCTAGTTGTACCTCTGCCTACATCTTCGGGGATACGAGCGTGAAGATACTTTAAACTCATTAGTTATTAGTATTAATAGGCCAACTTCGGTATCGAGGTATTTTTTATACCATAAATACAACCATAATCAAACAAGCAGATGGCTCTCATCTTTGTCGGATGGAAAGAGACAACCATCGTTTATTGACACTAAAGATGTTGATGCTTTGCTATCCGTGTGGCTCGTTGTTTATACCACATGCATAAGGTCGAGCGCGCACAAGCTGCCGCTGGCAGACGTATTATTGTTTACGGGGAGTTCAAATTACATCGTGATGTCGATTGGCCGCAGTTCTGGCTATATATCTTGGTCACGACGCTTGCGGCCTGGTGGCAATACCTGCTGCTACAACCTGGCCACTAGTGCGCGGTTAGCTTATGTTTACCGGCTATCTTACTCTCCAAACTCTCAAGTCTGTCAGAAGCACTAATTTAATAATTTGTCTCACTATATACAAAAGGTTAAGACCTGTGTTTATTCTAAAAAACTAAATAAAAGTTTATTATTTCCTTCTATAGTAAGAGCCTGGTCCCTAAAATAGGAATAGCAATACCTGTAGTATAAGTCACCAGTGCCCTCTCCACAGACTGATTATCAAAACATGCTCACTATTACTGCCTAATTTAGTTGACCGTAAGTGCATCTTGAGTGCACCAGAGAAAATCGCGCCCAAAAATTTGCACCTTTATTTTTGATGCTACAAAAAATCTATCAAAGACATGGAAAAACTGTTGATCTACCTAATTTTTTGTAGACTCAAAAATAAAGGTGCCAAATTTTTTGGCGCGATTTTCTCCGTTGTACCCAACATGCACTTTGGTCCATTTAATGAGCAAGGCAGATTAGGAAAATAACATAACTGATACATACCAAGACCACCGTATCCACCAAGACCGCTGTATCCTCCATAACCTCCATATCCGCCAAGACCGTGGGCGGTGGTGTAGGCTACCTTACTGACGGCTACTGGTGCTGAGAACAAACACAACAAAGGGTTTTTATATCATAAGAAAATAAACAATCGATCGGCTCCCCCAACGAAAGTATACGTTTTCCCGTATATTCTACTGAGGGCCTATTCACGTAACAAAATAGCAATCGAGTCGAGGAGTTTAATACACATTTCTTACATATTATTCCGCGTCGTAGCAAATCTCGACGTTCTATCGTGTTTATGTGGCTGAGAGCCCTAAGCGCATTGACTTAATTCCGTGAATTGGGGGGCTGGTTGACAGATTTTGAGATGGCAATTCCAGTTTTAATCCTTATCCTGTGTATATTAATAAATTAATATTAAAATACAAAAGTTTGTCTGACTGTCTGTCTGTTACACTTTCCTGTCTTAACTGCTGAATCAATTTTGATGAAATTTGGCATGGACATATTTAAAGATCTGGGGTCAAACATAGGCTAATTTTTTTTAAAAACCAATCGCTAAAGGGCTGATATAAGTTATGACATTTGTATGAAAAACTACATAAATATGCTAATTTACATGTGACCGAATCTGTGGGGGTCAACTACTCTAAACTTATACTATAAAAACGAAAGTTTTGATTTTTTGTTTGTTTGTTACAATTTTAACTCAAATACTACTCGACTGTTTTCATAAAATTCTCACTTTTAGGAAGCAAAATTATCTATAAGTGACATAGGCTACTTCTTTACACGACTGAGCAAAAGGAAGTAAAGGTTTTTGGTCATGTAAATCAAAGTTGCGAGTAACTGCCATGTCGCAGGGAAATTTCATGGTTCGTCCGTATACAAATGGTGCCGTCATTTTATTACCGTAAACTCTGAATACAAATTGCCGAAGGTAAGTTGTTGATGACATTAATGGCGTAATTGTCAATTATGAATTCTGACGTCACTGACAGTTGACAGAGCCCGGCTTCTTTTTCTAAGTGTGGGAACTAAAAAAAAGTTAACAAACCTACTTCGTTTTTATGAAAGAAGCCGGACAGGATTCTAATTCTAAATAAATAGCCTACTTATATAAAAAGTAATTTAAACAAGATGCTGCAGCAATTTGTTAACGACGCGGCGAAGGTAAATATCATGCATATTATATAATGACGTCATTTTATATACGGCGTTTGGCATTTTCTAAAACGAATTTATCTTTGCAATCTGACGACGCCATTTGTACACGGACGAATTATAGAATTTGCCTGCGACATATATATAAATAAAATTCCGTCTGTCGGTAATTCCGAAATAACTAGGTTTTTTAAGTGCAATGTGTTTTTTTCTTACGATGCTAATTCCTAAACAATCATTTTTCAAATTTCTGTGTGTCTGTCATTCTGTTTGTACGGGGTAATCTCTGGCATGGCTAGATCGATTTTGATGAAACTTTCACTGAAAGATAGAGGAGTTCATAGGGCAGGACATAGGCTACTTTTTAAAAGAAAGGAAAGATTTTGGATCTCATGAGCAAAGTCACGAATAATTGCTAGTAAATAATATATTTGCACTTTAACAGCAACAATAATCGATCAATTTGTAACTTCAAGCTCGATTGGAAGTGAGTCACCGTTACGAACTGACGAAGTGTACAATGCTGAGGTCACAAATTATTTTGTTATAAAAAACACCATTCACTTCTAAAAAGTGATCGTGAAAACTCTTGAAGGTCGTCATTTGTTTCCGGATAAGTGGCTGACAATAATAATTAGATGACTATAAAAAACAGTCCAAGTCCGAATCCAACCGATACAGGATTTCGTATTACCGAGCGATTAACTAAGGTTAATTGTATGAGGACTATGTTTGGGTTACCATAGTAACTATTATATAATCTCTCTCTGTGTTGGTACGGGCTCCTTTTAAGAATAGGCCAACTGCCGTTCTGCCAGGCAGATCGTAAAAGGTGACCAATTGCCTATACGTCACTACCATCATGGCTACTAGGTGGTAGAGTTCTGCAGTCTCACTCGGGCTTGGTACCACTATCTTACCTTGATGAAATTTCGCAAGGAGAAAGCTGAAGACACAGGGTCTAACATGGGCTGCTTTTTTTCAAAAAATCAACCTCTAAAGGGCTAAAACAGGGTGTAAAATGTTGTAAGAAAGATATCGATTACATGTACTCTTCTTTCTTACTCTACTCGAGCGAAGTTGCGTAAGTTAGCTAGTAATTAATGTTTTACATGTTGTCTGTCTGTCTGTCTATTAAACTTTCATGCATAAACTGCTAAACATAAACTGCAAAATTATTGATGAAATTTGCCAAGGAGATATTGGCTGACCTAGGGTCAAATCCCTATCCCTACTAATATTATAAGTGCGATTGTAAGTTTGTTTGTTACGCTTTCACGCGAAAACTACTTAACTGATCATCATGAAACTTTGTACACATATTCTTGAAGGTATTAGAAGGATATTTTTATTACCATATGAGGTCCGGGTTTGATTCCCGGGTGGGACTATTTAAAGTGTGTTCCTTCATTTATCTGATAAAAACAACGTGGCCCGGACATAGACAAGTGTCCGGTTGGCGATAGGCTTCCCACCAATCACGTTGTGGGAAGCAATATCTTCGGGTAATCGTGGGTGCACTAGTTGTACCTCTGCCTACCTTTTCGGGGATACGGGCGTGAAGATACTTTTTTAATTTTAATTTTTGTAAACGCTTAAACGTGTGTGTGTCAAGTTAAAGAGTATAATTGCAGGTGATGTCTTTACACAGCTTGCCCGGACGCACCCAGTAGGTCAAGTCAGGTACCATGATATTTTTATGAGTTGAAAGTTACTTTAATTATACTTCGTAATTAACAATAAAAATATCACAACAATAGCGTCTTGTTACATAATGTGAATTAACAAAATGTAAATATTAGACGCATAAAAATCTATATAAATGAAATTTGTAAGTACGTGCATAACTTTAAAATAAATGCAATTATTATTTATTATCAAGACAGGGTTTGTATGAAAGAAAATAATTCAAAGTATGAAGAAATCTTAATAATCTTATAACATGACAAGGGATTAAGTAAGTGAGACAAGAGATATTGGAGAGTATCTTCAATATATTACGATAAAAAATGGTTGAATTATTTAATTGTAATTCTATTTATTTACCAAAGTAGATTTTGTCTCATTTTTTTATTACGGACACCACTCATGCAAAATCGGGGCGAGTAGCTAGAAGATTATAATTTTTTAATTTTAATTTACGGAAAGAGACAACCATCAATAAAGCGTTTTATGTATTTCTAAAAGCACAGATTACATTTTTTAAACTAGATCACATTTTATCTCAATTTTCCAACGGGATTGGTATTTACGTGGGTTATTCCGCGAAAAACGGCCTGTGTTGTATGAAACAACAAGAGTGTTTCCCTTTGTTGGTTCCGGTCCCCGAAGAATTTACTACCAGGCAGATCGTAAAAGACTAACGATCGGCTATGTCACTACACTACTATCGTGATTAATAGATGGTAGAGATCTGCAACGTCTTACCCGGTTGTATGGTACCACCGCCTTATCTATTCCTGCCGAATAGTATTAACGCTTGTCACTGTCGAGTTTTGGTTTTCAGAGTAACGTAGCCGATAGACCTAATATACAAGTGGCATTGCTATCCCGATAACAAAACACCATGAATAGTTTCTTGTTCCATCAGGAGAGCCATCTGATACTTTGCTATCTAATGATATATAAAAATTAACAATCATAACACATTTGGTAATTAACAGTGTTACGGTATCCTATAAAACATAAAAAAATACAATTTAGTAAGTTCTCGACTACTATTAAAAAAACAATTGTACATTACGCGATAAAACAAACAATTATTTTAATAATTATGCTTGTCCGTTTGTGTGCCAAGGATTTCCCACAGCGTTTGCTATATAATGCCCTGTGACATTGATTATGTAATTGATATGATAATTTAATTGAATACTTATTTGATAAAACCTTTTTAGAACAAGCTTTACACGCTGGCAGACAGTTTCCCTCATGGGCATAGAAATTTTCGACATACAAAAGTTATTAGGGTATTATTATCCTTAATCTAAATAATTAATGGCCATACCACATTAGTAGGGAAGTCCAAGATGCTAAATAAATATTTACTCGAGCTTTGTGGGGACCTATTGGATATTGTAGATTAAATGATAGGAAAAAATTAAAGGTTTTTAATGTTTCTTAATTCAATGGTGGACTATTGCTTAATACAGTGAAAAGGTTATTTTGAACTACCATGAACAATTTAGTTAAATCATTTAATATATAAGTAAGAAGCTTTTTTTGCCTGACATGATTTTTACATCATTAATTTTCTAAGATTGTTGAGAGTTTAATGTGTAGATAGATTGTGCTGCGCTGCTGGTCGCTACCGCTGAGGGGATATGTGGTGGAACCAGCGGGCCAGCTTCTTGTCAGTATGACTTCAATACTGTGGAGGTCGATGACGTCACACAAGGACAAGTACGGGGAAAAGAAAGATCTTCCCAGCCAGGCGAGGTGTACTGCCTGGGGACCGAAGTCCATTTGAGAAACGTTGAAACTTGTATATAGTGTTACAAGATAAATAATTGTGATATCGCGATTCAGGATTTTATTTTGAATTTCATTTTTTCCATTTGTTATTGATTTTTGTCCATTTTTTATTATTTTTTCTTGTAGCGTTTGTGATTGTTTGAGCCGCTACAGATCTAGTTTTTGACATATCGGAATCAAATTTTAATCAATATTATATTACTTTATACAGTAAAAGCTTACGAACTGACCAAATAAACATAAATTTGAACTGTAGTGATTAAATGGCAGTAATTAAAAATATGAATCATTAAAACTTTCACTATTATTACAAAAAATACAATTGAAAGAAGCTTTTATGTTCAAAAGTAATATCTTATGAAATTCTCCAACTGTTTTAAGTCTAGGAATCAAAAGAGCCGCGTCTAGCTTTCAGAAAGGAATATTCAACAAATTCAACCTTTGAATTCCATCTAGCAAGAAACAAAGACGGCTTTTACTGTTTGGAACGCAAGTCTTTGGTCAATTTAAAGTTGTCCCTGTCTCAGCAGATCTTCAAGGATCTTTACTTCAATTTCATAATAAATTTTGAAAGACGTTTGAAAATTTAATTGTGAAAATAATATGCTTTTATTATTAACTTACTAAGCCGCGCAGCTTCGCCCGCGATGATAATGTCTTCGTCGATATCCTTTTTCAAACTTTCATCCCCTATTTTAGTCGTAAAGGGGTTGATTTGAAGCTCGAATCCTTGAGGATCGGGTTTCAAATTATTATTACCTTGCCAAATTTAATAGACCATGTTTAGCAGTGAAAACATAACAGACAGATAGACTTCTGCGTTTATTATATCGCAGTGAGTAACTTGTTTCAAGTCGATAGGCCTTAGTGAGTCGGTTAGTCAGTCATTCATCTATGAACCACTTACCAGCATATCCATATCCTCCGTATCCACCATGGCCTCCATAACTTCCGTAGCCTCCGTAGCCTCCATAACCCCCATAACCAAGACCACCAAGCCCACCGTAGCCAAGACCACCATAGCCTAGCCCAGCTACACCACGTTTCTCGGTCTTCTTGGCTTCTTCAGCGCATACGGCTGCTACGCACAAAGCGGCTACGATCTGTTAAAAAATTATCCATATGAACAAAACAGTTTTTATATATAACTAGCTGATTCGACCCACGTTGTTTTGTCATATAAATTTTATGTAGTGATTGAGGAGGAGGGGGGGGGGCTTAATTGAGATAAAAACTATCCTATCTTTTAAGTTGAACTAAACATTAGTTATTTACAAAATTTTATTTACATCGGTTCAGTAATCATAAGATAGCAAACAAGCAGACGGGTCTCATGATGGAAAGAGAAACCATCGCCTATAGACACCAAATACGTTAATGACAGTGACAAACACTGACGCTATTGCGGCAGGAATAGGTAAGACGGTGGTACCAGACCCGGGCGTGACAATGCAGAACTCTACCACCTAGTAATTTACATGTACATTATGATATTATATTGAATTAATTTAGTACTAGCTATGCCAGCGACTTTGTACGTGTGGAAAAATTAATAAAATAAAAGTAGCCTAAGTTACTTCTTATTACTGTGGTTTAAAAGATAGATAGGTTGGCGTCTTACCGCATAGATCCCGTTCCCGTGGGATTTCCGGGATAAAAACTATCGTATGTCCTTTTTCGGGTCTCAAACTATCTTTGTACCAAATTTCATCTAAATCGGTTAAGTGGTTTAGGCGTGAAGAAAGGCAGATAGACAGACAGAGCTACATTCGCCTTTATTACATTAGAATAGATAAACGTAGAGACCGTCTCTTGACTTAATACACGGGTTGATTGGTAACAGACCGTACATAATGAAAGGGTATTGAGTACTAGATTCTGATACCGAATTTATAAAATATAGGCACTTAAATTTCGACCTAATATCCAATATATATGTTAAGTATGGACACCCGAGCACAAATATCGAAGTTCATTGTCTACAAACAGTGTATTTTTGACTCCTCAAAAATTAATTATACTGATTGTATATTGCGAAGCAAAATTTAAGGTAAAGATTATGCAGATGCTTTTATTTTCATCAATAAACAACCACAATGAACTACTAATAATTACACCTTGAATAAACCTCCAAGCGGTTGATTGAACCATTGATAATTGTCTATACTTATGTGCCGAAGTAGAAAACAATGTCTGTGGTGCAATGTCCTACCAAAACAAAGATTTTATTGAACCTATACATTAGTAAAGGTCTCGTTTTCTGCGATTTGCTAATAGCCTAGTGCTGTATAGTCTGAATGATTGCATAGAACTACAGGTAATTTACATGTTCTGGCTTATTTTGCTACGTTTAACCTAACGATTAACTGTCAAATAACAGATAATGAAGAATAATGTAATCTAGGTAATAACACTTATAAAACTTAATTAATTTTAATTTACGCTAGTACTTTAAAAAGCAATGATCATTTGTTATATACAGTCTGTTAGGTAAGTCGACCTAGACCTTGAAGGGGTAATAAAGTATCTGATTCCATTTCAAATAAATTAAAAACATACCCATAAATTTTAACCTAATTATCCACTAAATTCATAATTCATACGCACCAATACATTCGCGCAAATAATGCGCGTAAATAAATAGGTAGTTGCGCAAATAATGCCTATTTTTTTCTTATTTCATAATTAATATAGAGTATTTTTTTTCCGCCTTTTACCGAGTTTCTTTCGCCTGATCTTCTCAATGTGTGGCCGCGTTCCGATCTGGTAGTAATTAAAAAAAATGTTGACTCGTCAAAAGCGCCTGAATAACATATTTTTTGATTTTGGTTTTTTTATATGAAAGGATAGTAATCAAGCTGCTGGCTCTGCTGATAGGAAGAGAGAACCATAGCATATAGACACCGAAGATGTTAATGGTGCGTTGCTATCCTATTGGCGAGATATTAATGCCGCGTGTTAAGGCTACCGGCTGCGACACTAGAGGGTAGAGAAGCCATAACACGATAGTGATAAGCTAGTCAAGTTGCTGTCGTACGACAAATTGGCGTACGATTGGTATCGATGTCCAACACTAGCGGCAGTGACATCACTAACGACACAACGGGCCATTTTCAATATTATTACTAAATTAGCATCCGCAAACAATTATCGGGCTACGAGTACCTTTATATTGTGCAATTATTATAATATTCTTTTAGGATACAGTCCACTTTTATTTCACGCCAGAACTCCTGAGCTAACAGCATAGGCACTGGCCCTAACATAAGCACTGATGTTATTGCGACAGAAATATGTAATCCGGTAGTGCTAGACCCCGGCAATACAATGCAGAACCTAGTAAACTACTTTACCATTTATCCCGTGCTAAAAAAACGTTAAAACTTAACAAATAAATACATAATTTTATTGAAAAAAAAAAGAAAAACTTTGAGATAATTAGATTCGAAACAGCAAACTAGCTAAAATCTTTGCTTTTGTACAATCGACGGAATCAGCTACAAAACAAAGAATAATTTAGTCAAGTTGAACCACTGATACGTAGCTCAGTTGTTCAGAGCATTGTTGGCTTTAGATCAAGACACTGGTTCAAATCCAAGTTTTGGCAGTATTACAGTATAAAATAATAATAATCTTGCATAAGTTCTACTTACAACAAATATATACGAGTAGAATATATTATATTTGAAATCATGTTTTATGAGCTTCGTGGTTCAAAAGATACAATATAAAGCAAAAATGTAGTCTCGTCAGGTGTGTAATATATATCAAATAAATTCGTATGCAAATTTACCTTTTCGGGAACGATCTCCGCTGAAAATATTTTTCTAGTTTATATCAAAATACAAGAAAATATTCCAGACAGTCTTGAACTATACTTAAAATTTATCGAAAAATATTGTTTTTTTTTATACCAAATAGCAAAAGAACAGAAAGATCTCCTTAGAGATATGGCGGATACAAATAAGGAAAACCTGGTCTCTGTATACAAAGCGTCTATCAAAAAGGATTAAATAGGCGGTGGCGCCTCTGTAGCAAATGGGTTCTTTTTAAAGACAAAGCCTAAAGTTATCAGAGTGGGATAGTCAATTAAACAAGAAATGGAAATAAAGCGCTAAAAGCGCTGTTAATTATTAGTTGAAACTGGGTTAAAATGAATTTGTAGTTTTATTTCACCATAAGTAAATTTTACAAAATTATTTTAAATTTATCGACCAGTTTCGCTTTTTTAAAGCATCTTCAAGATATAACATGATAATTAATTTTATGATGAATTGTTAAGAAAACGCTAAAGGCGCTGTATAATACTTTTGTAGTGAATTATTAAGAAAGCGCTAAAAGATTTGTTAAACACTTTTATAACGAATTGTTAAGAAGATACAATAAGTGCTGTTAAATGATTTTATATGGAGAACAGTTATAAAAGTGCTTAACGCGCTGTTAATCACTTTTATATTGAATTGTTGAGAAAACCCCAAAAGCGCTGTCAAAAAATGTTTAGTTAATTCTTAAGAAAGTATTCAATGCACTGTTCAATACTTTTATAGTGCACTATTAAGAAAGCGTTAAAACGCTATTAAAAGCTTCCACTCGGCAGATTTCACTTAATTTACTACTATATTCATATCAAACTCTCATAAACACAAAAGTGCCAAATTGGCCATTTTTTTATGTTAGTGGGATAGGCAAACTGGCAGACGTGCCACCTGATGGTAAGTGGTCGACGTCGCCAGTGAACATAAATGGTATACCTGGGTTGGAACTAGCCCAGACATCCCATTCATGTGCTGCCTATCCTGAGACATAAGATGTTAAGTCTCGGCACCAGTAATTACACTGCCTGTTTTGCCCTTCTGTCCGAAACACAGCAAAGCTGTTTCACGGGAGAAATAGGCAAGAACTGGTCCATTTCTGAAACTGTTACTTATTGCTTATATCCAGACACATTTTCAGTTTGAATCAATAGATATAATAAAATCGTAGGAAAGTTAAAACTGTACATTGAATATTTTTTTAAAAGAAAACTTGGGGCGTGATCTACAATCGATATCGAAGCCAAAAATATAGTTTTTAGAATTTTTGTCTGTTTGACTGTTTGTCTGTACATACAGATATCCGGGGTAAACTCAAAAAGTACTGCATGGATTTACTTCAAATTTTGCATGAATATTACTAACAGGTTGGGTCAACATATAGGCTACATATTATCACGCTATCACCCAGCGGGGAGGTGCTGTGCGGGGTAAGCGAAGTCCGCGTGGACGAAGTCGCTGGCAACAGCTAGTATTATATAAGATTGTATTTTGTTCCTCTATCCTCCATGTTAAAATATTAGAAATAACAGTGAGATACTTAATAAATATAATATATTTTTATATATCATCAGATAGTAAATGATGGCCCTCTGATGAAAGAGAAACCATCACCTATAGACACCAAAGATGTTAATGGTGTGTTGCTATCCTTACGGCTGGGGGGCAAGGCCACTTGCATAAGTCTACCGGCTAACTTACACTCCAAACTGAAACACGATAATGACAAACATTGACGCTACTACAGCAGGAATAGGTAAGGCGGAGGTACCGAGAAAGGCGGTGGCTCCAATCACGCGCATTCTCTTAAAGTTTATGCAGAGTGATTCGAACGTCAAATAGACGTTTCAGTTCTTAACAATTCTCCGTTTTTTATTCTGAACTGCTAAGAAACAGTCGATGTTTATCACGTGAATTTAAACGCATTTGACAGGAAAATAATGCTTGTGCTCTATTATTTATTCAACTTCAAGTAACACGAAAACTATTAAACTTTTTTAAGTTTAAAGCACATTTAACTATATCATGTAATAAAATGATAACAAATGCTATTAGACAAAGCCTTAGAGAATAGCTTTGAAGGGGTAAGAGATTTTTAATATAAAGTAGCGTTAGTCAGCTTTTACGCTGAGATCAAATTATAAGCATTAAGAGTTCACAAAGGAATTAGTTAATTTTAAATGGAGTAAGGACTTTTCCTAGTTCGTAAAAAAAATTCGTATATATTTTATGCTGGGCTTAGATTTAAAAGCTTTCCACAAATCTAAAGTACTCATATATACCAATATTTCATTGTTCATATAGTTGTTAGTTTTCATAGAATGGATTTAATACATTTTGAATTATTGACTCCTATAGATGAAGTTAAGATAAACTAGCATAGTGCAATTAATGTAAGTTGTTAAATTACATAAAACATCGATAAAAATAAATTAAAAGGTATATTTTCATAATATTAACTCTCAACTTATGTTTAATATCAAGAAGAAATAATGTAATAATAATGAACACATTACACAAATTGATCTAACCCCAAATACATATCGAGACTTTGCAGAACTCTACCACTCAATGATAGTTATAAGTAGTAAGTACTTACGAACTGCTTTACAAAATAGCAGACGATAAAAGGGAGGCCCTATAGACCTATCAGTTATTTGCTTGTGATGTGTATTCTAATACATATTAAAGTATATTTGGTATTATAAATTTCATATTAGTGCACAGGAATACGTACATATATTATATATACATAGCTAACCCTAAAATAAGCAAATTATTGACTTGTGATATGGGTGTTAGTCGACGATACTAATACACAGAAATCCGTATGATATAGATACTAAAATGTATATTATAAACACTTAACCCCAGTTTTTTAGAAGTATATCATAAGATAGCAAAAGCATAATTATGACTCTCTTGATGGAAAGGGACAACCATCGATTATAGATACCGAAGATCTTAATAGTGCGTTGCTGTCCCTGTGGTAGAGATTAATTGCCAAATGCATAAGTTAACGGCTTCCTTATCCTCCAAACTGGGACACGACAGTGACAAGCACTGTCGCTATTGCGGTTGGAATAGGTAGGAATAGGTACCCGGGTGAGACGTTGCAAGACTCTACCATTTACGAACTGCCTGAAAGAATGGCAAATGTTTTACTCTTTAAATAGGCCCGGACAAACACGGGTAACATAGGTAACTATTTTATGTGACTAAATAAAACGAAGTAATGTGTGTGGTTCATGGAAACGAAGTCACGAAATAGCTGGTGAGAAATATAATAACATTAAGTACCTAATTATCTGCACACATTATTTAATTAAAATATTTAATGTAATTCTTATATAATCAAGGTAAACTTATTTTAAGGTATATTTATTGTTCTATATTCATTTGTATTTTCATAGTAAGTTTAAGCGATTCAGATAGGGCTAAGATGCAATTTTTTTAATTATTTTCTTTAATGCATGAGGTATTAATAGAATGCCAGTAGGTGTTAAGTTAACCTTATGTATATTTTGTATGTGCATTAATAAAAACAAAAAAAAAACAAAGAAAATATTTTGATTACTTAAATCCTTTTTACGAATAAAATTAAAAATAAATCTATCGAGATTAGTTAAAATATAAAATATCGTTTATATGCATATATATGTAAAAATTAACGTATTACATAAAAGTTTGAGTGCCTATATTAGATAACAGTTTAAGCAAGATGTCTTAACTAGTTTGGTAACTTAAGATCAAATATTTTTCAAAGACACAAATGTTGTTTTCAAAGTCCTTACCAAGAATTTCATGTTGAAATTTGGTGTTGATGATTTCGCACTGAACAAGTGACTGATGCATGGAATTGGTTTCTGCGAGTTTATATACCATGCGCCCGCGCAGAGCGTGTATGATTGGTTCAGTTTAGCATTTTTTCATCCAAGGATAATTGTTACGGAACTTTTATCGAGGGTTGCTCTACACGCCTTGTAAATTGTAATAGTGTTATTAAATTATGATTACAAGCTTCTGTAATAAATACATTATAATAAATTAAAGTAAATCTGTTTTGAAATAATTTTCTTTGTATTTAACTAGACACTATACTTCACTCGTCGTTATTCATATTTCACTTATTTTTTTTAAATATCGATAGGGAAGCGCTTGACCACGCCTCATGGTAAGCTAAGATGCGGCCTAATATGGAATGCGATTCCCTCGAAGATACCTGTTTAGTCTCCTCTTGAAGATCCCCTAATTTTAACCGTCGGGGAACACAGACTCGGACACAGTCCCTTGCGGTTCCGACCAAGAATGTCGAGTCGAGCCGCTTTGTCCGGGTACGTGTAACGTCCACCATATGGTGATGAATAGAATCTGTGCGCCTCGACGATTGATAAAAAAACGGGGATGGCGGAATTAAGTCGTGTAATTCCGCAGCGCACTCTCCAAAGTGCATAGTGATAGCAAACAAGCAAATGGGTCTCCTGATGGAAAGAGTCGACCGTTGCCTATAGACATCAAAGATGTTAATGGTGCGTTGCTATCTTGCGGGGAAGTCTAATGCCACATGCATAAGTTAACCAACTACCTTACACTCCAAACTCGAACACGATAGTGACAAGCACTGACGCTAGTGCGGCAGGAATAGGTAAGGTGGTGGTGGGCAAGACTATGCAGAACTCTACCACCTAGTAGCCACGATGGTACTGACTTACTTAGCCAATCAGTCGCCTTTTATGACCTGCCTGGCACAACGGCAGATGATATATTCTTCAAAGGAGCCCGGACTATCACGGGGAAAATAAACGCTGCAGATCGCTGTATTAAAATTAAAAAAAAAAATTAAACCCTAAAAAAAGCTTTTACCAAACACTTTTTTGGCGTTTTTCCAAAAATCGAATCGGTTCAAATTTTTAGGAACTCTAAGTTGAACAGAATCCAATCGATTTCCATCAATCGCGTTTTGATCGCTCAAGCTGTTCAAAAGTTATGAGATGTTTATATATATACATACACACACAGATACATACATACAGACATACTGAGTTCAACGTTTGAATAGTCGGAAAAGGTTCTTATGACTGCAAAACGTGGAGATCCGGTGAAAATTCAATTTTCGAAAATCGGGGCGAAGTCCGTAACTTCCTTATCTACACATAGGTAGAAAGTTAAAAATCTATAAATCGGTTGAACTTGCAATTTTCCGCTAAATTGAGGTATTTAAAGCTCCAAGGAACAATAACTATACTTAAACAAAGAATTTCATTAGAGTTCAAAAATCTTAATTTAATTAAAATTCACGTTAATTTCATTTTTGAAAAAAAAATCATAAAAACATTTTTTTCAAAAATATTCATGTTTGATGAATCCAAAATAAATTCACCAATTTTGATTAAAAAAAGCAAGAAAAAAGATCAAAAATCCATCGGTATATTAGCCTGAAATTTATTTTAAAATTATTAAGTAAGTTTGCGGGAAGTAGAAAAATATTAACATTTGAAAAGCACTAATTTTCAAAAACTTGATTTGCATGTAATTTTTGAAACTGCATTTGACGTAGTACTATAATATTTTAGAAGGTCAAAAAATTATTGGTTGAAAAATTCCAAAGATATGTCAAAAAAAAGACTTTTTTCTTAATTTTTCGTCAATTCATATGAAATTTCATGTAAATATGTCCAAGAAATTAAAAGTTTCATACAATTTTTTCCTCTATTTCATCATCTTGGAGGCTGAATTTGGACTCTCACCCTATTTGGAGGTCGAATTTTGAAAAATAATTTCTGAGCGGACTCCTACATCATAAGAGAATACGTGTGCTAAATTTCAAGTTTCTAACCCTATGGGTTTGGCCTGTACGTTTATATAAAATTTTCATGCCCTATTTTACCCTCTAAGGGGCTGGATTTTGAAATACGCTCAAATACATAACTCATTATTTTTGCCATACTCAATTCATATGAAATTTCATGCAAACATGTCCGAAGAATAAAAAATCATACAAATTTTATACCCTATTCATCTCAATTGGAGTGGAATTTTGAAATATCCTTCCTTAGTGGATGTATACTACGTCGTAACAGTAATACGTTTGCGAAATTTCAAGTTTCTAGCCCTAAGGGTTTTGCCTGTGAGTTTATATAAAACTTTCACCACCTATTTTGCCCTCGTAGGTATCGAATTTTGAAAAACGCTTAAACACGTGATTCTATTTTTTTGTACTCAACTCGTACGAAATTTCATGCAAATTAGTCCAAGGAATAAAAAGATGAAACTTATCTTCATAATAATTCAGAATTCATACAAACGGGGTTCGGGGTTAAATTTTGAAAAATCATTCCTTAGTGGATGCCTAGGATGTTTCAAGTATTTAACCCTAAGGGTATGGCCTATGTTTGATACTTGTAAAAGATCAGATGATCAAATTTAATAATTTTTGTTTTCATTCCTTTTTGTTTGAATGGAAACAAAAATGATTAAATTTGATCATCTGATCATTTACAAGTAGTATACCGGCGGTTTTTACAAGTAGTATATTTTATTATTTATAACAAGGAGTCCTTATATACATTTTTAGACCTCTAGCATCAAAATTTGCGAAATTCTCATTGAAAATTCCATTCGCTATTTTAAGGTTTTGGGGGGTAAAATTTTCAGGTTTTAGAATTTTCTTGCTGTTTGTGTACAAATACTAGCTTGCATATCAAATTTCAGCTTTCTATAACTTCAAGAAGTACTCTAAGAATTTTGTTGATCATCAGTGAGTGATTCAGTGACGAAATCGAGGTTTTTATAAATCAATAACATCTGAAGACAAGAGTTATAAAATTGAAACTTTGATATATTGAATAAGCCTACTATTGACATCATATGCATATAATTTTGTTTATCTAATATAATTCGAACCCAAGTTATGAGGGTCCAAAAAAACAACAAAGCGATTACACTAATAAGTAATAAATAATTATCGCCTGTACACACTAAATAATATTTAGTGAGTAGAGGCGATTGTTATATTTTCCAATGCAAGATTTAACTGTTTGTATGCTATTATACGATTGTAAGAAGTATATAAGATCTATTTATATGTAAATAGTATGTAAATAAAGTAACAAAAAGTTGTAAACGATTACCTTTCGCTAATTTAAAACAAAATTACCTACAACGAAGAATAGAACATAAAAAATCAATGTCACGCCAAATCATTGGAAAAAGCGGTTATTGATTACAAAAAGTATAGCAGTATCTAATCATAGTAATCATTGTTTTATTTTTAAAACATTAATTATTTAAGTAAGTGTGTTTTTTGTTTTACTCAACTGCGTCAAGTATAATATTATATGTGAGTATGATTGGATCAATGTACGATTGACTATTTGCAATAATATAGAATACCTTAGTACCAAACCTACCAATTTGACAAAATTCAACGTAGAGCGGTACAGTTTGTCGACATTACAGTTTTGAGCGGTACAGATTACTCTTATCAGCGGTCTTGGACCATTTAGTTTCCTCTATTGGATCTTTTTTTGAGTTCTAGCGTCAGTATAATGGAGTGTTCTAATGAGTTATTTGACACCAGCGCGGCATCCACGTTTCACTGTCGTACCACACGCCGTAGTGCGAGATTCTATTAACTCTGTATTGACGATTACTTCACGACTGTTCGATCTGCCCGTACCCTATATTAAGAACAGTCGAACTCTGGAACAGCTTACCTCCTTGTGGCCGCGTTCCAATCCGGGAGTCAATGTCGACTTGTCAAAAGTGCCTGCGAAGGTTTATTTGAATAAAACATTTTTTGAGTTGTGTTTAGTTCATACGATTCTGTGCAGATTTGATACTAGGATTTTTAAGAGATATATAAGATTTCAACAAAATTCTCAAAAACTGGCATCGTATTGGCAATTAACTTTTTGTGTTGCGTGTTGTCCAAGGGCAAATATATATATATATATATATATATATATATATATATATATATTTCATCGGCCATCAGCTAATTTGCTATCCCATTCAAAGAAATACAAACGCTAGATCGTTCCAGTAAGCTCGTAGAACTCCGTATGCCCGGTAAATCATCACAATGATACGGGTAGGCAGATTCAGCCGAATCTCAATAAAACTTAACATTCACAGATTCAGTTTGTCTTTGCGTATTTTCTTGACAGGATCTAAATTGTAGCTGACAAAAAGAATTTAATGATTTTTTTTTACAATTTGTTGCGGTGCATGGTAACAATATTTTTTTACATTTTTTTTAATAAATTGAAAAATACGGCCGTTTTCAACTCAACTTCCGATCCAATATAAAAAAAACCAGCAAGTAATTTATGAACATTTCCGTAAAATTGCCCTAATTTTCCAGAAAAAATGTATTAAAACAAACAGACAAACAGAGACGGACAACGAAATGATCCCATAAGGGTTCCGTTTTTTCCTCATAAGGTACGGAACGCTAAAAAAACTCTAAGGAAAATATAAAGAAGTATAAAATTAAAAACTTCATAATAGCAGTTCGTAAAAGGCAAATGATTGATAAGAATGACCCGAATATTTGATATGAATATTAATTTGATACATCCACGCGTTCTAAAGATAAAAGGTCTTGACAAACTAACAGACCTTCCGATTCCTTTTTTTCTGGTTCAGTTTTTTCCGTGTGAGGTAAATAATCTATTGACAGTTAGCCTAACTCTAAAAAACAATTCAGGAGCTCGTGAACTAAATCAAACATAGATACTAACCACTACCTCCCAACGGCAATGTATTATTGATATCTTCCAAAAATTAGTTAGTCTGGGTCCTCTTTGAAGAAATGACCATATTCTGTTGTTCTGCCAGGCAGGTGTAAGAGGCAAAAAATTGGCTAATCACTAATACGCGTATCATGACTACTATTGTACCTGGGTTTTCAACATCTTGTGTAATTTCATGAAAGTAGGTTGACAGATTAGCTTTGAAAGCGTACCAGACAAACAGACAGACAGACTTTCATATTTATAATATTTGATTAGTATGGAAATGGAAAGTTATATTATTATCGATAAATATAGACTATAATTATGTTATTTAATAATAATAAATATCGCAAGACAAATTATACGAATCGATCTAACTTAAGTAATTTGGTACTAGTCAACGCTATTAATACATGTATAAATACTGAAATATGTTTAATAAATACCCAACCCCAGAAATAAAAATATTTATCTACTGTATTAATTGTGTATCAATCTCATGTGGTTTCAGCTTTAAGGTACGGTATAATGTTTTGGGGTAACTCCACATATAAAGAATCTGCATTTATTGCTCAAAAAATATCTATTAGAAGTATATTTAAATTGACTAAATTAGAAAGTTTTGAACCAGTATTTTTACGTCATAGATTGTTAACTTTGCCATGTATTTATATTTATGAAACTGTTATATTTGTTAAAGCCAACTTACATCTATTTCAAAAATTAAAAATAATCGTTGCCATGACAATTTAATAACCTTGCCACATAAGACAGCCTTATTTGGAAAAAAGTATATACTTTTTAAAGTATCCACATATGTGGAATGGCAACAAAAATATATAATAAATTACCCAAAATAAGCAAATTGAATGCATCAACTCATTTAAAAATGAATTAAAAATCTTCTTTATAATAAGGTATACTACGATGTAAATGAATATTTAAATGATAAATTCAAATGATTGTAATTCTTGTATGAAAATTATGAATTATATACCTATATTACAAATAACAGTTTATATGTATATTATTAAAAATAACTTATTAATTATACTTAATAATTTTGTGTCTTATTATATCGATAAATAATTTGTATAATGTTTGTGTTGTGTATGTAATTAATCTGTGTTATTTTATTGACAAATTATAAAATTGTAAATTTAATTTAATTAATATTATTTTGACATTGATATATTAACGTTAGAATTTTGACATCCAATTTAATATAAATTCATTATGACTATGAAATTTATACAATGAATGTTATGTTGTTGCACTTGTTTTATTTAATAATTTAAAAAGTAACTGTTTTTAAGGAGAATTGTTAAAAAGTAATAATTAATTTGTTTAATAATTATATTGCAAGCCGTATAGGCAGAATGTAGTGCACTAATTATGTTTTATATTGTAACATCCTGATTTACCTATGTTCAAGCAATAAATAAGTTATGAATTATGAATTACGAATTATGAATTATGAATTATGCTTGTTATATCGGATTTTGAGTATATAATTAATTAATACAATACACCAAATTAAAACTCACGTTCAATCTGCTGAGTAAGTTCTAGAACATTTTTAACAAAACCAATAAATCATTATGGCACCATAGACCAGATATATGTATCCTGTGCTGCCACCTGGCTGATACTACATACAGCAATGCTCATCAACCAAAATATGGTTGTTTCTGTTGGGAATCGAACCCAAGTCCTATCAATTGCGTAGTCGTAGGGTCGCTAACGGCTTGACCAACGGGACGGTCCGGTTAATCCGCAACGTCTCTCTCAGGTTTGTGGTATCACTAGCCAAAGTAGCGTCATGTCCTATTTTGGTTATTGAAGTGTTATTATTTAGTTTGACAAGCTTTTATCGCCTCGTGATCTAGTGGACCGATGTCGGCGTGATCACACATCATTCCCGGGTCGGGCAAATCAAAAATGTGTTTTTCAGTTTTCTAATAAAAAAATGTTGCCCCGGATTGGAAAAGTGCCCGTTTGGAGATAAGAACCTATCCTATCAGATTGTGGGACTAAGTGTCTTCTTCTAATCGTCGGTGCACACGTTGTATCTCTGCATACCTCTTTGGAGATACGGGTGTGAATATACTTTAAGACGGTATAAAAAGAGCTAATATATACATATATAGGTAGCAAACAAGCAGATGGCTTTCCTAACGGAAAGAAAATCCATCGCCAATAAACACCAAAGATGTTAATGGTACGTTGCTATGCATGGGGCAGAATATTAATGCCGGCTACCTTACTTTCTAAACCAGAACTCGAGAGTGACAAGTATTAACGCTTTTTTTTATATCATAAGATAGCAAACAAGCAGATGGGTCTCCTGATGGAAAGAGTCAACCATCGCCTATAGACACCAAAGATGTTAATGGTGCGTTGCTATCTTGTGGCGAGGTCTAATGCCACATGCATAAGTTTACCGGCTACCTTACCCTCCAAACCGGAACACGACAGCGACAAGCACTGACGCTATTGCGGCAGCAATAGGTAAGGCGGTGGTACCAGACCCGGGCGAGACAATGCAGAACTCTACCACCTAGTAGCCACGATGGTAGTGACTCGATAGCCAATCGATCGCCTTTTACGACCTGCCTAGCAGAACGGCAGTTGGCCTATTCTACAAAGGAGGCCGGGACCAACACGGCTTATCCGACAGAAATGGATAAGGTGGTAGTGATTCATAATTGATGAGTTTTGTAGCAATATTTGTGGCAATAAATATCTTGAAATCGTTAAGATAATATATAATGTATTTTAAAAACTATTGCAAAAGATTCTACTGCTGAGTTTAAACAAACTAGTTTCGGCTCATATACTCCAAGTTTCGGCTTTAATAGCAACTAAGAACCTTGCATAACTCTGATATACAGAGTGCCGGAAACGGAATTCATTTAATTGACAGTGTTATGGGAACATTTTTAAGACATTGCACAAAAAAAATCAAACTATGAAACTCATGATACACACAATTTATATTTTTTTTTTAGATTTCTTAATTTTACGTACGCTTTATATCCTGTTCACTAAATATTATTACTATGTCAGGCCATACAATGAAATTATAATTCCGCCACATACAATATAGTTCTACGCTATTGCAGATAATGGTATCGTAAATGATAACAAATTATGCCTAACGACACCTGCACTTATTTTAGTAAATAAATGTATCAAAATTTGTTTAAGTTTTGTATGATATAATAACAAATTAGTTTGTTAGATTTTTTATTATATTATTAAGTAAAATCAACTATTTTCCGTGTATACAATTAGTGTCATAGGCATTTTGTATGTATACTCTTAAACTTTACTTATTACTCTTAAACTTGGGGCTATGAAGAGGGATTTTCCAATTTTTTGTATATAACGTTTAACCTTATCAACACCGATGATGGGATGTATCAGTTGTTGCTTTTCAAAGTATATTATGTAAATTTGTCGATTTTTACTCTTTAACTTGCATAGCCGAATTAGCTTTGATAGTTTTTCTTTTAATTTCGTTATATTTAACTTGCGGAGAAGATTTAGTTTTGACAAAAATTAGTATAGATTATAAGAAACTGATTCCTTAATCAAAAAATTATTTTTGACAAATCTATTTCATGGGGCTCAATGAGCGGGATAACCTTTTAAGTGATGGGCAAAGAAACCCAGAAATACAAACAGTATTTCAGGGTTTGGTTCTTTATTATGTACTAGCTGTTGCCAGCGACTTCGTCCGCGCGGACTTCGTTTACTCCGCCCAGCATCTGGCCGCTAGGTGATAGCATGATAATATGTAGCCTATATGTTGACCCGACCTGTAAGTAATATTCATGCAAAATTTGAAGTAAATCCATGCAGTACTTTTTGAGCTTACCCCGGACATACATACAGACAAACAGACAAACAGACAAACAGACAAACAGACAAACAGATAAACAGACAAACAGACAAACAGGCAAAAATTCTAAAAAATATATTTTTGGCTTCGGTATCGATTGTAGATCACGCCCCAAGTATTCTTTTAAAAAAATATTCAATGTACAGCTTTGACTTTCCTACGATTTTGTTATATGTATAGATGTTACTAGTATTTATACATGTATTTATTGTTGACTAGGACTTATAGATATATTTGGGGTTAGATCAATTCGTGTAATTTCTCCACAGATATTATTATCATTGCTATTATTATTATTATTTTATTCTCCTTCTTCCTTCAGTGCAATAACCTATCTGCCAGTGAAAGTCCCCTCAAAATCAATTCAGCAGTTTTCAGTGATAAGCCGAAACAAAAAGACAGACGAACAAAACTTGTAAAAAATATTATTTTGGTATGTACCGTGTATACAGCCATATTACGTATTTAATAAAAAGCGGTTATTTTAATATTACAAACAGACACTCCAATTTTAATTATTGGTATAGATTTCCAACCGGTTTCGCTTACACTAAGCAACATCAGGTTATTTACAGCTACTAACTAAAAACGTTTTTAGTTAATAGCTGTAAATAACCTGATGACGCTTGTGTAAATGAAACCTGTTGGAAATAAATTATAATCATCTTATTGTGAATCAGTTCAAGTGCATTATTTGATAAATATTGTATTGAAATGGAGTTTCACTAAGTGCCGACGATAAGTGTAGAAAATAATAACAAAAATATTAATAAACATTTTATATCAATTACATCTAAACTAGTCTAAACTAATATTATAGTAAAGAGAAAAGGTTTGATTTTTTTGTTTGTTATGCAGTTTGTTATGACTTAAAAACTACTCAACCGATTTCTCAGGGTGTATGTCATACATTTCTCAGGGTGTATGTCATGAACTATTATAGTTGACAGTAGAAATTTACAGAAAATGTATGTCTGTTGCCACTATAACAAATAATACTCAAAACAAAATAAAATAAATATTTAAGGGCGGTTCCCATAAAACAAACGTTATTTTTTGCCGTTTTTTATAAATGATAGTACGGAACCATTCGTGCGCGAGTCCAACTCGCATTTAGTCGTTTTTTTAGTAGATACGTTGAGTATAACATATTGAATAAAAACGCACAAAATACTAAGAAACAGTATAGTAGAAATGCCGCCATTTTACTAAAAACTGTGTCGGTATATATTTCGGTGATCGTACACTAGAGTCGGAAAATGGTAAGAATCTTTACTGTAGGAGGGTAAGGTAGGCTATGGTAACTTATGCATGTGGCATTTCAATCCTGCACTTGTTATTCAAATCGTTTTTGATTAGAGGTGGTAGAGTTCTGAATCTCGCCCGGGTCGGATACCAACTCTTTACCTATTCCTGATGCAACACCATCATTGTTTGTCACTGTCATATTCCGGTTTGCAGGGTAAGGTAACCGGTAAACTAAACTAAAAAGATCACAAGGACAGCAATGCACTATTAACATTTTTGGTGTTTATAGGCAATGGTTATATCTTTCTATCAGGAGCTTTTCTTCTTCATCTGCTTGTTTACTATCTTATGATATAAAAATCATGAAGTCCAGATTGCAATTCCAGTAAAAACTTTTGAAATGAATTAAAGTGTTTTTAAGATTTTTTTTGTATTGCCCTGGTCATTGGCTAATTTAACATGTGATGTTGGCTAATTTAATTGGCTAATTTAACATGTGACATTGGCTAATTTAATTGGCTAATTTAACATGTGACATGGGCTAATTCAATTGGTTAATTTAACATGTGACATTGGCCTATTTAATTGGCTTATTTAACACGTGACATTGGCTAATTTAATTGGTTAATTTAACATGTGACATTGGCTAATTTAACATGTGACATTAGCTAATTTAATTGGCTAATTTAACATGTGACATTGGCTAATTTAACATGTGACATTAGCTAATTTAATTGGCTAATTTAACATGTGACATTGGCTAATTTGTGACATTAGCTAATTTAATTGGCTAATTTAACATGTGAAATTGGCTAATTTAATTGGCTAATTTAACATCTGATATTGCCATTTCAATACACAGATAGAACACCATTCGAGGTTTGAGTGTCTATAGGCGATGGTTTCTCTTTTTACCAGGAGAGTCATCTGCTTTTTTTGTTATATACCTAATTGTAATTACAAGCATTGTGTTTGTCTTATACGCAACATATTACGCAAAATCAAGGGAACTATATCTTATAATAACATCTCAGAATCCAATCCAATTATTATATCCTTGTTCGGTGAAAATGTAATAATATTTTGTAATTACTGTTAGATAACTACCATTTGTGCCGATTTGGTCTTAACCTGAGAAACATGTGTCAATAAATTTTACGCCTGCAAAATGGAGGAAGTTTTATTTCATACATCATCATCACCCGGATGGTCGAGTGTTTAGCGAATCTAACTACGAATCGAAGGGGCTCGGTTTCGATTCCCGACAGGGAGACACATTTGTGTTATGAGCACAGTGCTTATTATGTATGTAACAGTATTTCTACGTATCGTTGACTAACACCTATAATACAAGCAAATACTTTGCAAATCCCAAAGGTTAGATTAATTCATGTAATTTGTCCAGCAATATTTATTATTTACTATTATACAGGCTATTTTTTGACAACGGACCTGTAATTGAAGGAGAATATTCAGGATACGATTCTGAACCCAAATATTTTTATAATATATATAATAATCTTTATTATTATATATATTATTATTTGACCGCCCCATTGGTCGAGTGGTTAGCGACCCTGACTACGCAATCGACGGGGCTCGGGTTCAACTCCCGACGGGGACAAGCATTTGTGTGATGAGTACAAATGTTTGTATTTCCGGGTTTGGGTGTTTATCAAATATATTCCAGTAATTATATATGTATTTCTATGTATTAGTATCGTTGACTAACACCCATAACACAAGCAAATAATTTGCTTACTTTTGGGGTATGATCAGTAAGTGTAATTTGTCCCGTGAATATTTATTTATAATAACGATTAATTTTAAATATTAATAATGTGTTCCTATCATTTGAGTTAGTGTGAGTTGTGTTTTTTTAAATTATGGTATTTTTTACTTATATGGCGGGGAAAATTCTGCAGTTAAACAAATGTGAAAAGAAATGACATGGAAACACTGAAGAAATGACATGGAAAATTTGGGGGTTAATTGCCAACTAAAATTTAGAAAATCTGACGATTCAAGTGTAGCCTATGGAAATGGGAGGATCACAAATTTACTGTCATTTTTTTTTTTGCTTTAATCACTCGCCTCTATATAAAGGGATTATATTTGGTGGAGAGCCTCAACCATATATGAGGTGGCCCACTTATGTTAATTTGACGCGCTCAAGTAAATCTCAAAATCTCCTCTTGGGCTCCTCTACATCCCCATTTGTTAATACATATCACATTAATAGTTACAATCATGGGAGTACAAAAAGATAACATTATAATATTGAAAAGTACGATTATATTATGCAGATGTAAGATTGGCTTGTTATGAGTTAACTACAAAACTACTGGATAGATTTTAAAATTCGTTTACCAATATAAAACGGCATTATTACTAACATAAGCTACTTTTTACTCTATTGAGTAAAAGGAAGTAATGTGAAAGAAAGAAAGAAAGAAAATATTTATTTGCAAGAATATGGGTGTTACAAGTTGTTAAAAATAAATTAAGTTACCAACATATTCTACCATTATATGGTGTGCAAATATTTAAAAAAAATATCATTATAAAATATTACATTTAAAAGATTCTATCGAATATTTAGAATTACTACCGGATCGGAACGCGGCCACACACTGAGAAGATCCGGCGGAAGAAACTCAGCGGGCTGGTCATTTTTCTCTATTTTATGTACTTGTTATAAATGTACAATTTCATATTACAAAAGATTTTTTTATAATTACAAGTTTCATATTTTGTGCAATTAAATTTTTTATAATTTACAAAATGTTCACTATTTATAAAATTTTACTAGGTACATTGAAATTTTTTAAGGACAATTCAACAAACTTATATTTCTATCCATTAATATTTAATTTTATCGGCTAAAAATTCTTTAATATCATAATAAGTTTTATCTAACAGCAAATCAAACAACTTTTTGCGAAATTTATTTATAGGTAATGATTTAAGACTATCAGGAATATGATTGTATATAATAATAGACATACAATACACATTTTTTGTAAAAATATTTAATTTTTGATTAGGCACATATAATTTTTTACTATTCCTAAAATATGAGTTACCAGTGACTTCAGCATTTGTTTTAAATAACTTTTGGTGCTTTTTTACAAATACGCATACCTCTAAAATATACAAACATGGTAAGGGAAGTACCTTAAGAGACTTGAAAAGTGGTTTACAGGAATGTAACTGATTAACACCACATATTGCTCGAATACATTTCTTTTGGACTCTAAAAATTCGTATCAATTCAACAGAATTTCCCCAAATAGGAATTCCATATTGTAAATTAGAAGAGACATATCCATGATATGCTAATAGGGAGGCTTTTCCGTTTCCTACTTCTCTTAGTCTTCTTAAGACATAGACAAATCTATCAATCTTATTACATAGATATTCAATGTGTGCTTTCCAATTACAATATTTGTCAATAATTATTCCTAAAAAGTTTGTATAATCTACATCATCTATATTTACTTTATTTAAAAATACATTTGTGTTTTTAGTAATATTACTGTGGTAGTTCTGAAATTCAACTAATTTTGTTTTAGTTACATTAACTTTTAAATTATTATTAATTAACCAGTCTGAAACTTGAAGTAAGGTTTCAGTTGTTTCGTTTACCAAGTCTTTTTTATTTTTACATTTAATAAGTAGGGTAGTGTCATCAGCAAATAAAAAGCAATCATGTTGTAAACTATCAGGAAGATCATTGATATAAATTAAAAATAGCAAGGATCCTAAAACACTGCCCTGTGGTACACCACAGATGTTAACACGGTAGTTTGAAGTAAATATTTTTTTACGGTTTCCGTATATTTTAGATATTTCGACGCATTGTTTCCTATTTTCTAAGTAACTCTTTATCCAATCTAAAGCCTTCCCTCTAATACCATATTTTTCAAGTTTTGATAGTAAAATATCGTGTGAAACAAAATCAAATGCCTTACTCATATCCAAAAATACACAAAGTGGATACATTTTCTTATTGAGACATTCAGTTATGCTCTTCACTAAATCAAAACATGGTAATGTAGTAGGCCTACCTTTCCTAAATCCATATTGATTATTTTTTAGTAGGCCAAAATCAAGTAAATAATTATAGAGCTTTTCATACATAATTTTTTCAAAGATTTTTGAAATAACTGGAATTAAAGTAATAGGTCTATAATTGTTCATATCGCACATATCTCCTTTTTTAAATAATGGTTTGACAACACACTTTTTTAATCGTTCTGGAAATTTACCTTCCAAAAATGACAAATTAATTATATGGCTAAGAGGTCTTGATATTACACTAGCAACATTTTTCAATAATTCTGTGCTAATATTATCATAGCCAGTAGCATAAGTAATTTTCAATGAATGTATAACTTTTTTCACATCATGCTCATCTACTGGTGTCAAATACATGGTTTTACTACAATTTGGTAAAAAATATGATTTTGAAGTATTTGTAGATTTGACTTTTACACTACTTGATTTTGTCTGGTTTATAAAGAAATTATGAAATAGATTACAGATTGTTTGAGTATTTGTGTACTTTAAATTGTTTATTTTGATTTTTTCTATTTCTCTACTATTTATTTTGTTCTGAAATGTACTTTTAATCAGATTCCATGAAGCTTTACATTTATTAGAGGAATTTTCAATGTATTTCAAAGAAGACTGTTTTTGTGATTCTAATATACATTTAGACAAAATTTTCCTATAATGTAGATATTTACATTTATTTTCTTTCCTATTAGATTGAGCATGACGATAGTTAAGGTACAACTGGCGTTTTACTTTGCAACATTTTAGAAGACCTTTAGTTAACCATTTATTTTTTATAGGTTTATTTAAAACTTTTACACAGACCTTAGGAAAACATAACTCAAAAAATAACAGTAAAATATCATGAAATTCATTAAATGCTTCTTCACAATTTGACTTTGTAAAAACTTCATTAAAACTTAAACTTGATAAACATTCATGAAACTTTTTAATATTGTCCTGCCCATATATCCGCTTTGTTTCAAACCAAAAAGCTCTTTTTTGTTTAAATTCTAAGACTGACTCTATATTGGCTTGTATACTCTGAGCAGTTTCATGGTCAGACAAAGCAAGTGTATGAATGTTAGACTGAACATTATTTAAGTTACTTGCTATTAGATCCAGACATGCATGCTTCCTAGTAGGTTTTATAATATGTTGATTTATGTTGTTATTTGAAAGAATGCTTGTTAAATTTTTATGTTTACAAGTGTCCTGCATCAGGTCTATATTCCAATCTGCACATAAAATAATTTTCTTTTTTGAATATCTCATAATATTTTCTAATAATAATTCTAATTTATTTAAGAATATATCAACATTTGAGCTGGGAGTACGATAAATACAAATTACTATTAGTTTATAATTAACAATTTCAACAGCGCAACATTCAAAGGAAAATGGTAAGCGTATTTGTAAGTCCAGGATTTTAAAATCAAGTTCATTTCTAACTAAAATACATGTTCCACCCCTACGTTGATTATCACGAGAAAAATGAGATGCCATAGTGTAACCGTCAAGTTTAAAGTTTGTTTCAGAACCTTCCTTAAGAAAAGTTTCAGAAAGACATATAACATCAATTATACCTAGTGTGTCGCGAAGCTCACTAATAGCTACTAGCAAATAATCACGTTTTTTTAATGCACCTGCTATGTTTTGGTGAAGTAGCTTAAATTGGTTATTTTTGACGAAAAAGCTGGTTTTTGTTACTCTCTAGACTTTTGGTTTTCAAAGTAAAATAGTATGGTATTGTACCCTTCCTGGCTGTTTTATTATACAAAAGATTATTTGAATTGTTTTCTGGTTTAATTCTTGGTTTAATACTAAAAAAATATGGTATAGTACCTTTTTTTTGGATTTTGTATAGATTTGTCACAATTTTTTATATTAATCCTATTAGACACCAACTTTTCCAAATTTTCTTTATATTCACTATATGTCATTTTTTTAGTGCTCAATAATTTATTCTCAGTCTCATTGTTATTTAGTTGATTAACTTTTAATTTTGAAAATGACAAAAATTTATTTTTATATTCCTGATAATCTATCTCAATTTTTAACTTTGTATACAAACAGTTAATATAATTTTTGTGTGTATAACGATTATATCTAGTTAAATAGGTATCCAAGTCAATAAGAGTACAATTATTATACTGATTTACAATTAAGTTCATTTTATAATTAAGAAGTCCTATATTTAAATACCTATTTGACTGGATTTTTAATAAGAACACTTGTTTACACTTCCTAAGTTTGTCTAAGGTATTGCTCAAATTGGTAAAAACAGAATAAGGATCGCGATCATGAGTACCAATTCCAAGAATAACATAGTCTTTGTTACCTAAACTAGAAAAGTCACTATAACTATGTAATATTTCCATTGAAGTCGCATTAGGCTTGATTGTAGACACAACTGTGTATTTATTTGATCCAAATTCCAATAATTTGGTAGATAGGCCACGTAGTTTTTGGTCTCCTAATACTATGATTTTATTTTTCTGGTTATATATGGGATCTATATTACAATTTATTGAAGAATGTTTTGTAGTCGTACATATATTTTCTAGATTTTGAGACAGTCCAATATCAATCTTTGATTTATTCTTTGAATTTTTCTCATAGTTTAAGTTTTGTATTCTAATCTCACTGACACTACCTTTGTTGTTAATTAATTTTGTATTTTTTGGCGTAGAACACTTGTAGTTTTTATTTTTAGTAGAACTCTTACACGGTGTGGTTTTAGCTACTTGTTTCAACATTACAATATTTTTGGATTGTTCTTCGTTTATTTTACGTAAAGAATTATTTTCTAATATTAAGTTCTGGATTTCGTTGTGCGCACTTTCTAATTGACACCTAAGAGAATTTATTTCTTCCTGCAAATCCTTATTGAGACTGTCGCTAACAGCTGATAAATCCGGAAACTTCTAGCCAAGTAGTCCGAGGTGGTTGTTTCAAAAGATTCGATTGACGCGTTCGACATCGATACATTTTTCCTTCTCAAAGTGACATTTTCAAAAGAAAAATCCATTGCAACTTTTATGGGTACTAAAAGAAATATATTAAAAGTTATTAATACTACGAAAGTGTAATAAAGAGAAAAAATATATAACTAATACTTCCCCGGTTTTCCGTTCAAGAATTTGAAACTTTCTTCTTTGTTTAAAAAAAAGGTTACCGTTACTGTCGATCAATATTACAAACTTTGTTTCTTCAATTTTTGAAAACTATTATTAAAATCTATTATATCACAACGTTATTTGCCAATTTTTATTTATTTTATTGTACTTTTATTACTTAAATACGCTTTAAATTTATAAATTAAGTAAAAATGTGTGTAAGGCACGCGAACGAAGTTGGTAGGGACAATTAGTCTATAAGTATATTAATGCTAGTAGTAACCCGCGACTTCATTTGCGTGGTTAACAATCTTTACTTCCCTTTGATTAGTCGGTTAAAAAGTAGCCTTTGCCTCTCCTGGATAATATAGCTTTCTAAAGGGGATTTTTTTTAAAAATCGGTCGAGTATTTTTTGAATTAAATGGCAACAAACAAACCAACAAATAAAATATCAAATCTTTCCTCTTTGAGTTTAGATTTATAAATGCTTAGTTTAGATTTAAAAAACTTTGGATTTTTCGATGTGTGGATGTTTGTTACTAAATCGCGCAAAAATAGCTTAACCGATTTGGATGAAATTTGGCTCACAGGTAGCACATAAGATACTTATTATCCCTGAAAAATAAGTTATTCCCGTGGGATTCACCAAAACCTTTTTTAATGCAGCCGGCTGTAAATTATTTTTTATAAATAAATGCTACGAGCCCCACACATTTCATTGCTACAACTCTTTTGATATGAGTATAAAAGTTCTAACTACCTTACTACTTGACTATAAATAATAAGAGTTTTAGGTAATCCATATAAGTCTTATTTTTTTTTTCACTTTTTCAGTTTAACTGTTGAATCGATTTTGATGAAATTTGACAAGGAGGTAGTTGAAGAACCGGGGTAAACATTCATAATAACCACAAAGCGATTACGTAACGAAATATCAACGAAAATTACTCCGTGTTGGTCCGGGCTCCTTTGAATAATAGACTAACTGCCGTTCTGCCAGGCAGGTCGTAAAAGGCGACTGATTGACCATTAGCATCTTTGTTGTCTAGAGGCGATGGTTGTATCTTTCCATCGTCATATATATATATATATATATATATATATATATATATATATATATATATATATATATATATTTAAGAGTGCAATATGCATAAATTTTAGAGTGCAATATGCATAAATTTTCCGGCTACTTTACCTACCTAAACTATTGCAGCAAAAACAGGTAAGACGGTGGTAATGATTCTTGCTTTCCTTTACTGGCTACCTTACTTTCAAAAATGGAATAGGACTACACGATGATAAGCATTGACGCTATCGCAGCACGAATAATTAAGAAAATAAAACTCGGGCGAGACCATCTAATAGACACCATGGTAGTGAAACGAAAAGCCAAAGTTCACCTTTTACAAACTGAAAGTAGAATCGCAGATGGTATATTCTTTAAAGCAAGCGAAGACCAACACGATAGAAAATTAAAAAAATCCATAACATTTTGAAATATTTTTATTACCGTATGACTCTTGCACTTCAAACACGCTGAATGGAAATTAGCATGACTGATACAATTAATGGATTTTAATGTTTTTTTTTTTATTTTTTATTTTTTAAATTACATAATACATTTATAGTTGCAAATACCTAAGGATTCACATTAGGGATTTACATCATTATTTAAATTATTAAATATTCAAATCAATATTAGCAAAGTTATCTATGTAAAAATAATGAAGTTTTTTAAGCGATTAATAGGCCACCTGTGCATGAATCAGCCTTACCATTTAGCGTGTTCTTACTCTGTATACGCCTTCGACATTGACAGTATACAGAATGTAACTTGAACAATTTTTACATGCCTGTCTAGCATCAGTTGTTTAGCACCACAAAGCTTTACGCAAAAATCTCATTCCTTCGTATCTATCTACATACATAAATCGCGTATACGTTATACATTTAAAATTATTAAACAATACTTTTCATTCAAACACGAAATCTTCATTTAAAATAAAACATTAAAAAGTTATTTAAGTTATTGCATTTATCAATAATAAAATAACGATATGAAAAATACAACATTTAATAATTTTAATAATGATTTACTTTCAGAGCTATTGATGTTTACTAAGCTGATACATTTCTTATTTAATAACATTTTACAAATATATATATATAGTTGAAGAACCGGGGTAAACATTCATAATAACCACAAAGCGATTACGTAACGAAATATCAACGAAAATTACTCCGTGTTGGTCCGGGCTCCTTTGAATAATAGACTAACTGCCGTTCTGCCAGGCAGGTCGTAAAAGGCGACTGATTGACCATTAGCATCTTTGTTGTCTAGAGGCGATGGTTGTATCTTTCCATCGTCATATATATATATATATATATATATATATATATATATATATATATATATATATATATATATATATATATATATATATATATATGAATGACGTTGTATAATAGTTGTCTCCTAGGAGCAAAGGCTATAGAGATTTGGACCGAAAATCGATCATTGATTGAAAGCCGCCGTGAAAGAAAATAGTTTAGGTTACATGTGTGTATGTCACATGAATGTAGTGTATGTAATGTTTATTTTTATTAATTTGACGTATTTATAATGCATTTTATTTAAAAACATGAAGTTTTTGCAGTCCTCCGCAATGTAAACTTTTACTGTGCTAAATTTCATATTTTACCGTTCGCATATTTGTCTCAAAAAGGGGTACAAAATGTTTTCTTTACGTATTAATATATAGGTACTGTGTTCATATATTTTGTTTCGATTACATTGTCCCAATTCCACGACAATTATATGAACTTTATTCATATAATTAAATGACAATTAAGTATTTTTATTCCTGTAAAAAACATTTACAAATTAAACTCATACCAAAATTTGCCTGTCTGTAATGCTTTTACGACTTAACCACTGAAATACTTTGGTGACATTCAACAAGGAAATTGTTTAAGACCCGAGGTTAAATTTTTTTCAAAGGATTAAGTTTAATTTAGTTTTAAGTGCCCGGTCTCTGGCTGTGTACTCTGCTCGCCCAAAAAGTCCGTTTTTTTATTATCTACTAGCTGTTGCCTGCGACTCCGTCCGCGCGGACTTCGTTTGCTCCACACTGCTCCTCCCCGTAGGTGATAGCGTGATTATATGTAGCCTATATTAATATATAGGGTAGCTCGGGTCAATACCCGACCTGTTAGTAATATTCATGCAAAATTTGAAGTAAATCCATGCAGTACTTTTTGAGTTTACCCCGGATATACATACAGACAAACAGACAAAAATTCTAAAAACTATATTTTTGGCTTCGATATCGATTATAGATCACGCCCCAAGTATTTTAAAAAAAAAAAAATTCAATGTACTGTTTTGACTTTCCTACGATTTTATTATATGTGTAGATAGGGAAGCGCTTGACCACGATCTCGCCTAATGGTGAGCTAAGATGCGAGCTAAGATGGAACACACTTCCCTAGAAGGTACGTAGTAACGACCCTTAAGAACAACTGTAATAGTCATTTCGAAAAAAAGACCCGTTGGCGTTAGGGTTGCTAGTAATCAGATTGCAGGACCAACGAAGTATCTTCGGCTAATTGTGGATGCACTTGTTGTATCTCTGCCTACCTCTTTGAGGATATGGGTGCACCGATACTATTTTTTAGATTAACCCCTGAGCGACTGAAAAAGGGACTAAATGTTTGTATAAAAGATAATATTGTTGACATGTTACTCCACACGCAGGTGAAGCTAATTTAATATAAGATTTGATGCAATTTCCTGAAAACGACCAAATGCACTTGACCAACTTAAGTTTTGGAACTAATAATTTACCTTTATTTCGTGAGTTAATACTACCTACGTTCCGCTTTGGCAGTGTTACGTCATTTCTTTTGACATACATTCATACGCTTGTTTCTATTAAGAATGAATCGGATGTAGTGTAGCTATTAATGATTAAATATCTGGTTGACCGAGCTTTGCTCGGTTTTTCACATATTTTTGAAACCGATCTTTTCTTAGACCTTGAAACTTGATAAATCGATTCCTATAGAATATATAATTTTTTTTCTGTACCTAGTTGACTGAGCTCGGTTTTTCACATATCCATATCTTGGGAACCGAGCTTTTCTTGGACCTGGAACCATGATAAATCGATTCCTTGACTCGAAAAACCCCTACTTTGTGACGTTCATGAATATATATATATATATATATATATATATATATATATATATATATATATATATATATATATATATATATATATATATATATATATATATATATATATATATATATATATATGTATATATACAAGATGTATATATATACAAGAATTGCTCGTTTAAAGGTATTAAATTATCATATGGAGATAACAAAAACTAAAATATAAGAAATAATGATATTTTTAAAATATAAACATGGCAAAAATAAACATTAAGGCATGTGACAGTGAACGCATATCGGTAAGCGTTACGTCACACCGTGGTAAAACGTCATCTTTATGTTGTCATATTCATAAAAACCGTAAAATATGTAATGTAGATATTACCACGGCATATAGTCATTAGGGCGCCATGACATCCCAGAGCATTTTCATGGGATTTAGCGCTCTGACACATTGTCCGCGCCGCCGACGTGCAGCTGTCATCCAGTTCCCTTCGATCTATGTGTTAGATTGCGCTGCCCTCGCCACCGGCCCCAGGTCGCCAAGATCTAGTTTGAGGCCTTAGACATGTAATATTGTTAGAATTGGATAATATTTGAGTATGATGTTGTATTTAGGCGTCAAAGCACTAGAAATAAATTTCATAAGTGTATCTTTGTTTGTGTGTTTATACGTTTGTATGTTTGTCCATGAATTTCTCGGGAAATAAAAGCCATATCGAGATAATTCTTTTTGATTTAAATCAGGTATATTTTAACTTAAGGAATAAACGAAGTATCACCAAATCGGCTTAGTAGTCTTGGAGATACGATTATCTAGATTAATATATGGATGCGAATGCGAATAACTTGACATGGATATTTGTGACATTTTGAAGGATTAATTATTTATTATTATCTGAATTCCGCGGAAACAACTATTTTTTCCCGGACAAAAAATAAAAAGTACCTAAGCCTATGTGCTATTCCAGTTATCATCTATCTGTGTGCCAAATTTCATGCAAATCATTTCAGTAGTTTTTGCATGATTGAGAAACAAATATCTATCCATCTATCCATCAAAACATCCAAACTTTCGCATTTATAATATTAATCTATACATATATACAAATAAATAAAATTTGAGTGTCTGTAATATTAAAAATAACCGCTTTTTACTAAATGCATATGGATGTATAGACGATACATATACCAAAACAGCATTGTTTACAATTTTTGTCTGTCTGTATGTCTGTCTATCTGTTTGTTCGAGCTAATCTCTGGAACGGCTTGACCGATTTTGACGGGACTTTCACTGGCAGATAGCTGATGTAAGAGCGCGTAACTTAGGCTACTTTTTTGGAAAATTTTCCACGCGGACAAAGTCGCGGGCTCAGATGGCAGAGCTTGGCTTAATATATTTTTTTTCATAAAAACAACTTTTTTTAAATATGCAACCTAGGTAGATCGATTTATAGCACCCAAAACTCCCTGCATACTAAATTTCAGGAAAATCGTTGGAGCCGTTTCTGAAGTTCAGATTATATTTTTATACATGTATACGAGAATTGCTCGTTCAAACGTATTAGATATATATTAATATAGATTAAATTACTATTCAGAAGCCGGTTGGAAAATTAAAAGGTTTCCTTGCGGGTTAGGTAGACTAAACCGGACGTCTAAATACTTCCCAGTTCACCAGGATTCACCGGTTTGTCGGTTGGCAAAATAAGTGATGATCACCATTGCCTCATTTTACCCATATGAAAACGGTTATTGACTATTTCTAGCGCTAACCGGGACCCATGGCTATTACGTGCTTATCCGAGGCACGGGAGTTGTAATACATCAGCCTTCAAACTCCGAGCTGCTACTGAGATTTTTTCGACCCGGGAATCGAACCCGGGATTTCATAATCTGAGCCAAATAAGCTATCCCGTAGACCGCGAATCAGTCGACGAAATTTTAAAAGATTTTTTTATTATTACTAGCTGCCGCGTGCATTATAAAAGGTTTTGGTGAATCCCGCGAGATTATCTAATTTTACCGAAACAAAAAGTAACCTATGTACTATTCCAGGTCATCATCTACCTGTGTGCCAAATTTCATCCAAGTCCATTTTGTAGTTTTTGCGTGATTGAGTAACAAACATCCATTCATCCAAACATCCAAACTTTCGCATTTATAATATTAATAATATAGATGATGAAAATTAGCAATGTCTGTTTACTACACACGGGAAATGATGTTGCCACAATAATTAACTTATTTAATAATATGCTAATTACGAGTGTGTATTAAAACCGGATGAAATGTTTTGCAAAGATATGCATATTTTTTTATTAGCAGATTTTGTAACATTTTTTACAAGTTAGCAAATAAAAAAAAGGCTCTTGGTCTTATGGAAAGAGATAACCATCGCCTACAGCCACTAAAGATAGGAATAGTGCGTTGCTATCCGTGTGGCGAAATGGTGATCCCGCATGTGTAGAGTATAGCATACGCGCGAGTTCTGTAATGTCTTTTCCAAGACTTGGTAGCACCGCCTTGCCTATTAGGGGCCATCCATAAATTACGTCACACGAATTTAATGATTTTTTGACCCCTCCCCTGTCCTTGTCACATTTGTGAGACCCCCCATACCTAGTGCGATGTCACATATTTTACAATTTTACGTTGGAATAATAATCTCATTCGATTATTTTTTTATTTAAACAGGTAGCTTTTTAAATTTAATGTTGTAATACTTTGATATAAAATATTATATTTTGAAAAAATGTGATGTCAAAATTTGGGACCCCTCCCTACCTCGTGTCACACTTTGTCGACTCCTCCTCCCTCTTAGCGTGTGACGTAATTTATGGATGGCTCCTTACCAGTGATACCACTATCGTGTTCCGGTTCTCAGGGTGAGGAGGACAGCAACGCACCATTAACATATTTGGTGTCTATAGATGATGGTTTCTCTTTCCATCAGGTGAGTTATCTGTTTGTTTGTTAGTGTTAAAAAAAATCGTACATTTCCTGGCTACCTTACTCTCAAAACCAGAATACGGCAGTGATAAGCACTGACGCTTTAGCGGAATGGTACCAAAACCGGTGCCACACGTTGCAAACTCTACCTGTATGTAATCACAGTGTTAGTGATACGTATAGCCAGGCCTTTTAAGAACTGCCTGGCAGAATGACAGATGGTAAATTCTATAAAAAAAAGGCGCAGACTTAATACGGGAAATGCAATCAATATAAATAAATTGTTTTAGTTTTTTTTTTAATTTATAAAGCAGCAAACAATCAGATGGGTCTCCTGATGGAAAGATTCAACCATCGCCTGTAGACACCAAAGGTGTTAACGGTGCGTTGCTATCTTATGGCGAGGTCTAAAACCACATGCATAAGTTTACCGACTACCTTACCTTCCAAACCGGAACACGACAGTGACAAGTACTGACGCTATTGCGGCAGGAATAGGTAAGGCATTGGTACCAGACCCGGGCGACACAAAATAGAACTCTACCACCTGTTATATAACTCTACCACCTGTATAACTACACGATCTATATAACCATGCCATGTTGCCTGAATTAAATGGTTATTATTATTATTCCTCAATATCTCAGCGTGATGCTGGTTGTGCGAACCTACCACGGGCTAAGCCAAGTGGGTCGGTTCGTCATGTAAAGTAGCAGGTGTTTGTGTTGTGGATGTGAGGAATCACCGGACTATTGAGCAGGTATGATGATCGATGATGACTGATTTCTGAAGGGATATGTATGTGTGTTATTATTATTTATTTTTTTGCTCGATCTAACGTCGGTTTTAATAAATACCCCGTCCCACTACCTGCAGGAAAAAAGGTATTTATGTCCCCGTTATTGTGTGTAATTTTGACTCGATAGATTTTGTGAGTAAGCCGTTGCATTTGAATCAGTTAAGCCAATTGGATATTCAGAGTCGGGTGTTTGATTGATATGTAAGTTGTTGCGCGATTCGCGTATTGAGTCTAGCGATGTTATATCATTTTGTGTGTTCTGGCTATGTGGGTTCTCCGCAAACATGTTATCTCCTAGCACCTTACTAATTATTATAATTGACGAATGTATTGCAGCCTGTTTTTGTAAAATACTGATGTCAATATTGGCGTTTAATTGATCCGTATATTTTGTTATATTTTTTGCAACTACTCCAGTGGCGCCAATCACCACGGGTATGATAATTGCTTGCGTGTCCCACAGCCTACTCACTTCCGCTTTTAATGGGTGGTATTTACTAAGTTTTTCAATCTCTTTTGATCCTATGTTGTAGTCAGATGGTACTGTAATATCTATCAAATATGTTTTATTATTTATTTTATCTATGTATATTAAATCAGGCCTATTGTGTGTAACAGTTTTATCCGTCTGAACGGGAATTTCCCAAAGAATTTTGGCTGTCTGATTTTCAATGATTTGGGGTTGTTTTAGATTTTCTGTCCACCAAAAATTGGAAAGTTTAATGCAGTGTTTTTTAGCCACACACCAATAAACATACTGAACGAGGTTATTATGTCTCTTGACATAACAACTCCCTGCAAGGTTATCACATCCAGTAATAACATGTTGTGTGGTCTCATCTTTGCGTGCACACAGCCGGCATTTTCCATCAATGGGTTCTTTCAAAATATCACGTCTGTGCTGTCTGGTCGTAACATTTTGATCTTGAATTGCAAATACTGATGATTCTACTCTCGGAGAAATATTTTGTTTCTTTATCTAGTTAAAAGATGATTCTATATCAATGTTGGCGGCATCTAATATTTTTTTAGGAAATTGTCCATGCAAAGATTTATATCGCCACGTCTTATTATATTTGTCAAATATTGCTTCCTTTATGTCAGTGTTCGTGTGTATATTTCCCTGTACTAAATTAAGCTCTTTTTCAATATCTCGTGCTTCATTAATGACTGAATATTTTTCTTTATGTATGTCATGTTTAATAATTGCTTTGATTAAATTATCACTTTCATTTTTTAAATATTGATTATATTTAAGTATCTGTGTTTTGTACATGTATTCTATATTTAATAATCCTCTTCCTCCTTGTGTTATTGGTAGATACAATCTATTAACTTCTGCCTTATGCTGATGTGCCTGTTTTGTTGTTAGTAATTTTCTTGTTTTACTGTCTATTTTCTTTAAGTCGTTATTTTTAAAATTTATAATACTAAATGTGTATAGTAAAACTGGAATAGCGTAAACGTTTATAGCTTTAATTAAGTTTCGTGAATTGAGATGTGTGTTAAGCAGTTTTCTAACTCTCCTAAAATATTCTTTGATTATATTTTGTTCAATTTTCCCTGATTCGTGTATTCCTAGATATTTATATGTATCTCCTATATTAAGTTGTTTGATTAACTGTCCATCCAATAATATGTGACCTTCTCCCACTACTCTATTTCTATGTCCTGAATTAATATGAATAACATTACACTTATCTAATCCAAATTTCATTCCTATATCTCCTGTGAAGATCTCTACACTATCCACTAATATTTTTAATATATTAATAACTAATAATATTAATAACTAATTAAAATTTGTGACCGAAGTAACAGTAGTAAAGTAATTAGCTAAGTATTTTTTACATTAATGTAATTTTTCCTAATATTAATTGACACAATTTTATTTTAAGATAAACCGTATTATATATTAATACTAGCTGCAACGTGCAGCCCGCTGCATTATAAAATTTTCTACGAATCCCGCGGGATCATCTAAATTTCCAGGATATAAAATAGCCTATGTGCTATTCCAGGTCATTATCTACTTGTGTCCTAAATTTCATTCAAATCCGTTTAGTAGTTTTTGCGTGATTGAGTAAAAAACATCCATCCAAACATCGAAACTTTTCCATTTATAATATAAATGTAGATTATAAATGCGAAAGTTTGGATATTTGGATGGATTGATGGATGTTAGTTACTCAATCACGCGAAAACTAATGAACGGATTTGAACGAAATTTGGCACACAGGTAGATGATGACCTGGAATTTATTATATGATCACGCGGGATTCGTCAAAAAGTTTTAGAATTGCCACACGCTGCAGCTAGTTATTTAAAAATTTAATAAAACCGATCTGATCTGGTACTCTGCTGGGCACTTTGTAAAGAGCGTAAAGAGATGTAAATAATCACAATATCAGAGAAGAAGTTTGCTTTAATTAATATTAGAAAGAATCACATTAAATATTTAACGAAAATGTGGTGCTAATAATTATGTTATCATTACTAGCTGTTGCCCACGACTTCGTCCGCAGGGACTTCGTTTACTCCGCATAGCTCCTCCCCCGTAGGTGATAGCGCGATAATATGTATCCTATATGTTAACCCGACCTGTTTGTAATATTCATGCAAAATTTGAAGTAAATCCATGCCGTAATTTTTGAGTTTACCCCAGACATACATACAGACAAACAGATAAACAGACAAAAGACAAACAGACAAAAATTCTTAAAAACTATATTTTTGGCTTCGATATCGATTGTAGATCACGCCCCAATTCTTTTAAAAAAATATTCAATGTTTGACTTTCTTACGACTTTATTATATGTATAGATTTCGAACACTGAATATCGTCGGCACTTGGTAAAACTCCATGTTCACTTTTATTGATATCTAGGTAGGCTAGGTTGGTATCTAGGTAGGATATATTAACGCTAACTGACCCGGCAAATGTTGTTTTGTCATAAAAGTACTTGTATTGAACATTTTGGTAGAGTACTTGAGAAGGGGGAGGGGGGGGGGGGGGGGGGTAATTAAGATAAAAACTGTCCTATCTTTTCAGTTGAATCAAACAATAAATACTTTTCATTGGAATCGGTTCAGAAGTTTAGATGGATGTATAGGATAGGTGAATGTTTGTTACTCAATCACGCAAATACTACGGAACGATTTTTTTATTTTTTTATATCATAACATAGCAAACAAGCAGATGGGTCTCCTGATGGTAAGAGCAACCATCGCCTATAGACACCAAAGATTGTTAATAGTGCGTTGCTATCTTGTGGCGAGGTCTAATGCCAGATTCATAAGTTTACCGGCTAACTTCCCTTCCAAACCGAAACACGACAGTGATTAGCACTGACGCTATTACGGCAGGAATAGGTAAGATGGTAGTACTAGACCCGGGCGAGACAATACAGAACTCTACCATCTAGTAGTCACGATGGTAGTGACTTGCATAGCCAATCGGTCGCCCTTTACAACCGGCCTGGCAGAACGGCAGTTGGTCTATTCTTCAAAAGAGCCCGGAACTTTGGCACACAGGTTGATGATGATCTAGAACAGCACATAGGCTACTTTTTATCTCGGAAATACAAGATGATCCCGCGGGATTCGCAAAAAAATTCGTTAAATCCATACTAATATTATAAAGCGATATTCTATACATCTGTCTGTCTATTGCTCTTTTACGTTTAATCTGCTGAACAAATTGATGAAATTTGGCAAGGAGATAAAACGAAAATCCGGGGGTTAAACATAAGCTACTTATTTTTGTAAAATTTACACCTAAGCTGTCTTATTCCAAAAACATACTGAGCGACTCGAATCGTCAATAACAGGACTATTTCTGATCGGCTTCATTCTTTGGCATTGCGTAGAGATGTGGCTTTGCTCTGCATCTTCTATCGGATCTATCATGGGAAGTGTTCCGAGGAACTGTTTGGATTAATTCCTGTCGCAGAATTTCACCATCGGACATCACAACAAAATTCAAAATTCATCCTCATTATCTCGATGTCTGGAAATCCACACTGTGCGATTCTCGAGGCACTTTTTTCCACGCACTATTCCTCTGTGGAACCAATTACCGGCAGGGGTTTTTCCAAGCAGATACGACATAGGGAACTTCAAGAAAAGAGCCTACTCTTTCTTAAAAGGCCGGCAACGTAGCTGCAAATCTTCTGATAGTGTGGTTGTCAATGGGTGGCGGTGATCACTTACCATCAAGTGAGCCTCCTATCCGTTTGCCTCCATTTCTATAAAACATACTAAGTACCGAGTTTAAACCCAGACTAAGAAGTCCAGGTATGTTACGGTTTAAAGTTAGTTCTAGTACTAAAATTCATTCTTATTATAAAAACAAGACTAATTGAGGACTAGCTAATACCAAAGATAGTCCTTGGAGAGTTTAAATACGCTATGAAGTTTGTATTAAATATCATATTAATGACAATTTGTTACTCTACTTGCGGGCGAAGCTGCGCGGCTTAGCTAGTTTGTTATAATCTCGAAATAAATATTAATTTTACAAAAGAACCATAATTGGCCATTGTTTGTGCGCACCAGGCAATATGTTAATTTTATTGTTATAAGAGTTACACATTGCATTTGTACTAAATGTAACTGAATTTTGTAATAGAATTACCTCAATTTCAACGTTTATCGCTACATTGTTCTTGGATTAGACCTGATGAGGATTTTGATTCATTTATTTAACACTTTATTGTACTTAAATATTTTTTAAATGCTGCAAAACTGCTGGCTTGAAGTCCATATATTAACTTACAATTTTTTATATCACAATATAACAAAGAAGCAGATTGCAGAAAAGAAATAAACGTCGTCTATAGACATTAAAGATGTTAATGGTGCGTTGCCAGAATGCATATGGAATAGCTAACAATACATGTGTATGCAAAAATTGTATACTGTAATTAATTGTATTAGAGATAAGAACATAATTACAAATATATATAAAAAAAACAAACAAAACAGAAAAAAAAACATATAAACAAATAAAACATGCAAAACAAAAAAAAAACAAAAATATCCAAAAAAAAAATCATATCACATGTGTGCGCTATTACATTTTCTTTTATTATCGATAGGTAAGCGCTTGACCTCGATCTCGCCTGATGGTAAGATAAGATGAGGCCTAAGATGGAACGCGCTTCCCTAGAAGGTACCTGTTCACTCTTCTCTTGAAGATTCCCAGATTGTACTCGTCCAGGAACACAGACTCAGGAAGCAAGTTAAAGCAATTAATATAAACTTGCGTATACTGCGCAATATCTTCAGAAAACCATTGAAAATAAAGATATAATAAAGAAAAATTAATAGCAGATCTAGATTGATACGGTATATTCCACTTGTGTCCTTTTTTCTATATCATAATATTATATACTTAAAAAAAATTGGCCAAGTGAGAGTTGGACTCGCGCACGAAGGGTTCCGTACCATCATAGTAAAAAAATACGAAAAAAACACGTTTCTTGTATGGGAATATTAAGGGGGGGGGGGCTTAATATTTTATTTTTTTATTTTTAGTATTTGCTGTTATAGCGGTAACGGAAATACACAATTTGTGAAAATTTCAGCTTTGTAGCTATCATGGTTTACGAGGTACGAGGTCAGTGACAGACTGACAGATGGACAGACAGACAGCGGAGGCTTAGTAATAGGGTTCCGTTATACCTTTTAGGTATGGAATCCTAAAAATGGTGCGTTGCAATCCGTGTGATGGAATGTTAATGTCACATGCATAATATGTGTACCGGCTAACCAAGCCTCCAAACAGCAATACGGTCATACCTATAAAATTATATTATGATAAGTATATTTTCTCGATCAAAATAATTTAATTAATTTAATTAATATTCACCGCACAAATTAATTTACTGATCTAACCGCAAATCAAGTAAATTATTTGCTTGTGTTATGGGTGCTAGTCAATGATACTAATACAAAGAAATACGTATATAAATACATGTATATATTTAATAAACACCCAAACCCGGAAATACAAACATTTATGCTCATCACACAAATGCTTATACCCGTCGGGGATTGAACCCGAGCCCCGTCGATTGCGTAGTCAGGGTCGCTAACCACTCGACCAACGGGGCGGTTGAATTTAAATTCACATACTATTTTCAAATATTTCCTACTCGCTAATTTTTTTTAAAAATAATATGCATTAGTAATACATTAAATTAATAAAAATATACATTACACACACTACATTCACGTGACATACTATTATATGATACATTATTGTGTATAAGTACTAAGTAGGTAATATTTACTTTACCACTAAGGGTCTTTAGTCGTTTTGCACCGCGAGCGGTTCGACTGCGGGCTGAATTGCCGAGAGCTCTTTTGGCATGGGTCATTTTGGAACATAATGGTGGAGCGGTGCGAATCGTCCAATCACTTATTCTATTGGGTTGATTCACACCGCTGTGCAGTGAATGGTTATTTGGGATTTTTAAATTGATCGTTTCGCCTCGTGGTCCGAATCGACCCATTTCAAAATACCTTGGGCGATTCGCACCGCTCCATCGCTGCGGTGCGTAATGACACATGCCAAAAAAGTTCTTGGGCAATTCACACCGCCGCGACGCGCGGTCCGAACCGCTCACGGTGCAAAACGACTAAAGACCCCTAAAGTCTGTCATCTTATGATTTTATTGTTTAGTCTCTGTTTGATTTCGACGTAGGTACTTATTAATTTGGTTTGTCCTAATAAATAATGTTGATTTTATTTTATTTTTAACTAGCTGACCCGTGAATGAATGAATGAATGAATGATTACACATTATTATGCACCAAAAAAATTACCAAATTATAATAACAATAATATAACTTACATTTAGGTACAAAAAAGTACACAAAGGCGGTCTTATCGCTAAAGAATCTGTCAGACAACCTTAGATCCGTGCTTATTCACCAGCGATAAGATTAGCATGTCGTCAATATCATTTTTAATACAAACTATCCTCCCCTACTTCAGCCCCTTAGGGGTTGATTTATGAAAAAAATTAATAGCCTATGTCTTATTTATCTGTATGTCAAATTTTATCAAAACCGGTTCAGTAGTTTAGGCGTGAAAGCGTTTTAGTAAGAGGATGGCAGCACAAAACTATGACACATGTAGTGCCTGTGGGAGCTGGTGGTGGTCAAAGATGCCGCCGTTGCTAACCTTACGTGGTGATACCCGCTTTAAATATTTGCTAATTTTATTTTCAACCAACTTAAGTACAACCAGTAAGAGGAGGTTTATCAAAAAGTTTTTTTTTCATAAGATAGCAAACAAGCAGATGGGTCTCCTGATGGGAAGAGTCAACCATTGCCTATAGACACCAAAGATGTTAATGGTGCGTTGCTGTCTTGTGGTGAGGTCTAATGCCACATACATAAGTTACCATAACCTTACCCTCCAAGCCGGAACACGACAGTGACAAGCACTGACGCTATTGCGGCAGAAATGGGTAAGGCGGTGGTACCAGACCCGGGCGAGACAATGCAGAACTCTACCATCTAGTACCACCTAGTAAATAACATATAGGAAATAGGAAATCAGTTACTGCAATTTTACTGCGCTTAAAAAATTCTAATCGCCTCTTTGGTCTAGTGGTTCGGCGCTGATGCTGACTACAAGAGCACCCGGGTTCGATTCCCGATTCGGGCAATTAAATATATATTTTTTTTTTAGTTTTCTGATAAAAACAATGTTACCCGAGATTGGAAAGTAACTGGTTGGCGATAGGCTTGCCACCTATCACATTTGTGGGACCAAGTATCTTCGGCTAATCTTGGGTGCACTTGTTGTACCTCTGCCTACCCCTTCGGGGATACGGACGTGAAAATACTTTTTTAAATTATAATGAATAGAATAAGTTCATTATTATTAACTGACAGAAAAACGATGACACTGGCAGAAAATTTTTGATGATTTTTTCACCTTTGTAAAATTTGATTTATTGTAATATTCCATAGTGCTTTTTTCACAAAATAGCAAAACTTAAGAAAATACACAAAATAAGTAGGGTATTATGCGCCACGCACCGCACGAAAGAAACAGCGGTTCTAGGTTCAAGAGTTCTGCGGGTGCGACGAGTCAGAGCAATCTTCGCTTTGCATTGCGTGGCCTAAAATAATTATAAAACGAAAATTTTGAATGTTCCGCAAAAAAAAAATTGATATCATAACTGGAACGTAGAAGTGTCACGTATTCTTAATTTTTCAGTACACTGTCTTTTAAGCCCAGTTTTCACTTTGATTAGTGCGAGTGTGAGTGTTTAATGCAGGTGCTTAGTATTAAGATAAAAATACGTGAGGACAGCCGTTAACCAGTGCGAGTGATAAGTAATCAGCATCTATTCACTTTTACTACGCTGATTACGAATTACTCGCACTGGTCCACGGCTATCTTCGCATAGCTTTGGCTTAATACTAAGCACCTGCATTAAACACTCACACTCGTACTAATCAAAGTGAAAACGGGGCTTTACACACTGTACAGGCTAATCTACTAGCGGGCGAAGTGGCGGTGGTCAGGTAGTACTTAAAATAAAATCTCATTCAGTAAGTGGTGTGAGTGTGAATGGCATTGGTAGCTCCTAACCAGCGTGACCTTGCTGAGGACGCTTTCAAACGTTTTTGTGGGAAACCTCTGTGCAAAGGTCACACAAGTACATAGAACAATGAATCAGAGAGCCTTATGAGTGGTTCCGTAAAAAATAACAGTCCTTGACTTCGTCATGGAAACAGAGAAAATGTTCCATGTGTTTAAACGACTTAACGAAATAAATAGACTTGGCCACATTGTGACTTATAATTCAGCGAAGAAAACTACTTGTGGCTGTGTTGTGGACACAGCCGTATATGCCGGGTACACATACTGTTTTTAAATATCCTACTCTTTGAGCCATACAGCTTTACGTGAATACGTTTTTTTATATTATGAGATAGCAAACAAGCAGATGGGTCTCCTGATGGAATGAGTCAACCATCGCCTATAGACACCAAAGGTGTTAATGGTGCGTGGCTATCTTGTGGCGAAGTCTAATGCAACGTGCATAAGTTTACCGGCTAACCAACCCTCCAAACCGGAACACTACCATTGCGGCAGAAATAGGTAAGGCGGTGGTATCAAACCCGGGCGAGACAATGCAGAACTCTACTACCACCATGATGGTAGTGACTCACGTAGCCAATCGTTCGCCTTTTACGACCTGCCTGGCAGAACGATAATTGGCTTATTCTTCAAAGGAGCCCGGGACCAACACGGGGAAATGGAACCATCAATTAAAGACAACACATATATAAAAGGTGCGTTGCCATCTCTATTCCTGGTAGATATTTCACATGCATAAGTTTACTGGCTACCTTACCCTCCAAACTGGAATGCAATGGTGATAAGGGGTACGTAAATTTCGTTTTTACGAAATAGATGCGATAAAAGCGAAATCTGCGTTTTATTTGCGATAAGAGCGAAATTTGAAAATTAAATACTTACGCACCTTTTTTTACGTTACGTGCTTTCAAATGTTGATCAGAGTGCTAAGTGTGAGTTTTTCTTATCGCATTCGATCGTGAGCGCGTTCCGAGTTTACTAGGAATTTGTATGTGATTTGTACAGCGCCACCTAGTGGTAAACGTGAGAAACCAGTTTACCACTAGGTGGCGCTGTAAACGCGCTCACGATCGAATGCGAAAAGAAAAACTCACACTTAGCACTCAGACGCGCTAACAATTATTACAACTCTGTTCAAAACAGACAGAGACAACACGAGTTGTTGCGTAGATGAGGAGCGAACAAAATCTTGCTACCTTGGATTTGCAAAAGCAGATATTCAAATTCTCAATTGCCCTGTCAACAGTGTTGATGCCTAGAGGTACTTTAGTATCTACAACATTGTCGTAACTAATCGCAGGCAAACAATGAAAGATGAAAATGTAGAAATTACAACAATGCTAGCCTTAATTTTTTTACATTGTATTTTTTTTTGCGAAATAAATGCGAAATTTTTTATTTTGAGTTTTTTAAATGCGAAATCACGATTTTTTTATTTGCGAAATTTTCGTACCCCTAGTGATAAGTAATATATATAATAAGTATAAAGACTGACATGAATTCTACTAAATGTCATTATTAAATGGAAGATTTGATTGGACTCGATAAGTATACTAAATTACTCATTAATCGATTGACTGACGTTTTCATTATAGACCACAATATGTTCAATACATTAAGAACAAATTTGAATAAATTTCCACTTTGACATTACCTACGTGAAATCCCATTTAGATTTAATATGGTTCGTGTATTAGCGTCAAATTCATAATATAGTCGCGTTATCTCATAGAGTTTAACACCTATTTGCGATTCAAGACGAGTACACAAGTGGGTCACATAATATATCGTATTTTATTAGCATTCAAATGCTTGCAGGTAAGTAATATACGTTAAATAGGACAGCTGTGAAGAATTAGACCATCTGTTATCTGCCAGGCAGTTCGTAAGTGGCGAACGATTGGGTAACCGTGTCACAATCATCGTGACTACTAGGTGGTAAAGTTCTGCATGTTTCGCCCGGATAACTCCACCTTGGTAACACCGTCTTGTCCTTTATTGTCGCAATAGCGTAAGATTTGCCACTGCTATAATCCGGCTTAGAGGGTAAGGTAGCCGTAAAGTTATGCATGTGGTATTCCAACCAGGCCACATGGATAGCATCATTAGTATCTTTGATATATGCAATCTAATAATTTAAAAATAAAATACTTTTTTATGTATCGTAGGATAATGAACAAACATGGCTCTTCTGATGGAAATAAATATAATCATTGCCTAGACACCAAAGATGTTTATAGTGCGTGCTATTAATGTGTAATACCATGAACAACTTTGATAATATTATATTACTGGCTACCTTACCCACCTAACCCGAACATTACACTAAGAAGCAATTATAATATTGCAGCGTTAATATGTATAGGAGTTTTGCCAAATCCGGGCAAGACGCTGCAGAATTTACTATGTGTTTTGTCTATTTGTAACAAATAAATTCCAAAACTACTTGACGGATTAAAAAAAATATTTTATATAATATAGTATATTCCAAATGTTTGTGTGATACGGTGTTGTTCAAATTATTTATATTAATATTATAAATGTGAAAGTTTGGATGTTTGGACGGTTGGGTGGATGTTGATGAGACCGATTTTGACGGAACCTTCACTGGCAGGTGGTTGATGTAATAAAGAGTAGCTTGGGCTACTTTTATTTTAGAATTTATTCCACGCGGACTAAATCGCGGACACATCAAGTATCTATAAGAATAAAATAAGTTGGAATGTAATAAATAATTTACCATAAAAAAAAGTTCTAAAATGATTATTTTTTTATGGACACATTGTAAAGATAAATGGGTGATTCCGTTCTAACTGTGATATAATGTCAGTACCGTGTCATGTCTATTTTTAGAATTTATTTATAAATTGTTAGTTTTTTTGTCGTAAACATTAGATTTTATGAGGTAATTAGTTTAAATCATTTATTACCACAAAAAAACTAACAATTTATAAATAAATTCTAGAAATGGACATGACACGGTACTGACATTTAAGTGATATATTGTAAGTTTTCTGTAAGTGGCAAGTTATATTATATGAAAATAATATTGAAATATGTTTATTATTTTCCAATAAGTACAAAAATTTCATAAATTAATTATTAATTAACGACCTGTGAGAACAAACAATACAGGACACTGAATATCACAGTTAGAACGGAATCACCCAAATATGAAAACTAATTTTTTGATTCGTACAATTTTTGACAATTAATCATGTTTTTTGGCCAATTATTTATGTTTTATATAAGGCGGTGGTACCAGACCTGGGCGAGACAATGCAGAAACTCTATCACCTAGTAGTCACGGTGGTAGTGAATCGTATAGCCAATCGGTCGCCTTTTACGACCTGCCTGACAGAACGGCAGTTGGCCTATTCTTCAAAGGAGCTCGGGACCAACACGGGGAAAAATGTGTTTGAATAATTTAAGAGATTTTTTACAGTGACGCAATTCATTAAATGGGGCCGGAATTAACACGGGATTGACTGTTAGTCAAGGAGGAATGGGCGTATGAGTACAGAAAACTATTGCACCTCAATTTTTTTATGCGATCCTCTTCAAATGGCCCTACTGATGATATAAATGCATACTGCAATGAGGCGACCCCGTGCCAGATTGTTTAAACCGAAATTACTTTTAATTTGAATTAAAGACTTAAAAAATTGTAAGGAATTGTTATTTTTCAACCGGTACATTTTTTATTGAAACAATAGAAAATATTAAAAAACATTTAAAAAAACTTAAGTTGGATTAGTTTTCTGTATTCATGCGCCGATTCCTTCTGGACTACGTTGAATATTGTCACAAATTACGTTCGTAGATAAAATCACGTAATTTATATAGTTTACAAACTTGAAAACCAATTTGAAATACGGACCTAAGACACGCCCGAAAGTAAATTACTAAGTTAGTGGGTGTGCGTCAGTTCCGGGTGTTTTTTTAAGCCACGACACTGATACATTTTATAACTAGTTCATTGTGACTTCGTTTGCGTTGTTTTTTTTATATCAAAAGATAGCCATCAAGCACTTGGTTTTTCTGATGGAAAGAAGACCATTTTTAAGCTATTGCATAGCTTCTATCGCTGGCCTTGAGCGTGGAGACCGAATCCAGAAATTCCGTAACGAAAAAAACCTAACACCCCCCACTACGACCGGCACGGCGGTGATACTTTTTAGTTTTTCCATCTATCGATAAATACCAGAACTTTTAATGACTTTTCGAAATATCACGCTTGTCTCTTTAGTTCAGCAACCCGCCTTTAGGTGGCATTGGTTGTATTGGAAAACTACCGTAATCAGCTGTTTGTGAGAAAGAATATAGGTGTATAGGTATTTATCATCTACGTACAACAGTGAATATCTGTACTCGTTTTTTAAATATGAATAAACAAAGAAAAAAATACTGCATAAATAAAATTAATATATAATTGTGATTGCATAAGTTGATAAAAAATGCTATGCAATAGCTTTACCGCGGCAGTCTCCGAGTGCCACACGTCTTTTTTTTATATCATAGGATAGCAAACAGGCAGGTGGGTCTCCTGATGGAAAGAGTCAACCATCGCCTACGTGTGTTGCTACCCGTGTGACGAGATATTAATGTCACATGCATAAGTCTACCGGCTACCTTACCCTCCAAATCGGAACACAATGACAAGCATTGACGTTATTGCGGCAGGAATAGGTAAGGCGGTGGCACCAAATACCCGGGCGAGACGATGCGGAATTCTACCACCTCCTTAAATTTTATTATTCTAAGCCTGTGACATAATATGTTTTTTTTGTTTACAGGATAGCCAACAAATGAATGGATCTCTTGGCGGAAAGAGATTAATCATCGCATATAGAGACCAAAGATGTTATTGGTGTGTTGGCGTCAACCTGATCAGACTTCTCCCCGTGTTGGTCCCGGGCTCCTTTGAAGAATAGGCCAACTGCCGTTCTACCAGAAAAATCATTAAAGGCGACCGATGGCTATGCGGGTCTCTGCCATCGTGGCTACTAGGTGGTAGAGTTTTGCATTGGCTAGTCCGGGTCTGGTACCGCCGCCTTACCTATTCCTGCCGCAATAGCGTCAATGCTAGTCACTGACGTGTTCCAGTTTGGATTTCTTAAAAGGCCAGAAAAGGTTAATAATATTATTCACATCGTGTCTACTATTATTAGGTGGTACAGTTCTTCAAAGTTTCTCCAGGTTTTGGTACCACCGCCTTACATATTCCTGCCACACTAGTCACCCTTCTACATGGATAGCAACGCAACATTAACGTCTTTGGTGTCTATTAGGCGATGGTTTCTCTTTCCATCAGGCGAACCATTTGCTTATTTGCTATCTTTTAACACAAAAAATCTCTCAAAAGAGTTTCCTCTATTATGCTCCTTAACAAGCTCTGGATTCCACAAGGGAATAGAAAGTGTGGCTATACCTATCTCGAATAGAGGCGTCATGTAGTAGCGGAAATGAAGACGATCGTGCTGACATAGTCCGAGGCGAGGCCCGTAGCCCAAAACAGAACGCGGTGGCGTAGTACTGTAGTCCAAGATAGAACGTGGTGGCGTAGTGCTGTATCCGCAACCCCACCTAGGGTTTATCTATACATATAATAAAATCGTAGGAAAGTCAAAACTGTACATTGAATATTTTTTTAAAGAATACTTGGGGCATGATCTACAATCGATATCAAAGCCAAAAATATAGTTTTAAAATTTTTGTCTGTTTGTCTGTTGGCCGTATATATGTCCAGGGTAAATTCAAAAAGTACTGCATGGATTTACTTCAAATTTTGCATGAATATTAGAAACAGGTCGGGTCAACATATAGGCTACATGTTATCATGCTATCACCTAAGAGGGAGGAGCTGTGCGGAGTAAACGAAGTCTGTGCGGACGAAGTCGTGGGCAACAGCTAGTAGGAAATAAAGTTACTCAAAATTAAGATGTTTTCAAAAGCGAGTCATCAATGAGTCTTCTTATAAACAATATTTACTTTATAGATATTCCGGGAATTGTTTTGGAACAAGGAAAAATTACAATCGTAAGGGAATTCGATGGTATTGTAAGAGCATTACGACTGATTGAGAGCCCGATAAACCAGCGCAGGATGAATACGTTCGTGAGATGGCGCGCTGATCGCGTCCGCGGAGATCGAATACAAAAGATCTCTACTAAATTAGAAAACGTATCTTGAACGTGGTAACGCTACTACGAATTCTATCGAGTTTTGTTCGAATTTAAAGAAGAGCCTCGTTGGTCTAATTGTTGGCGACCTGGGAAATCGAAAGGGCTCGGGTTCCGTTTTGACAGACAAACATTTATATGAGGAGCACATGATAGATAGGGAGACCGCCCTGTAGGTCAAGTGGTTAACGAACCTACCTACGAATCGATGGGGCTCGGGTTCAAATCCTGACAGGGACAAACATTAATGTAATGAGCATAGATGTTTGTATTTTTGGGCATGTGTATGAGAAAATTGCTTTCTTTTTTCGTTAAATTTAATACAAATATTAAGTAAAACCATTTGTGTGCGAACACCTAAAACTACAAAACGCAATGAAATAACTTGTTAACTTATAATGAGCCATACGTTCGAAGGTTTCTTATACATTCCCGGTGTCACGTTTAACTGGCTTTGGCAACCGGAAATCTTTGAAACTTCTGATGTTTGTACCTTCTGAATTACAAAACCGATTACCTTGAAATTTTTAAGGAACGATTTTTATAGTATCTTCTTTCGAACAAAAAAATAATAAATGATTTTGGACTACAGGTTAATGAATTAAAGCTAAATATGTGTTTTAACTTTTATCTCCTATCCCACGGGAAAGGTACTGAATTTTGGGATAAAAGTACTCTATATTATTTTGCTCCAGGCTATCAGCTATCATCATTCCAAATTTCATTCGTTTCTGTCCAGTAGGTTTTGCGTGATTGACGCACAAATTAACAGACAGACAGACAAAAATTCTAATAATTAGTTTTTTCGCTTCTGTTATCGATATATTAACTGACTCAATTATTATTTTTCAAAAAAAAATTATTTACAGAAATCACTTTTCTATTCTTTTATTATAATATACTAGCGGTCCGTTACGTGCTTCGCTAGGTATCGCCATTTATTGAATTCATTTCTTGCAAAAAATGTGATAAATGAAGAACCGCTGTACCGATTTTGTGTATACTTCACATAAACCATCTACTAAATAGTCCGAACAAAGCTTAAACATTTGGTTTGGATAGGAGAACCCGTTCTTGAGTTATAAAATTACAACATAGTTTCATACAAACTTTTATCCCCTATTTCACCCCTTCAGGGTTAAATTTTGAAAAATCCTTCCTTATTATAATATATATATATATATATATATATATATATATATATATATATATATATATATATATATATATATATATATATATATATATATATATATATATATATATATATATATATTAGGGTGATTCATTTGCGACAAACATTTTTTTTTTTAGGTGCTCAAGCAAAATTTTGTTCTACATATTGAAAAAAAAATTTCCACCAAGTTAGAGCTCTTAATTCGAGTATGAAGTGCTTGCCGTTTTAATTTGATTTTTTCCCATTAGAAATGCATGTAAATATTTTTATTTTTTTTCAAATTTCTAATGCTTGGACACATTTAATGATATTGGCATTCTTATTGCTGAAATATATCCAGGATTCCACGCTCTTTAAATGACTTTTCGTCAATTTTAATGTCGCCTGCTTTGGGCCACTGGTACCATCTGTCAAAGTTATGTTTTCGAATAAAATGCACATTTTTTTATTATTACAGCGAAAATTGATTGATAGATGGAAAAAATAATATATATTTTTATAAAAAATTTGATTCTCTTCAAAAAAGGTCGTAACTTAAGTCTATTTCTTTTTAATCATAAGATAATAAACAAGCAAACGACTCTCCTGATAGAAAGAAAAACCATCGTCTATAGACACCAAATATGTTAATGTGTACGTTGCTATGCCACATTCTTTTTTCTTCTTTCTTATTCTATGTATTTACGCAAAAATTTTTTATATCATAAGTAAGCAAACAAGCAGATAGCTCTCATGATGGAAAGAGAACCCATCGTCTATAGACATCAACGATATTAATGAGTGCGTTGCTATCTATGTGGCAATGTCACATGCATAAGTCTACCGGCTACATTACCCTCCAAATAGGAACACAACGTCACGAGTATTGACGCCATTGAGACAGGAATAGGTAAGGCGGTGGTACCAGACCCGGGCGAGATGTTGCGGAAATCTACCACCTAGTAGTCACGGTGGTAGTGACAGCTGGACACGTATAGCCAATCGGTCGCCTTTTATGACATGCCCGGCAGAACGGCAAATTGGTCTATTTTTCAAAGTAGCCCCGCCCTACTCGGGGGAAATGTAGCGTTCTATTGCTAAAAGAATTAGCCAAATTGGATTTGAGGTGACAGAAATCACTTCTTTTTTAGCATTGATAGGGAAGCGCTTGACCACGACCTCGCCTGATGATAAGCTAAGATGCGAGCTAAGATGAGAAGAAAAATATAAACTATGATAAATTACAAATTTATTAAAATTTTGTATTAACTTTTTTGTTTCCCGCTTATTGTGTTATTTATTTATTTGTGTGTGTCTGTATGTCAGTATGTGTAACATGTCAGGTATAAAAGTACAAAAAGTAAAATTGACAATGTAATGAGAAAAATAAATTTGAAACAAAAACTTGAATTTAAACATCATAATTTGTAATTTTTTTATCATTTTTCTACATTTTTAGTTACAAAAGTTACTGCAAGTTAAAAACTATGAGTCTGAGAGACTTAAGTTACGACCTTTTTTGAAGAGAATCAAATTTTTTATAAAAATATGTATTATTTTTTCCATCTATCAATCAATTTTCGCTGTAAAAACAAAAAAATGTGCATTTTATTCGAAAACATAACTTTTACAGGTGGTACCAGTGGACCAAAGCAGGCGACATTAAAATTAACGAAAAGTCATTTAAAGAGCGTGGAATCCTGGATATATTTCAGTAATCAGAATGCCAATATCATTAAATGTGTCCAAGCATTAGAAATTTGAAAAAAAATAAAAATATTTACATGCATTTCTAATGGGAAAAAATCAAATTAAAACGGCAAGCACTTCAAACTCGAATTAAGAGCTCTAACTTGGTGGAAATTTTTTTTTCAATATGTAGAACAAAATTTTGCTTGAGCACCTAAAAAAAAAATGTTTGTCGCAAATGAATCACCCTAATATATATATATATATATATATATATATATATATATATATATATATATATATATATATATATATATATATATATATATATATATATATATATATATATATATATATATATATATATATATATATGACGTCAAAAGTCTATTAGAGATGTGGGCGTGCCCATCGTACCCACAACGATGAATCCACGCCTGCACTGGCTTACATTTCTGTCTCCCAAACCCGAGTGTTCTCTCTCGTCAATTTGCTTATTTACTATCTAATGAAGAAGATAAATTATTAAACAAAGAAAATTAATCAAAACACGTATGAACGAGAAGAAATAGGAAAGAACGAAGGCTATGAGCCATTATTAGTCGGGAAACAAAATAAACAATATTGAAAATTAAGGCCTAATACGAGTAATTAAACATCTGTTAATGACCGGAAAAATATTCGTCCTAGTTTAGATCCGTAATTTAACTATTACGGATCTATTACTCTTTTTTGTTTGGTAAACAAAATGATTCTTTATTACTTTACTAAGCTATTTAGGCAAACATACATATATTCTACACTCTTTGTCGTCGGCAATTGGTGAAACTCTATTTTTATTGTGATTGCAAACAAAAAATTTGTTTTTAGTTATAAGTTGTAATTGCCCTGAAATATATTAATTTATAGTGAAACAGTATAAGTATTTTTATATAAAACTAGCTATGATACCCGGCTTCGCCCGGTAGTTGATATGAGATTACGTGGTAGTTGAAATATACCAAATGTAATTTAAGACTATTGAAATTGGAATTTTAAATTTCGCGCCATTACTACAAATGCTGCAATTACTCGTAGCGCCTTTCGAAATGTAACCCAAATAATCGTTGTTCTGAATGAAGTTCAAATACTCGACGACAGATGGCGCCACTACACTTAATTTCCAAGTTGAAGGGTTGGAAAAGCCCTTATATCTTTAAAAACACGCCCTTTAGGTTAAAACGGGACATTTCTTGTTCGAGGGGGGATAAAGGGCTATCACACTATATAAGTCCCTTTATCGTGCCGGGACTCCTTTTTAAGTTTTATCGGCACGCACATTTTATCAACTTAGTTTTATTATATATAATGACATTGCAGAACATACATCTATACGTCATATAATAAAATCGCAGAAAAGTCAAAACTGTACATTAAATATTTTTTAAAAGAATACTTGGGGCGTGATCTACAATCGATATCGAAGCCAAAAATATAGTATTTAGAATTTTTATCTGTTTGTCTGTTTGCCTGTTTGTCTATATGTATGTCCGGGGTAAACTCAAAAAGTACTGCGTGGATTCACTTCAAATTTTGCATGAATATTACTAACAATAGGGTCGGGTCAACATATAGGCTACATATTACCACGCTATCACCTACCGGGGAGGTGCTGTGCGAATTAAACGAAGTTCGCGCGGACGAAGTCGCTGGCAACAGCTAGTTTTATATATTATTTTAGATTGTTTTTTAATATCAATAATGATTTTTTATTAAATATTAATTTTACAATAGACATTTTGACTAATTTTAACACTGCTTAACCTAATTCATTTATTGAGACTTGTTTTAGTTGTAGTAAATATTTTACTTACTGTTTTTAGCTGACCCACGAAAAAAATTTAATTTAATATTCACTCTGTGTAATATATCACATTTTACATTGAAAAAACATTTTTTTCAAGTTTATTTTATTTTTTCAATAGGCCTTTTCATCACAAAAATTTTTTGTGCGCATGCGTCAGAATCAGCCATCTTTTTCGTACTGTTTTTTGTAAACAACCATGCTAAATTGTCCACTATCCGTGTATCAAAAATTAAAATATAAATCAAAGTTGATTAATTGTAAAAAAAGTGAAAAAAAAAAAAAAATAAGTAGTAAGTCAAAATAATCGGAAAAAAATTTTTGTACTCCATTATAATTATGTTGTCTGTACGAAAAGGAACAACAAAACGGTGTTGTTATGGAGTATGTAAAAGTGATACACGATACAAATCATTTAAAACCAATAGATTCTATTTTATAAATTTTCCAAAGCCTTGTCTTGAATATCGAAAAAAAATAATCAAATCATCAAGCAAATTACACATTAAAGCATGTGTAAAATGTGCGAAATGTGAGTTAGGGGTGAAAAAATGTGGCAGAAGTGACCGAGGTTTTAGATCTATTGATAATGTTACTAAGGATATTTATATTTGCTCACTACATTTTCTTGGAGAAAGTGGTCCAACTGAACAAAACCCTGATCCTTTAAGCTATCAAGAGTTTCAACATATTGATAAATCAATTAATAAGGTAAGGTATAAAATAAATTATAGGTATAAAATATGTTTTTAGATAGTCAACAAATGTCAATGTCTAACCTCTCAATCAGCTCACTTTTTTTCCCTTTTTGCGGACGCCCATGACATTTTAGCCACCTTTTCAATTGTTCACAATTATGAGCTTCAACTGAATCATAAATAAGTGAAGCACCATCGATGGTTTTTTCCAATAATTTATTTCTTTGTGGAGATAATAGTCCTTGTCCAGCCATTGTTGATTAAAACAGTACGAATTTTTTGAATTACCGCCGTTTCAACATGGCGGCTACGCTTGCGCTCATCTGATGATGAAAAGGCCTATAGCTATTTGACATCCAATACATGTTTATTTTCTCAAAAGAGCCACCTTAAGTTGTATCGTTAGATGGCGCTGAGGTCACGCACCCAGCGAATATGATAACTACTATTATTCAGAAAAAAGCCCACGGATTTTTTTTTGCCAGATCTTCTGTGTATGCCCGCGTTCTGATCCGGTAAAAATTATAAAAATTCTAACTCGTTAAAAATGCTTAAAAAAGAAATATTTGAATAAAGTATTGTTGACTTTTGACTTTCAAACCAGACGTCAGGGATGGGATGGGATCCCAACGCTATATTTTTTTTGCGTATGCTATAATAACTACAAAAATAATAAAAATTGGACTTGCTTATTAAAACGTTCCAATTGGGCCACAATATTTAGATGACAATACTTCTCCATTTTTAATGTTTTCTGTTTGAGAGCGTCTTTATTTGATTTTTATTTAATGCCTTTTTTATCATACAATAGCATACAAGCAGATGGCTTACCTGATGAAAAAAATAAGCATACCCTATAGACACTAACGATGTCAATGACGCATTTTCACCCGCGTGAAAAGCATATAATCCCACATGCTAAAACTTACCTTACCCCCGAATTGAAACATGACAATAAGAAGAAGTGATTCAGCAATATAAGACCTAGGCAAAGCACCAAACCCAAGCCTCTCACTCAACTCTACCACCTAGTAGTCGCAGCACTTATATTATTATGTACTGTATCAAATATATTATATTATTATATACTGTATCAAATATTTCAAGATTATAACTTTTCAATCATAATAGGTAGACTATTATGATTATTATATATGATTAAAAAGACACAATCGGATTGGCACGTAAGTCTGTAGGTTCCAGTTATTTCTAGGAGTAGAAGATAATCATTACCAGGTCGGTAAAGTGCGGGGATGGTTGATCATCACTCATATCACCAATCGAAGCCGGTGAATCGTGGTGAATGGTAAAGTTTATAGACGTTCGCTTTACTATACTACCCCGCAAGATACAAGACGATAATTATTTTTATTCTCAATATGTCCTTATCACGTGTTGGCTGAAAGAAATCTACAGTCTAGATAAAAGCTCGCTCATTTTACTTATTTTTTTTCAACCTTTTATTTTTAAGTAATTACTTTTCAGACTATAGAATTAAGCAAAGAATTGAAGATTTTAAAAAGCAGAAGCAAAGTAAAATATTGCAATACTGCACCATGTCCGTTGCATTATTAAAGTTTTTGATTAATCCCACGGAGACTGCATATTTTTACGGGATAAAAAGCATCTTAGGTACTATTCCAGGTTATTATTTACATGTGTGCTAAATTTAATCCAAATCGGTTCAGCCGATTTTGCGCAATTATTAGCAAACATTCATCCATACAGCCAAACATCCAAACGTTTGCATTTAAAATATACGTATTAATATCTATTTAATCGGATGTAATATAGCTTTAATAAATTTAATTTAAATTTTAAAATAGCTCAAAGTATGTAATTTTTTTGCTCATTTAAGAACAATTAAATACATACACGTACGATATTATTTCTACACGGACTCCTCCAAGGCTTAATCTTAGGGTCAGCATTATTTACATTTTATAATGAGCATATTTATCTAATATGAAAAAATATTATGATACGCTTCAATAAAACAATGCCACAATTTCATAATACCACAATTGTACGGATACAGGTGAAGGCCAGCGATATAACAGATACTATTAACTGATTAATCTATATAATATTAATACTAAAAGTTTGATACTTCGAGATACATATATCGATTCGTATAATTTATCTAACGATATTTATTATCTATATAATAATACGTGAAGGAAAAACTTTGGACCCCTTTTCATGACAATTACGCGAACAGTAGAGTATGAAAATTATGACAGTTACAGTTTACATTTCAGAGGAATGTCGAAATATAATATTTTAAAATAAAATGCATTAGAAAAAAGCCACAGACATTGCACGTCAATTATGCTTACATGTAAAGTAAACTATTTTCTTTACGGCTAAGTCCGTTGTCAAACTTAAAAGAATAAATCTTAAAAACCTTATAATACATACTAAAAGTGATAAAGCGAGTGAAACAGAAGATATTGGGGGAGTATCTTCAATATACTTATTACAATAAAGAATGTTTGCGTAATTCAATAGTCATACAGCTGTACGGTTTGGTTTGAGGATTTTGTCTCATTTTATTAGGTTTTGCAAGGGCAGTGTAGGTAACACTACCCTTGCAAAACCGGGATGGGTAGCTAGCAATAAATAAGAGTAATTAAAAAAAAATAAACTGCCTTCAATTTATACTCATATATTAAAATATTACAGAACCGATTTTGCTTAAAACTTAAACTGTTCCCTTCGTTAGAATATACCTGATTTAAATCAAAAGAATTATCTAGATATGGCTTTTGGTTTCCGAATAATTTGTAGACAAACATACAAATGAATAAACATACCAACATACACAGACGAAATTCAGTATACGTGCTTGGATGCCTAAATAAATCATCAAACTCAACAATATTTCATACATACCTATCGAACCGATAACCTCCAATTTTTCGTTAGTTAATAAAATTAAATCTGTATCGAGTTGAAAATGATTTACTTAACGAGTTTAGAAACACTTGATAGGAGATGAATCGTCTATGTCTCCCAGTAAGCCTATAACCTATCTCGATAAACGAGCCACTCTACGTGACTCTAGCCGTAATAAAATGCGCCAAGCTTGTGGATTGAATAAGAAATACCACACATATATTAATATCTCCTCACTCAAAATGTCATAAATGTGACACTTTGTAATATACACTGGTGCGTGGTGTCACTTTCTTGAATACAAAAGATTTCTTTATGTTTTCTTTGAGTGTGTCATATTTTAGACAACTTGTGTATTTTCATCTCCACCATATGGATGGCATTACCATTAATCTCTTTGATTACTATAGGCAGAGTAATCTGCTTCCGACTCCTGTTACAATCGTTTGATAAAAAAGAATGAGGTATAAAAAAGCTAGCATAAATAATAGTACTAGCGATAGTCCTGTGGTCAAAATTCGACTACGGATTAAACACTAAACATCTTTTATTTGACAACAGACTTTAGCCGTAAATAAAATAGAATATACATACGTATAAGTTACCAGGTATATCTCAGAAATACTTTATGCTTATTTTTATTAATTTAATGTATTTCTAATGCATGTAACTTAAAAATATTAGGTGTTTTCATTGCTCCGCATCTTGCTTGCATCATCAACCTAAATTAAATTTGGCATAGTTAATGTTTATATTATTAACTATATTATAAACATTAACATTAACTATATTATAAACATTAACAGCAGTTACTTAATAATTAAACTACTAGTCCTAACGATAGAATGGAATAGAATAAATAAATAAATATTCACGGGACAAATTACACTTACTCATCTAACCTTAAAGTAAGCAAATTTTTGCCAACCAACTGTTGACCAATACCCATAAGACAAGCAAATAGTCTTATGGGTATTGGTCAACGATACTAATACATAGAAATACATATAGAAATACTGGAATATATTTAATGAACACCCAAACCCGGAAATACAAACATTTATGCTCATCACACAAATGTTTGTCCCCGTCGGAGATCGAACCCGAGCCCCGTCGATTGCTTAGTCAGGGTAACTAACCACTCGAACAACGGGACGGTGAATAGAATAGAAGTTGTTTATATAATAAAATCATGAAAAAAACATTTGAAACTGTTTGGCCATTTATAAAATGGCCAAACACGACGCCATATAGGCCACAACTACGAATATACTCTGTGTAAATTAAGAAATGGTTCAAGTGGTACGATTTGATGTAATTATTATATCAAAAATAATTACTCTATTACAAGTATCACAAAACTATGAGATCAAAGATAAGTTCGTCATAATAGAGTTGAACGAAACACCCGCTCCAACTTATCTATTTACGTAAAATATGTAATTAACTATAGTAATTACGATTGTTACTTTAGGATTTTAGTATATAGTACAGTCATATTTAATAACCAATCTCGATATTTTTATCCTTCCTTTCGATCTTTCTAAATGTATAAGTATAAATTTTATCACCACCAAAACAGATTACCGCGTTGGTCGAGTAGCTAGTAGCCCTTTACCAGTTCATCATTTAGTTCACAAGCGATTTGCTTAATTTAAGATTAGATCAATGCGTGTAATTTGACTTCTCAAATAAAAGAATATAAAGATAGAACACTGTCTTATGACACACTAATACGAGTATTTGATACATGTCTGAGTTTACTGTAAACTTCAATATGCACTGACAGGGATCTGAGTGCTAAGTGTGAGTTTTTCTTTTCGCATTCGATCGTGAGCGCGTTTGGAGTTTACTAGGAATTTTTATGTGATTTGTGCAGCGCCACCTAGTGGTAAACGTGAGAAACCAGTTTACCACTAGGTGGCGCTGTACAAATCATATACAAATTCCTAGTAAACTCGAAACGCGCTCACGATCGAATGCGAAAAGAAAAACTCACACTTAGCACTTAGCTTGGTTTGAAGTGTAAGGGTGTAAATGAGCGTTGTTTTTATTTAAACGGTTCAGCTTGGTTTTGAGACTTCAATAAAATGTTTGAGGCGGTCTATCTTTATAATTTGTTATTTGAATTTGACTTACTGCTAGTTTTTTATTAATTAAATGTCACCTAATTTTGTTGGTGCTGGTCATAAGACAAATAAAAAGTTTTAAATTTATGACGCCGAATGTACACACCGTTTTAATATTAGTTTAGGGTTTATCATTTAATAAGTTATTCGAGCAAATTAAAATCTGTGCGTATTTTTTGTATACAACTACAAATTTAATCGAGCAATAATTCTTCTCATGTTAAAGCACGATCCTGACCCCTGCTGTGTATTTTGCTAGAACTAGTTCTAATAATTAATGGCGCAATAGATGTTTTCAATGCATTTTAACAGATGCTGATTATACTACAGATTACCTACTTGACATGTTATAAATATTCATTGTTTAATTTATTCAGTCTTCGAGAATATTTTTATATAGGTACTGAATCCATTTCAGGTTTTATAATATGGGATGCTAAAAGTATTTCACATGTGTCAGATCCATTTCGTCTACTCTCTCGCTTGTAAATATAAGCTAGTAATTTATTGTTTTCTCTTGTTATAAACATATTTATTTCGTTGTGATATAAATAAAATTATATCACAACGAAATTAATATGTTTATTTGTCTAAGCTTTCTTTACAGTAGAGACAAAATATCTGTGTAGGCAAATTACAACATTATTTTTACCCATGTCTAAAACGTCCAGCTACGAAATTGCACCTCCAATAATGGGATTTAATCATAAGATATACAAATCAATGGTTCTCCTGCTCACCACTCCCACTCCAATCCCATCCCATCCCATCCCATCGAACAGATGAACATCCATATCCACATACAAAATACATACATACATACATACAGGTCAAAATCATAACCCTCCTTTTTACTTCACCGTACTCGGGTAAAAAATACAGGAACGGATATGGTATGAAACCCGGGTGATACAGTGCAGAACTCTACAACCTAAAAGCCACGATGGTAGTGATTCGTATAGCCAACTCCTTCACCTCTTTTGAGCTGCCTGGCGGAATTGCAGATGATCGATTCTACAAAGAGAGCCCGGATCAATAGAGGAGGAGAGATATTGCCCTTAACACACCCGATATGTAGGTGTTCAGACTTAGCACAATAATAGGCCGTTCCTGTTAGTGCTGCGCGGGCGTATACCGGCGTCAAGCGGTCTGCCATGCCCGCCCTACACCAGTGAACATTTTGTATTTGAGAATAAAATGTTTTCTTATTGCAAATATAGATGTCACCACATGTAAACTGTGAAGTGTTCGTTTTGATGGGATCATCAGGATTGGATAGGATGTGACGTAACCTTTGTAGTTTGTCATTGGCGATTGCGTTCAGGACGCAATCGGTCGCGGCCCTCACCTGGGCACAAAAAAATAGATACAGAAGTCAATCTACATACAAAGGGCGCTCGAGCAACGCACACATAGACACCTCTCACGGACGAAAATTTGTAATAGGTATAAAAATAACAAAATATTTTATATATTATTGTTGTACATTTCCTTTTCCCTATTCCATTCTCAACAATAAATCAAACACTTACATACGAGTGTAACTACAAGTTTTTAAGTAAATTGATAGATAGATAGATAGATAGGAAGCCAAAATTGATAACTCTAGCGCAACTGTCAAGCGTAAATATGAAAAGTGTAGTACATACGTGAGTTTTATTTCTGTACCTATTTATTTTGTGGTTTGAATGTCTTATCATTTTTTCAAAGTGGCGTTGTGAAGTCTCTTTGAAGTATTTTTGTAGTGTCGGTAATTCTAGGTCTTTGTGAAGATCTACGAGTGTATAATTACGGACGTGCCATAGGACGTGGAGGTGGACGTGCATGAATGTATTTCGTACTGCCTGTATTTAGTGTATTGAATAACCATGCCCATGAATTTATTTCGTACTGCCTGTATTCGGTTTATCAGGTGTGGGCAAGTGTGAGCAAATACTATATCAGCATTGGTCAACACTGGCCTACTTACAGTTTTGTAGAGTGTCACTTTGTGTGTAAGTGACATTTTACTTTTTCTGTTTATAAGATAATAAAGGCGACTTAATACGAATTTCACCTTATTTTTGACATATTCTATGTAATATTGTAAAATTGCAAATTTATACGCTTTTACAATAAACTTCCCGAAATTATATGAGATCTACCAGTCAATAAATTAAAAAAATGAGTTAAAAAAAACTGTATAAAAAAAGGACATTATAAAATCTCAGATAGAAGTAGAAGATACTTCTACATAGAATACAAATAAGCCTAGGATTAATTGCTCCTCATATCAATCTCATTTTCTAATATTGTGATATTGCGAAAATTATATATATTAAAAACAAGCCCGCTGAGTTTCTTCCGCCGGAACTTCTCATGGTGTGGCCGCGTTTTAGTATTTTTTATAAAAATTTTGACATGTCAAAATAACTTGTAAAAAGTGTTATTGAATAAAGTTCGCCTGATTTCTGATTTTTGATAAGTCGAGAATTACTCCTCGGTAATTGACTGTGTTTTATCAGACAAGTCTATCTAGATTTATCTATATTTATAACTAGCAGTTACTCGCAATTTTGTTCATGTGACCAAAAATCATTACTTCCTTTGGTTCAGAAGGGTAAATAATTAGCCCGTGTCACTCGTGAATAACGTAGCTTTCTGAAGGAAAAGAATTTTTAAAATCGGTTGGATTTGAGTAAAATCGTAACAAATAACAAACAAAGAATCAAAGTGTACGGGTTACCACACTATATTTAAAGTCAATGACATCTAATTAATTTAGGTTACATGGAAGCGATAGAATTAACTATACACGCACACATTGTTACGGTTGCACTTTTATTTAATCATCATTTTTGTTATAACTTTAATAATAAATCAGTGTTAGAAAGAATTTCGTTTGTCTCATACATTGACTCTCCCTCACATATCTTCTGTACTCATCTTAAACTGTACACATACATTACACAAAGCGTTTCTCTGTATCATATTAGTTTAGATAATCTATGTCATATTATATAAATATATTCACGGGAAAAATTACAATTACTGATCTAACCCCAAAGTAAGCAAATTATTTGCTTGTGTTATGGGTGTTAGTCAACGATACTAATACATAGAAATACATATATAAATACTTTTACATATACCAGCAAAAAGCAGAGCTTTGTAAGGGCTCGCAAAGTTATACTACCTAGTAATATTGTTTGAAAAGTATTTTTATAAGAATTACGTCTTTTAATGTATGGACTTTATTTATAATTATTTAACCTAAAAAACTCAGCGTATTTTCACCTAAACATTACATTTGCAAAAAGGCCCGCGTCGTCAGGCTTTGGACTAGGAATATTTGGTTTTTATTTGTTGGTATTTTCGTGGAAAATATGTATTAAAAAATGAAGGTTGATCTTATAAAAAACACATTTTTGACATTTTGCTGAAATAATTGTTTTTTTTTCTAAAATCAGGAAGTTCCTGGTTTTGCGTCGATTTACGAAATCAAAATCAAAAAATGTTTTATTTAAATAAACCTTCAAAATTTTTGGACTACGCAGGTGCGAAGAATTGACAGTAGACACTCAGCGAATATATTTTTCGAATTTTTCTCTCAGAGAAACCCTCGGAGTTCGATTCCAGAGTCAGGCAAATGAAAAAATGTGTTTTATCAGTTTTCTGATAAAACAACTTTGCCTGGGATTGGAAAAGTGCCCTACTGGCAATAGGCTGGCCACCTACCACATTGTGGGACTTAAGTATCTTCAGCTAACCGTGGGTGCACACGTTGTACTTCTGCCTACTAAATATACTATATATATATATATTATATATATATATATATATATATATATATATATATATATATATATATATATATATATATATATATATATATATATTTATACTAAATATACCTTTTTTTAGCTTTTTACCCTCGCCCTCGGGCTAAGATTGAGAATTGATCTCAATACAATATAAATCAATTAATACATCTGTACTGTTTCTCAAAAGCATATTGTGAAACTCTCTAACGCTCTATTTACTCTGTTCCCAGCAAACATCCCTGCTCTAGACCTAAATTCTCCTTGTGCCTCCCACAATATTACTTCGAACTTCCCTTGCATTCTCCTTTCAATGATTTTATCATACACCTTCGATGCCAAACTGATCAAACTGATAGCCCTATAGCTATTGCAGTTTATACTTGAACCTAGCCTTTATACGAGGGCACGATAACCGCGCGCCGCCAGTCAAATATGAAGAAACAATTCATGAAGTAGGTGGTCTCTTAATAAGTTCAAAAATTCTAATAAAAAATGTATCTTCTATCAATCTTAACTCGTTAATTTAATAAGAGATGGCGTTAGTAGTAATAAGATTCTAATACAAATTTTACCTTCTATTTTTTTATTTTTATAAAATGGTATTTTTATAGTAGATAACAAATCTAGACATGAATATAAACTACCACGTCGAAGCTCAAACCTAAAAATGCGATATTTTTTCAGTAAAATGTACCACAAAAGTGCATAGAAAGTGGCCTAGTGTAGGGCTCGCTTCGCTCGCCCTGATAATAAACACCCAAACCCGGAAATACAAACATTTATGCTCTCACACAAATGCTTGTCCCCGTCGGGGATCGAACCCGAGCCCCGTTGCTTGCGTAGTCAGGGTCACTAACCACTCGACCAACGGGGTGGTCAAATTATATAAATAAAAATAAATCGCAAACGATAGGGATTTTGAAAGGTGAAACATCCCAACCGTTTGCAGCTCTATAAGTTGCAAATCAGGCCTCATACGGAGTACAGAGTGCTAAGTGTGAGTTTTTCTTTTCGCATTCGATCGTGAGCGCGTTTCGAGTTTACTATGAATTTGTATGTGAATTGTACAGCGCCACCTAGTGGTAAACTGGTTTCTCACGTTTACCACTAGGTAGCGCTGTACAAATCACATACAAATTCCTAGTAAACTCCAAACGATCGAATGCGGAAAGAAAAACTCACATTTAGCACTCTGTTCTCATCTTTGGGTCGGAGCTCCGCAATACTAGCTCCTTCCGCTTGACCGCATAGGGCGTAGAGCGTCTCGAATCGTCGATGACCGGGCTCTTTCTGATCATCTTGATCCTTTTGCGTTGCAAAAAGTGTCATTCTGTTTAATTCCATTCGTTGAATTTCATTATAAGCCATTTCGCCAAAATTCAAAATTCCATCCTGTAGAACAAATTGTCAGCGGATGTTTTTCCAGAAAACAGCGTAGTGGTCTAGGGGTCTACTCTGCTCAGATCGTGAGGTCCCAGGTTCTATCCCCGATCAGACGAAAGTGTTATTGAACTTATTTCGAGGTTTTTCTCGAATATTTAAAATCTTAATAGCAGGTGGGAATTTGACAACCTTGTCACCTAGCCTCGGATGAGCACGTGAAGGTGTTGGTCCCGATTATCACTAGAAATAGTCGATAGTCGATGGTGTTCACCACTCATCTCGCCAACCGTGAATCATGGTGACTCGAAAACTCTTCTTACCCCGCAAAGGAACAGGACGCGGCGTGATGATATTTTTTACAGAAAAGAGCTTACTCATTCCTTAAAGGCCAGCAATGAACCTTCAGGATCCCCAGTATTGCAGCTATGCATGGGCGGCGGTGACCACTTACCATCAGGTGAGCCTCTTGCCCCTTTGCCCCTATTCCATACTTCGGAACTATGATGAATGATTTATTAAGATAATATGAGACGGAAAATTTACTGTTGTCAAATGATACGATAATTTCGGATTTTAGTGAAGTTTTTGTCGCCTCTGTGGTCTAGTGGTCCGCTGTCGTTGTTGACTACACACTAGGTCCTGGGTTCCATTCCCGGGTTAGGCAATTTGAAATGTATTTTTTTCAGTTTTATGATTGTAACAACGTTGCCCAATAATGGATCAGTGCCTGGTTGGAGATTGCCTAGCCACCTATAACATTGTACTAGGACGGGCTATCTTCAGCTAATCGTGGATGCACTTGCTGTACCTCTGCTTACCCCTTTAAGGACACGGGCGTGAAAATACTTTGTTGAATAGTTTTTTATCATGAACTGTACTTTACCTTGAGATATATTTCCAACATTTTGATGCATCCGTATCAAACAGTGAAAACATAATAAATATTTATTTCCAAATTATTTTAATTGATAATTAATTAGCAATTAACACAAATTGTTTATATTTTTAAAACTGTTACAAGGTTTACATGTTTGTATATAATATATGTAATTAAATATAGAAAATATTTTCAGAACAAGCCTTTTCACGCTTAACGGCCTTATGACTCACCTGTAACGATTTTTACTCGTTTTTTGCGATAACAGAAAGTTAAAATCTTAACAAAGATAGCAAGGAAAGTTTACGTTAAATAATAAGAATTGGTCCCATGTTGGTCCGGGCCCCCGGTTGAAGATTTTTTTATATATCATAAGATAGCAAACAAGCAGATGCCTCTAAGCAAATTATTTGCTCATGATACGGGTGTTAGTCAACGATACTAATACAAAAAAATACATTATATATGAATACTGTCATATATTATATTTAATAAACACCCAAACTCTGAAATACAAACATCATCCCGCTCATCACTCAAATTCTTGTGTCTGTCGGGAATCAAAACTGAGCCCCTTCGATTCGTAGTAAGGTCTGTTAGCTACTCGATCGACGAGGCAGTTGAATTATTTTATCTTAATTTGAACGAATAAATATTATATAATTTTTAAATATTGACCGTCACGTTGATTGAGTGGTTAGTGACCCTGACTACGTAATAAATGCGGTGCGGGGTTGATTCCCGACAAGGACAGGCATTTTTATGATAAGCATAGATGTTTGTATTTCAACGGGTCCTAATCCAACTTCTAATAGAATTTTCATTTTTATTCTTCGTGTAATTAAAATATCTATAAAAGTGGAGTCATTTTCATAAATAAAACTAAAATCGCATTTTTTAAGTTACGACAATTTACGTGGGACCCGTCGATTTCTAGGACGTCCTGTTATCGTTTATTTAAGATTGTCTGGAAGAGATCGCTTTTTTATTGATGAGACTGCTTTAGTGTGTCTAACATGTACGGCAATAGCGTGAGTTACTTCGTATATAGAGTTGGAGAGTAAAGTAGCTGTTAAACTTATGCATGTGGCATTCCAACCCCGTCACACGGATAGCCATGCACCATTGACATCTCTGGTTGTATAGGCGATAGTTATTTCTTATCATTAGATAAGCTATTCGCTTGTTTGCTATCCTATTCCGATTCTGATATAAAAATTTAATAGTATGGATATCTTCAATGACACTTTACCTGTACCTCAGGTTCAATTCCCCGAATTGAACCCGAGACTTCATTATAAAGGTTGACTGGAAAAACTATACGTGTAGGAGGTGACAGTTAATGTAAACAATAAAAATATAATAAAAAACAATATTGCTTATTTACGTCGTAAACCCGAACAAAATTAGTGTAATGATACTCAAAAAATATGGTCATCGTACGAGCAAAATTAGCGAGTCTAGATTTGTACTTGCCGCTGCGGTAAATACTGCTTGTCTATTTTTTCACATATTTGGTAGTAAAATCGAAAACTGAACACCCTTCTTAAGTTTTTACAATTTTTTTACCAGTCAACCTATCTAAGGTGAAACGCTACCCAATAGACCATGAGACAGTCAATAATCAACAGAGTAAATATCCAAAATATGTTATCCTTATCAAGACGGTGATGAAACGATTATTTCGCACCGGCCGGTGAATGCATCCACACTGTATCATTGAATTAGAACTTTGTGGTCTTTTCACACCAGTAGTATTTGGAGCTTTTTGTAGGTATACTAGCTGACCCGGGATACGTTCACTATTAAAAATAGAGCTTGAAAGTCTAAGAGTGAAAATTTAGGGTTATATATACCTATATTTTAATATCATATCATAAAAAATAAAATACAAATACAAAAAAAATAGGGTGGACCAAATCAATCACATGAATGTAAGCTTCAGTAGTGTGTAAAACTATGAGAATTTTCGATATATACGCTTTGATATCTAATATATAAAATAAATGATCCTTATCACATTGTGATGTAAAAAATAGTAAACAACCTATTCTCAGACCTACTGAATATACATAAAAAAGTTATCAAAATAGATTAAGTCGTTTCGAAGGAGAATGGTTAAAGTTAAAAAGGAGAGTTGCTAAAACTATGACATGAGAATTTTATATATTACACATCAAAGCGTATGTATCGAAAATTCTCATAGTTTCATCAGTCATTCGATGTACCTGGGCTAAGATTTATCACTAAATAGGGGTTATTGTAAACTTGCCACAATCCTAATTTTGTATTGTAAACTCACCACACATCTTTTTTACTATTGTAAATTCGACCCCCTCATTTTTCAGTACAGATCGCAAGAAAATCAAGTAACTAAAACTTTTCTAACAATAAGCAAATTGTTATCAATTCATAAATTGAAACCACATTTTAAACTAAATCGTCCAACTGTTAATGAAATAAAGTCACGTATCTACTAGTCTCATGCCAAAATATATTGATAATATTTTTTTCCCTTAAAAACTCGACACATTTCTTTATCATCGGCTATTATATTTTCTTTATCATAAGATAGTAAAGAAGCAAATGACCCTTCCGACGGAAAGAGATAATCATCGCCTATAGACACCAATGATGTTAATGGTGCTTTGCTATCTAATAATGCCACTTGCATAATTTATCGGCTATTTTACACTCTAAAAACGGAATACGACAGTTTTTAACTTATTCCTTACTACTTTTAATTCCCGCTATGTATGTACATTACATTACGCGGGAAGTTAAAAGTTGAGTTAACGGGAAGTTTTCGGAATGGCTTGCAGAGTTAACCTGTATACAGGTTTTTTTAATGACAATATCTGATGGTCTTAATGGCTCTCAACCAGAGTTCAAGTTTAAAATTGGGCAATTAGTGTCCGCGCTAAGGGTTGTCTCTTATGAGACAGGACCTGGGTTTAGTGCATCGTCTTGACTAATTATGTGGGGAGGCATAGTGGCATTTCCCTCCGCGCTAGGTGCAGAGCAAAATAGGAGTTTTCTTTAAGGGTCGTCGTTGAGAACGGCAGTAACGGTGTGGTGTAGTGTCATGTGTGTTTTATAGTGGATTGGCGGCGATAGCCACCGTTATGGGATCGGCAGGATCATTTCGTAAATTGCGGGTCTTTTGTACTTAAGGGATCTGCGCAACGTGAGGAATACGACAGTTTCTCTTACTAATGCTTTGGCAGCAGGAATAAATAAAGATGTGCTAGTGATTCGTAGAATCGTTTGCTTTCTACGAACTGCCTGGCAGAATGGCCAATGGTCTATTCTTATAGGGTATGTATATACGATTTATGTGCATCCTGCATTATGAGCAAATAACATAACATAAGGAGTTGTGGAGTCGATTTACTGATTTTACTTTAATTTTCCCTATATTAGCTTTAATGGCCTTTCACTTATAAAAATGCATTCAAATCTGTCAATTAGTTTAGGAGCTATGATGTCACAGCAAATACACATATATACATCAAATTTGTAACACGAGTGGTCTTACAAGTTCAACGTGTGTCTGTGTATGTGAAGTTTTGCACTGTGTGTAAAAATATGTTAAATGAAACTTTTTTTAAAAATTCAAACCTGTAGTGAGAGAAGGTGCCACTAGCAACTCTAATTAGCAATTACCGAGGTTACACCCACTTTAATGTTATAAGTGTATACGCACTAATGCAATACAGAGCCTGTTACACAATACGTACAGCTCTAGATCTTCTATATAACTTAAAACAGGCACTGTTTATCCCCCGTGTTGGCCTCAGCTCCTTTGAAGAATAGACCAACTGCCGTTCTACCAGGCATTTCGTAGACGAACGATTGGATACTAATAACATGTGTCAATACCATCATAACTGGTAGTAGAGATTCGCAGCGACTCGCCGGGATATATGACATCACCACCTTACCTACGCCTATCACAATCGTTGTTGTTGTCATATCCCAGTTTGGAGAGTAACGTAGTCAATAGACTTACGCATATAACGCACGATAACAAGGAACCATTAACATCTTTGGTGCTTATACGGAACGGTTTCTCTTTCCATCGGGAAAGCCATCTGCTTATTTGTTGTCACTATTATAAAAAAGAGGGAAAATAATGAACCAGCAATCCCCAGTGGCTGACATTCGACCATAGATTAAAAAGAAAAATCTTTTTTATTTTTTAATATCGATAGATAAGTGCTTGACCACGATCTCACCTGATGGTAAGCTAAGATGCGGCCTAAGATGGAACGCGCTTCTCTAGAAGGTACCTGTTCACTCTTCTCTTGAAGATCCCCAGTTTGTACTTGTCGGGGAACACAAACTCAGTAAGCATATTCCAGTCCGTTGCGGTTCCGATCAAGAATGTCCAGTCGAACCGCTTTCTCCGGGTACGTGGAACGTCCACCATATGGCGATGCCTAGCATCTGAGCCTCTCGACGATCGATAGAAAAACGGGGCTGACGGAATTAAGTCGTGCAATTCCGCAGAGCACTCTCCAAAGTGAATCCGATAAAAGACCGATAGGCTAGTCACTCTGCGGCGATGAGCGAGATTCTGGAGTTTTTTGCCTACCATGTGTGTATAATATATTATCATGTATATCACATTAATAGTTTGTGTTATATTTATTTTTAATTACTTAAGTATAACTAATGAATTTTATTAAAAATATTAGTTTTTGTCGTTCTTCAAACTTGAACTGTGGCAAAATTCATACTCCATCGTCTGCGGAATTGTTTTAAAAAGGTGTCCAAAGTTTTTCTTTCACGTTTTAATATATAGATTAAAAGAGGTTTAAATAAACTTATATCTTCTCTCTCTTATCCTTTTTTTTTCTCTTGTTCTAAATTAAAGCATACGAGAGAATTCAGTCACGTGTAAACACAAAGAATTACGTGACTTTAACTCGAAATTATTTATAACTATTTTTTCAATCATATCGATGAGTTTAATGCAAAAAACCCGTAGCCTTTTAACAACATTGTCAGTTTTGTTGTGGAACTAACGGAGCGTGCGATTATATTGATGTCATTAACAAAATAGCATTGAACTTTGTGATCAATTTATTTCTGTTCTGCTCTTCATTTTGTCTTATCTTTCTTATTATTTCTATACCTTACTAGATAGAGTGGTGGTAGAGTTTCTTCCCCATCCATATCCAAATCCATAATTCAAAGAAGAAATTGAGGTATTTAATTTGCAAAATTTCCTAATCATTCACCTGTCATATTTGAGTCTGCTGCAGATGTGAAACGTTCGTTTAGTACATAATTTGTGTATTACTTGCCTTTGATTTTGACGTGGCAGAAAGTGTAGTACACGTAGGTGGGCAATTGTGCCGCTGTGGTCTCTAATTTCAGGCCTTGGATAAGTTTACCCCATTCCTTACACTGTCTTTTCGTTTCAGTTACATCACAGTAGTTCCATAGGGTAAGTCCGGGATATACGCCCAAGCGGGATAGACGCCTCATTACAATTATAAGAAATGTAAAACGAGTGAGCAAAAGAATACCCTATAATACGAATGTGTCCATCCCTCACTACAGTCTGCCATAAAATATTGGTGCGTGTGGCTATGCATAGGAGCGTTACTGACAGTGACGGGATAAACAGTCGTGATTTTACTTTGTGAATGATTTTCGGCCTTCCATAACTTTGGATGTAACAGGAAAGTTTATTTTATTTTTACTTTTGTATTAGGACTATGATATGTGCATTACTATTAAGTACTTATTAAAGTTAAGATAAACGTATTTTATAATTTTTTCGAAGGCAGTCATCCTAGTGTAGAGGGATATGTGCCCCAATATGTTTCGGGATAAACGCCTCTAAGGGCATTTATCCACACTTCACTTGGATGTTTACTAACTGGATTCTATTGTTACAGACAATACCTCAGTCATAACAAATTTGGCAGATGAATAAAATCTGAAACCTGCAGATAATTTAGTGGATGCAGGAAATTGTTAATGACAGTGCTGAATTCTGATTTAAAAATAACAGAAATAAAGAAAGGATAAGCTACGAAAGGAGTACTAGTGAAAAGAACCAAAAAGACTAGTAATAAATAAAAAAAAAATTGATTTTAAAAAAAGCAAAGAAAAAACAATAAACTCTGTCAAACAATAAATATAACTAAATATAGTAATAGAAGTGGTAAAATTAAAAAAAAAAGTTGCATTACACTAAAAAAAAAAAACAGAACAAAACGAAAACTAACGACGCATTTTAAATTTTACAAATATATTTAACTATAATGTGTGTCTAATTAGTAAAAAAAATAATGTTTAATAGCGTTAAAAATAAATTTATTTTTCGTTTATTGACTCTATAGTTATTTTTTGACTTAGATAATTAGAAAATATTCATTACAAAACAGACTTTAAAATATATTTTTTGTTGACCTGAATTATCTATATTAATAATTTCGTCAAGGGTTACGGTAGACTCAATCGAAAACTTACCTAAATTATAAAGCGTAAAAAATAATAATTTTGAGTCGACAACATATATCCGCAAAATTCGGATAGTCGAGTATTTTGCAAAAATAGTGATTAAAAATTCGTACCGTGCTGACAGATAAATCGGCCATATTTCTTTAAAGGTTTCAAATATGTGGTGTATATGACGTGAGCATTTATAAAGTATCGTAGAACGGAGCGCAGATTATCGTGAAACTTATTTCTCTTCGTTCATAAAAGAGTAGAAATTAAAAAATAGCAACACTATAGTGTTGTCTTTATTAAACCAACATAATAGTTGAAAGAAGACGTCACTACAGTGTTGCTACTTTATAATGTCTACTATTTGAGTTAGTATATAAGATTACGTATTATGAGACTTTCGAGTAAAGCTGGGTTTTCATCTAGTATATATTATTTGTATTTTGCAGTATGTTGAGTTTTTTGTGAATCATGACAGCCGACGTTTTTGTTGTTAGCGTAGTGGAGCGTGGAATCACTTGCGTCATTTGACGTGGCTGCCTGGTAATAATGATGTCACATTTACAGGATTAGATCATCTTAGCTAAAAATTGACAGCCCCTAGATCTAAGTGCATTATTTTCATTATTTCAGTAGCAAAACATTTTTTGTTTAAAAAAATCTTTAAGTAACTGTAATAAAAGTCGCCGGTGGCCGAAATTCGCCCATAGACTACACAATATATTCCCTTTTAATTACCAACGAAGCAGTCATTTCATTTACCTTGATTTATTTATTAACAACTGATTTACCTTGCCATTAATTTTGAAGTAGTAGTATCTTCACGCCCTTATCCCCGAAGGGGTAGGCAGAGGTACAAACAAGTGCACCCACGATTAGCCGAAGATACTTGGTCCCACAAATGTGATAGGTGGCAAGCCTATCGCCAACCGGGCATTTTCCAATCCCGGGCAACTTTGCGTTTATCAGAAAACTGAAAAAAACATTGTTTTTATGTGCCCGACCCGGGAATCGAACCCGGGACCTCATGTGGTCAACGCCAATGCTGGACCACTAGACCGCAGAGGCGATTATTTTTACATTAATTTTGAGAATATGCAAAAAAAAATTGACGTTTAAATACTCTTTTTTATTTAAAATAAATAAATGCAATCAAGAATTTTTACTATGAATGGGGGTCTCTTTTCCTGGTGATGCAACGATGTTTTCATACATATGACTCGGACATCCAGTTAAGCTTGACAACTCTTTTAAGTCAGTCACAGTCTCAGATATAGCAAAAGTAATTCTGTTCCAACCAGGTTTCCCCTTTGTTGGTCTGGACTCCTTTGAACCAACTGCTATCCTGCCAGGCAGGTCGTAAAAGCCAAACGATTGGCTCTGCGTGTCACTACCATCTAGACTACTAGGTGGTAGAGTTCCGCAATGACTCGCCCGGGTATTTGGTACCACCGCTTTACCTATTTCTGCCGCAATAACGTCAGTGCTCATCAGTATAGCGTTCCGGTTTGGAGGGTAGGGTAGCCGGTAGACTTATGTATATTGTGGCATTACCAACCTGCCACACGGATAGGAACGCACCATTAACATTTTTGGTGTCTATAGGCGCTAGTTGCCTTTTCCCATCAGAAGAGCCATTTGCTTGTTTTACAGACCACGTGAATACTAATAGATACGCCAAATTTGTCGCCGTGCATATAAGCAAACGCTCCTATCACTGTCAAAAATGTCATACATTTGTACATATATTATATCGTGAAAAATCAATCATGTTGTACTGTTTTATCGTACCGATTGATATGACGAGGTTCGAAAATTACCCTTCAAATGATTTTATTTTATCGGAAAATAGTAAAACTTTGTACTTCTGTGTGTAATTGTAAGCTGAGAAATTAGTATATTATTATTATATTAAAATTGAAATTTATATTATTATTATATTAAAATTGAAAACTAAGAAATTATCTTGGAAGGCGTATCCATTTAACTTATCTATTTAATTTGAGCGCCCTGTTGGTCGAATGGTTAGCGACCCTGACTACGCAATCGACGGGGCTCGGGTTCGATCCCCGACGGGGACAAGCATTTGTGTGATGAGCATAAATGTTTGTAATTCCGGGTTTGGGTATTTATTAAATCTATTCCAGTATTTATATATGTATTTCTATGTATTAGTATCGTTGACTAACACCCATAACACAAGCAAATAATTTGCTTACTTTGGGGTTAGATCAGTCAATGTAATTTGTCCCGTGAATATTTATTTATTTATATTATTATTATTTATTTATTTATTTATTTATCTGTGGCTTGTTTGCTATTTTATGGTATAAATAATATAAAAAACATAATTTTTTTTTAATCGAAATGTTAGTTACTTAAATATGACCGTACATTTTCTCTTTTTAAGTATAACTTAAAAATCAAATATCATCGTAAAGTAAACGCGAGAACAGTCATCGACAATCCAATAACAGGATCACTGACAAAATTGAGAAATATCGTATTGTGAATTACTCTCACGATACCGTCAGCATATATATTATTTAATACTTAATCAACATTATCCGGCCCGGTGGTGCAGTCGAAAAATTAATGGTACTCGGGTTCGATTTCCAACACAGAAAAACATTTATGTGATGCATAGAAGTTTGTTTTTCTGGATTTGGGTGATTATTATAAAGGATAAAGTATTTAAATATGTATTCTATGTATTAGTATCGTGAACTAACACAAGCAAATATTTTGCTTACTTTGGAGTTAGATCATTTGTGTCATTTATACAGCGATATTTATTTATTACTAGCTGACCCGGCAAACGTTGTTCTGCTTTTTTAACTACTCTAATTTTTTTTCTATATTTTCTCACCTTTTAAACCTTCCCTGGACTTTTTGCTGGCTGGAAAATTAGCCAAATCGGTTTAGCCGTTCTCGAGTTTTAGCGAGACTAACAAACAGCAATTGATTTTTATATATGTAGATTAGTATCAATTTATATTATCAATAAAAATTGCTACATTAGAGATCACTTTAAAGCGGCCACATTTCACTAAAGTTTTTAACTTAGTTTGAACCTGACTTACAAATACAAGTATTATTTATCCTTAATCTGAATTACAAACACTCGTATTTTAAATGATGTTAAGTTTGTATGAAAGGAAATATTTTGAATATTGCATAGAAAATTGAAAAAAAGTTAAATATAACTGTAAAGAAGATATTTGATCTCATTTTCTTCATTAGTATAGCCTTGTTAAGTCGGGTTGATTAGCTTGCTTATATTAATCCGAGTACAGTTTAACTGCAAAATCCCTACACCCCGTGTCACTTGCCAATAGCTTAAAAAATAAATTCAAAAACTGTCTTTTAATTTAAAAAAACACATTTTATTCTTTTTGAGCTTTTTCTAGATTCTACAGATGATCTTTTTGACAGGACTCGACAAGGATAGCTGTTTTTGGGTTTGAGTGTTTATGAAATATATTTATTCATGTATGTGTCGTTAAATAATAAACAAAAAAATGGCATACTATAGATTAATTTTATGTAAATTGTCTCACAACATCAATTTTATTAAGTCTTGTCCACAAACTTTTGTAATACCACTAGAAAATTGACATATGTTTGGTTTTTTAGATTTCTAAATATTAATAATATCTTTTAGTTTGTAAAGAAGCTCTCATAAGCTGACATAAAATAATGAAATTACCAAAAAAACTGAAAATTCATGATAATTTCACTTGTTGGTCAAAATAGTTTTTTGAATAACTATAATTTTACAAATATTTTTGATCTATTTTCAAGTTTGTTGCTCATCTTGTCACTTCTAATGATACCGATGGAGTTTGAAAGACATGAAATCACAAATCAAATCCATACTTTGAAGTTTTTAATTATAATACCATTAATGATTGATTTTATTTGCTATCTGTACATATTCATGTAGACCAATCAAATTACACCGGGTATTGTCAATAAAACACAGCCAACCATATAAATGGAGCATCTGTTTGTTTCTGAGATTCGTTTCATGTTCGGAAATGAAAAAGCTTTATATTTGTCGCTGGCCAAACTAACAAAATATTTGGTCATCTGCACGGCCGCAGGGGTTTCGAGAAGTATATGTGTGCAATGGACAATACAACAGTATGTGAAACAATTATTGATTCCTTGTTTTGTTTCTGAAAATATACGGTTTCAGTCGTGTATTAGGTATAATATTTTTTATTAGATAGCAAACAATCAGATAGATCTCCTGACGGAAAGAGACACTATCGCTTATAGACACCAAAGGTGTTAATTAAAAAGGTAAAATTATTAGAAAAATCAGAAAATTAATTAACTTTGTTTTTTTAAGTTTTTCAAGTTTTCCCAAATATGGGGTGAGTGCTAAAACACAAAAGTAATTAGAAACACGAACGCACTGATCAAAATTATAAATGTGAATTTCATCTGTAACAATTAACTCTTTAACTAGTTATACGTATGTATACCTAGCGATCAGTGCTATCGACGTAATTGATCATATAGCAAAGAAGAATTTCGCCACTTTGAGCTCGTCTACACTAGCTCAGTGGTAGACCGTTGCGGCTTGAGGGAATGTCGCAGGTTCAATCCCTGCGTGTCGAAATTTTACATTGTTATTTTTAAAGATATTCCCAGGCACTTTTACCTCTAAATAATCTGAAATTTTATTATAATACTAGCTGTGCCCGCGACAACGTCCGCGTGGAATTTTTTTAAAAAGTAGCCTAAGTTATTCCTTATTACATCAGCTAACGCCGGAACAAACAGACAGACAGAGAGACAGACAAGAATCGTAAAAATGTTATTTTGGTATATGTCCCGTGTATACATCCATATGCATTTAGTTAAAACCGGTTATTTTAATATTATAGACACTCCAATTTTATTTACTTGTATAGATTTGTTACATAATTACATTGAATACCTTTGTTAAATCTGTTTATCGGTAAATCTCCTACATTTCCGGGAATCTTATAGTAAACGTATTAATACTTATTCTTAAAAAAGAGATGCAAATTTGGTAATAAACTCAAGTTACATATTTGTTTTAACTATCGGTAGTTCAAATGATTTTTACGTCGTGATGTTTCGTCTTACGTACGAAAACTGTAACTTAAGCACATTACTTAATTATTTTTATCGTTATCCATACTTCCTTAATATTATAAACGAGAAAGTCTCTCCGTCTGTCTGCCTGTCTGTAACGCTTTCACAGCTAAACCACTTAATCGATTTTGATGAGATTTGGCAGAGATAGATGAAAAGCCTTGATCAAATAGAGACAATTTTCTTAAAAAACCGGCTCTGAAGAGACCAAAGTCGGTTGTATGAAATCCACATTGATGGTATGTTAATCTTCCCGCGTGCCAAGCTATTCAGCTCGTTATTAATCTATATATTAATTAGTGAAGCAAATACTTTGTACCCCTCTTATGGCAAGTACGGGAACGGAGGAGTTTGAAATTTGGCACAATCAAAGTTTACATCGCGGAAGACTAAAGAAACTTAATGTTTTTAAATAATATTTATTAGAATACGTAATAAAATGAATAAAGATATACATTCCACACACTACATTCATGTCACATATATGATAATTGATAAATGTATACTGTTTTCTTTACATCTAAAATCTGTTGTCAAACATCAAATAATAATAAGTAATCAACAAATATTCACTGGACAAATCACACTTACTGATCTAACCCCAAAGTAAGCAAATTATTTGCTTGTGTTATGGGTATAATACATACATAGTCAACGATACTAATACATAGAAGTACATAATATATAAATAATGGAATATATTTAATAAACACCCAAATCCGGAAATAAAAAAATAATGCTCATCCCACAAATGCTTGTCCCAGTCGGGGTCGAACCGGAGCACCGTCGGTCGTCGTCACGTGTAAACTTTGTAGTGGCAAATGAATTATTAAGTATCTAACACAAATATAATTTAATTACTAAATAAACGATGACTACAGTGTATAATGTATTGTCTACGTGATGATTGTAATTATTATTTCAGTTTGCTATTATTTTGTTTTTTACCGCTAAAAAATCATAATAAAAAATGTGTACCCGAATAATTAATTTTCTTATACAAATTTCAAATTCAAATTGAATAGAGAAATAGAAAACACGTATTGTATTGTAATATTCATTTCGGTACCATCGCGAAGGACACAAAGAACAGTTCGCGGATAATAGCAAATTTAATTAATTTCATCTTTTTTTAATATTCTATAGTGTTATTTCAAAAAATAGCAAAATTTAAGGAAATACATAAAACAAGCAATATATTATTATGCGCCACATGCTGCGTGAAATAAACGGTTGGTTCAAGAGTTCCGCGGGCGCTTTAAATCGTAACAATGTACGCTTTACATTGCGTTTGCGTGACAATGAGAAAAAATAAAACGCAAATTTTGAAATTTCCCACAAAAAAAATAGAATTGCAATCACGACTAGAACGTAAAAATGGCATGTTTTTTTAATTTTTCGGCTGAATAAACAAATTATTTGCCTATGTTATGGGTGTTAATTAACGGCACTAATACAGAGAAACACAAACTTCAATGCTCATCACACAAATATTTGTCTCTGTCTGAAACTGAACCCCAGCCACATCGATTCGTAATTATATTTCGTAATAATGATAAACACTCGACCATCGCAGCGGTCATGATAGATAAGCAAATGGTTAATAAAAAATTATAGTTTTGTCAATAGCTCATAATTGCTTTATTATGCACTACCAAAGGTATTCTCGCTGTATTACCGAAGGTAAACTGTGAGAAAATTGTTAATAGCATTAAAACTGAATTCGTATAGACGCTGGGTCATCTACGACTGTTGCCGACATCGCCCGAATGATAAAACTTTTTGAGCGATCAACTTCACACGGTGTTTCCAAGGATAAAGCTCCGTGAGGATTTAAAAAAAGTATTATCACGCTTGTTCCTTTGTCTTCGATTTGTCGATCCGTTTTCCCGTCATTAAAGACATTAATATAGCGCCTAGCCGCGTAGCACCTAGCGGCCAGGTGCTGTGCGGAGTAAACGAAGTCCGCGCGAACGAAGTTGCGAGCAACAGCTAGTTTAATAATAATAATATTCACGGGACAAATTACACTTATTGATCTAACCTCAAAGTAAGCAAATTATTTGCTTGTGTTATGGGTGTTAGTCAACAATGCTAATACATAGAAATCCATATATAAATACTTTTACAAACATAATAAACACCCAAACCCGGAAATACAAACATTTATGCTCATCACACAAATGCTTGTCCCCATCGGGGATCGAACCCGAGCCCCGTTGATTGCGTAGTCAGAGTCGATAACCACCCGATCAACGGGGCAGTATATTATCTTGTATTTTATATGAACATAGAGTGTGTAATGTTTATTTATTGTATTTCTAATGCATGATAATATTAAAAAATATTGGATTCTGCAGCTCTCATTCATGTAAACTTCAAGTGCGCTAAATATGAAATTTCTCCACTCCATCAATTGTCTTGAAAAGAGGTACGAAATTTTTACTTCACGTATTAATATCTAGACTTCGAATATATAAACCTCAACATATCTATGTATATAGATAACTAAATAATGTCTATAATTATAATGAATTTGATACGTAATTAAGAAGTAGTTGTTTTGCTTGTATTATTGTATTAAGAACAAAATTTAAAGCAATTTTAGTTTTTTTTTATATCATAAGATAGCAAACAAGCAGATGGGTCTCCTGATGGAAAGAGTCAACCATCGCCTATAGACACCAAAGATGTTAATGGTGCGTTGCTATATTGTGGCGAGGTCTAATGCCATATGCATAAGTTTACCGGCTACCTTACCCTCCAAACCGGAACACGACAGCAACAAGTACTGACGCTATTGCGGCAGGAATAGGAAAGGCGGTGGTACCTGACCCGGGCGAGACAATGCAGAACTCTACCACCTAGTAGCCACTATGGTAGTGACTCGCACAGCCAATCGGTCGCCTTTTACGACCTGCCTGGCGGAACGGCAGTTAGTCTATTCTTCAAAGGAGCCCGGAACCAACACGGGGACGTGGTTTATCATAAATTAATTTACGTCTAGTGAACCGGGCGGTTGTTAGCTATAAAAAGTTGAAATACTAGCGTGCGATGAAGTTCACATTTAAGTGGTGGTTCAGTTTCTCACGCACGTAATTATTAAGCAATTAGATATGCTATTGAGATTCCGTGAACAATTATTACTATAATTGAAATAATTGAAATGTACATATATATCGGATTTCAAACAGTGTAGACGTCAGTTTTCGTATTTAAGCAGATTCATTGTTCCGGGCACCATGTTAGTAAGTGCTTCTTTTGAAGTACAGACCATTTGCTATTCTATCAGGCAGATTGTAAAAGGCGAAGGATTGACTATACGTGTCACTACCTTCGTCATTACACAACATATCGCCGGAGTTCGGTACCACCATGAAATATGAAAAAACTAGCAACTTGTTAATTATAAGCAAAAGTTTGAAGTATCGCTACTGTCGTGATGAAGAATAGATGACCAAAGACGGTGAAGGTAGAAGAAAGAAAATATTTTTCAAATTTCGTCCAAACAATTTTTGGCCTGCTATAAAAATGTCGGCTTTTAAAAATCTGTATCGAATTCCACCAAATATGTTCAAATTAAAAATTTCAAAAAAAGTATTTTTTAAATAATTTCTTCAAATAAATTGTTGGTATTATACAACTATTTTTGCTTTTGAAAACTGTATCAAAAGCCATCAAATATTATCAAATAGAACGAAGTATTTCAAAAATGATTTTTTCCGAAAAATAGCGGAAAGTTGTCGTTATTGTCATTCTGCGCATTTTTCTTGGTTTTTTGAAGTTGCTCTAAATCTACTAGCTTTGATAATGACTTATTAGAAGAGCCTTGAAAAGTATTAAAACCAGGCTACAACTATTTTATTTATTTAAAGTATGTGTTTTCAGACCATTATCATTTTTCTTTTGATATTTTGCTAAGTAAGATTTAAGTTGAATCTTATATATAAAATTCTCGTGTCACAATGTTAGATATCGTTTCGGAGGAGCAAAACGACTTGACCGATTTCTATGAAATTTTATATGCATATTTAGTAGATCTGAGAACCGGCTTCTATCTATTTTTCATACCCCTAAGTGGTAAGGGCTGTCCACCCCTAACATTTTTTTAATTTTTCGAACTTTTTTTATAACGTGGCATTAAAAATACACACACCCTCTCAATTTTTTTACTCCTAAATTTTTACCCTTCTACCACTAACCCCTATTTTTTAGTTCAATAATTTATATGGTAAAACAACGTATGCCTGGTCAGCTAGTAATAATATAAAAATAACTACCGATAGAGACGTTTTTCCCCTACATATCGTGTTCTAACTGATCAGCGCAGATTTGCCCAAATGTAGAGCAGCAGGCCATTAATATAATAAGGGATTAATGATTACTATTATAGGAACAAAGCATAAGTTAAATTACTAAGGTGATGTGAAACGATGTCTTAACATAGTGAGTTACGTGATTTTTTTTTTTGTGAAAATATTTCGTAACGAAATATAATTAAATGTTAAATATCTAATTGTAAGAGGTACAATTTTTGTGCTTTAAGTCTTTTTTATGAAGACAATATCTATATCTATACATATAATAAAATCGTAGGAAAGTCAAAACTGCACATTGAATATTTTTTTAAAAGAATAATTGGGGCGTGATCTACAATCGATATCGAAGCCAAAAATATAGTTTTTAGAATTGTGTTTGTTTGTATGAATATTACTAATAGGACGGGTCCACATATAGGCTACATATTATTACGCTATCACCTACGGGGGAGGGGCAGTGCGGAGTAAACGAACTCCGCGCGGACGAAGTCGCTGGAAGCAGCTAGTAACAAAATAAAATACAGACTACAATGTGTCCTGAATATTGGAGCTGTTCCAGAGGTTTATTGTGAAGTATTTTAATTTTTTGTAACAGCTGTTAAAATACGCTATAATAAACATATGACGGCAACGTTGTGTAATTTCTACAGTAAATATTTTATACTGTACTTGCTGTTTCTCGTGATGTGTAATACATTATTTTCTTTTAGAATAGAATAGAATATTTTTATTTACATGAAAATGGCGTTTGAAAATGTCATGCCATTTTTGGCTTCGATATCGATTGTAGATCACGCCCCAAGTATTCTTTTAAAAAAATATTCAATGTACAGTTTTGACTTTCCTACGATTTTATTATATGTATAGACTAGCAGCCCGCCCCGGCTTCGCACGGGAAAAAATGATTAAAATCGATCCAGTAGTTTTAATTTATTCATTACTGCCCGTGGCCCGCACGCGTTAAATTTGGAGTAAAACAATTCCCCTTTCCCTATACTATGAAGATTTCCTGCTATCTTTGAAATATCTAAATTCATATAGATACTACATTTTTAGTTTTTACATATTTACCTATTTCTTTTATTTTTACTATTAATATATTATAGAATGTCTTTATACACAACGTGTACAGCTTTCTTGCCATTAGACAATACGAACATGTTTTCTTTAGAGGTTACTCCTGAAAGAGCGATATATAGTTGGCCATGTGAAAAACAGTCAACGCTCAAATCTAAGCCTGCAACGTTGAAGTTTGACCCTGCGATTTATTAAGGCAAGGCATCGGAGCAAACGGGAAAAATGGTTGACCCTACCTTGAAATTTCTCACTAAATTAAGGTATTTTATGCTCAAAAGAGTAAAAACTATAAGCATCGATTTTTCAGTTCAAACATCTATTTTGTTAAAAATGGCAGTATTATTAATTTTATTTTATATAAGCTGTATATTTGAAAACGATGATGGCATTCAACTCAATTTTTGAGATCTAAAATATTGTTTTAGCTAAATAATCGATAGATTGAAAAATTTCGATGCTATGTCAAAAAACATTCTTTTTTAATTTTCTTCCTTTATAAATCCCAAACAAATTGACCGATTTTGATTAAATTAACGGTATTTGACGCAGTTTTTAAAGAACAAAAGCTGATAATATTTTTAGGTCAATCGGTAAATTAACTTGAAAATTATTCAAAAAAAAATTAAGTAAGTTTGCTAAAAACAACGTAATTTTAATATTTAAAAAGCTATAAGTTTTGAGAATTAAATTCGATTTTGATTTTTGAAACGGCATTTGACGTAGTTTTTTTAGTACTAATATATCGTAGAAAACCAAAAAATTATTGGTTGAAAAATTTCGAAGCTACGTCGAAAAAACACCTTTTTCAAAATTTTTCGTCAACGATTAATCCCTAACGGATAAACAGATTTTTATGCAATTTATGTATTAGACGTAGTTTTTTGAGGAATAGAACTGATTAGTTTTTGTACTCAATCGGTACATAAATCTGGAAGTTATATTAGAAAAATACTATTTCGTCAACATTTTTTTGGTGTTTTTTTTAAAAATTCTCAAAATCTCCTTTACCGAATCGGTTCAAATTTTCAGTAAATATAAGCTGAGCGGAATCCAATCGAATGCCATCAACCGCGTTTTGATCGGTCTAGCCGTTAAAAAGTTATGAGATGTTTACATAAACACATACACACACACACACATACATACATATACAGACATACTGACGTCATCGTGAAAATAGTCAGAAAAGATTCCTAGGACCTCAAAACATGGACATCTGGTGAAAACTTGATTTTCGAAAATCGGGGTAAAATCAGTAACTTCTTATCTACATACGTAGTTTTTTACATTAATTGTTAAATAACAATTTTACAAAAATTATACGATATACCTGAAGATATTATCTAAGGAATGTGTTTACTTATTACATTATAGAATGTACTTTACTTGATCATATAAAATTCCGAAAACAGGCTGAAAAAATCTCTAAAACAAATAATTTGCTAGTACTATTTCTAATCTTCGACATGATTTTTATATGGTGATATTTAGCTTAAAAAAAGAATGTACTAAATTTTGGTTTTTAGCTATATTTATTTATCAGAAAATTAACACGTTTCCCAGCGGTTTAACAGAACATACCGTGCGCGTGCCGCCACACGCCCTGTAAATCCGGAACCGCTATGCCCCTGCATTTTAAATCTGTAATATCTTCGAAAATATTCATTTAAATTATATGCTATAAACGGCCATATTGATCTATATTAAATCAGCAATATCTTAAAGTTATTTAATTGGATAAGGATTAGTGCTGTATTGCTTAAAATTGTTTCGAAAGAAAGCGATTATTTCTCGTAAAAAGTAAATGACAAAAAATGCTATTGTGGGTTATCCATAAGAGATAGACATATACCATCGCGGAGTTTTCTGTAGACCTTTTCAAGGTGTACAAACTCAGTACATTATTTTGATAAATCTCGTAGGGTTTAGCCTGCGTTTGCAATGTAAGCGAAAAAAAATATAATTATTTACGACATGACATCAGAAAACTCAAAAATTTCAGTATTTCTCTACTATATATTGAATGTTATTATACATATAAACCTTCCTCTTTAATCACTCTATCTACTAAAAAAACCGTATCATAATCCGTTGCGAAGTTTTAAAGATTTAAGCATACATAGGGGCATAGGGACAGACAGAGAAAGCGACTTTGTTTTATACTATGTAATGATATAGATATTGTCTTCATAAAAAAGACTTAAAGCAAAAAAATTGTACCTCTTACAACAATTACGCGAACGGAGGAGTAGGGAATTGGTAACATTATAGTTTACGTGTTGAAGAGTGTGAAAAGCAAATATTTTATATAGGTACCTAATATGCTTTAGAAAGACATTAAATGAATAAAAATAGACATAACACTACATAAAACATAGTATCATTCGAGATACATCCATATACACATGTATAATATTTTGTTAATGACTAAATTTTTTTGTCAAATTCAGAAGAAAATTTATAGTTTAGTCCCTATGTAGTCGAATTTCGACTACAGGGCGATCGCTATTAAGCATAAAATAGTATCTTATTTTGCAGATAACTAGTTTAACTAAAAAAATGAATGCCGCGAGTAAACTAACATGTCATCCATATAGTTTTTCATAAAATCTTCATATCAATTTAAAACCCTTAAAAAGATTGGATTTTGAAAAAAAAGCTAGCCTATGTTAGAATCCAGATCTTAAGCCGGAAAGCGTACCAGACAGACAAACTTTTGCGTTTAAAATATAAAGTATGAATCTTCACGTCTTTCCCTTGCAATGTAGATAGTGTGAACCAACTGTCAACAGATATGTACCAGATATGTATAATGAAGCAGTCGGCAAATAAATATATAATTATTTAATAATATCACGTACAGCTACGAATATAAAAAATACAATATCAACGAACCGGTGTATGGGTGTATTTCGTAACGCTCATTACAATAAAAACATGATTATCTGCGAACTTGACTGCGCCGCATGGACGCTTACGGCGCTCTGATTCACATGGCATGACTCATTCGACGTACTACGCTGCGACCGATTTTTTTTATTATATTCAAATGCACTAAATTCTGTTTTACAAAACAAATTTGGGTAACTTTATATCTGCCAATCGGTTTTTAACGAGATCTTTAGGCTAGTAAAACAATTTTTATTTCCTTTCACACATTAGCTACACAAATTATACTCTACAATTTTCATAGTCAGCACTCGATAAAACTCTAGTTTTATTTTATTACTAGCTGTTGCCAGTTGTTGACTTCGTCCGCGTGGACTTCGTTTACTCCGCACAGCACCTGGCCGCTAGGTGATAGCGTGATAATATGTAGCCTATATGTTGACCCGACCTCATAGTAATATTCATGCAAAATTTGAAGTAAATCCATGCAGTAATTTTTGACTTTACCCCGGACATACATACAGACAAACAGACAAACAGACAAACAGACAGACAGACAGACAGACAGACAGACAGACAGACGGATGGACGGACGGGCGGACGGACGGACGGACGGGCGGACGGACGGACGGACGGACGGACGGACGGACAGACAGACAGACAGACAGACAGACAAACAGATAAAAATTCTAAAAACTATATTTTTGGCTTCGATATCGATTATAGATCACGCCCTAAGTATTATTTTAAAGAAGTATTCAATGTACAGTTTTGACTTTCCTACGATTTTATTATATGTGTAGATAATTAAATTTTATAATATCTTACTAACGTGGTGTGCAATTAACAAAAAAATCATATAATGCAAATTTTGCATTTTCCACAAAAAATGCTATTATTACTAAAACTTAAAAATGGTACGTTTGTGTGGGATGATGCAGTGATGGGAGCGTTTGGTCATATGTACGGCGATAGATTCTCTTTCCAATGCTATAAATATTTATGTGCTCTGTGCAATGAACTCTCACACATATTAAAAATTAAAAGTTCTATGCCTCTTAAAAACTCCCATTACTACATTACTATAAACTGGTAGAGTTTTTATATATTCATTTATTTTATTTAATACTTCATTGTACACATAGAAGCAAAATAACATTTTATTTCTTGAAAACTCCACAAAAAGCGAGCTTAACTCTGTAAGAAATTTCTTCCAGTAAACCCAAAACGATTGGCCATACGTGTCACTACCATCGTGACTACTAGGTGGTAGAGTTCTGCAACGTCTCACCCGGGTATTTGGTACCACCGTCTTACCTATTCCTGCCGCAATAGCGTCTTTGATTGCGTTATTGTTATGTTTCGGTTTTGAGTGTAAGATAGTCGGTAGACATCTCGCTACACGGATGTTATCTTTGGTGTCTGCAAGCGATGGTTCCTCTTTCCATCAGGAGAGTCATCTGCTTGTTTGCTATCTCATAAAACAAAGAAAAGTGTTAATCAGAAAGCTTTGCTGTCGAAACTTCGTTCAAAAATGCACTTGTTTTCGTCGCATAAATCCCTTAAACAATGTCAACTTGCTTTTAAAGAACATGTGTAGACTCTATGCAGTTACTTACAATTGGTGTTTGGTATTTCACTATTGTTATATTCTTCCCATCATTAAAAATATCATTAGCTGCGTGACCATCGTTACCGTACTATTTCATTAAAATTTATGCGCAATAAAACTGCAATCGGGTTTTTTAACCAACGAAATAACGGAGGTTATCAGTTTGACGTGCATGTGTGTATTGTTTGAAATGGTTTTAAGCGTTCAAGCACGTGTATTATAGGGTTCTTAGGCGTTTCGCACCGCGAGTGGTTCGGACCGCGGTGTGAATTGGCCATGAGCATTCACAGGTTATACAATTAGCTTAATGATAGAAGTATAATTATTTTACCATTGATCCCGATCTGTGATGATAATACGCCACTACTAAGTACCAGCTACTAGGTATTCCTTGCCGCTAGCGAGATCTTCACGAACCTGTTATGACGTGGTGAGCCAGAATGCCTACAGATGTTAAATAACGGATAATAATTATTTCTTTAGCGTTATTATATTTATGTATATACATCCATGCATACATACATACATATACTAAATAAAAATTAGCTAGGTATGTGTGATATATTCTATAATTAAAAATACACATAATACATTGATGCAAACACATGCACACACACACACACACTCACACACAAGTATATACTTTTTTATGTTTAAAATTAGGTACTAGTTTATTGTTAGATTTATGTTCATTTTTTTATCTGTAGTATTTTATTAAGAATTGTTTAAAAAATGTTAATCCGTAATTGGCCTTCTGTTGAAGTATTCCATATTGGGCACCCGCTTAAATGGCACCCGAGGTATTCCACATACGGCACCTCTCGATATTTTTGGCAGGTGCCATTAGTGGAATATTTTATTATTTTGAGTTTTATTCCCCAAATGGCACCTACGGATCAGTAAACACTAGTGTTGGGACATACTTAAGAAATGAAAATTAAACAAATCGATTAAAATCAATACAAACTATAATAACATGATAAAAATATAGCTTCTTTATGTTTTTAATCATTTTATTACCACTGTCAGTTTCTTTATTTCGTCTCCATTTAATAAACAGAGATTAAACGATGCAGCTCACCGCAGGCGCGAGATATTGCTGCGCTAAAAAATGCATTCCATTTGCGTTCCTACTTGCATACGAAGGATTACGAATTTGTCCAAAAAGTTCCGATAAAAAATAAAAATTATTCTAGACGACGCATAGCTAGGTAATATGGTAAAGTATTTTATATTTTTGAATTCTATTGTATCTTAGGACTGATTTTACATTGCATGTGATTAAGAAAACTGATTGTGATATTAAAATGATTAAGAACAAAAGAAATTATTTTTTTATCATGTTATAAAAGTATGTATTGATTGTAATCGATTTGTTTAATTTTCATTTCCTAAGAATGTCCCAACACTAGTACCTACTGATCCGTAGGTGCCATTTAGGGAATAAAATTTAAGATAATAAAATATTCCACTAATGGCACCTGCCAAAAATATCGAGAGGTGCCGTATGTGGAATACCTCAGGTGCCATTGTCTCAGGTGCCATTTAAGTGGGTGCCCAATATGGAATATTTCTTTCTGTTTAGTAAAAAAGATTAAGTTACAAGTTGCATATGGGCTGCGTATTTTGTGTATCTTCACGCCCGTATCCCCGAAAGGGTAGGCAGAGGTACAACAAGTGGACCCACGATTAGCCGAAGATACTTGGTCCCACTATGTAATAGGTGGCAAGCCTATCGCCAACCGGACACTTTCCAATCCCGGGCAATGTTGTTTTTATCAGAAAACTGAAAAAACACATTTCTGAATTGCCCGACCCAGGAATCGAACCCGGGACCTCTGTGATCAACTCCGAGACCGGACCATTACACCACAGAATAAATAAAAATAAAAAAATAAAATAAAATACATACATTTTGTGACTGTTACATAGATTTAGATTTGGATTATATAGATAGATTTGAACAAATCGTTGACAACATTTTGAGTAAAATAAATCATCGTTTCCTCTTGCATGTAATAATAATTATGTAAAACAAAGACATTTCTACTGTGTTTCTACTATGGAAATTATTGTTAAATTAGGTTAATTGGTATGTTGTTAAAATTAATTAATGTTTAACAGTTATTTATTTATGTTATATTATATCAGCAGTAGCCTATATATAATATGTATTAGAAGCAGCAAAAACGCGTCGAGTTAGCGATAAAAAAAGTCCTCTGGAGTAGTTTTATGATTTTTAACAGTTATTACTATCATAAATCAAGGTAGCTCAAATATTTTTATTAACATGCATGATGCATAAAATTTTAACAGTATTTGCTAATATAAATAACAGTTGTTAATTGCTAAAAAAATGTAGTACGAAATTTAATATGTTAACTGTTATATTATCCATGCCTAGTTTCTACTGTGATTCCTAACCATGAATCACAGTAGAAACTGTAGTATTAGGTAACTAGGTAAAGTTGGAGCTAGCATACGTATTAATTACTTGAAAAAAAATGTCCGACTATGCCAAAAGCAAAATACATATTTGACATTTTGCCTAAGAATTATATAAGGCGTTAATATTTTTACAACGTTTTATTCAACACATTCAAGGGTTAATTTAATGTTTATGTTTGGATCCGGATCTTCAACTAGAAATCTACATTCCAAAATTCATTAAAGTCAGTTCAGCGGTTTAGCCGTGAAAGCGTAACAGACATACATACATACTATGATATTTGTATCGATAATCGATATGAATAATTAACAAAAATATGTACTTTACAAAATGAACATTTTAGATTTTTCAACATATCTGATACTTATCACACAACTGGTTATATATTTTTGCATTTATTATTTTCTTTATATTTACTGTAACAAAATCATTACATAATTATTACATTAGAATTGGTAAAACTAATAAACGCATTAATTAAAGGTACTTAAAAGTGGCCAAAAACAGCGTCAGATAATCAACCTTTGACTCTGCGATAGTTGAATCAAAGGCGAGCGGAGTGTAATCAGTGAGATCATATCCCAATTCATCACTCGCTGTTCAGTAGAGTCAGTTAAGACCCTCCTGATGGCATCGATGATTGGTCGGACTAAAAATATATCAAGCTAAAAAATTATAACACTACCGTGATTTAAAGTACACGTGGCGACATCTAGTGATACATTTAGAAACATACTACAGTTGTAGCACAGTATAGAATAGATCACTGTAGTATTGTTGTGTGACAAATGTGCTACCAAGTTTCTAGATGGTGTTGGGTTCAAATTGCATAAATAATCTTGTGAAACAAAAAATTGCTTGAGTGTATAAAGTGCATTTCTGATCAATTTTGCAGATGTTAAATATGTAAAAATTCTTATATTCATAATTATAAATACGTAACTAGTCATATTAACTAAGAAATTATTTAAAACTATTAAAACTAAATTATTTTTGTGTTATAGCACTCACCCCGTGCTTAAGAATCTAGAAAAACCTTAAAAACAGCAAAGAATAATATTTATGTTGTTATATATATATATATATATATATATATATATATATATATATATATATATATATATATATATATATATATATATATATATATATATATATATATATATATATAAATATATATATATATATATATATATATATATATATATATATATACATATATATATATATATTATTTTTAAATTATTATTTAGTTATTTATAATAAATATTATTGTTTTAATTACTAGTTGTTTATATTCATTAATTATTATTTCATAATTGCTTAATTATACTCATTATACCTTATCTAGTTACACTAATTATAACTTAGGTATTCATGATTATTACCATATCATTTATAATTTTCTTGCAATTAATTTCTCTTCTATTATTTTTAATTATTATTCCTAGTTATTTATCATTATTATCACCTACCTAATTTTTCATAATTAATTAAACATAATAAATTAAACATAATTATAGGAGGGGATTTCAACATAAATATCCTGGAAAAAAACTTAAAATCAAATGAACTATTGAATCTAATGTTAGAACATAACTTTACACAACAAATAAAAGAACCGACTCGAATAACTCACACTACAACCTCTTGCCTTGTCCTTTTTTTTACCAACTTTAATAATAAAAAAATCTCTACAACTGTCGAAAACTTGGGTTTTTTCGATGATTGTGAAACAATAATATGCATACCTATGTCGCAACTCAATAAAAGAACAACATGGTATACTAAAGAAGATTATATAATTATAACAATACGCTAAATTTTCGATAAAAGTTGATGGAAATAAATTGGAGTAATATAATAAAACTAGATAATAGTGTAAATGAAAACTACAATGCCTTTAATAAAACGTTAAAAAGTATTTTAAATCAATGTGTACCGATTAAAAAAATATAATTAAACACAAACAAAAAAAACATTGGCTTACAACGGGCATAAAACTTTGTTGTAAGAGTAAAAGGTTGCTAAAAATATTAACTAATAAAACTAAAAATCAAATCCTCATACAACATTATAAAACATATTCTAAAACGTTAAAAAAAGTAGTCTCTGTGGAGAAAAAGTTATATTATAAACATAAACTTAAAAAAGTCAAATAATAAAATAAAAACTATGTGGAGTATTATAAATGAGCGCACAAATAAGACATCAAAGTATCAAAAATCCAACATAAAACTAAAATTTCAAAATAAATTGATTGAAGACCCAAAACATATAGCTGATTTCTTCAATGACTTCTTCGCGTCTATTGGAGAAAATGCCACCCGAACTATAAGAAGTATTCCGCAAGGAAACACTCCTGTGCCTCGCTCCACTAAAAGTACTATGTTCCTTGCCACTGCTGACTATCGCGAAATAAAAGCCACGGTATAGACGAACTACTGCCATTTCTATTAAAACAATGCGCCAACGAATTAACTCACCCATTTCTCTTATCAGTCAATCAATCTTTTGAAGAAGGTGTCTTTCCTGAGCCCTTAAAAAGAGCGATAATAAAACCTGTACATAAAAAAAACTCTAAAACTGACCCTAGTAACTATCGTCCAATAGCCCTACTCCCAACAGCTTCAAAAATATTTGAGAAAGCTATGTGCAACTGCGTATATGTTTTCTGCGAAAAATATAAAATATTTGACGAAAACCAAAACGGATTCCGGAAAAACAGATCTACGACTTTAACTGTTTACAAATTCATTCAAGAAGCCCTAAGTATAATAAATAAAAAACAATACGCTGTTGGTATGCTCTTAGACATGAGCAAAGCATACGATAAAATACAATATAAAATATTATTAAATAAATTAGAAGGTATAGGAATCCGCGGTAAGGCTCACGAATGGTTTAGCTCTTATTTAAAAAATAGAGAACACCAAGTGGAACTTGAACATCGCAGCTGCAACACTAGGGAAATAGAAAGAATCCGATCTAGTACAAAAATAATTAATGCTTCAATCCCACAAGGCAGCGTCATCGGATGTCTGCTATTTCTTATCTACATCAATCTACGAAACCATTAGGATTAGTACACAAAAAGAGAAGACAAACTGTCAGACAAAAAATTACGACATAAAAATAGACTAAATTTGCCAACTCCCCGTTTAAAACTTTTCACTTCGAGTACTTATGTAATGTCAATAAAAAATTATAATAAATTACCCGAACTAATAAAAAATGAATCGAAATTTAATCAATTTGTAATAAAATTAAAAAATCTATTAATAAATAAATGTTATTATGACATAAATGAATATTTGAGTGATAAATTTATATAAAATTATAAATGTAAATGATAAATCTAATTCAATTCTAATTAAACATTTCTTATAAATAATTACATTTATTATAATGATAATTAAATAAGATATATAAGTATACTCCTCTTTTCTACCTTGCCATTGCTATACCCGACAGGGTCTACGATGATCTAAGCATTATTTTAATCTAACATCTTGTAAACATTGTGGAATGCAAATAAATAAATAATTTATTTATGAAACTTTCGTTAAACTTATTAACTTAATAAGTAATTAAAACTCCCACACTTCATCTGTAGAAATGACCACGAAACCGGTTGGTGTAAATGTAATAAAAACAATGTAAAACAGTAAAGTGTTTGTGAAATAATACAAATTAACTTGAAGTTTTACCAAGTGCCAACGATATTCAATGTTTAAAGTGTAGGAAGGAACCCCAAATAATTTCTAAAATAAAAGTAGTCTAAGTTACTCCTTATACAACCAAATATATTAGAGAAATATTCATTAAAATTGTTTTTTTTTTTACATATCATAAGATAGCAAACAAGCAGATGGGTCTCCTGATGGAAAGAGTCAACCATCGCCTATAGACACCAAAGATGTTAATGGTGCGTTGCTATCTTGTGACGAGGTCTAATGCCACATGCATAAGTTTACCGGCTACCTTACCCTCCAAACCGAAACACGACAGTGACAAGCACTGACTCTATTGCTACAGGAATAGGTAAGGCGGTGGTACCAGACCCGAGCGAGACAATGCAGAACTCTATCACCTAGTAGCCACGATGGTAGTGACTCGTATAGCCTGGCAGAACGGCAGTTGGCCTATTCTTCAAAGGAGCTCAGGACCAACACGGAGGTAACGTATATACGTATAAGTACGAGTCACTACCATCGTGACTACTAGATGATAGAGTTCTGCGTCGGCTCGACCGGGTCTGGTACCACCGCCTTACCTATTGCTGCCGCAATAGCGTCAGTGCTTGTCGCTGTCGTGTTCCGGTTTGGAGGGTAAGGTAGCCGGTAAACTTATGCATGTGGCATTAGACCTCGCCATAAGATAGCAACACACCATTAACATATTTGGTGTCTATGGGCGATAGTTGACTTTTTCCATCAGGAAACCCATTCGCTTGTTTGCTAACTTATGATATAAAAAATGGGACTAATTCTATCATGTACAATTTTTGGGCAACTAACCGTTTACCGCTAAAAAGAATTTTTTTTTTCAGTTTTGCAACATTTTTTATTGATGCTCCGTTTTTATTGGTCATAGAATGGTGTTATATTCTATAACATTTTTCAACAAATGGAATAACCAACACAAAAAGAATTTTTCAAATCGGACCAGTAGAATTCGAGATAAGTGCGTTTAACTATAAAACAATCTTATCAGCTTTATAATAAATAAAACAAATAATAAAGAAATTGAGAAAATAAGAGTAAATAACTCAGTTTATACAAATACTCAAACAATATGTGAACTATTTAATGATTTTTTTATAAACCAGGCAAAAACAAGTAATAACAATCATACACTCACAAATATTCCAAAATCACATATATTCTCCAATAGTAATAAAACTATGTTTTTAAGACCAGTAGATGAGCATGAAATATTTAGAATCATACATTCTCTAAAAACACTAGTGCAACTGGTTATGATAATATTAGTACAAAATTACTCAAATATGTTGCTCCAGTAATATCAAAACCACTCAGCCATATTGTTAATTTGTCATTTTTAGAAGGGAACTTCCAGGAACGACTAAAAAAATCTATTGTAAGACCATTGTTTAAAAAAGGAGATAAGCTTGATTTGAATAATTATAGGCCTATTACATTAATTCCAGTTTTCTCAAAAATTTTTGAAAAAGCTATGTATGAAAGACTTTATAATTATTTACTGGAATTTAAATTACTAAAAAATAATCAATATGGATTTAGGAAAGGTAGATCTACAACCTTAGCATGTTTTGAGTTAGTAAAAAGTATTACGGAATGCCTGAATACAAAAATGTATCCACTTTGTGTATTTTTAGATATGAGTAAGGCATTTGATTTTGTTTCACATAGAATTCTGTTGACAAAGCTTGAAAAGTATGGGATCAGAGGAAAATCATTAGAGTGGATACAAAGTTATTTAGATAAAAGGAAACATTGTGTTGAAATTTCAACCGACTTGGTTCAAATTTTCAGGAAGTCTCAGTTGAGCAGAATCCAATCGAATTCTATCCGTTCAAAATTCCAACCACGTTTCGATTGATCCAGCCGTTCAAAAGTTATGCGATGTTTATACACACATACACACACACACACATACACACACACATATATACATACAGACATACTGACGTCATCTCGCGAAAATAGTCGGAAGATTCCTAGGACCTCAAAACGTGGAGATCCGATGAAAACTTGATTTACGAAAATCGGGGCAAATTCAGTAACTTTCTAGCTACTTACCACTACGTACTACGTAGCGGGAGGTTCAAAATACATATTATAACGATAAAATGTTATTAATATCATTTTTTATATCGTCAATTAAATGTGACATGGTACTCTCTGTCGTCTACCGCGTGAGGGATTTGGTATGAAGATATGTATGTATGATATGTATTGTTAATTTTTTAAATGCCCGAACAGATTATTGTTATTTAATATATTATAATAATTACACTGTTTTACTAAAGAATTAGGTTTTCGTTATTAAATTGTTATCTAATTTCACACCACAGTATAAAATTACGACACTTATATCAGCGCCATCTATGTCGAGGCCCGCGCAATTTAGACAGATGACGAATTTGCTTTGCGCATAACAAAATATTTAGTAATATTATGTGCGTATACCTAGACATGTGCGTGTTAAGTATTATAAAGATAACCAATTAACTTATGAGTAATAAGCAACTTTTAATTGCATTCCTATTTTATTGAACTTAAATAAAACTTAAACCTATTTCTTGAATAACTTAAAGAATTTTCAAGAGGTATAATTTAAGTTTGAATCCAGATCGCGTGTACATAGTTCTTATATTATTAGACCCGTGTTTCATATGTATAATGTTGTTTTAAAATTGTGTTTTTTTCAGTGCTTAAATGTTTTTGCTGTCACGTAGTACGTAGTTACCTTTAAAACTCTTGAGAGATAATTTATCAGATAGGGTTTAAAAGGTAAAATTTGGAACTCATCTTAGCTCTGATAGATAGCGCTTGGTTCGAGTTTACCACAAGGCAGTGTCATTGGCCCAACGCTTTTTGTCATTTATATGAATGACTTAAGTTCGATATCAATTCCAAATAGTCAAACTTGTTCTTTTGCCGATGATACAGCGATAATATTTCCAAAAAACTTGATCAGTAACTATTACTATGCACAAAGAGGATTCCAATCTATCTTAAATAGGCTGCAAGATAATCATTTATCCATGAAGGTTAAAAAAATAAGAAGTATTTCTTTCTCAATCCAGACATGTACTATTCAAAACATGCATATCAAAACTCACCACATTAATACAGATAAATGTATCTATTTTAAGTTTAGATGAACTGTTTGTCCATTTAATAATAAATTTAAAAGCAAAATTACTACGGAACTGAAACCAAGATAAACACTACCCTACATGTTGCTCCAGACTCTAGCTATCACCGTGCTAAATTTCATTAATTTATGTCGCGATATTATAATTATTTATCTCGTACACACTATATTATACACGTTTTAACGCATCTCAGCCGGACTGCGGTCCCCAGGTAGTACACCTTGCCTGGTTGGGAAGACCTTCCATTTCCACGATTTTCAGTGACGACATTAACATTTACAGATGACTATTAATGACATGAATGTAGCGGTTAAAGCAACTACAAACGCTACGGTGAAGACTCTCTACTCTATGATATAAAAATAAAACCATGTTTATTTATGGCGTAAATATTTGGTTTCATTCAACTCAAAATTTTATTTTATAAGAAACTAACAAAGCAGTGCATCAACTTTTTTTTATTTACGAAGAGGAGTTCCCTGGGGTTGAACCCGAAAATTTACCAACCATGGCTGAATAAAATTATAACTTAATTTCAGAGTTCCGAAGTCTTCAATAAGCCCTCAGTATGACAGTTTATTTTTTTTCCTATACCTCATAGTTTAGGGTTTCATTATATAGGTTTTTAAAAAATATGCGGATTTATGAAAACAACTTTTAGATAAAGGGATCCATTTGTGAAATATTTCCTTTTACCTTAACTTTTGTTAAAGTCAAGAGTCCTTTGCTAGCTAAACGATTGTTTTTAGGTGTATGAAATAATTTACGGTAGTAGTATACACAATGAAGTTAAAAGGACAACTATCAAAGAAGGCTTTACAAATACAAGGATAAAGTCGACGAACGTACAACTGAATAATACTTGGGAAGATTTTATAGTCAGAGCGAATATATCCGTCATCTTTTTGTGAAATATTACATTTTAGAATTTTAATTTTTATTAGAGTCAAGTGTATCCCCCTGGCAGCTTAACCTATTGTTTTTAGGTATGTGAACAGTAGTAGTGGTATATAATATAATGAAGAAAATAGGAAAACTATAATAATTAATTAGGCCTTACAAATACTTACTATTACTAGTAGTAACTTATACGTATATACTTTACCTTCGTGTTGGTCCTGAGCTCCTTCGAAAAATAGGCTAACTGACGTTCTGCCAGGCTATACGAGTCACTACCATCGTGGCTACTAGGTGATAGAGTTCTGCATTGTCTCGCCCGGGTCTGGTACCACCGCCTTACCTATTCCTGTAGCAATAGCGTCAGTGCTTGTCACTGTCGTGTTCCGGTTTGGAGGGTAAGGTAGCCGGTAAACTTATGCATATGACATTAGACCTCACCGCAAGATAGTAACGCACCATTAACACTTTTGATGTCCATAGGCGATGGTTGACACTTTCCATCAGGAGACCCATCTGCTTGTTTGCTGTCTTATGATATAAAAAAAAAATATTTGGAGTAAATATTATAGTCGGTACGGATATATTCGACATTGTTGTAAACGTTCATAAAGTATCTTCACATCCGTATCCTTGAAGATGAAGGCAGAGGTACAAAAAGTGCACTCACAACTAGCCAAAGCCTATCGCAAACCGGGCATTTTCTAATCCCAGACAACGTTGTTTTTATCAGAAAACTGAAAAAAGGCATTTTTAGATTTCCCGACCCGGGATCTCACGTGGTCAACTTCGACACCGAACCACTAGACCACAGAAGCGATTGGCGTTCATAATATGAATGAAGCACTATTTTCCTTGGACATCTATGAGTCATCTGGGCCGGATGGCATCTATCCGATAGTGCTTAAAACATGTGCTCCGGAGTTGACACCGGTATTGACGCGTCTGTTCCAGCCCTCATACTCACTTGGCGTAGTACCAAAATCATGAAAGACGGCTTTAGTGCACCCTGTACCTAAAAAAAAGGTGAATGCTCGAATCCGTCAAACTATCGGCCGATAGCCATTACCTCCTTGTTCTCCAAAATCATGGAGAAGATAATTAACTGCCCGCTTTTGAACTATTTAGAGGAGCATCAGCTGATTAGTGACCACCGGTACGGTTTCCGTTGCGGTCGATCAGTTGGTGATCTTCTAGTATACCTAACACATCGCTGGGCGCAGGCAGTTGATTCCAAGGGGGTGGCATTGGCTGTTAGTTTAGACATAACAAAGGCATTTGATAGGTTGTGGTACAAAGGGCTTCGGGAACACGTCAATGAAATCGATACAAGCTAGTGTCTGAAATCGAGACTCAGCTCGTCAAAATTTCAGAATGGGGTCAACTCAACTTAGTCCAACTTAGCCCCCAGGAAAACGCAGCTGTGTGCATTCACCGCTAAAAAGTCACTCATTGTAGTATCATCTCGTTTTGTGAACACTCTCCTTACAGCCTCAGCCAATATTGGAATTCTTAGCGTTAACATATCGAACATCGTTCAGTTCTGTGATCATTTGGAAGGAAAGGCTAAACTAGCCTCAAAAAGCTCGGAGTGCTCAATGGAACGAGTCAGCACTTCTTGTCGGATCATCACTTGCAACGTATCACTACTATTGAAACGTTTAAACGATATATCGTATATACGATATTGACAAACATCGACGCTATTGCGGCAGGAACAGATAAAGCGGCGGTACCAAATACCTGAGCGAGACGTTACGGAACTCTACCACCTAGTAGTCATGATAGTAGTAACATGTATTGGTTGTCTTTTAAGACCTACCTGGCAGAATGGCAATTGGTCTATTCTTCAAAGTATCGAGGTCAACAGTCTATAGATAATTCATTCTGCCTAAAACTTACCTACCATGAAGGGAACTACCGTGTTGATACTGCTACTAAAACGACTACTTTATTTTACTAAAGTAAAGTAAAGTATCTTCAGGCCCGTATTCCCGAAAGGGTAGGCAGAGGTACAACAAGTGCACCCACGGTTAGCCGAAGATGCTTGGTCCCACAATGTGATAGGTGGCAAGCCTATCGCCAACCGGCACTTTCCAATCTCAAGCAACATTGTTTTTATCAGAAAACTGAAAAAACACATTTTTAAATTGCGCGATCCAGGAATCGAACCCGGGGCCTCATGTGGTCAACTCCAACACCGAACTACTACACCACAGAGGCGATAATATATTTTACTAATACCTTTTAAATCACAACAGCTTCAAAGCATAAAAGTGGACACTTCTTGGAAGCATTTACTAAATCCGTTTATTTTCGTAGAATATTTTACAAGTACTTTCAACTAACAACTTTTGAAATCCCCAAAGAGGCGTGCGAGCTAAAGTTATTTATAAAGCTTTTAACAAGGTTACTGAACGGCATTGTTAAGCATAGTACAGTTATCCCGTGGGAATGGTGGGTATTGAAAAATATTAGACTGTTATTGCATGAAATTAAAGGAGAGGGGGATTTTTGGGCCCAAATGTAATGGGTTGAAGTATGGTTCAAAAAAATGATACTATCTTTCTATTTCAAAGTTCAAAATATGAGCTTAATCCACTTTCTGAGAAAAAAGAAATCACGAAAATAAATTTGTGGTACTATAATTGTATAATCGATAAAATTATAATCGATTTATGTAAATAATTTTAATCGAAATATAAGCTCGTAAGTATATGTAAAAGTGTATTTTTGATTAATATTTAGTATAATCAACAGTAAGTACCATCATTACTTTACAAACCATTTATAATATAAAAAGAAAAAATATAATCGATGCAATTTATATAATCAATTGATTATGTTACTTCAAACTTAATACGATTTAGTGTCTGTGGATTTAATACGGCTAAAATTGACAATTACAACTGACATCACTGACTGAAGGCTAGCAAGAGTCGCACTCGCAAGTCGCGGACTTCACTCTTCGCTATTTTACGTACCTACCTACAGAGAGGCATCCTTTAATTTGTGTTTTCCAAAAATCTGTGTTTTAGTATTGTGTCAATTTATAAACATGAAGCATAGTTGCCTGTATTACAAGTACCAGTAGTAAACGGTTACAGTGAGTTAAACTATACCATAGTACCGTAACCTTACTTCTAGTGAATATCTTATATCTCTGTTCTCAGATTGCTAAAATCTGTAAAATTTTCAGTATTTATATAACGTTAAACTAGCTATTAATTAACATAATATTCATCTCATTACAAGGGGGCCCAAGTTTGTATGCAACGGTATTAGTCTCCTTTCCTTTATCATTTACTCATGTATTTGGTGTATTCATTCCTAATTTAAAGTCACCTCTGTGGTCTATTGGTCTAGCGTTGACGTTGACCACATGAGGTTCCGGGTTCGATTCCCAGGACGGGAACAAAAAAAAGTGTTTTTTTAGTTTTCTGAGAAACACAAAGTTGCCCGGGATTGTAAGTGCCCGGTTGGCGATAGGCTTGCCTTCTATCACATTGTGGGACCAAGTATCTTCGGCTAGTCGTGGGTGCACTAGTTGTACCTCTGCCTACCCCTTCGGGGATATGGGCGTGAAGATACTTTCATTCCTGATTTTCTTATTATTTTATAGTATAAAAATGAATAAGCATGGTAAGGTAGCCAATAAATATATGCGTGTGGCATTGAAGAAAGAAAGAAGAAAGAAGAAGAAAGAAAATATTTATTTGCAAGAATATGGGTGTTACAAGTTGTTAAAAATAAATTAAGTTACCAACATATTCTACCATTATATGGTGTGCTAATATTTAAAAAAAAATTATCTTTATATAATATTACATTTAAAACCTTCTTTCGATTATTTAGAATTACTTCCGGATCGGAACGCGGCTACATACTGAGAAATCCGGCGGAAGAAACTCAGCGGGCTGGTCTTTTTTCTCTATTTTATGTACTTGTTATAAATGTACAATGATGATTTCATATTACAAAAGTTATTTTTATAATTACAAGTTTCATATTTTGTGCAATTAAATTTTTTATAATTTACAAAATGTTCACTATTTAAAAAATTTTACTAGGTACATTGAAATTTTTTAAGGACAATTCAACAAACTTACATTTCTATCCATTAATATTTAATTTTATCAGCTAAAAATTCTTTAATATCATAATAAGTTTTATCTAACAGCAAATCAAACAACTTTTTGCGAAATTTATTTATAGGTAATGATTTAAGACTATATATGTTTGTATATAATAATAGACATACAATACACATTATTTTTGTAAAAATATTTAATTTTTGATTAGGCAAATATAATTTTTTACTATTACATTAGACCTCGGTACAAGATAGCAGCGCATTATATTTTTGAAAATTTCAGCTTTCTATTGCGGTTTATGAGATACGGCCTGGTGATAGACAGACAGACGGACAGACAGGCAGTGGAGGCTTAGAAATAGGGTTCCGTTTTACCTTTTAGGTACTGAACCCTAAAAAGCAGATACTGAAATTTCCTCATGTTGATCAGCATCTCTATTTGAAAAACAAATATGCCGATCTTTATCCAACCTAGTGTTTCAAGCTGCTACTCCTCGAGCTCACAAATTTGGATTTTCCATCAGAATTTTCCATTGTGTTGGGCCGAGATCTTGAAGGAATCAACTGTTCTTCTGCCAGGCAGGATGTAAGAGGTGAACGATTGGCTATACCTGTCACTTCCATCGTGACTAGTAGATGGTAGAATTCCGCAACGTCTTGCCTGGGTATTTATATACCATCGCCTTACCTATTCCTGCCGCAATAGCATTATGCTTTTCATTGTCGTGTTCCGGTTTGGAGGGTAAGGTAGCTGAATAACAACTGCTTATTTGCTATTTTATGGTATAAAAAACAGAGTATAAACAACAACAAAACTTTGTTTACAATTTTCATCTGTATATAGTGTACAGTGTTTAGAGAACACTATTCTAGGAAAGTTGTATTTTTGTTAACTTCCCGCTACGTATGTAGGTAGATAAGGAAGTTACTGATTTTGCCCCGATTTTCGAAAATCGAGTTTTTAGCAGATCTCCCCGTTTTGAGGTCCTAGGAACCTTTTCCGACTATTTTCACTACAACAACAGTATGTATGTATACATGTGTGTATGTGTATGTAAACATCTCATAACTTTTAGACGGCTTGACCGATCGAAACGCAGTTGATGACATTCAATTGAATTCTGTTCTACTTAGACTTCTGATAAATTTGAACTAATTTGGTCCAAGAAATTTTGAAAATAAACAACCTCAAAAAATCTTTTGGCGAAGCAGCACATTTTTAATATAACTTCCAAATTAGTACATTAATTTGAAAGTTTATAAGAAACGTGGTCAACACTGACACCGGACACTAGACCCCAGAGGCGACCATGAAGTATTAGGTGGAGGTAGCACTCGTGTTAATAAATTGAAACAAATATTTACGTTATATCTCTATCTATGAGGTCTCCCCATCTCTTTTAATACAGCTGTGTTAGAAAGAGAGGGCTAGACCTCAGAAGATGACAGCAGTATTTAAAGTTTGGTTTCAAGTACGTATTAGACCTGCCTCCCTATATATTACAGCTTCATGGAGGCGACTACATATAATGAGTGCTAAATCTACATGAAATGAGTTTCATAAAGATTTTCTGTAATCAGTCCTAGTATTCACATTTTCAACAATCTGTTGGAAGTTCATTTTATTCAAAATTCATCACAATTTAAATCCGGAAACTTTGAAATTGCAAATGACGCTCGTTCCGCCGCACGCGTGGTTTTGTTATCTATTCAAGTGTACAAAGTTTGTAATTAGAATGTACGAGTACAGCTCTGTCGAGAGAAGTAACCTTCATCATTCAAAATGAAACCAAAACTGTACATGCTATAGAATGTTAACCAAACATGATACTCCACTTAGAGTATTGTCTGCTTTAAATTGTGTAAATATTTTTAACCGACTTCACAAAAGACGAGTGTATCAATTCATCTGCGTTAGTCCGGGCTTATTTTGAACAATACACCGAATTCCGTTCTGCCAGGCAGGTTGTTGATCGATTGACTATACGTGTCACTACCATCCTGACTTAGTAGTCTCGGTCGTAGAATTTCACAAAATCTCGCCTGGATATTTGGTACCACCGCCTTACCTATTCTTGTCACAAGAGCGTCAATGATTATTATTGTCCGTGTTTCTGTTTGGGGGGTAAACTAGCCGGTAGAATTATGCACGTGGCATTGTTATCCCGCCACACGGATAGCAACGTATTATTAACAACTTTTGTTTAACACTATAAGCGATGGTGTCTCTTTCCTTCAGGATAGTCGTCAGCTTATTTTCTATCTTGTTATATAAAAAGAATTCAATTCAGCTATAATTTTTTCCACGCTTCATAAATGGAGCGTTGAGGGAGTGCTCTCATTTCATATCAAGGTAAAGCATTTTTCTGGAATTAAAGTAAATCATTTGTAATTATATTTCGCTAATACAATAACATAAGTTCACAGATATAAAGAGCCGCCATTTTATAAACATATTGTAGTACCTTTTCCCCGTGTTGGTCCCGGGCTCCTTTGAAGAATAGGCCAACTGCCGTTCTGCTAGGCAGGTCGTAAAAGGTGACCGATTGGCTATTCCAGTCACTACCATCGTAGCTACTAGGTGGTAGAGTTCTGCATTGTTTCGCCCGGGTCTGGTACCAACGCCTTACTTATTGCTGCCGCAATAGCGTCTGTGCTTGTCACTGTCGTGTTCCGGTTTAGAGGGTAAGTATCCGGTAAACTTATGCATGTGGCATTAGACCTCGCCACAATATAGCAACGCACCATTATCATATTTGGTGTACATAGGCGATGGGTGACTCTTTTCATCAGGAGACCCATCTGCTTGTTTGCTATCTTTTGATATATATAAAAAAATTCAAATGTAATAAATAAAAAAATGATTTGAAAAAGCTTATGGTCTATTCTTCAGAGGAGAAAAGACCAACACGGGGTACTATTATTTAAGTTTTTAGATCTGTCTGCAGTCCTTGTTATTGCCCGTTCTTAACTTTCGACGCAAAAATTATAATAACCCCATAATAGGTTTGACCGCTATGTGTATATATGTCTGTTTGCATGTCTACCTGACGCGTGTGTGCGGTACCTTAGTGCTTAAGCTGTTGATCCGATTTGGACGCAGTTTTTCTAAAGCTGACTTCATACATGCACTATCAAAATTGGTTCAGCTGTTTCTAGGTCATAAGCTCATTATAAATGTTGGAATAATTTAAGTAATTTATATAGGCCTGATCGATAAGGAATTTGGTATATCACCAAAACATTTTCATGTAAAATGCTGCATGACGATAGCAAATGGTCATTGTCAAAAAGTTATCGGATCTCACGTAGAACCAAGCTTCTAACTCTACATGCTCTAACTCTATGAGCCTTAACCTTACAAACTGTACACCTTAAATAAAATTTGCAGTTAATAAAAGTTGTGCGGGTGATATTTTATTTTTATTTTATATTATAAGATAGCAAACAAGCAGATGGGTCTCCTAAAGGAAAGGGTCAACCATCGCCTATAGACACCAAAGGTGTAAATGGTGCGTGGCTATCTTGTGGCGAGGTCTAAAGCTGCATGCACAAGTTTACCGGCTACCTTACCCTCACGAAAGTGACATGTACTGACGTTATTGCGGCAGGAAAAGTTTAGGTGGTTGTACCTTACCCGGGCAAGACAATGCAAAACTCTACCACCTAGTAGTGACTCGTATAGCCAATCGGTCGCATTTTACAACCTGCCTGGCAGAACGGCAGTTGGCCTATTCTTCAAAGGAGCCCGGGACCAACACGGGGAAAACTCTAATATACTAAAAATAACAATTAGTCCGTATATCATTTTTAAGGCCTCTAGCATAAAATAGCGGAAGTCTCGTAACAAATCCGTTATCTAATTTAAAGGTTTGAAGAGTGAATGTTTCAAGTTTTATACTTTTCTTTACGGCTAAAGTCTGGTGTAAAATTTAAGAGATTTTATATTTCATTCTATGCTCGAATTTCGGCCACAAGGCAATGACTAGTTTTTCTAAATCGGTCTACATTTACTTTCAGCTTGTGTTTGAAAATGTAGAAGTGGGAGCCTATTTTATTATAAATGATCAGTTAATTTAGTAAAATTTTAATCTACTTTAGTACAAATCTCCCTTGATGAGGCAGTTGTCTTATTGCTATTTGTTATGGAAGAGGGGGCAAATGAGCAGGAGATGCACCTGATGTTGAGTGATCACCGCCGCCCATGGACATCCGCAATACCAGAGGCCTTGCAGTTGCGTTGCCGCCCTTTTAAAAATGACTAAGCTCTTTTCTTGAAGGTTCCCATTTCATGTCTGTTTGGAAAAGCCCCTGCCGGTAGTTGATTCCACAAAAGGTTAATGGCTCTTGACCGGAGTCTCGAGTGTTGGCGGGCCGAAACAGTCGGCGACTTTGGCGTATGCGTGTAAATTGCGAAATGTAGGTTGTGATGGAATCGTTGGGATATTAATATCTCTTTAATTTTTATTATAGAGAGTTTTAAAAATAATGTCTAATAAGATTATACATATTCGAAGTACTCAAGCTTTTAGAAAGCATTTCAATCCTTATAATGGAAAAATAAAATCAAAGACTTGTATCGAAATTACTATTTAGGATTGTTCTAAACGCGTTATCCCTAGACCGATCCAACGTAATAAATTCTTCCCTCAACAATATTGAAGACGAGACGCTATTGATGCCTTCACAAATCAAATAAGTCAGCGATATAAAATAGATTCGCTATTAAATCGGACCCTTTTATCAAATTCCCTTAAATTCAATATTTTATAAGACAGGTTAAACTGAATGCAGGCTTTGTTAGGAGTGAACAATAATTTCGTTGTGAAGCGTTCTAAGACCTTTACTCAAACAATAGTGAGATGGATGCAGGGTTGTCGGTTGCGGAAAATTAACCATTTGGCTCCTTACTTTAAATTATGTTATCAAAAATGGCAATTTTAGGATAAAATGTTTAAATCAAATTTTTTGATATCTAGATTTCAAAATGTTTGATACTCAAATTTTTTTTGACGAAACCCGGTTCGACCGTTCCAACCTTTAGCTACATTTTTTGTGTTTCTATTAAGCAAAGATTAAATAAAAATTATAAAATATTTCTACATATTCTCAAAATTGACGGCGAGCTAAAACGTTTGCTTTTTTTTTCTTAGGTGATTAGGTATTATCTTAAATATTACTGTAAAAATATTTTCTCGTTTTTTTGTGTCGTTATTAATTGTTAAAAAAATCCAGTCTGGTCCCTCACCCCGCAAACAATTAATCATAACAAAGAAACTCCGTTCTTAATGGTTCAGTTGATTTTAACGAAACTTTGAGAAATCAGATGAAATTAGAAAATTTGTAATAAGTCATTTGTATGGCAGAGAACTGAAATAAAATCTATATTAATATTATAAATCCAAAAGTTTGGACGTTCGGATGTTGGAATGGATGGATGTTTGGATGGATGAATAATTGTTACTCAATCATGCAAAAATTCCAGAATGGATTTGAACGAAATTTAGCATACCGGTAGATGATGACCTGGAATAGCACAAAGGCTACTTTTTATCCCAGAAAAATTAGGTGATCCCGCGGGATTCGCCAAAAACTTTATAATACAGCGGGCTACACGCTGCAGCCAGTATTGTATAAACAAGTAGTTAGCCTACATACAAATACTTGTTTAAATCCTTATGACATTTGTAATGTTATCGTCCTGGTTTGTGATTGCTTAATATAATCTTAATCTTTTGGTTTAGTTTAGAATTTGTGAAATTAATTCTACTCGCTTTTATTCAATACAATAAATACGCACGAAAAAAAAGAATACTAGTTATTTTGCAAATTTCCGCGAACTTTCAATTGTACCTTTGCGATGTCACTGAAAGGAAAAGCAATGGGAAAACCATATTAAAGCGGTGTAAGAAATGGAACACACCGTCGTAGGTCTGAAAAATAATGAAGACCTTAGCGGCAGAGCTATCCACCCTCGTCCACCACACTTTATACTACGAAAGACAAAAGTTCGCCAAAATTTGCAAAATAACTAGTTTTCTTCGTCTGAACAATGGATTTCTGCAAAGTAACGCTTGAATCTATAAAATAAATTCGTACTTACATGTTTTATATGATAGTCATTAACGATTTTATTTTATAGGTAAATTTTTGCAAAAAATATTTTACAGGAATTAATAAATATTATAAACCTAGACACTACAGTATGTCACATTATATATAAAAGCGAAAAGAAGTTGCTTAGAAACTAGCTACTGAATCCATTGCAACCATTTTTAACATATTTTTTAGATTTTCGTACCTAAAAGGTGAAAACGGGTACCCTATTACTAAGCCTCAGTGTCTGTCTGTCTGTCTGTCACCAGGCTGTATCTCATAAACCGTGATAGCTAGAAAACTGAATTTTTCTCAAATTATATGTTTCCGTTGCCGCTATGACAACAAATACTAAAAAATAAAAAAAATGAAAATATTAAGCGGCCATACAATAAACGGGTTTTTTTACGTATTTTTTTTACTCAATATTAATGGTAACAGGTAGATGCTTAAAATTTTCACAGAATATTTAGTTGTATATTAGGTACATTTCAAAATAAATAATAATTAACAATAAAGTAAATATTAAAGGGGGCTCAAATTCAAATTCAAATTCTTTATTTGCACAAAATAGGGTTGGAAAAAATTTTGTACATATATCGATGTGCTTAAACCTATTTTGCCAGATAAATGGCATGCAAATTTATAACTTCAGCTCCCATACAACAAACGTAATTTTAAGCAATTTTTTACTCGACCTTAATAAACAGGTCGAAACTTGAAAATAGGGATGGTAGAAACGGAACTCTTCGTGCGCGAGTCCGACTCGCACTTGACCGGTTTTTTGTAAACAGTTTAGTTTATTCAGTGTATTTTTTATATTTAACCAATTTTGTCCAAACTTTCAGATAGTATCGCCTATAGATACAAAATATGCAATGGTCCGTAGCGATCCATGTCGTGGGGTCTTAATGAAATATGCGTAAGTTTACCGGCTACCTTACACCCCAAATTGAAATACGATAGTGACAAGCATTGATGTTGTTGCGGCAAGAATAAGTAAAGCGGTGGTCCAAGATACGGGCGAAACCTAGTAGCGTGCTTCACCAAGTAGTCACCGTGTTAGTGGTGACATGTATAATTAATCAGTCGTCTTTTATGAACTGGGTGGCATTGTGCCAGATGGTCTATTTTTCTAAAGGGGCCCGGAACGACACAGGGAAAAACCATAAATTACTACAAATATATAAAAATAAAAAAATATTTTACGTTCTACGTGTACGTCAGAGCGCCTGGGCAAGTTCACATGTTGAGTGTATTTAGCTGTGTCATGCATGTTTTACATTGTTACACAAAACAATGCTTTGCTTCCATTTTTATTGAATTAAAATAAAGTAACTTTAAAATATTTCCCATTTTCAACAATTTGGCGCACGTCGCATAAAGTGATGACACTATCATTTTAATTTTATACACGGCTTTTCATAGTATCTATACGACGTGTCACAGAAAGAGCGCACACTATGAAATACGTCAATTAGTATTTTTAAATAAAACCCCAAAGGAGACTGATACCGTTGCATACAAACTTGGGCCCCCTTATAATAAGATAAATATTATGTTAATTAATAGCTAGTTTAACGTTATATAAATACTGCAAATTTTACAGATGTTAGCAATCTGAGAACAGAGTTATAAGATGTCCACTAGAAGTAAGGTTACGGTACTATGGTATAGTTTAACTCACTGTAACCGTTTATATAAACAACTGATACTTGTAACACAGGCAACTATGCTTCATGTTTATAAATTGACACAATACTAAAACACAGATTTTTGGAAAACACAAATTAAAGGACGCCTCTCTGTAAGTAGGTAGGTACGTAAAATAGCGAAGAGCAGGGCTTGTTAACCGGTTAATTCAAAAATCTAAATCAACGCAAGTACATGAAGAGCGTTTTATAAAGGTTTGGCTCTACCTTAACCTCAAAAATAGCGGTTTACTCCTTGAGCGAAATGATAAAGGTTTTTAATCAATAAACCGGTTTACACCGGTTTCTCAAATTTTCCTTGAAGCTGGCCGCCTTCAATTTTAAGTACAGATATGAACTAACGCAAATGTGTAATGATTTTATATTGTCCGGCCAAGACGCTACGCGCTGCGATGTTTTCTTAGGGCAGTGGCAAGTAACGGGCAACAATGCGTAAATTTTAAGGTTTTGCGTAACGTATAGAAATAATTTTTTTTAGGGAAATCCTTTTAAGTATAATATTTTAGTAGGTATTTTAGTCCCTCAAATGGTTTAAATGCCTCATTTAATTAATTACATTATAAACATTTTTGGCAGATTTACGGATATTATACATTACATTCTTTACGGATGACGATAAAAGTTACTTATTATTGATAATTAAAGTTTACTTAGGTTCACTTCGTAAATTTTAAGGTTTTGCGTTATGTATAGACATAATTTTTTTAGGGAAATCCTTTTAATTATAATATTTTAGTAGGTATTTTAGTCCCTCAAATGGTTTAAATGCTTCATTTAATTAATTGCATTATATACATTTTTGGCAGATTTACGGATATTAAACATTACATTCTTTACAGATGACTATAAAAGTTACTTGTTATTGATAATTAAAGTTTACTTAGGTTCACTTCCATTTTTTTGTCAAATGTCGTGATAAATGCTTATTTTAAGACTCACTGACATCGAAACACGTGGGAGCGTGTCCAGCCAAGTTCGAAGAAGGAAGTAGGAACTGGCGATGCAACACCCGCGTGTAATATTATACGAACCATCTCGAGCTATTTTGATCCCTTCATAACTCAAAAACTATTTATTCTACATAGATAAAATTTGGCAATTTACTAAAACCTCTTAGCTTATCTAGAACCCAAAGTTTTATTAATGTAGTACAAGTAGTTATTGAATTACTAACAATTGAAAACCACCATTTTGTGACTGCCTAAGTCACTCAAATCTGATCAAAAATCTAACCAACTTCCAGATGACTTAGAAACTCGATATTTGGCGTCAAGGTAGACTTTATGAATATACACAGGAAAAGTTCTAAAAATTCAAAATTCTTAAAAACCAGCTGTTGCCTGCGACTTCGCTCGCGTGATAAAATAACATTAATTTCTTTTGTTTAGTAGGGTAAAAAACTACATTAGTAGCCTAGATGCCTTACTTGACACGTTTAAGTTACAACGGACATAATGGATTAATAAATAAAAATAAAACATTAGCTGATATGGAACGTATAGCCCCGACAGAGCTGCACGTGTCATACTCAGCTCAGCTCAACGCAGTTCAGCTCAAAATTTGACTTGGCTAGTTTTTACCAACAAGCCAAATTTTTGTAAAAATAAATTTTAAATCAATCCAACAGTATTCGTATAGTTTAAAAAGTAACCACACTAACGGGCGTATGACTTACACTAATAAAACTAGCCAAATCAAATTTTGAGGGATTTATATTCTAATCACATATATGATCTTTTTTTTATATCATAAGATAGCAAACAAGCAGATGGGTCTCCTGATGGAAAGAGTCAACCATCGCCTATAGACACCAAAGATGTTAATGGTGCGTTGCTATCTTGTGGCGAGATCTAATGCCACATGCATAAGTTTACCGGCTACCTTACCCTCCAAACAGGAACACGACAGTGACCAGCACGGACGCTATTTCGGCAGGAATAGGTAAGGCCACCGCCTTTAGCGCCAAGCAAATATTTTTTTATTTAAAACATTTTTCAGGCTAATGTACCGATTGAATTAAAAATCTAATCAGCTTTCTGTTTAAAACACCGCGTCAAATGTTTTAAATTGGATCAAAATCGGTGGATTTATTTGGGAATTGACAAAGACAAAAATTTTGAAAAAAATAATGTTTTTTGTCATTACTTCGAAATTTTTCAACCTATACATCATGTAGATGTCGATCATGTTTACTAGGTGGTAGAGTACTGCATCGGCTCGACCGGGTCTGGTACCACCGCCTTACCTATTCTTGCCGCAATAGCGTTAGTGCTTGTCGCTGTCGTGTTCCGGTTTGGAGGGTAAGGTAGCCGGTAAACTTATGCATGTGGTATTAGACCTCGCCACAAGATAGCAACGCACCATTAACATCTTTGATGTCTATAGGCGATGGATGACTCTTTCCATCAGGAGACCCATCTGCTTGTTTGCTATCTTATGATATAAAAAAAAAATTTTACATTTGGGCCCAAAAATCCCCCTCTCTTTTGGCACTGAAAATCTTTATTCATGATTATAAATATCGTTTCTTTATGAATTTATTTATCCTAAGTGTGGGTGACAGCATATTTTTCTTAGATATATTTTTGATTAAATATTTGCAAATTCGAAAATTTAAATATATTAAGTCCAATTACTATTATACGATTAAATTATTACTTGTATAATATACTTAAGTATATTACCATCCTGAAAATGCGTAAAAAAGTGAAACCGGTTGAGTGATATGTTAAAAATAAAGTCACAAAGTGAAATTAATGTACAAGTGATAATTTAATCGTATAATTACAATGGAATTTCACTAAGTGCCGACGATGGAAAGTATAGAATATATTAAGTCCAATTACCTTGACTTAAGTTTATTTTTTATGTCAGCTCTTTATGAAAGGCGTTTATTATTTTTTTAATTATTCATTTATAAAAAATATAACACATGTTAAAATGGTTGCAATGGATTGAGTAGCTATTTTTCAACCAAACACTTTTCGCTTTTACATATAATATTGGGACCGGTTGTATATTAATACTTGAAGGAAAAATGAACCCTTTTTATGACAATTACGCGAACGGAGGAGTACGACTTGGCACAGCGTAAGTTTACATTGCGAAAAATTGCAAAAACTTAATATTTAAAAAATGCTTTAGAAATAGATTAAATTAAATAAATTTAACATTAAACACACTATATTATTTATAGTATTTATACATATATGTATATTATTTTTACGGCTAAAGTTTGTTGCAAAACTTAAAAGAGTAAAAAACTTAAAAGAGTAAAAAAAAACTTTATTGTTTATTCTATGGTCGAATTTAAATATTATGCCAAACTTTGAGCTGTTAAGAGATTTTGGATTTACGAGAAACACTTTGAAATAATTAATAAGTATGTTTGTATTCTAAAGTTAAGAACTGGGTGTTATGTATGTAACTTATCAAGAATAAAATTTATAGTTAATACTTGATTTTTAGATCTTAATATTATGATCTTGGTGTCAAACGCCTCAATAAAAAGACCCGCTCCAAACCCACCTATTGTTATACTTATAACAGTACAGGTCAATTGCACTTTCATCATTGCAATAGGACGTTTCAAACCAAATTTGGGTTCTCAAATCATCTTCGCTCACAACACACTAGCCAGGTTCGCCATTGACGAACACGTCAAGGAGGACATCATCACATCTTAATATTTTAAGAGGTCAAGAATTTTGGACAGATCTTTGGCCTTATTGTGCTTAAATATTTTATGGTGCCATATGTTAGTGTAAAGCAATACATACGAAATAAATATGAATGTAAGAACCTATTCTATTTATTCTAGCGATTTTATCATTTTGTATAGCAGCAACCCTAGGAGTAAATTGCGACAATGTAGTAGAATTCTCAATAATCCATTTTACTCTGCAGCTGAATAGCCAAAGACTGGTCTAATTCTTGTCTACGTATGTCAGCTGTTATTTATTGATGTATTTATAATATGATGTATTTATAGATAAATTACGATTTTATGATTTTTTGTTTTCAGAAATTAAATTTTACAATAGTGTTATCAACCTTAGATGGATTATAAACTTTACTTCCTTTTGTCGAGTCTACTTAACTTTTTTACTAACTTTCCATTATGAGCCATTTCACAAAATCGTCCAACTGAAATTTAAGTATTTTCTAATCCATGCGAGAGCTCGACGTTGTCGTTCCTATAGTGCACCTAGTGCTGGTAAAATAAAATAGTATTGATACTTTTAATGTTTTAATTATTACTATGCGGTAATAATTTTGGCACACGGACGTAGTGGATTTTATACTATTTTATAGTATTCTCTTTTTTTATTTCTGAAATAAAAAATAAATAAATATTACTTAAGTGACTTATTTTTGCATAAGAATAGAATATATTTTTAGGTATTTTATGCCAATTTCTATAGGAAAATGTCATTATTTGATAAAAAAAAAACCAGTTAATGTTTCATTATTTTCGTTGAAATAGGAATATTTGTTTAAATTATTAGATAATATAGTTATAGATCTTTTAGGAAAAAAGTAATCCATTTAGGCACAATTGTTGGATGTTTCTGCTAATTTAGTATTTTTTCTAATTAAATTTGTTGATTCTAGCAGTAGCGATACCTTTTGAAAAAATAGCTTCCTTGCGTAATTGTAGGAGAAATTTTATTATAAGAAATACAATCGATAATTACAAAATCTGTTTCATTGAAGCAATATTTAAAAGTTTAAACTATCTAATGGTACCATTTAATTAAATAAAAGTAACTTATAATATGAAAATATAGGAGTTGAAAAATTTTGATTTCTCTTCAAAAGTTGGTCTAAAGTGTGAACTGACTCTTAAGGTGGTGATTCTAGATTCCTTGGAATCTTTTTTTAACTTCCCGCTATGTATATAAATAAGGAAGTACTGATTTAGTCCCGATTTTCGAAAATCGAGTTTTCACCAGATCTCCACGTTTTGAGGTCTAAGGAACCTTTCCCGATTTTTTTCACGCAGCTTTGTCCGCGTGATCAGAGTTACAGTTCATCGATATAGTGGCAGAGTTTCGGAACGTCTCGCCCGGATATACTATGATATCACCGCCTTACCTTTTTTGCCGCAAAAACATCAACGCTCGACATTGCCGTGTTCCGTTTTATAGGGTGAGCCCGTAAATTTATACATGTGCCATTGTCATCCCGCCACACGAATAGCAACACACTATTAACACTTTAGGCGATAATTTCTCTTTCCATCAGGAGTGCAATCTACTTGTTTGCTATCGAATGATTAAAAAGTAAGCAAGTAAGTAAGTATCTTCACGCCTGTATCCCCGAAAGGGTAGGCAGAGGTACAACAAGTGCGCCCACGATTAGCCGAAGATACTTGGTCCCACAATGTGATAGGCGGCCAGCCTATCGCCAACCGGGCACTTTCCAATCCCGGACAATGTTGTTTTTATCGGAAAACTGAAAAAACACATTTTATAATTGCCCGACCCAGGAAACCCGGGACCTCATGCGGTCAACTCCGACACCGGACCACTTGACCACAGAGGCGACTATGATTAAAAATTATGTAAAAAAAACTAGCTGTAGCGTGCAGCTGGCTGCGTTATAAAAGTTTGAAACAAATTTTGCGAGATTACCTATTTTTTCAAAATAAGCCAAATTTCGTCCAAATCCGTTGCGTAGTTTTTGCGTGATTAAGTAACAAATCATCCAAACATTCAAGCTTTCGCATTTATATTATCACTAGCTTTTACTTCTTCGCATTTAAGATTTTTTTAATAAAAAGTATTATCTCTCTGAGAATATGTGTTCAAAGTTCCATGATGATCGGTTAAGTAGTTTTCGCGTGAAAGCGTAACAAACAAACTTACATTCGCATTTATAACATTAAGTAGGGATTAATATAGATAACACACAATTATATTTAAATAATCCATTACACATGAATGTTTTATTAAACATTCGTGTGTATTGGATTCATTTAAATAGTTTCTTTCGTACATACCTACTTTCGTCCCCTATTTCAGCCACTTAGGAGGTAAATTTTAAAAATAAGTAGCCCATTTTTAACCTCAAGTCCAAACCTACTTAAAAATTTCATCAAAATCGGTTTTACATAATAGTAAGGATAGACAGACAGAAGGACAGAGAGACTTTCGCATTTTAAATATTAGTAGGGATGTATTTTTTCATTATCACCGAATTATATAAATCATTTCATTTTATTGGACGGCGATTTAAATTGATATTTGGTCCAGAAAACAGGTATAGCAAAATAAATTACATCATAGAAAAATCTATTGTGTCCTCTAAAACCTATTTCGACATTGTTGCAAGTAAATCCTATAGACATTAGATGAGAATCGGGTTTAAAATTGTATCGAATTAGGTAGACATTGGGAAAACTGATTTCCCAGCGGAGTTTATTCAGCTCACCGCCAACGATGCATTGCCTATAACAGACACATTAATGAAATATCGGGGAATGGTGATTTGATTATTTATTTTCTAACCATGGGGATTTTCGATATCCATTTCAATATTTTAAAATCCAACCAATCGATTTCGTAGCTAAGACACTACTACTTTAGAGCTCTTAAACTAGCGTTGAATTATGTTAGAAAAATTGATCATCTTGTTCGAAATAAACAACTTTTCAAAAAATTAAAATACTGTTACTTTTAATTTTAAATTTCAATTTCAGAGATGAATGATGTAAAAACTGTAATATATTTCGAATAATTTGCTCACATTATTACGATATTGCTCTGAAAAAACTTGAAAACATGAAGTTTTCGATGCGAATTGAATATACGCTCTTACTTCTTCTTCATTTAATACGAATGGAATTAATACTTAACAGCTCTTAATATATAGAAGATTTTTATAGCAGTTACATATTATTGAGGAGGTTTTAATTTGTAAAGAAACACGACTGTCAGTTAAACGTCACAAAAAATCAAATCTTGAGCAGACATGTCACAACGATGTTACGACGTATTTATTTTGTAAATTTGTTAATATGTGTAAAGTTTATATTTTGCTACGATCGTATTCCAGCTGAACACCGCAGTATGAAATTTATTCATAGAAAATACAGGGACGGTATTCGCAGAGAGTTTGGAGACATTACCAGGAAATATGATTCGGACTTAGATAGGGAGTCGGCGCATATTGACTTGGCAAGTTTTATACAAAATCCCGATATAGAAAATGATCACGCATATCGGGATATAAATGAGTTCAGGTATTTTATCTACATTTTAAAAAAAATAACGTGTGAGGAAAATAACCGCACCATTATCAATATTCTTTTATTCTATGTCTGTTGTTATATTTAAATATGTGTTGTTATATTTAAATATGTGTTGACTGCTAATTTGCACATTATGAATTTCTTCACGCTATATCCCTTACAGGTAGGCTGAGAGAACCAAGTGCTATATATCACGATCTTTGCAGAATAACGAAGGATAGAAAGGAGAAGTATACAAAAAACTACTAGGTTTTTTGTATACTCCCTTCTATCCTTATTAGTAGTTATTTGAAAAAAGCAAACTTGATTTCTAATTTAGAATAATTTTTGAACATTTTTTATGTTTTGATTGCAAACAAATGGCTGGCTCCTGATGGAAAAAAACCCTTGCATACAAACACTAAATACGCCAATGGCGCTTTTCTTTCCGTGTGGTAAGATGGTACTGCTACATGTATATGTTTACTTGCTACCACCGACCACACAGCCCATAGACACCTAATAATAGGCGAATGACTTGTGTCAACACATCTGAATTATAGTTCCGATGTAAATGTCCACGCGCCCATGAGTAGTGATTGGGTAATCAGTGTCGACCAATCAGATGCTCTGTACATTACTATCTTTCACTGTGGCCTTGAGTTAGCCAATTACGGCGTTGCAACCCCACTTCGTCTTACCTCAGCTAGTTGCCAGAATGCATTCAATACGGAAAATCAAACATTAGCCGTCTATAGGCTGTGTGGTCGGTGCTTGCTACCTTACCCTAAAAACGGAACTTGACAGTGACAAGCATTGATTCTATTGCGACAAGCAGTAGTTGCTACTAAGATCCGAGGGATACGTCTCAGAACTCTACCACCTGGTAGTCATCTTGGTATTTATACATAAAGGCAATCGTTCGGCTTTAACAATGTGTCTGGCAGATTAAGAAATGGTCTATTGTTTAACTTGTCAGCTTCCAAGAAAAATCCGTATAAAACTTCGTTAAACTACGTTATACTTAAGTGGTCTGTATCTATATTTATAAAAATTACCCCGTTAAATAATTTTCCCCGTGTTGGTCCCGGGCTCTTTGAAGAATAAGCCAACTGCAGTTCTGCCAAGCAGATCATAAAAGGCGACCGATTGGCTATACGAGGCACCGACATCGTGGTTACTAGGTGGTAGAGTACTGCATTGTCTCGCCCGGGTCTGATACTACCACCGCCTTACCTATTCTTGCCACAATAGCGTCAGTGCTTTTCACTGTCGTGTAGTTTGGAGGGTACGGTAGCTGGTAAACTTTTGCATGTGGCATAAGATATTGCCACAAGATAGCAACGAACCATTAACACCTTTGATGTCTATAGGCGATGGTTGACTCTTTCCATCAGGAGACCCATCTGCTTGTTTGCTATCTTATAATATAAAAAGAAAAAAAACTTCGTTATACTAAGTAATTTTAGTAGTGGAAGTTTGAAAACCAAACGGGAATGGGACACTTAAACGTCATGTGGGTGCCAACTGAATTCCACCGAGAATCGGTACGGCGCTTAAGTAACGCACTGGGTGTTGATGGGTTAATGGAGACCCGGACCAACATGAGGTACAGCTATGCGGCTTTGTTAGTAAGAATACTGGTATAACCATACTTTTTTATTTTAGAGAAAACGCACAAAATGAATATAGTAACTATGGATCTATAGATGATAATTTATCCAAAGATTTTCCAAAATTCAATTACAACGCCTATGACGTTGATAAAAGTCGCAATAAAAAACACGAGAAACTGAAAATTGATGATCCAATAATGAGTCAATCTTATAGCATGAAAAATGCTGAAAATAAGGATTATAGTAAAACCTTATTGGATCTAGGGATTGATCAAAATTTGGATCATTTACCTTCAAAGAAATGGTGAGTGTTAGGATAGATTTAAATCCTTGTCTATACTAATATTATTAATGCCAAAGTAACTCTGTTTGTATGTGACGTTATTACAGCCAAACCACTGGGCCGATTGTGACGAAATTTTATATAGCGATATTTTAAAGTCGGGATTATTCTTTCACGGCAAAGATGTTAAATCGATTTTTATGAAAATAAGCATGGAGATTCTCCTCGTGTTGGTTCCAGGCTCCGTTGTAGAATAGGCTAACTGCCATTTTTCCAGGTAGGTCGTATAAGGCAACCGATTGGCTATGCGAGTCATTACCATTCCGTGTTGTCTCGCCCGGGTCTGGTACCACCGCCTTGCCTATTCCTGCCACAATAGCGTCAGTGCTTATCAGTGTCGTATTCCGGTTTGGAGGGTAAGATAGCCGGTAAACTTATGCAGGTGGCGTTAGACCTCGCCAGAAGATAGTAACGCACCATTAACATCCTTGATGTCTATAGGCGATATTTGACTTTCCATCAGGAGACCTTTCTGCTTGTTTGCTATCTTATGATATAAAAAAAGATGTTTGAAGATCCGGAAACAAACAATGGCTAACTTTAAAAAAAATCAACTTCAAGGGGTGAAAATTTGTATAAAAAACTATATCGACGACATGATAATCTACTCGCAAATGAAACTGCTAAAGTTTTCGTAAGTTGTAAGTGAGAAAATATAACTTCAAAAAGTATTTTTGATCATTCATTCTCAATTGGAGAGGAAGAAAAGAAGTTTTTACGAGAACAAAAATAAATTCGTCCAAGTCATCAAAAAGAAAATGGTATTCGCTTTTTATTCACGCGGACGAAGTTCCGATTATCAACTTGTAAATACCCAAGATAACATTTATTAACGCAAATGCTTTTTTAGCGTTTTGAAAAACATGAAGATCCCGTTTTTTTCCCATAAGACTGGTACTGAAAAGGCGAAGAAGAATAAGAAGAGGAAGTTGTTCCAATTCCACTCCTTCAGGAAAGGAAACACAAAAACCAGCAGTACGAGTGAGTCGACTCTGGTTAAAGTTGCTCACGTAGAGACCACACCAGACTCACACCAGAAATTGCTCAAGAGGAAAAGATCATATTACGAAAGGCTGTGTCCAGCATGCAAACAAAAGTTTATTGAAAGATACGGTCAACAGAAACGCGAGAATATAGGTATTAACATGATCCATAATGGCCGACAATATTATAAAATTACAGATAGCTAATTTTTTGAATAGAGTTGTCGCATTTCATAGCAGTATTATTTTAACATTATAAGATAGTGACATTGACGCCAATAACGCCTGAAATAAAAAATAAGTTAAAATCAGTCAACAGTACACTCAGATTCACACACGAAAAACGTACGTACCACATATCTCATAATCAGGGCCAGGCTAAAGCTGTCTGGGCTCCTAGGGAAGCAACGCTCATTTCGGGATCCTTTTTTTGTTTCCTAATTTCCTATAGTTTATACCACGTTTTAATTTTCTCTATTTTACTTTTTTAACTAATTAAAACAATTTTGGTCAAAAAATAATTAAAAAAAAATATGACAATTTAATAATCACCTTTTTTTCGACTAAATTACAAATGTATGTCCATTACCATATTCAATAAAATTTGGAACGAAAATTGAAACATAAATTGAAATAGGAATATTAAAAAATATACAATGGAGGGTTTATTTAGCATACATTTGTCATTTAGAAATTATAATTTTTATGATTATTGGGTGTAGTAACGATATTAAATCAAAATATGAGAATGGTGACAAAAAGCGAATGTTTATGATAATACATTTGCTTTTTGTCACAAAATTTGTGATACTTCCGGTTTTTTCTAGTAATTAGAACGGGATCTAGGCGCAGCCACATAAGAATGTGTAGTAGATAATATGGTATAAATTAATCCATGTACTAGTAATCATAATCATAGATATGATTTTTTATTTCATACGATAGCAATTAAGCAATAGATCTCTAATGGACAATGAAGAGACAAACACCGCCTATACTCGTAGACACCAAATATTTTAATGGTGCTTTTGGTGTGGTGTTATTGCCACATGCATAAGTCTACTGGTTAAACACAACAATAGGTATGCCGGTGGTTCCAGACCCGAGCGAGACGTTGCAGAATTTAGCCTCTTAGTGGTCACGATGGTAATGACTCGTGTAGCCATTCATTTGCTTTTATATGAACTGCATGGCAAAATATCAGATTGTCTATCCTTTTAGGAGGCCTGGAACAACGCAATCTAAAATGTATTTAGATTTGGATCACCATTTATTTTATTTTATTTATTTGGAACAGTAATCAACATAGATTATAAATTATTATATAAATAAAATTAAAAATAAAAACTATTTTATAATGCAGCCAACAATAACAATATCAGATTACTATATTCACATTAGTAAGCTGAAAAAATATTAAGAAAAATAATGTCATGCAAGATTGTCATATAGACAAAAGAAGAATTTAGATAAAAATAATTAAAATTATTTATCATATTAATCACATCACACAAATAACAAATTATTATTTAAAGAATACTAAAAACGTTAAAATTTAAAAATAAGAAAAACTAAGTATTATTTAGAGGTATATAAATCATAATTTTTAGAACTTTTCAAAACTGATTGCTTAAGCATTGATGATAATAACATTTTTCTTAAGGTTTTTGAACGATTTCTCTGTGGCTAAAGAATAATTAATTACCACTTTCTTCAACTTAGCTAAAACTCTTGTATCTAATTGCTTATTCATTTACTTAAAACTATTGAGACAGGTACTTTTGTCGAAGTGAGAGCAATGTAGCTGATGTGGGGGCCCTTAGAAAATTAATTAGTCAGTTTTATTAAAATTATGATCTGATTGTGAATAAAAATTATGCATATATATAACTGAAACAAGAACACATACATAGTATAGGGAAATTAATGAATTATGTACTAAATGATATAGTATGTTTAAAATTAATGACTTATATACTAAATTATGTACATTTTTACATGATATTTATATTTTTATTATTTAAATAAAAATATAAATAAATATAAATATTTTTATTATTTAAATAAAAATATAAATATCATGTAAAATTTAAAAATAATGTAAACAACACAAAAAATTTACAAAAATGGTACCTACTTCATATTAAAAAGTTTACTCAGAAGCAACTATTTTTTAAATATTAATATTTTTTAGATTATTTATAAGAAGATTTATTTAGATTGTACTTAAATGAATAAATATTGAAAATAAAATATTTTTTATTAAGTGGAGTTTTTTAATTAAAGTATATTTCAGTGGACAATCACCTTTACGCATGTGCACTTATAAATCCGTACACAATTTGTTCATGTTTACTCAACTCGCCCCCGTTTTCTCTAAAAGAAAGAAAAGGATAAAACAGATCTTATAAACAGAGGTGCTAGAGACAATCAGAGAAACAACCTTCAAGTAACCACTATAATGCTCGCTGTAAATTTATTACAAACAAATCTTCCCTGGCTCTTCATTGTTATCTCTTTACCTGCAAAGGGAAATTTAAAATTAAACTCAGTATTGTAATAATTGTATAATGGTTTATTCCAGTATTCATCAGGTAATCACTTCATCATCACTTTCATAGTTAAATTTCGATATTCCGTCTTAATAAATTAAATGCACTCGTTTATTTCTATAATTGAGTAATTATATGAATAAATATTTATTTTTATTTACGTTGTTTACATACATGCATACATACATACATTACGCTATTCTAATTACAAGAACTACACAGCACAAAGATTCGCGGCAAAATTATCGATTCCCCATCGACTGAACCATTTTTTTTCGAAATTATTGAATTACTGCTGGTCTTAAGGGCCATCACAGCTTCACCAGTCGCAGTGGCGAGCAGAGTACTTAGCCAGAATTTAAAGGATTGGGGCTGTGCGTCCTCCGCCCTAAGGTTGTCTCCTGCGAGACCGATTCTCGGCTTAGGGCGAGGTCGTGATTTGCGATAAGTGGGTAAGTTTTGTTTCTTTTTTTAGAAGTAAATACGATATAAGAATTCTATAAAAATATAATGAAGACTAATATTTTTTCTAATGAATAGTTTTTGTTACATTAGTGTAGCTATAATAGTTTTTGAAAAAAGTTTTTTTAAAATATCATATAATATATATAATATAAAGGTGTTAGCATCTATTTGATCAATTATCTCCAGAACGCAACGAAATGACAAGCTGAAATTGTGCCAAGAGTAAGTTTGTACCTCGCCAATCATGGAACTATTACTACTGTATTGTATATTATTCATAGGAGTCGCCAATGTTACCACATAAGTTATTTGCAAATTATCTTTTTGGAGCCGCTGACCCTCTCATATTCTGCCAGATCTAAATCGCAAATATTTACGTGTACCCTTGCGAAGCCACTAAAAGCGAAAAAATAAAAAATAAAAAGTGGTTTAAGAAATGGAACAAACCGTAGTTTCAAAAAATAACCAAGACCTCAGCGGCACAGCTGTTAGCCATCTTCGTTCACCATGACTAGCAAGACTAGAAAATATACGTACACAACGCACGTTTCACTTCGCAAACAAAGCATCTTCAGGAGTCATGAACAATACTTCACTCAGTGAGAGCCGAAATGATATTGAATCAAAAACTATATAACTATATAATAAATGTTGATATATATGCTTATCACATAATGCCTGTTCTTAACAAGAATCGAGGGGAATCGGGGTTTGTCCCGAGTCCCATTGATTGCGCAGTCAAGGTCGCTAAGCACTCTACCAATAGGGCGATCAAATATTCATAAAATAATTAAAATTATAGAATCGTATTAAGCTCACAAGTCATGTGTTTTTGATTCAATAATGTATAGTAGATGAGACCAAGTTGCTAAATGAGAATTTACTCGAGCGTCGTGGGAACGTAATATTGAATTTTGTAAAGGAAGAATAAAAGGTTATATAATATTTTTTACATATAGTATTTTTTATACAAATAAAATATTTCAATGGTGGCAAATAATCTACAGATCAAAAATGATGTGGTGTCGCGGGACACCAGGTAGGAACGAACTTCCTTCGGCTAAACGGCACTACTCGCTTGTGTACGCGACTGTCGCGCCTGCGCACGTCTCATTTAACGCTTTTATTCCACGCATTTTTCTTACGGTTTTACTATCACATTTTTTTCAGTTCGGTCGCGCAGCAAAATCCCTATCCCCTCCAAGCCTGCCGTAAGGAACTTCGTTCCAAAATGTAACACTGCGAAAAACAACAGTGACATGGGAACACCGAAACGCGTCAGGTTAAGGTATGTCAATTGCAAGCTAAAATTAAAAAATATATATATGACGATTTCAGTGTAACGTAAGGAGTAGGAGGGTCACAAAGTTGCGAAGCAAATGTTGTCTTAACATACTCGCGCGTCTGAATTTTCTTTAATTTTAGAGGAAATTATATCAAAATAACGAAAAAAATATAATCTGACAATTTCCCTAAGCTGAAATTATCGAAATTTTGTTTTTATTCTGCCCTTGTTACCTATCACTATATAAAGGGTCCATATTTGGTGGAGAGCCTCAAAAGTATTCGAGGTAACTCTCCTGTGTTATTCTGCCCCACACAAGTAAATCCCAAAATCCCCTCTTGGGCTTCACTACTAATATAAAGATTTGGTAATCTTCAAGAAAGTTACCAAACACTACATAGTAGTACACTACATAGTAGTACACTTCTTAGTAGTACACTACATAGTAGTACACTACATAGTAGTACACTACATAGTAACACTATATAATAGTACCTAGTACTATTAAAAAACTAAAGGCACAAGAATGTTTAACCACTGGGTGTAACTTCTGCTCATTTGTTTTTAAAAATAAAATTTAAATTGTTGGATAAAAAACGGGATATTGAACATTTTTATAAACTAGCAATCGTCCTCTAGTCGAAATTTGACCATAGATAAAACAATAAAATCTCTTCTAAGTTCTCTACAGTTCGCGAATTATAGCAAATGTAATTGATTTCACCTTTTTAATAATGGATTTCCGCAAAGTAACGTCTGAATCAATAAAATATCTCTTCTAAGTTTCAACATCAGATTCAGAAATCAGAAATCAGAAATACTTTATTCAATAAAACTTTTTACAAGTTATTTTGACACGTCAACATATTTTTTTAAAAACTACTACCGGATCGGAAACGCGGCTACAGCGGATTTTAACCATAAACAATTTTTTTATATCAAAAATAAACAAATTAGTATACATGTACTCATACAATGAACTAAGTGATACCACTTAGTTGCCAGGATGGTAGCGACTCCCTAAACAATTGTTCGCCTCTCATGTTTCTCTCTTGCCTGTCTGCCAGCGGTATTATTATTATTATATTCATTTGAAGTATGAGTACATGTATACTAATTTGTTTATTTTTGATATAAAAAAATTGTTTATGGTTAAAATCCGCAGTGTCTTGCCCGGGTTTGGTACCTCCATCTTACCTATTCCTGCCACAATAGCATTATTTTTTATATCCTAAGATAGCAAACAAGCAGATGGGTCTCTTGATGGAAAGAGTCAACCATTGCCCATAGACACCAAATGGTGCGTTACTATCTTGTGGCGAGGTCTAATATGCCACATGCATAAGTTTACCAGCTACCTTACCCTCGAAATCGGAACACAACAACGATATGCACTGACGCTATTGCGGCAGGAATAGGTACCTAAGGCGGTGGTACCAGACCCGGGTGAGACAATGCAGAACTCTACCACCTAGTAGTCAGGGTGGTAGTGACTCGTATAGCCAATTAGTCGCCTTTTATGACCTGTCTGGCAGAATGGTAGTTGGTCTATTCTTCAAAGGAGCCCGAGACTAACGCGGGGAAAATTCCCAAAAAAATGTACCTAAATAAAGTAAGTACGTAAATACAGTATTTATATTTGTACAAATCGATCTAACCCAAAGTAAGCAAATTACTTGTTTGTGTTATGAGTGTTAGTCAACGATACTTATACATAAAAATACGTATATAAATAATGTTACATAATAAACACCCAGAGCTAGAAATACAAATATCTATGCTCATCACACAATTGTTTGTCCCCATCGAGAATCGAACCCGAGCCCCATCGATTCGTAGTTAGGTTCGCTAACCACTCCACCAATGGGGCGGTCAATGTAGTGTGTGTAACGTTTATTTTAATAAATTAATGTATTCCTAATGCACATTATTTCAAAATGTTTAATGTTTAAACCAACAGATGTCGTTTCACTAAAGTGGATTGAAATAGATATTAGGCGAAACCAATTTCACAGCACGGCTGTCAATAATCCGATAAGCAATTTAGATAATCTGCTCAGGATCTGCGATGATTGATATGGAATCGGCGCGTATAATGCTGATGCAACGTATTACCTATATACGGCTTCAGCAATATCACTGACATTGTTGATTCAATAACAATATATCACTTTTTCTTGTAGATATTGGCGACATACGAGCAATGCGCCTCCTGATGGAAAGCAGTCCCCATTGCCCATGGACATTAGCAACAAAATGAGCTAACCAGTAAGGCCGACCTCTAAGGAAACTGTTAATCGACTTTTAAAAATATCTATGTCAAAGCTACTTGGAAACACTGTGTGGGGGAGATTATTTAAGAGATCAAATAATCTCTCTCAGGCCAGAAATTTACGTGAAGAGAGAACAGAAATAGGTGGCCAAGCTTTAAAGTGATGTGGATGAAATCTTTCACTATGGCGTGTAGTACGAAGGCGAAAAGTAGAAGCAGGTACTAATTGTTCCCGTGTTAATCCGGGTTTCCTTAAAGAATAAGCCATCTGCCGTTCTGCCAGGTAGATTGTAAGAGACGACCATTAATACGTTCAAACGTATAAGAGACGACATTATTCAAGGTCTGAAAATTAAACGAGACCGCAGCGGCACAATATTCCACCCACATCCTCCACACTTTCTTCCACGTCAGTAACATAGGCAGTAATACAAATTATGTACTCAACGCACGTTTTACTTTGTAACCGGAGCATATTCAGTAGAGTCAAATAGCACTTCACTCTATGAAGGGTGAAGTAATAATATTTTGTTCAATAATAAATTAGTGAATATTGGCGGTACAATATTTAACTCTTTGTTCGATGTTTGAGTATATTAAGAAATTCCCAATATAAAAAAAGAGCACTGTATTTAATCTGAATAACAGATGCAACTCAAACTCTACGCCAAAATGGAGAACAATTGTACTAATCAAACAACAAAAAAAAATGAATTGGGAATCATAAACAAAGCCATTTATTTCCGATACTTTTTTGTTAAAAAAATAAGGTTAAAAAATTACACTTTTTATTAATTCAGTTTTATTTAAATTTTTTAACTTATTAGAAATGTTTATAGATAATAGAGTAATCTGTGGGACGTAGTTAGTATTACAAATGTGAAAGTTCGTTTATTTTGGTATTTGTTATGAATGATGCATACAATACATGAAAAGAACTGGATCAACTTAGATTTTTAACACACATTTAGAAAATGACCAGAAATGGACCAAATTCTATTTATTATTTATTTCAGAAAAATACAATTATACACTGGAATTAACTAAACACTTTCTTAATGCAGCTGCGTTGCATAGGTAGCTGGCACCATAGACTTTTATAAGGACATAATAAAATGCAATATGCGCTTGGTAGTCCGCAAATTAAGAGCGACAAATTAATCAAACAATTAACATATAAAAATGGACCCTGGCTCAGCGCATTTGTGATGCAAATTGTGGTAAGTGTTAGCATACACTCTAGTTAAATAATAAAAATATTAGCGCACTAATTCAAAAGTGAAATTAATTTAATTTAATTTGTTATTTTCTGCGAACTTTTTCGCGTGACCATCACAATACCAGTGAAAGAAAAGACGGCAGTTTAAAAAATGGATATAACTCACTTAAGGTTCGGATAACCAAAAAAACCCTAGCGGCACAATTGTCAACCCAATGTGGGTTGACTCTATACTTTCACACAAGTGAAAAAGCATACAGTATACGTACTCATCACGCGTTTCACTTCGCAACCGAAGCATCTTCAGGAACGACAAACACTACCTCACTCGATGTGAATGTAGGTATCCTGAAGTATAAATTCCCACGAAGTGACGCCTAAATCAACAAAATAATGAACTAATTACACAAATAATAATATGGGTGTTTATCAACGATACTTATACATAAAATACATATATAAATACTAAAATATTTAGTAAATATACAAATCCAGAAATACAAATATTTGAACTTATTAACATTTTTGGCAGAGTGATTACCGAATAATCCCTCTATATTAAACTGCTCATATCAATTACGATTATTAGTTTTTGTGTAATAATAGCCTTTAATGTTTCTTCCTAAATAAAAAAGTATGACAAATAATAATTAAAAAACAAAAAAATATCATGCAGATGTAATAAATACGTACGTTTATACACAAGCTTATGTAAATTAATCTTCTTAAGATTCAGGAAATTTAAGACCCATAGTTAACATTCCAGTTCATCCCTGACAGTATTAAAGAACCGCTTTAAGGAATATTACCTGACATTTTCGAGATATCATTATTATTTTTTACATTAACATAGCGTGTGCACTAACTGGTCCATTTGTGTGTTTAATGGTTCTCTTTGAACTATTATATTAATGTGAAAACACAAGGTAAATAAAAACTCAGTATGCCAAGTCTAAAAGAGAACAACATTTATTACAACCAAATTGTATATAAAAAACCATCCCTACAAAACATTGCCGTGATTTAAATGTATACAGCAAAATGAAGTTAGAAATTCGTATACTGAAAATTCTAATCTGTGAACCGTGTGTATTTTCTAATGAGTAATGAAAGTGAATATACTGTTATGTATAATACTTATAGGTAAGTATTTTAAAAATGATCCTGAAGTATTGTCTGTAAACAATACGAAATTATAATCTGTAGATAAGCTTTATATCTGAAGATTATATTACGATTTTTAAATAAGAAACATCAGTATATCATATTTTCACTTAAAATATTATGTATATTTATGCTAAAAGGGATCGAAAAAATATCTCTATGGACTGACCATAATATCAGATAATTCTATTCCATTAATTTCAACCATCTATGATAGTCGTCCATAATTATGTCCTTTCGTCGTTATCACATTCACGGTTAGCAATTTATCGGCAGTGTGTGATGCTCCTCACATTTGACGAGCCGTGTTGTAGAACGTTTTAACTCGTTACGCTTGCAATAATGGAATAATGAATTAAGTACTTGTTTTTTTTTTTCGCCCTGAATTCCGTTTTTGCAGCTGCAAGTATCAACTTGCAAATACTTTCAAGTGTTCATTTAAACTTGATTTATGATTCTAATGGCTGATTGCACCAACTTGACAGTCTTTAGTTACATGCTGTCACATTTTTTTCATTTAAGACAAGAAGTGACAGCATACTAATTAGGATATTCCTAAGGAAAGACAATGTTGGTGCGATTGGCCATAAGGATACTAAATATTTATCTACGTATGTCCTGGTACGTAAGTAATGTTTTTCTGTTTTATATTCGACAACTTCTATGAGATGATCAAGGGCAATGGCAATGATGACCACTATTTCAGCGATAATTAATATGCTTGTTGGTCCGCGATCCTTTTGAAAAATAGACAAATTACCTTCCTCTTAGGCAGTATGTAATAAGCAAATGATGGATCGAATATACATTACAATCATTTTTGTGTGTAATTAAATGTATTTCTTAATTAAAAGAGGTAACTGCCACGTATTGGCTCTATACCAGATTCTCACCTTCTAAAACTGGAACCTCCACAAGTTAGTAGTCATGATGGTATTAATATTGATGATATCAAAAATAAACCACCATGCCTTATAATGCGAACTTTTCATCTTAGAAATATATAAGTTTCATAAGTGCTTTATTTTTTATAATAGTCCATGTTAAAAAATCAGTTAAGCAACATAAATGCACCCTGTTATTCAAATACATCTCGTTTTAAGACAAATGAGTCCAATGATCTTCTTGAACAATTGCCCTTATTCTTTCAAGCTGCCTGACAGGTAGGCAGTTGGTTTATTCTTCATAAAAGGACGGTTCGGAAGTTCGTTTATTATTAAAGGAATTAAGAAAAACATAGACCTTTTGTAAACTTTTACAAACTTGTCACGTACTTTGCAAAAAGTTTCTTTATGGGAGAAAACGAAGGTCTAAAGGTCGTGAGTAACGGAACAAATTTGAAGTTTGGAAGAAAAGAAATAAAGGGTTTTATGTACGGTTAAAATATATTTTTACTGAAAATCAGCGACCTCAATAGACCTTAAGTTCGCTTGTGAAAAGATTTGTCAGTATAGGTAATACAAGTCAAATTAGGTTAATAATGCACAAATTATTGTTATTAATTATTGTTAGAAAGACTCTACTTTAAGAATATAAAATCGTTTTTTATAAAAAATTGCGTTAATTATGTGTAAATTCAATTTAAAACAAAAAACGATTTTTCCCATGTTAATTGAATGGGTAACTAAAAAAACAATAGCAACCCCTTAGAGTTGAGCTATAGGGCTCAGGTTTGGTGAGAATTTTTTTAATATCAAATAGAAACATTTGAGAGGGTATGAGTTAAAAAAAAAGTTAAAGATATTTTTTTGAATCACCCTAATATACATATATAATTTATTGTAAATTAAATCTGTTTTTTAAAAAGACTAACGCTCTGCGCCTTTTAACAATACAGTACTCAATATCTACTACATAAATCTGATCATGGTACGCCAATCTTGGTCCTAAACGGTACCTACGTCCTTGCACATTTGCATTGTATATCCTTTTTGTTAACCTTACGTCTACCATTTTTTCTACATATCCGAACCAACGGAGCATGCCCTTTCTTATCTTTACACCGACACTTTCTTTCAAGTCTAACCTCTTTCTCACTTCCACATTATGAACCAGGTCCGCGAGTGTTACACCACATATTTTTCGTAGCAATCTCATCTCGACCACGTTGATTCTATTTCCATACCCTTTCTGATATACCCAATTCTCACTTTCATACAATAGCGTTGGCATAAGTACATAATTATGCAGGGCTATACGGGCACCCTGTCTTAAAATTGTGCTATTAAATAATCTCCTTAACGCTCCATTTACTCTGTTCCCGGCACACACTCTTCTTTCAATATCAGCTATGTACCTTCTATTCCTGCTAAAAGCACATCCAAGATATACAAACTTATCCACTTCTTCCAGCACTACATCATCGACCTCAACTGTCACATGCATTCTAGTTGCTTCTATTTCAAATACTAAAACTTTAGTTTTCTTCGTATTCAAATATAAGCCCATACCCTTAAAATCATCAATCATAACTGTGACCAGTGTTTGCAACTCAGATGGAGTTGAGCCTAGAAGTACAGCGTCATATGCATAAAGCAGGCAATTAACCACTAAGTCACTCATGCGAATTCACAAATTCAATGACCTTAATTTTTGAAGACATCCAAATATAAGATAAACAGGTGAGCTGACAACACACATCCCTCCTTGACGCCGATATCACAGTATACTGGAGACTTACAGTAGTCAATCTACATACATGTGATATTCGAGCAACGCACACATACACACCTCTCACGGACGCGATATCTCGGAATGGTTCGGGACAGTTTGTTCTACACCAGTCCGAGATATCGCGTCCGTGAGAGGTGTCTATGTGTACTATGCTCGAATATTACTTGTATGTAACATTGACTTCTGTTAGTCTCTAAGTATTCTGTGCCAACATTGACATCGAACCAGGGCGATATGTTGCCGTCCACCAGCACACATGCTTTGCGATCCCAGTACATGGATTGCAAAGTACACAGCAGACGCTCTTCTATCTCATAACTGGGTAAAATGTCCCAAAGTTTCTTTTGCACAATTCTGTCAAACGCTTTCTCCAAATCCACAAAAGCGCAGAAAACCTTCTGGCCGACAGCCAGATGATTCTCCACGATGTTGCAGAGTGAGAAAACTTGATCCATACATATTTTTCCTGATCTATAACCCCCCCTTTTGCCTCCCTCAACATTCTCTCGGACTTCCATTGCATTCTCCTTTCAATGATTTTACCACACACCTTCGATGCTAAGCTGATCAAACTGATGGCCCCATAACTATGGTAGTATATACGTGAACCTTTGCTTGTATAATGCAGCGGGCTGCATGCTGCAGCTAAAAAAAATACGAGAATAAAATCTTTAGTATCTATTGCTTATTTCATAGCATCAAAAGTGACTTCTTGTGTGCAAACTCTTTTTTTAAATCGAATATTAATATTTTTTGTAGCTTGTTGAACTTAGTTAATTATATATCGATGCAGAAACAAGAATTTTATGTAATCTGTAGTTATATTTATGTTTTTAATTACACTGTAAAAGACGATTAACCCAGACAGATACGATAGCCAATAAAAATTTTATTAGACTAGATTGATTTAATAAAAATGTTATGGCACTAGTTAATGTAGGTACATTACAGTTATTACCTTTTATTATGTACTGATCGCATGATTATCTAAAATCTTGGGATAAAATCTCGAGTTGAGTTATAATTTAAACCCAGGAAATCTGCAACTGCTGACTTCTTAGAGTAAAGCAATTTTTTTATATATATAATAATGTAAACAAGCAGATGGGTCTCCTGATGGAAAGAGTCAACCATCACCTATAGACACCAAAGATGTTAATGGTGCGTTACTATCTAGTGGCGAGGTCTAATGCCACAATCATAAGTTTACCGGTTACCTTACCCTCCAAACCCGAACACGAGAGTGACAAGCGCTGACGCTATTGCAGCAGGAATAGGTAAGGCGGTGGTACCAGACCCGGGCGAGACAATGCAGTACTCTACCACCTAGTAGCCACGATGGTAGTGACTCGTATAGCCAATCGGTCGCCTTTTACGACCTGCCTGGCAGAATGGCAGTAGGCCTATTTTTCAAAGGAGCCCGGGACCAATACTGGGAAATATCAGATATCACTATTATTTATTCCTGCCGCAATAGCGTTAATGCTTGTCATTGTCGTGTTACGGCTTAGAGGATGAGGTAGCCGGTAGATTTATGCATGTAGCACTGGCATCCCACCAAAAGATAGCAACGCACTATTAACATTTTTGATGTCTATAGGCGATGGTTGACTCTTTCCAACAGGAGATCTATCTGCTAGTTTGCTATCTTATGATGTATAAAAAGTACATTTGAGTAACCGTGGTGAATATTGTTACGTACTTCGGGTTCGTAATTGTAAGAAAACACCACTTATATTAAATCCGTGTATTTATAACACAAATACACACAAGACAAGACAACACAATGTAATACTAAATACTGTGATTAACACTAGTCACTCACTGTACTAACAAACTTAGAACACTACACAATATCACTTCTCGCTGCGCACGGGTCGCTTCAAGTATCGCTCTCGATCGCTTGATAAAAAAACTGCCTTGTATTTGTCAACATGTCTCTATTTATAACCAAGGTAAAGTTCTACCTGGATCCATAAAAATCTAAATGTATCGGGAAACAATGAATCACTTCTTATCGTAAACATGGTACGAGTCATAAATCCTAGTACACGCTACTTTCAACCTTATGCCACAAAGTCCATTATGGCATAGCCCACGTCAATAGGAGTAGCTATCTCTTTCTTTTATTTTAGATCTCTCCAGCGTTCCAACTCCATACGTTTCTAGATTATTCATAACAATAATATTAACAATTATATAAAAATCCTATGAATTGAAACCTCATTTTTTTGAAGTCAAATAAAAACGACTTATTGTACTGTCGCTATTGCAGTAGAAATACGTAATATGGTAGTACTACAACTGAGCGAGACAATTTGTGTATATCATCTTGTATGGTACATGTATGTAGTGTGTCTAATGTTTAAGTTTCTGCGGTCATTCGCAATGTAAATATGTAAATATTATTTGTCTTTATATATATATATATATATATATATATATATATATATATATATATATATATATATATATATATATATATATATATATATATATATATATACACACACACACAATACACTTTTTGTTAGCCCAAATGTCTGACAGAGAATGCATCTAGCATTAAGTCCGCCTTTTGTTCAATTTTACTTAAGTGTACAATAAGGTTTAGGAAAAATATAAATAAATGAAAATTTACTTTAGTAAATTGCAAATATATTAGTTTTTATTTTTCAAAGCTTTTAAAATTTCCCTTACATACAACTTTCGTAGATTCACAGAACATTCAGGGCTTCATTATAAACTTTCTAAGTAGGACGAACATTGTAGTTCCACAAAACAATATTAAAGGACTTACCTCGGAGTTCTACAGGTTTACCTCTAAATGGATACTCCTAGAAATCTCTATTAGATAGCATTTTCCTGTAGGTATCTTGTTTTGTTATGGCATGTTTGAAATTAAGTTTTCTTATTTAAGTCACTCTTTTTTAAGTCACTTATATTTTATAGTAACTTGGATAGTGAAGCATTTTTGAAGGAAATATATATATATATATATATATATATATATATATATATATATATATATATATATATATATATATATATATATATATATATATATATATATATATATATATATATATATATATATATATATATATATATATATATATATATATATATATATATATATTATTTATTATTATATATTTCACCGTTCATATTGCGTATCGTGCTTGTTCTGTCTTGGTAACCATTACATAAATATTTAACTCATCAATAGAAAGCTCTATTAATATTGTTGAGATGCATTTCTTCTAATTCTCTAACTCCTTTGTTTTCAAGGACCCGCTTTTTTCCTTGCTGTTTTCCTTCAGAGATCACGAGCTTCTTCATATATCACCCTCACCCTATTTGCATCTATGTCATTTTGTAGGCAATGCAATCTGGCTCCATTCTTTATACGTAATAATCATGCATATTCTTCGTCATACTATTCTTCTTTTCGAGGTTTCTCACTCTCCTAATATTTTCTGTACTGCATTAGTCACATCTTGTTTGATGGCCTACCACTCCTCTTCGATATTTTCGCTTGGTGTACAGTTTTGCAGGTTTTTGAACATTTTTATTGGTAACATATGACTATTAACTATCATCTCCTTCAATATGTATAGTCTTTTACCAGTTAAAACTATTTTTTTCATATCCAAACGTATTTTTGGTACAATGAATTATCCATGAAACCTTTCAGGTGCTGTTCTATAAAACACATTCAACATATTTACTGAAAAGTATTATCTTTCACGGTATTGCTCAAACGAGTACGTATCTACATGATATTGGATTCTCATATTTAAAAGCAGGTAGTCAAAGAGCCGTCATCTCATCAGCTAAAGTGTTTTTCTAACAAAAGAGTGTTCAAACGATGATATTTTTTTTAAAGAGGGTATTTTCACACGAGTCAGATCCCATTGAAAATTTTATGCGCCACTTGTCCCCAGATAATAATATCCGTGCAGTGTTTTAATGAAGTAGGGAATTAGATCTTTTATAAAAATCTATTCGAATTTAATTAAATATTGGTATCTACAAACAAGAACATACAGTACCCGGCGATAAATATTGCACATCGACCTTTGGAAAGAGACAATCGGCTAATTTCGGCTTCGTAGAGCGTTATCTCTGTCGCACAAAATACAAACAGTCCGGTACCTATTAGGAGCTGTTAAAACAAGTATGATTTGCTTCTTTTGATATTTTTATTCTTTGTATAAAATACACTAATTTTTCTATAAGTGATGGCTTTAGGTTAGGGTAAAATAAAATAAAAAAACATTTTTACATTATGTTTACGTATTTAATTATTTTGGAACATTACAGCTTTAGTGTACATAATAAACACCATTATACCTATTGCTAAAATGAGACATTGCAATAAAAATAATAATAATTCTAATTCTCAATTACTTCCATTTCACTATCTGTGCTCTCAAAGAGGTCAATATCACTGTCACTATCAGCCGTATTTATTACTAATCTATCAGTGTAATTGTCTAAACTGTGTTGAATGCTTCTATATTCATTCTCACATTTGATTGCATGATCGCAAACCTTTTTCCACTCTTCAGCGCCGATCATGTTTACTTTTTCAGTCAATAATGTTTTTAATGTAGTTAAGTTCATACCCACATTTCTAGAGGCTACATAGCCTTACTTACGATTTAATGAACTGCCAACAATAAAATCATTAAAAGCTAAGTTATCTGAAGCTATTAATTACAATGGGTCTGAAAAAACATTGAGAAAAATACTTCATGACATGGAATTTCAGTTCACTAAAATGGAAGATAATCGAAAAATTCTAATGGAAAAGCACGACGTTAGTCTCAAACGAATGGAATACCTTGATAAAATACGCAAATTTCGCGAAACAGGAAAAAATATCGTCTACATGGATGAGTCATATATACATGCATCCCACACTAAAGGGAAATCTTGGAGTGACGATAAGAAAAAAGGAGTAAAAAAGCCAATTTCAAAAGGTCAACGTTTGATAATAGTTCATGCGGGAAATGAAAAAGGCTTTGTACCCGGTGCTTTTTTAACGTATAAATCCACGGACACTACAGGTGACTATCACAATGAAATGAATAACGATAACTATGAGAAATGGCTGGTTAACCAATTAATCCCAAATATACCCAGTGATTCTGTTCTAGTTATCGACAACGCACCCTATCACAACAAGTATGTTGAGAGACCCCCCCAACTCAAACACCATTAAACGGGTAATGATCAACTGGTTAAACAGACATGAAATTCCAGTTGATCCAAAATTAACAAAAACCCAGATTTACGCTATTATATGTCAGCACAAGGAGAGGTATACAGAGTTTTCTGTGGACAAAATACTTGCCGAACATGGGCACACTGTGTTGCGATTGCCACCATATCATCCGGATTTTAATCCAATTGAAAATATATGGTCTCAACTGAAAGGCTATGTAGCCTCTAGAAATGTGGGTATGAACTTAACTACAGTAAAAACATTATTGACTGAAAAAGTAAACATGATCGGCGCTGAAGAGTGGAAAAAGGTTTGCGATCATGCAATCAAATGTGAGAATGAATATAGAAGCATTCAACACAGTTTAGACAATTACACTGATAGATTAGTAATAAATACGGCTGATAGTGACAGTGATATTGACCTCTTTGAGAGCACAGATAGTGAAATGGAAGTAATTGAGAATTAGAATTATTATTATTTTTATTGCAATGTCTCATTTTAGCAATAGGTATAATGGTGTTTATTATGTACACTAAAGCTGTAATGTTCCAAAATAATTAAATACGTAAACATAATGTAAAAATGTTTTTTTATTTTATTTTACCCCAACCTAAAGCCATCACTTATAGAAAAATTAGTGTATTTTATACAAAGAATAAAAATATCAAAAGAAGCAAATCATACTTGTTTTAACAGCTCCTAATAGGTACCGGACTGTTTGTATTTTGTGCGACAGAGATAACGCTCTACGAAGCCGAAATTAGCCGATTGTCTCTTTCCAAAGGTCGATGTGCAATATTTATCGCCGGGTACTGTACTTTTATTATATCTTTTTATACTACGATATAAATGTGTAGCGTCTTGTGTTCAATTTTTTTTTGACAAATCTGTGACAAATATTCGTTTTGTGGGTCAGTTACATTCACCGTTTTATTTTTCCGTTTGTCTCTGTCAATATATACAATAGTATATGTATTATTTTAACGCTAACTTTTTAAAGCTACAGGTTCACTGGCTATAAAAACTTCTTTAAGCTTCTTCTTCAAGTTGGTCGACTATTACTTAAACTTGTAAAGCCTATTTAGCAACAATAGTTTTCCTTTTAACTTAATTATATATACCGTGATTTTTTTCACATATTTAAAACCAATTGTTGAGCTGGCAGAAGGACACTTGACTCCAAGAAAAAAATAACGCTTTTAAGCTTAATATTTTATAAAAGGATCCCTTAATCGAAAAATTGTCTACGCAACGATACCACACACTACGGGATGCGCGCAAAATTAAAAAATATTTTGAATATATATATATTTTAGGATACTTATTCCGAAAAAATATTTTTCATACTCGTAATATTATTTAAGCATTTGTTGACTTGACTTATGACTCTAGTACTAGAGAATCTCTGAGCTAAGCTGCGATCGTGCGGATAAACAGACATGGTGAAACTATAAAAATTCCTAGTTGCCTTCTGAACCCTAAAAAAGATAAACTTTTTAGCAGATCGTTATAAAATTACTTTTAAAAGAAATTAGTAACCAAAACTCAACAGTATAAATTGCGGATGTCGCTGTAAGGCAGTTCAAGTAGTTCCAGTCGTCTGCAACTGTCTTCTAAAGCACTCACAAAGAAAAACACTTTTAAACATAGATAAAAGAAACTCCAAGCCCCGTGCCTTTGTTCAGCTAACTCAAATAACATATAACTTAAGATGTTGGAGAATTTTCGTAGAAAGACGTGACTTAAGAGCCTTTTACTTGTATATAGCAACTGCCTTGTTCAACGAGTGACTAGCGTACACACTTAATAATGGATACGTAATACCTCTGCTTACTTTTTCGGCAATATAGGTCTAACAAGTAACTGTTTAGTAATATGTGGTTTAACTTTATGTTGGTTCAAGCCTCATTTGAAAAATATACCATTTTCTATTCTGCCGGGCACTTCGTAAAAAGCAAAGAATTGGCTATAAATCCCACTAACATCGTGACAACTGGGTGGTATAATTCCGAAAAATTCGCCCGGGGTATGGTATCAATGCATTACTTATTCCTGTCGTAATAGCGATCATTCGAGTTACTATAATGTTCCGGTTTGGAGGGTAAGGTAGAAAAATGTATGCATGTGGCATAATCATCCTGCTTTATGGACAGTATTGCAATATTAAAATGGGGTGGTCATCTTGTTTTTATCGTATGCTATACGCCGTGTCAGGGAGGTATATTGAAAATCATAACAATAGATTTGGACCTCGATTCTGACGTGAAATCTGTAGGAAATTTGTGTGGGATATTTTTATTATTAACATTTTTTTTACCTTAACTTTGTATAATTTGATTTATGTACAACTCTACAATGTTTTGTCCAAAAAAAAAACTTAATCGCACAAAAGCAATGTATTATGCGTCACATACAATGCAAAAGAAACGACGAAAAGCTAAGTTCTAGAGATTCGTGGGCGCGAAAATTCCTATCAATGTACACTTTATTATGAGTGTCATGAAAATAAAAAAAAACATAAAAATTTCGCATATCCCATGGAATTGCCATTATGACTTAGAATATAAAAATGGCATGTTTTTTTTTGGTACACCGCGTCGTCCCTGTAAGGGATTCCTGTCCCGCTATGTAATAAAAACTGTATTTATTTGTAGATATGAAATTAACCACTCGACTCTCGTAGAGGCAAATATTAGACATTATGTATGACAATTGCGTGTACTGTCACTCTGAAGGCAAAATTTTACGCCGCTTGATTTTTTGAATTTAAACTTTAAATTTCTAATTATAAAGACTAATGTGGTATGAAAACGTCTTTGACGTTTATTCTATGATGAAATATCTGTCATGTCAAATTCGATTTTCTATTAGAGAAAAAAGACGCTTAAAATCTCTTTTTTATACGATGAGCTGTCAGACGAGCAAACGGGCCTGCCGATGGGAAGTGGTCACGAATGCCCATGAACATCCACAGCATAAGAAAAGAAAATGAATTTCTTAAGAGTCGGCAACGCATGCCGACTCTTAAGAAATTCATTAATCCGCCTCTTAAAAGATCCAATGTTATATTTTTCAGAAAATATAAATAAATAAATAAATTCTTTATTTGTTTAAAATAGTGTACATTATGATGTTCTTATAATAATATTGCTTCACTTATTTCACCAGACAACTGGTATAAAAATTATTGCTGTTATTTTTAACATGGATTAAAGTAAACCTAGTAAGTACATTTATTTAATTCAATTAATTATCTTGTTTTTAAACTTTATATTCATTTAATGCATTAAATCAAAATAAATTTAAATAATAACAAAAAAAAACATATTATAATTAAAATTAAAAATTCATTAACATTAAAATAAATAAAAATAAAAATCTTAGTAATTATTTGATGCAATTAGAATTAAAGTTTTATATTATATTTTTTTTACAAATAATTCATTAATATCGTAGAAACACTTCTTTAACAGCCTAATCTCTCTCTAATAATAATCTAACAGACTTAGGGAGTTCATTCCATAATTTGGCGGAACGAATTAAAAAGTTCCGACTAAACCGTACTGTTAATGAACACCATGAGTAAAGGTAGTGTGGGTGGAGGTTCCGGCCTCGGCGATTTTCGTAGCGGATTAAAGAAGTAGCTGGTATCAAAAAAATATCTCCCATTCTCTTTTGAATCCCAGCGTTACGTGCACAATATATGATCGTATACCAAATAATGCTTGTGACGATCGGATGGGGTTTTTGTAACACATTATGTATAAGCTAGCTGTTGCCTGCGATATCGTATTTCTTTCCAACTGATATTTTCCTTTATCTCTAAGACCTTGAAACAATATTATTGATCGTTCTTCATCCATAATATCCTGACTTTTTCAATTAATTCTCAAAATATGGAAGAATACGTGCGTGCAATTCCGTTTGATATGACATACAGTGGCTGAGTAGGGTGGAGCGCATCGCATTCACCGAAATCCGCTGAACAAAAATCCATTCCGATGAACCCCAATGCGCTCCGCCGTTGTGTGCGATACTCCATATAAAATGTCGGAGAGCGATCTAGATAGATTTTTGCAATGCGGTCCGGCCCGTTGAAGCCCGCCTCAGTGTGCTCGCTGCTCGGTTCCTTATTGTACAACGTAGTACAATAAAGGACCAAGCAGCGAGCTTTACTTCGCCGTACTGAACGAAGAATTCACTCTATTTGTGCAAACAATGTGTATAAAAACGTGTTTTACAAGCGGCATTGACATTGAATAAAGAATATGTATATAAATATGAAACACTCATGAAATATCTGTATTGGCAATAACCTTATCATTATTGTACATCTGTCGCACTGAACTAAGGATTCGTCCTTTCTGCGAACAATGTGCACAAAATTGACTTCGGGCTTCGAGACAACTCGACTATTATCCGTGATTTTGGGTGTCACAAATTATAGAATGAAGCGGGAATACATTCATGGCAATATGTTTAAACTTTCAATTATTTCCAATAATTAATTGTAATTTGTCTACTTTGCTATTTAATTTACTTTGCTGTACACTTAAAAGTTATATTTTTACATTAAGATTCATAAAAAATCTACAAAAGGTGAAATTATTTTTATAAGAAAATTCTTACACAAACACAAAAGAAAACACAAAAGTGGCATTGTATTACGTTGGTTAAATGACAGTCACACATCGGTTAGTAAATGTGTTTATTAAACTGTAATTTAGTGTGACTTTCCTTAACATTATATACTAATAACTTACGCGTTTGGCCGCGTGATTGAATGTAGTGTGATAACACATCCGAGCATGAACGTGTTCTATCGTGCCCATTACACAATGCATGGAAGGCATGAAGAATACCCAGTGTACAAAATATATTAAATTTAGAAATCCTTTCTAATATTATAAATGCGAAAGTAAATGTCTGTCTGTCTTTTCTTCATACCTAAACGATTTAAATAAAATTTGGTATAAAGATAGTTTGAGACCCGAGCAAGAACATAGCATAGTTTTATCCTAGAAATCCTACGAGAACGAAAACTATGCGGGTAAAACCTTGAGACTCTCTATCTTTTTAACCACGGTAATAAGAAGTAGCTTAAGCTATGTTTATTTTATAGAATTTTCCACGCGGACGGAATTGTGACACAGTTAGAATACAATATACGAAAAGAAAATTCAATTAATTCTAATACGTTACAGTACATTTTTATCCTAAAATCTGAACAAATAAATTAAATTTTTTAAACATATTTTTAAAGGTTGCTAATGGCAATAACAAATAAAAAAATAAGTGAATTCTAAATTAAATATATTTGTATAGATTATTGTAAAAATAATTAAAGTCGGAATGAGACACGCAAATAAGATAAATATGATATATCACCATGAGTGTTATCTTGCGGTGTCAGTAGACTAAAACTCACGTAAACAGACTCTCAAATTCACCACGATAAACTAGATTTATCTATTGACAAAAGGGGTCATTATTACCCAGAATTAGAGTGAAGAGTTTGGATATAATTTATACTTTCCATCGTCGGCACTTGGTGAAACTGCATCATATTGATTTTGTCAAACGCTTGTACTATTTCACAAATATTTCACCACTAAAGCTAACCGGTTTCGCCTATTACAGCATCATCAGGGCTTTTAGTTTATAAATTCATTGAACATGAGAAACACACACGCAAGACAACAACTAAATACAAGTACATCAGATAGATAAACAATCATTATTTTGCAAGTACCGTCATTAATAAATGTTGCCAAGGGTAGATTTTTTCCCAAAATGGGATGAAATAATATTAAAATCTAACTAATTATGTCTATATACTCTAAGTAATTTTGTCAAAATCTAAGTTTTAGATTAAAATGAAATAATTGCTGCAAAATTAAATGTCAAATTAATAGATTTTCAAATGTCAAATTAAAATTATATAAAATAAATTAAAATTAAAATGAAATGATTGTTACAAAGGTTCAACAACAATACACATTTTGTTACAAATTGTTTAGTAGTTTGGGTTAGAGAAAAAACTATCACTAATAATCAGTCATATAAACGATACCAGTCAGTCACTAAATAAAACACAATTAAAATTATCATAGAACTAAAAAAGCCTTTCTTTTCAGTTTTTTTTATATTATAAGGTAGCAAACAAGAAGATGGGTCTCCCGATGAAAAAGTCAACCATTGTCTATTGACACCAAAGGTATTAATGGTGCGTTGCTATCTTGTGGCCAGGTGTAAGGCCACATGCATAAGTTTAGCGGCTACCTTACCCTCCTAACCAAACCAAGCCAAACCGGAACACGACAGTGACAACCACTGACGCTTTTGCGGCAGGAATAGATAAGGTGGTGGTACAAGACCCGGGCGAGATAATACAGAACTTCACCACCTAGCAGCCGCGATGGTAGTGACTCATATAGCCAATCGGTTGCCTTTTACGACCTGCATGGCAGAACTGCAGTTGGCCTATTCTTCAAAGGAGCCCGAAACCAACACGGGGATAAAATAATTTTTTGTATGTATAATAATATGAGATTATTGCATTATAACTTAAACAGTAATAAAACGGGACAAATCGTGAGGATTTCACCTGCAATTAAAAATACCCCAGTGACACCTTCTCGGATTAATTTGTACCACCACTAATTGTGGCGACTCGTACCGTTCACGTGCATTACAGTTTTACCATTGTTACAGTAGTGCTAAATGTACGAAGCGTCGTTTAAAAACAAAATTACTTCAAGAAAATTGAGTAATGCTTAACGAAAACTATGTGATTAAGTGATATGACATTTAAGTATACTTTGGTATATACTACTGCATCAGTTTAGTAGATCTGATCAGTACGTTACTGCTTTAACAATGTTGATGAAAAATCTTCCGAAGTTCTATATTTCAAGAAATAGGTTTACAATGGTAAAAATTTTAAAAGTTAGAGACAAAATATTTTATATTTAGATAAATAAAGCTTGATTACTTGGTACCAAATTTTTTCGTATAATAAACTTGTAATATGTTTTCGGATAAATAAGCTACTACATTTTTTATTCATCCTTATGTGTCCAAGGACTCTTGAGCTAGTTTTTTAATAATTAAATTATTTTTACCGCTACTGCTCATAAATAAGACCAGAATGTATGAAAAGTATGATCGCCTATCACGTGAGATGCTTTGTGATGCTGACAATAGCGCGATAACAGCCCGACTTCTACCGCCTGATCAGACGTTAGATCCACTTTCATTCCATTTGTTACAGACCTCTATTCTTCATACAACACTAGGTTTTCCTAGTGAATTTAGTGATCAAATATAAAGTAAAATATTATGTAGAAAATATAAGTTAGTTTTGCATAGTATTTGAAAGACAGATGCGACTATAGTCAGCGGTTGGAATACTCTTCAAGGCATCCATGCTCGGTGTTTAGTGAAAAGTCTTATTATGAACGATTTGGGGATACTGCGTAGTACTCTGTGGAAAAAAAGGGATGGGCTTGAAATTAAATTTATTGGAAGTTAAGTACTATGCTTGCTATGAATCTTTGCAATTTTAAAGACCTTTAATTCTTAATTCTCGTCACGGCCGTTGGATACAGATATCTATCTAGCTATTATTTCATATCGCACCTTCAGCATTATAGTGACTTAATTAAAAAAAATCATGATTTTGACTTAATGTCAGGAAACGACCGAAAACGACTACCTTTATCGACTCTTATTAAAACACAGGCAGACTTTGACATAGAAAGCTGTAAAACATATATTTCGGTCTAATAACCTAATTTTTATACAAAAATCTTAACTGTACAAATATTTATTTGATGTTTCCCTTGGATATTTTTGAAATATGTCACTATAATTCTAAGGATGCGTTATTTTTTACTGGATTAATTTCTTCTATAGCGCATGCTGGGTTGCGTGACCACGTCAGCAAGATATCTGCTCTCGGTATGTTTGAAGATATTGATTTTTTTTTTGTGGTTTTGTTACACGTAAATAACGATTAACATTTGTACATCTACAAATGCGTTTATTGATTCGATAGTAGAGCTGTCATAGAAATTTTTTGAAAACAAAAACATCAATCTTGTATAATTATTCTCTGACCCATGCCGTATTTTTTTATATCATAAGATAGCAAACAAACAGATGGGTCTTCTGATGGAAAGAGTCAACCATCGCCTATAGACACCAAAGACGTTAATGATCCGTTGCTATCTTGTGACGTGATCTAATGCTACATACATAAGTTTACCCTCCAAACCGGAACAAGACAATGATAAGCACTGACGCTATTGCGGCAGGAATAGGTAAGGTGGTGGTACCAGACCCGGGAGAGACAATGCAGAACTCTACCACCTAGTAGCCACGATGGTAGTGACTAGTATAACCAATCGGTTGATATTTACGACCTGCCTGGTAGAACGGCAGTTGGCCTATTCTTCAAAGAAGCCCGGGACCAACACGGGGCACAAGTTAGTTTATTGGTAATTTAGAAGGCAAGCTAGGCTGACTTCCACAAACAGTATTTCATCTGGGAAATTGCTTGGAATTTTCAAAGGTGCACAAAATTTACCTCACGCACACACACTATTTGGATTATTTCGATAAAAGCTGGAAGTCTAGCTTTATTCAAATCATGATGATTATGAAGCTAACAATAACAAATGTATTAAAAAGACCAGTTAGGATGACGCTATCGGTGGCGATTTCAATCATCGCATTTGTCAACTTTTATTCAAAATGTTTATTAAGCAGCTTATACAAAATATGTACAGACTGACTGGTGAGTTACCTTTAATATTTAAGGATTATAGATTTTACACTTTCAATCGTCGGCACTTGGTGAAATTCCCTTATTTTTAGTTGAAACTAGTTTATCACTCACTTGTACTTTTATTTCACTATTATACACTAAATTATTTATTTTTATCGACCGGTTTCGCTTTTTAAAGCATCTTCAGGACGTAATATTCTTTATATGTAAAGAATTACGCCGTGTTACGCCGTGTTACGCCGTGTTGGTCCCGGCCTTCTTTGAAGAATAGGCCAACTGCCGTTCTTCCAGGCAGGTCGTAAAAGGCGACCGATTGGCTATCGAGTCACTAACATCGTGGCTACTAGGTGGTAGAGTTCTGCATTGTCTCGCTCGGGTCTGGTACCACCGCCTTATCTATTCCTGCCGCAATAGCGTCAGTGCTTGTCGCTGTCGTGTTCCGGTTTGGAGGGTAAGGTAGCCGGTAAACTTATGCATGTGGCATTAGACCTCACCACAAGATAGCAACGCACCATTAACATCTTTGGTGTCTATAGGCGATGGTTGACTCTTTCCATCAGGAGACCCATCTGCTTGTTTGCTATCTTATGATATAAAAAAAATATTACGTCCTGAAGATCCTTTAAAAAGCGAAACCGGTCGATAAACTAGTTACTACTATTTTTTTTTTAGTTGAAACTAGATAAACTAGTTTCAACTAAAAAAAAATTGAAGGATTATATAATAGTTAGCGATTATATATGATGACAAAAAAAAAAAACATTAAAATTCTTCTTAGTTAACTTAGTAAACAGTACGCCGAGAATCCTACATTTATCTGCGCCATACTCGGACACCGCGTGGTCGCGTGTCGTGCAGCGCGCTATCAACACAGAATACATAGGTAGGTACAAAACAAACAGGCAACAACGCGGCGTGCTTAGAGTATAATATCCCCATTTCACTTATTTTTAGAGAAATATTGGTAAAAAGTTAAGCCTCTAATTTTATTATTTCATTTTAACGAGAATCGAGTACAGAATACTCTCAAGAAGTATCGAAGGTAACTTACTAGTCAGTTTGTATATGTACATTTTCTTGCATTTTCGAAGAGGGTAAATTTTAGAATACCACCACTAGACTCTGGGTTGATAGAAAGAATTAAGTAAAGCTTTGCTCGAATTCTTTCAACTTTACCGATTGATAAAAAATAAGTGATTATTTGCAAAGCTTTACGGTAAATATTATTTACGTCGGTGCATGGCGTGACTCAATTATAATGATTACTTTAAAATTAATCGTAGGTTTACAATTCACAAACTTTATATTTGCTATTAACTAAATAGCCAACTGGTTTGGTTTACAGAATGAAACGGTTTGCTATTTAATTAATAACAAATAGGCATATTTTTTGCATTATGAAATAGTACACGTGTTCAAAATTTAAAATAATTATTACAATAGTTATGATACATTTTTCCATTCTTTGACTCTTGAGAGAAGCATAACAGACTGTAAATAATTATTTTATGTGGGTACCTAGTACAACCAAAACATTTTTTATGCAACTCTAATTTTTTTTCTATACCATTTGTCTAAGAAATTAAACGTAAAGAGTGTTTAAACTATTGGATAAATGGGAGAAATAAAATATTTAAAAGCGTAACTCGTTACGGGAGATTTAGTCCGGTAAATTTAATAGATCCTTTTTCTTTATTTATTGTTTCCATTCTCAGTAACATAAAACTGGAAAGAATCGTAAAGTTGAAAGAGTTTAATCTTATTTTGCTTGTTAAATGCTAATCAATAAATAATCGCATCTGTGGTCTAGTGGTCCAGTATCGGTGTTGAACACATGAGTTTCCGAGTTCGATTTCCGAGTCGGACAATTCAAAAATGTGTTTTTCAGTTTTTTTATAAAAATAACGTTGCTTGGGATTTGGTAAGTGTCCAGTTGGCGATAGGCTTGCCACCTATAACATTGTTGGACTAAAAATCTTCGGCAAATCGTGGGTGCACTGGTTGCTCATCTGCCTACCTTTTCGAGTATACTGGCGTGAAGATAATTTTTTCATCAATCAACTCAAAATCATCAGTTTGAATAAATTATTTCAATACAGCTAAATTTTTATCAAATTAGAGAAAATTGTTTTGTTAATAGAATAAAAATATCATTGAATAAAAATATTTTTTATAATTATTGTAAATCAGTGGCATGTCATTGGAGAGGCTTATGACCAGATATGGGTGAAACTAGATTGATGTTGATGATGATAAAGTTCGTAAATCTTATAACTTTTCCCCGTGTTAGTCCCGGGCCCCTTTGAAGAATAGGCCAACTGCCATTCTTCCAGGCAGGTCGTATAAGGCGACCGGTTGGCTATACGAGTCACTACCATCGTAACTACTAGGTGGTTAGAGTTCTGCATTGTCTCGCCCGGGTCTGGTACCACCGCCTTACCTACTTCTGCCTCAATAGCGTCAGTGCTTGTCACTGTCTTATTCCGGTTTGGAGAGTAAGGTAGCTGGTAAACTTATGCGAGGTCTAAACTCGCGACAAGATAGCAATGCACCATTAACATCTTTGGTGTCTATAGGCGATGGCTGTCTCTTACCATCAGGAGACCCTGCTTGTTTGCTATCTTATGATATAAAAAAAATATATGAAGTTTGGTACAATTTAAAATTTACTTGGTAAAGGAGTGTAAAAGGCTAATATTTTTATATAACAGCTAGTGTTACACATGGAAAATTATTTATCTAAATCTACAATATATATGACTAGATGCACCTTGTAGCCCGCTGCATTATAGAAGTTTAAGGCGTTTCCGGGATAAAAGTACCCTCTATGCTATTCCAGGTCATGACACCTAGCTGTCTCTACCTCATCATATCATATACCTGTGTGCCAAATTTCATTCAAATCCGTTCAGTAGTTTTTGCGTGATCGAGTAACACACATCCATACATCCAAACATCCAATCTTTCACATTTATAATATTAATATAGATATATTAAATTAATAATAATAAACATTACACCCGCGGTCATTTATTTGACACACATCATATTATACACACGTTACATGCACAAATATGTATGCTATGTCGTTTTCGGCTAAAGTCTGTTGTCTAAATTAGATGAGATTTTATTGCTTAGTCATAATTGAGTAATTAAGTCCGCGAAAGAATCATCCAAACATCCAAGCTTTCACATTTATAATATTAATATAGATATATATTATTAATAATAATAAACATTACACCTGCGGTCATTTATTTGACACACATCATATTATACACACATGACATGCACAAATATGTATGCTATGTCGTTTTCGGCTAAAGTCTGTCGTCTAAATTAGATGAGATTTTATTGCTTAGTCATAACTGAGTAATTAAGTCCGCGAAATAATCCTTGACTGAACGCTTGATACCTTCCCATATAAATTGAATTGAGTTCAGATATTGAGGAGATTGGATATCGGTTATTGCAGTATAATCAATCATTATTATTATATTTATCAACATAATTATATATTTAATTATAATGATGAAATAGTTAATTTTAATAATTATATAGGTAATAATATTAAGGAAAATAGCTATGTGTATATTCCAAAAGGCTTAACCCAGATAACTTAAGAGATCGTTTTATTCATTTATTTATTGTTTCCAATCTTACTTACCTACATAAAGTTTAAAAGAAACAGTTAAGTGAGATAAATACTGTTTTCTTCGTTCAGATCTAATTAAACGCCTCAAGAAACTTTCCAAGAAACTTCATCAATCTTACCAAAACGGTTTTACCCCAGTTGTGGTTTAGAAAATTCGCCAGTCTGGTTCGAATTCGAAATATATTTCGTAAACAGTTAAGAAAATTAAATGAACTTAATGAATTATCAACTCAAACAATGAGGTATACTGTTATAACATTTAAATACAAAAGGCTTACAAAAAGTATTACGAGTTTATTCCATGAAAATTTCTCAGTGTGTGGTTGGGTTCCGATCTGGCAAAAAATATTATTAAAATATGTTGATTCTTTAAAATGTGATTATTTGCGCTATTGAAGGGTTAACATTTTTATAGTTAGGTTTTTTGCATAAATCATTTTTCATATTATATTTTGAATACATGTACTTACTAGATATTAAAATCTTCAATTGCTACATTTTACATAGCACTTTGACAAATTCTTCAGGCCATCAATTGTTGTTATGACTTCTGCCAATACAATGAAGTAAAATGTAGTGTAGAGAAAGAAAAAAATACAGAAGGTCTAGAAGTTAGGTCTAGACCCACGAAGCATAATATTCCTGTCACATCTACACACTTTTTACAATATCAGTGTAATAAATACACATAAACTCAAAAAAAAAACTGAAACATACAGAATATCTTCTCAAGTGACATTTCAATTAGTAACCGACTTGTGTTTCGGTTTGGAGGGTAAGGTAGCCGGTAGATTTATGCATGTGGCAATACCATCCGGCTACACGGATAGCGATACACTATTAACATCTTTGGTCTATAGGTGATGGTTGTCCCTTTCCATCAGCAGATTCATCTGCTTGCTTGCTATCTAATAGTATCTTAAAAAAATATATTTAAGAGTATTAAATATTACTTTATAAGAGTAAATGCCATAATTTCAATTATTTATAATCTTTCACAATATTCAAAGAAATGGTTATAACTAACTGAACTAGCTCTATGATTCGTTAAATTTTCTGTTGTGGTGTGTACAAAACAAACTATTATAAATACAATTATGAAGACCGGTGGCCGGATACAGTCGCACACAAAAGGCTTTAGTAGTTTCACAGTAAATTTGATATGAAGTCACTCTGTATTTAAACTTTTCAGAGTTACACCGCACGTCAAAGGAATTGTGAATTAAGTATTTGTATGTGCTGAGTGTATGGTTTTGGGTATGTTCTGTTTTATTTAGATACTTAATTAGATCGTTTTATTCAAGTATTAAACTGGATGCGTCTCTAGGAAAATTTTTTAGCTTGCATTTATATCCAGAAATACAAAGTAACTATACATATAATAAAATCGTAGAAAAGTCAAAACTTTACATTGAATTTTTTTTTCAAAGAATACTTGGGGCGTGATCTACAATCGATACTGAAGCCAAAAATATATTTTTTAAATTTTTTGTCTATTTGTCCGTTTGTCCGTTTGTCCGTTTGTCCGTTTGTCTGTTTGTCTGTTTGTCTGTTTATCTGTATGTATATCCGGGGTAAACTCAAAAAGTACTGCATAGATTTACTTCAAATTTTGCATGAATATTACTAACAGGCCGGGTCAACATATAGGCTACATATTATCACGCTATCACCTACGGGGGAGGAGCAGTGCGGAGTAAATGAAGTCCGCGCGGACGAAGTCGCTGGCAACAGCTAGTTTACCTATAAAATAAAATCATTCCAGGGGATTTTTAAGCCTTGGCATTTTATCTGACAGCAGAAATTAGCGCAGTTTGGGAAAATAGAAAGTGGAAGCAGAACAGGCAGATAGAGAGACTTTCGCATTTATAATATAAAAATATGGATATGGATTATCCTAAATATTTAATTACATTTATATTGACAATTAATATTACATTTATATTATTTTCAACCGACGAAAAAACTGAGGTGGTTCTCGATTCGATGCGTTTATATATTTTATGTTAGACCATGCATAACTTTTTATAAAAATGTCTTACCTGTTAGATGCGGTCAGAATTTAGCCTCAATTTAAAGAAGACTATATTTCATTATTTCAATATTCTCAATAATTACTTTATTTCTTTGATACATAGGGCACACTAAAAGTTTTGCACTTCTAGCTAATCGGAACTATTTGAATTTCGAATGCTATATTTTTTAAACGTTGCAACCTTCTTAGTAATAAAAATAATATGGCGGGAAATAATTTGCCAATTGTTTTTTTATCACGCATCATCCTACGTAATGAAAATGGAATTAAGTCGAAAAGATTTTAGAGCGATGATTTTTTTATGATTTTAAAAGTTCTCTTTCTCCGCAAGACTGTGCCGCTCGTCTTCAAAATGCTTTTGGGAAAGAAACACCTTCTTTGAGCACCGTGAGGCGATGGTTTGCTGAATTTGAGAGATGTCGAGTTTCTTTACACACGAATTTCGTGAAGGGCAGCCTTCAACTGCCGTCAACAAAAATAATGTGGCTACTGTTAAGCGGTTAATTTAAGAAAACCCGTGAATTACCTATGAGACAATTCGAGGACTATTGGGGATTGGTATGAGCTAAATTCAGAAAATTTTACACGAAGAATTGAAAGTTTGGAAACTTTGTTGTCGTTGCAACCCTCATGAACTGACAGCGGAGCAGAAGCGGGCTCGCGTGAAATGGTGCTCACAGATGCTACTGAAGTACGAACACGGATATTCGAATGCTGTTTATGACATTGTCACCGGAAACGAAACGTGGATTTATTGTTTTGAACCCGAAAAATAACAGCAATCTTGTGAATGGGTGTTTGAAAATGAGAACAGGCCAACAAAAGTGAGACAGGCGAGAAACGTTGGTGAAAAAATGATCGCGTTTTTTTTTTCTCAGCTACGGGTCCCATCTATACAATTCCCCTTTGAACATCAAGAGTGTTAATGCCGAGTAGTATTCTACCATTTATTTACCCAGGGTGTTAGAAAAAGTTCGCGAAAGACGACCCAAAATCCGCATTCTCCTACACCATGATAACGCTTCTTCACACACGGCCAACAAAACAAAGTCATTTTTAGCTTCCGAAAAAGTACATCTCGTCACTCATCCTGCACATAGCCCCGACCTAGCACCATGTGATTTCTGTATTTTCCCCAAAAACCAAAGATTTGATGAGAGGTTTTACTTTTACCAACTCCGAAGAGGCAGTAATAGCGTTCAATCAGCACGTAGAAAACATGCCTTCAGATCTGTGGTCTTCCTGTTTTGAAAAGTGGTTCGATCGCATGAAAAAATGTTTAAAATGTAAACGAGATTATTTTGAAAAGCAATAAATATAATATTTTGTTTATAATATGTTGTTTTTTTAAGTTACGCAAAACTTATAGTGTGACCTACGTATTTGCACCACTTCACAATTTCCACTTATTTTTCCCTTTTTACAAATATTATTGGTGACTCGAGCGTATCTTTCGAAAGGCTGCGATAGAATGCCGCATTACCCCGGCCGGCTCGCCAACCTTGACAAACGAAACTATTGAGTTATGTAAATATTATAGGTGGCAACATTTTTTCTGCCGCACTTTGCTTTTTGGTGTCTGACTCTATGGTCTGTAACAACTAGCATGGCTTCATGCGATTAAAGAATTCTTACTCAAAGTTATCATAAGTATTTTATTTAATGTGTCTCAATTCAATAGAAACAAACAAAGAAAAGAAACGATCGAAGCGCCAACAAAACAACCAATTAAATGATACCGGAAACAATAATAGAGAATTTTAAATATAGTAATAGTAAAATGATATCCTTAATTTTAATAAATATTGATGTTTCGCTGTACACTTGTGAATTATTCTAATATACCTTATTTTTTTTATTAGAATAGGAATATATCGAGGGTTGCCCCATATAAAAAAAATTCTTACCATAACGGTGCGAAAACAAAGGAAGATTTATTGTATACTCACTGAATTTAATGTGGTACCACCGCCTTAACTATTCCTGTCGCATCAATGCTTGTCATTACCGCGTTCTAAATTCAAACTCAAATTCAAATAGCATTTATTCGACATAGGTAAGTTCGGTTACACTTATCGACATCAAAAACATTAAGTACTTTATAACTACATAAGTACACGTATAATTAATTAAACTAATTAAAACATATAACACAAGTTTGCAGCTGCTCCGGTTTGGAGGGTAAGCATTGCAATTCCGCCACGTAGGTAGCAACACACCATTAACATCTTTAGTGTTTATAGGCGATGGTTTCTCTCTCCACCAGGAGAGCCTTTTGCTTGTTTGCTGTTTCTAATATACAAAAATAGCTTGTTATACTGTGATCAGATTTTTATATAATTATTCTTTTATTTATTTATTTATTTGCATTCCACAATGTTTACAAGATGTTACATTAAAATAAAGCTTAGATCATCGTGGACCCTGTCGGATATAGCAATGGCAAGGTAGAAAAGAGGGGTATACTTATATATCTTATTTAATTATCATTATTATAAATGTTATTATTTATAAGAAATGTTTAATTAGAATTGAATTAGATTTATTATTCACATTTATAATTTTATATAAATTTATCACTCAAATATTCATTTATGTCATAATAGCATTTTTTTATTAATAGATTTTTTAATTTTATTACAAATTGATTAAATTTCGGTTCATTTTTTATTAGTTCGGGTAATTTATTATAAATTTTTATTGACATTACATAAGTACTCGAAGTGTAGAGTTTTAAACGGGAAGTTGGCAAATTTAGTCTATTTTTATATCGTAATTTTTTGTCTGACTGTTTGTCTTCTCTTTTTGTGTACCAATCCTGGTGGTTTCGTACAAACTTACACATTTCTAAAATATAAATACATGATAGCGTCAGTATTTAATGTTGTCGGAAATAAGGCTTACAACTAACGGTGTGGTCTTTATTCGCTAAAACTCTAATTAGTTTTTTTTGAAGAGTGAAAAGTGCTGTCACATTTGTGCTGTTACCCCATAGTATAATTCCGTAACTGAGCCACGCATATGCATATGCGTAATAAGTAGTAAGGGCAGTTTGGAAATCAGTGGTTTTTTTAATTTCTCGTAAAGCATACATAAATTTTGATAATTTTGATTTGATTATATTTATATGTGATTTCCAGTTTATATTTGTGTCTATCGATAAACCTAGAAGCGTAAATTCTGTGACATATTCTATTTTAGATCCCTGGTATGTTAGATTTATTGCTAATGGGGATTTTTGGTGAGGGTGAAAGGATATTATTTTGGTTTTTGACCAATTTATTTCCAAGTTATGATCTGTCATCCAATTAACAATTTTGTCAAATATTTTGACGAGATTTTCCTTTGGGTCAGTGTGGGCCTGGCATGATGTGAGAACAGAAAATCGTCCGCAAATAGGAAGCATGGTGTATTTATGCTTTTCGGGAGGTCATTGATGTAGATAAGAAATAGCAGACATCCGATGACGCTGCCTTGTGGGATTGAAGCATTAATTATTTTTGTACTAGATCGGATTCTTTCTATTTCCCTAGTGTTGCAGCTGCGATGTTCAAGTTCCACTTGGTGTTCTCGATTTTTTAAATAAGAGCTAAACCATTCGTGAGCCTTACCGCGGATTCCTATACCTTCTAATTTATTTAATAATATTTTATATTGTACTTTATCGTATGCTTTGGTCATGTCTAAGAGCATACCAACAGCGTATTGTTTTTTATTTATTTTACTTAGGGCTTCTTGAATGAATTTGTAAACAGTTAAAGTCGTAGATCTATTTTTCCGGAATCCGTTTTGGCTTTCGTCAAATATTTTATATTTTTCGCAGAAAGCATATACACGGTTGCACATAGCTTTCTCAAATATTTTTGAAGCTGTTGGGAGTAAGGCTATTGGACGATAGTTATTAGGGTCAGTTTTAGAGTTTTTTTTATGTATAGGTTTTATTATCGCTCTTTTTAAGCGCTCAGGAAAGACACCTTCTTCAAAAGATTGATTGACTAATAAGAGAAATGGGTAAGTTAATTCGTTGGCACATTGTTTTAATAGAAATGGTAGTTTCTTAGGAGCGTGTTTATTTCGCGATAGTCAGCAGGGGCAAGAAACATAGTATTTTTAGTGGAGCGGGACACAAGAGTGTCTCCTTGCGGAATATTTCTTATAGTTCGGGTGGCATTTTCTCCAATAGATGCAAAGAAGTCATTGAAGAAATTAGCTATATGTTTTGGTTCTTCAATCAATTTATTTTGAAATTTTAGTTTTATGTTGGATTTTTGATATTTTGATTTCTTATTTGTGCGCTAATTTATAGTTTTTACTTTATTATTTGACTTTTTTAGTTTATGTTTATAATGTAACTTTTTCTCTACAGAGACTATTTTTTTAATGTTTTAGAATATGTTTTATAGTGTTGTATGAGGATTTGATTTTTAGTTTTACTAGTTAATATTTTTAGCAACCTTTTATTTTTACAAGAAAGTTTTATGCCTGTTGTTAGCCAATGTTTTTTTATGGCCAATGGTTATTCTGTATAACTATGTATAATATATGCTAATTATGGAATTTTTAACTAGGCAATTTTATGTTTTAACTACTACTATATGTCATACGTTTTTGTTAATTTAGAATGTACACACACATGTATATATACCTAATGTATCACACGAGCTGTTAGCTTGTTTCCTATCAAATAAATAGGGAATACTGAAAACCAGTCTAAAGGTTCACCAAGCCTTAAATACTGTTGTCTATATTTTACACAAACATATTTAAAATGAGTATTTGCGGCCATCAATTTCTAAACTGTTATGTCAAAATAAAGATGAAGTATTAAGTTTTACTTATTATTAAAATATCTAATGAAATATTAAGTATTGTTAATTATTTAACGTATTTTAAATTAATATGATTTTTGAGCTGATATAAAGTCAACTATTTGATTAAGGTAATTATAAAGTCAATAAACTATTAGAATAAAATGTTATAAAAGGCCTAACAGATATGTTTCAAAGCATTCGTTTTTGTGAAACTGAAAAGTGAAGTGTCGTAACATACAATAAAGTGTCATTAGTCTTGTATTTTGTATTTAATATAATTTGATATTCCGTCAGTTGTTGTTTAAATTAATAAATCTTTTACCCTTTTACCAAGTGGAGCGAACAATACAGAGATATTCCTTTATAAAAGCTTCTTACATTAAATACTCACATATTGACAAATTGATCACTTCTTTCAGAATTATCACTAGTTTTATTTTTCCTTGTATACAATTTAGTGGGATAAGCAATTCAACGGCGTGTCCATACTCACATAATGTCGTGTAATTACGACAAATCCTATTCCAATCTATGATAAGTATCGATTATACTGCGGCAGGAATAATATTTCCGCAGTAGTGACGCATTTGATCAATCGTCCGCCTTTCAAGAATCACCTGGCATAATTGATATTGAAGGCTTAGAAGAATATTTCTTTTGTTTGTAAGAAATGTATCAAAACAAACATTTGTAACAAGCGTATCTGGACGTAAGATTAATATGAAATTTCCTGTTTCCGTGTGTACGAAACAAACTATTATAAATACAGTTATCGAGATCGGTGGCCGGATACAGTCGCACACAAAAGACTTTGGTAGTTTCACAGTGAATTTGATATGAAGCCACTCTTTGTTTGAACATTTCAAAGTTTTGCCACACGTCAAAGGAATTGTGAATTTTGTTTTTCCGAGTGTAAAGTTTTACCTTTCGCTCAATTCAGATATTGCTTTACCGTTTATTTTATCCGGAATCATTGAGGATAAAATTGATTACACAGTCATATTTTTTCCTCTGAAAATTTAGAGGGACTATTCCTCATATATATTAAAAGAGTATTCTAAAGCCTCACAGCTTGAATAAAATAATCAAATGTACTAGTTGATTTCATATAGGTAATGATTACAACAAAAATGTAAGTGATAGTTGGAATATTTTCCGAACGAAGTTGTCATGAATGTGTGGCATACTGATACTGGAATTTCGATTTAAGATCATGAGGTGCATTTCGATTATAAAGAACTTAGTAATATCCTTCCAGCCATCTGTAAAAATCTTGGTCTTACTTTAGACACATCTCTTTCTTGGTTTCCACACATAACTGAAATTTGTCGAAAAGTTAATTCTATCTTACGCACTCTATAGACACAAAAATTTTCTTCCTATGAATACAAAACTCTTATTAATACTTGTGCTTCCTAATATAGATTATGCTGATGTATGCTATTCAGACCTCGCTCAGTATCTACTCAATAGATTAGAGATTCTCTTTAATAACTGCATACGTTTTATTTTTAGTTTACGCAAATTTGATCATATTTCGTTTTCTCGTTCAAAAATTAAATGGCTATCCTAACTTAACGTAGAGAAGTTAGGATGCTGCGCATGTTATATTCCATTGTCAATGACCCAAATATTCCCACTTCCCTTAAATCTAAATTCTGCTTTCAGTGTAGCACTCATGATCGTTCCCTCCGTTCTGATAATGATCTTTCTCTTTACATCCCTTTCTCTCGAACGGATTTTCTTTACAAATCTTTCTTTATTCAAGCCGTTAAGCTCTGGAATTCTCTTCCAGTTGACATTAGGAGGTCCTCTTCTAAGTGGTCTTTCAAGCGTGCTTTGACGACCCATCATCTTAACACTTAGCTTTCGGTGTTAATTATCAACAAAATATCTAAGAGAAATTGAAATTATCTACAGACAGACATTACTAAATACTTTTGTTATACTTCCTTGCTTAGTTAAATATTTTGTTTATTATATTTACAATGTTATATAGTCTATTAGGTGTTTATTAATATATGTTTATGTAAATATGTTACATGTATCTATTTACATTTGCTATTTTCTAGTAATTATTATATTTTTGTTCCGTTTAGCCCATCATACTGTTTCCTATTTCAATTTAAAATATTTATTTGCACCCCCTATTGAAATTTTTCTGCTCCACTTGCTTGTTGACTGGCAGAGAATGCCTTTATGCCATTAAGTTTAACCATTGTACAATTTTAGTGAACAAAAGTAAATAAATAAATAAGAGTAAGTAATATAAACATATTTAAGAGCATTGTGAAATATCTGCGTTGGCAGATAGCCATTTCAGTTTATATCGATATAATACGACCTGGACTTAGATCGATATAATGTGACGTAATCGTACTTCCAAATACCAAAGACAAAGCATGTAAAAAGTTCTATTTAAAAGGGCTTCACTTAAATCTATGAAACACACATCGGAATAATAAATTATTGGTAGAACTAGGGTCTGCATTATTAGAAGTTTGGGTTCAGTGGACAAAAATTTATTGTAACAATAATGAGTGTGCAAAATCATATTAAATTTGTTACAAACTTTATTAGTGTGTAACGACCAAGATATAATTTGACCTATTATGAGTCCTAGAATCTTCACATAAGGAAGAAAGGGGATAGTAACGTTTTCATAAACTACAGATGAAATGGTGCTGCAATGTAAACTTTTAATTTCACACGAGCTGCTACTAATCATGGTTTTGAATTTATTTATACTGTTATACCAAAGGATGAGATAGGCCTAAAGTTTTACAAAAATATAACGTCAGCCGAAATTATCAAATTAATTTAATTAATTTAATATACAATAAACCCATATTAGAAGTCAACGGACACTTTTTAATAGCAAGTAAATTTTAAAAAGGAACGTACTTAGAAGTCATGAAATTAATCAAACTTGTTCGCTTTTACTTATTTCTTTTGAATGCAAACAAAGAGTTTTATTTTCTGTCATAAAGTTCACACATTTTTTTAATTTATGACAAACCAAACAAGTTGAAAATATGTCAGATAGGTAAGACGCAAATGTTAAACTATTGTATAAAATGCAGCAAAAAGCAATTTATTTATTACTATACTTAGTAGAAATTACAACACAGAAGGCTGTGTAAACATGCCAGAATCACTCTAAAGAAACGCAAAAAGCAAGTGTCATCTATTTAAATTGTGAAAGAGTATCAATAAACATTTTGTATGTTATTTTCAACAAATGTTTTTCATCTTATACCTTTTAAGTGGTTAAAATCAAATAATCTTCACGATGGGAGATACAAAAGCTAACTACATCTATGTTGACGATATATTGCGACGTAAATGGCTTAAATAGTATGTAATCATTGTCAGTTCAAGCAATATTAATCCTTAAAGGGGTTTTGTGAATTTAGCACTACCCTCGAAACCAGAACATGACAATGACAAACATTCACGCTCATCTGGCAGAAATAGACAAGGCGGTGGTACCAAATACCCAGTGAGACGTTGCATAACTCTGTAGTAGTAGTGATACGTAATGGCCAATCAATTGCCTTTTACAATCTGCCTGACAGAACGACAGTTGGTCTATTCTTCAAAGGAGCCCGGCCTAACACGGGGACCGCATTATATTTATGTAATTAGAATTGATTATTTTTAGTAATTAGAATTTCGCAACAACTTTCTTGGCTAACTTATGATCATACAGTAACTATATGATTATAATAAGGTGTTTACTTAATGTTTTGTCTTCATTAAATACGTTTAAATTAATGCAATATCGAATTATTTAGCAAAATGTAACAGAGTTACAGGATAAACATTCCGTATTCCTTTAAAACTATTAATAATTAAGTTTTAAAAATTACCTGATCCTTATTCCGAAAAACATATTATGGCTCATCCAGACTCACGGCGAGAAGTCTCGGCGAGAACTTTCGCAGAGACTTCTCGCGAGAACGAGCAAGTTATCCACACTCTCATTTTTCTCGCTCGTGTTCTGGATCCTATCCGTTATAATGTCGTCCACATTACAGACGATATTCAAACTAAGACTAACAACAGACATATGCAAACCATGTCAATTTCTACACTTCGTTTTCACCAGCTCCCAATTTGGAGGAATCTTTTGCCATTTTCCTGTATTTTCTGTATCTCACAAAAACAGATTTTTTTTTCTTTCGAGTTCGGAATTTGGCATTGAAATAGTTGAAGATCCAGGGTCAAACAATATCATTTTTTTTCAAAAATCAACCCCTGAGGGGCTGATATAGGGGATTAAATTTGTAGGAAAAACTATATCGACGACATGTTATTATATTATACTCGCGTGCGAAGCTGCGCGGGTCATCTAGTTCAGTTATATAACCGGTGAGATACGGAACGTCCACCCTGTTATGTTTCATTTTAACACTTATTAAGTTGTATAAATAATAATTTGATTAGAAAACTCCATGAAAGAAGATTTGTCAAAGCTGGATCTTAATATTCTAAAATGGATCTTACACTATAAATAAAATACATGATAGTAAACAGCATTTTAATAATCAACTCATCAGTTTCGCATAGAATTTAACTTTTGCGTAGAATCACTACTGTACATAGGTAACAGAAATTATAGTTTAAAAGCGTTACTTTTATACAAAGCCTATACCCTATTTATATTTAACTTAGGACTTTAAATAGTTATGAGCACTTTAGATGACAATATTACATAGCTTAAATATAAATATTTTATATTAAGAAAGAAACACTATATTACAGTACCTGCACTTAAAACGTATTTGTATTAAATACATAATTTTTGTATTAAATAAATGTAAATAATTTAGGACAAACTACAACATGAGATCAATAAAGACTAAGTTTTTTACAGTACATCAATAAAAATTTTATATTAATAAAAAATGTGATGCTACAGTATCTGCATTTGAAACGCTCAAGTATTAGGATAAATGTAAACAATATTGGACGAATTATAAAAATGAGATCAATGGAGACTTAAACTTTGTATCGGACATACAATAAATATATTTGAATATTATTAAAAATGTACATTACAGTATCTTTTTTAGTACAGGACGATCCATAAAATGAGATCAATACAGACTTAAGGTTTACACCGCACGTACAATAAATATTTTATATTAATAAAAAATATTATGCGGCAGTATGTGCATTTAAAACTCATATATGTATTAACATAAATATAAATTGTATTAGATGTACTACAAAATGAGATCAACAGAGAGATAAGGCTTGCACCGTACATATAATAATTAATTCTATATAATTACAGTATATGCATTTAAAACGCCTCATATTATTATTGGACAAACTACAATATTAAATCAATAGAGACTTTCAATTTTTGTGATATATACTATAAATGTTTTTATTGTTACATTAAGATATTTTTGTTATTATTTTATTCTAAACACTTGTACTGTTTCACGATCACAAACTGTAAAAGATATTTTTATTTTATTTTACTTTATGTTTATTTTGGAATCGTCATCCTCATTGTCGGCGCTTAGTGAAACTTCATCATAATGATTATTTTAAATTTAAATTCTTGTATTGTTTCATATTTTGCACTAAATTGAAACACAAACTAAGTTCTAGTCTTGATGGTGCAGTAAAACGGTTGGTTATTCAATTGAAAAAGATATTATCACATCAGTTTTCTTGCAGTTTTGACAGTAAGAACTGAACATCTATAGACTCCGGTTTATCATGGTTTATCGACTTATCATTTAGCTGGATGAGGGGTGATTCCGTCGCTGCATTTTACTGACCTTTTTATATTATAAATAGTAAACAAGCAGATGGCTCTCCTGATTGAAAAAGAAATCGTCGCCTGCTGAAACAAATTTGTTAATCCATCCGACAGGATGGTAATGTCACACGCATAAGGCTACCAACTACCGTACCTTCCAAACAGGAACACAATAATAATAACCATTGACACTATTGGTCCAAGAATATATACGAAATAATAAGAAATGACACCAGTAAAATTAAGTGAACGAAAATATTATTTCTATATCTGATACGTACTTTGTAACTATTTATGTTAAATTATTTAAGTGTGTATATAACATAACATAATAATATATGTATATTTAATCCAATGTACTGTTTCACAAAATTCTACTTTAGAAATATTTATATATCTATTGATTAATAAGAATTTTCGTTTTTCCTTACAATTCTACCTACCTAAAGCTAATGTGTGGTTGCATACATTTTTATATTATATATTTGGATATTTAATAATATAATATATGATACAGAACTTGGTTTTGATATTTACATATTGTTTTAAAAATTTACACAATATACTATTTTATTATTATAAATTATTTCATTTACGTTTTTATACTTTGGCACAATAACCCGTTTACGATAATCATTACAAGAACTTATCAGTTAAAATCCACAGCTCATTTCAACAGATTAACCAATTATACATGATCATTTGCTATTTAATTATACTGTCAACTAATTTTTTAATTATGTTTTATTAAATATAAATTATTCTGAATAATATACATATCTGATATGATTTATAGTTTCAAACACGAATTTATTTACACTACAATATCAAATCACGCCGTGCATTCAAATCCGTAATGGATATATATACAAAAGTATTTAACCGTTATTAAATAGTATGTGTCACAATCACTTAATAATACTGCTATAATTACAAACTTTATTTATGAATAGTCGAATTATATTTGGATCAAATAATAAAAAATAGTGGGCTTGCATACATATTGATAGCTTTATTATTGAGATTAATAATTGTTAATTACCTATATTATTATCCCATAAATTTTAAACGCTTTTTGATAAAATTGGAAATGTTCCTTTCTTTGAGCGAAAAATACATAGCAAAGTATTAACCGGTTTTATTTTATGTATATAAATAGGTGTCACTATATTGTGGAGCAGAGAACACAAACCAACGATAAAGTATTTATATATATTGCTATAATACTATAAAATACTTTCTAATACTGTTATAATAATTACAAACTTAGTTTATCTATACATATAATAAAATCGTAGGAAAGTCAATGTACGTCCGGGGTAAACTCAAAAAGTACTGCATAGATTTACTTCAAATTTTGCATGAATATGACTAACAGGTCGGGTCGGGCTACATATTATCACGCTATCACCTACGGGGAGGAGCTGTGCGGAGTAAACGAAGTCCGCACGAAAGAAGTCGTGGGCAACAGCTAGTAAGTATATATAATGGCGCATTCGAAATATCAGAATACATTGGAACTAGATTTGACAGCTGTTGTCATTTTCTAGCGGAACGTCCTGTCGATGGATAGCGAGCGCGCTATGTCCTCGACGGATCTCTTTTGTTCCACGTAATCCTAAAATAATTATTGCTAATTGCGATTAATTCTTAAAGTAAAAGTGACTATTTAAATTATAGCGTATTGATTTTTATAATAAAGGGTTATCAAAATTATTTCTGAAGTAAAGTGATAATATAATCGATTTTGGACTTTTATCTTGTGCTTTACATCTACGCCCACGTAAACAACCATGGACAACACTGACAAAGGCAACCCAGTGCCTTTATATAATTAAATTATATTTCGATAAAATAATAAAAAAATATTGCATTTCAATACATGTTAGTAGCTATATCATTGAAATTAATTGTAAATTATATTGTTATCTTATAAATACATGCTTTAAATAATACTGGAAATATTCTTATTTTGAGCAAAGAATACATAATAAAGTATTAACCGGTTTTATTTCATGTATATAAATAGATATCGCTATTATTATCAATACTTCATGGTACTGTTATAATTATAAAAGGTTTATGAATAATCGTATTATATTTAGATAAAATAATGAAAAAAATATTATACTTGCATACATTAAAATAGTTTTATCATTGACAGAAATTGTTTAGTATCCCAAACATTTTAAATACCTTCAATAATACTGAGAATGTTACTTATTTTGAGCAAATACATACATACCAAAGATTAAATATTTTATATAGATATGTAATTAACATTGCCATATCATATCATATTTGATTATTATTGCACACATATTAATATGTCTTAAAATATATAAGCGTTAATCAATCAAGCGCTGATGTTATTTATATTTTAAATAAAATAAAAAGTCATGAATTTCGTTATATTTAAAAAAAAAGGATTTTGTTTAATTAAAAATATATTCAACTAGCAATATAAATTAACAATAATACGGCAACAAATTAAATTTAAGCAATTGTAATAATCACAAGTTAAGCATTATTCTTTTGCACTATTTTACAGCCCTGTATTTTGATGTGCACATTGGAATTTCCAAAAATAATGCTTCAAAAAAGATTACTACTTACATTTCTAGAAACAAACTTGTATATTCTTGACTACTTTCAATGAAATTTGGCCAAAACATCGAAATTTCAAGTAAGTTTCTTTAAGTACTGGGTTTTGGTATACCGTGAAAGACCACGGTAGATAGAATTACTTAACAATCAAACAGATCCACCTCTAATAATATTAGACGTACATACGTCCCAATAATAAGATATATTACGGTAATTTGGCAAAATATAAGTTCTTGCAATTTTAGGAATTAAGTAAGTAACAGCATAAATAAATAGGATTTTTGTAAGATCTACTAAATGACTGTTGCTAACCCTAATATTAATATAAAAGCGAAATCGCAAATTCATAATATTAATTAAAGTTCCATTTTCCTACAATCGCAAAACAATTATAAATGGCGTAGCAGAATTGCTGCGGAAACGTTAAAAGTCAGCCTTGAACATGAAGGGAGGTAAAATGAATTGCCCTCAATAAGATCGAACGGGAACGTGAAATTGTAGGAGTATAAAGTAATTCTAATGGAGGTCACACGTTTATTACTGTAAAATGTACTTTGATTTTATATTATAAATACTATCTTGTTGATAATACAAATTTCTTTAAGATATTTTCGAAAACAAGACAAAAAATGTTTGATCCTTAACGCATTAAATTTATGGGTTTTATTTATATTTTTATAAATAGGATTAAAACAATGTTTAGATTAGAAAGTGCCTGGTTGGCGATAGGCTTGCCACAATGTGTCATTGTGGGACCAAGTATCTTCGGCTAATCGTGGGTGCACTTGTTGTACCTCTGCCTACTCCTTCGGGGATACGGGCGTTAAGATACTCTTTAATGTATAAAAAGTAGAAGTAAGAAGAAAAAATGTATCTGTGAGGACTAAGAGCCTTTACATATTTAATAATACAAGGCTATTTACAAGTTTTTTTTTTGATAATTTTATGCTGTATTGTAAATTTGTGAGTTTCATATTTTTATTTGATGGTCACTTATAAATATATTTTAGTATCTAATAATCTAAAAGTGGAATTGTAGTATAGTAGATACTGGATTGATACAAATATTAACTAAAACTTGTTTAAACTTTCTAAGGTTATAATTCATTTTAATTGATTCGTTTTTCTAATTCGCCTCGCATCTGTGGTCTAGTGGTCCGGTGTCGGAGTTGACCACATGAGGTCCCGGGTTCGGTTTTCGGGTCCATCAATTTAAATAATCTGTTTTTCTGATAAAAACAACTATGTCTGGAATTGAAAAAGTGACCGGCTGACGATAGGCTTGCCACCTATCACATTGTGGGAATACGTATCTTCGGCTAATCGTAGTTGCACTAGTTGTACTCTGTCCTCCTCTTCGGGGATACGGGCGTGAAGATAATGATGACAGTAAATAAGTTATATTAATAACAAAATACATCTTTAAAATAAAGTTACTGTAATTATATAAAACGTCTTTGAAGATAGTATAAAAATCTTTACCGGTTGAATGAAGATTTACATTACAACAAAAATTATCAATTACAGTTTAGATTTTACTTTTTAGAAAACACAAAATCAGAATAGAAATTAAAAATCAAAATTATTTTAATTTGAAATATATTTCTCTTTACGTTTTTCTTGCTTATTTAACTGCATTAAATAGGTATAATTTGTTAAAATTAAGATTACCATACAATATAATTTATAATATAGCATTTTCAAATTCCCATAGTACTCTTACTAAAAGCGTGTTAAATTATATTATAGTACCTACACAATCTTAACCTTTATTTAACTAATACTGCTGGACTAGACATTATTACTTAATAAGAGTAAAGCTTTAATATTTTAATATAATACAATAAGAATATCATAAGATTAATAGTTTTGTACATAGAACTATATTGATATGCTACTGTTTTACAAGATTATCACATTAACGTAATACTAAATATATTTGGTCGTTTCATAGATCTCTTAGTTACAGTAAGAAAAGTATTCGTTGTTATAGATGACAATAGAGATATACAAAATTATTGCTAAAGATATAAACGTAAGATTATTGCTAAATTATTTTGAGCGTTTTGAGTTTTTTTAATTTATATAATTAGTATAACTAATATCGTTTAATTAATTAACATTTGTACAAATTTAAAATTATATTTGAAAACTGTTAGATAATACTTGACTTTTATGAATCTTTTCTTAAGTTTTAAAAGCTGGAAATATTATTTGAAAAACGTATCTCAATTTGGTAGCTTGGTAGTTTAATTGTTGTATTTATGAGAACAATTAAATTAATAGACTTAGATTAAATGTTTAAATAAGTGCACTATCAACTGACTACAGCAAAATATTGCAGCTTATAAATGTAATAATATTCATTATTATTTCAAATTAAAGATATTTTCAAGTATAACGGTTCTTTACCGTATAACTAGCTCGTATATTAAAAAGAAGTACTTTTTGCACATTATTTTTCCCGAATTAATGAGAATTTACATTTTAAAAAACTATGTGTTTGTTTTATGGGTATCAGTCATCGATACTAATACACAGAATACATACAAAAATATTGTAACATGTACGTCCCAAAACCCAGAAATACAAACATTTATGCTCATCACACAAATGTTTGTCCTAGTAGGGAATCGAATCTGAGCCCCCTTGATTGCATAATCAGGGTTTCTAACGACTCTACCAATGCGATGGTAAAATTAAGACTTATGACAAGTAACAAACGTAGTTAAAAAACCGCAAGACTTTAGGAAAGCTAGACGCCATCTTAATAAACTTAAGCGCTGTCGTTTGGAAGGTGACGAATATGTAAAAGCTCTTGCTAATTTAAGAAAGACCCGATCACACTATCGAGCTGCCACTGCATTAGCAAGAAGAAATTTTTTGCTAAAAATAAGGGATAGATTAGAAAAAGAAGGTCTTTCGTTTTCTCTGTATCATGAAATCAAAAATCGTACAAAAAATAATTTATCTTTCTATAATAATATTAAAATTAACGATACGTATACGCTTAGCTTAGAGGAGACAGCTAACGCTCTTTTGCAAACGCTAATTCCAGATGATAACTTAGAGCGCGATAACGAATATCATCGTGAAATTAGATCGCAAGTTGACGTGATACCTGTGTTCCCCATGTCGAGCCTTGTATCGTTAGACGAACTTTTAAACACGTTAACAACTTACCATCGAAAAAAGCCCCCAGAGAGGAAAAAATCTCAAATTATATGATAAAACATGCGTGTTTAGCGGCCTCGAACTCTATTTTAAAAATAATAAATCGTTGTACTGCTGAAGGAGTATTTTCCAAAATATGGCGCACAGGATATCTTAAAATTATTTCAAAATCCGGAGACAAGCCTACGGATAACCCTAAATCATACCGTCCCATTACACTTCTGCCTTCCCTTGGTAAACAGTTAGAAAGATTGATAGTTCCTCGACTTCTACCACGAGGGCCCACGTTCAATAAACAACAGTTTTGATTTACCGCCGGAAAATCCACTGTCGATGCAGTGCTGTCTATGAGAAAAACGGTAGAATTGTCACGAAATAACTATATTGTAGCTATTTTTTAGGATATTTCGGTTCGCTTTTGATAACGCGTGGTGGCCAATATTATTGTTGAAATTAAAAATAAGGGGGTGTTATTCAAATATACATAAGCTAATTAAATCGTATCTAGAAAACGGTCATACGATATCACAGCTAGAGCATTATGCTGTGTCTAAACACCTTACTCTAGGCTGCCTACAGGGATTAGTACTTTCACCATATTTATCTATGGAAGTTAGGATTTGACGATTTAACAAACGTACCAAAAATACACAATAATATAAAGAAACAACATTGGGCACATAATAACTAATAAATAGTTTCGAGATTTTTAGATTTAGATTTTTTTTCAAACTTTAAACATTTCCAATTATTTAACTTATATTTATAGAGCAAATAGCAATTGAATTATAATTAATTAATTGCAACACTAAACTTTGGGTTTTCTTTCGTTGAATTTATTGCAAGTTTTGAAAAAGATTTTTTTTATTCAACTACATTTTTTTTGATTCAGTCATTTATATTGTGTATTATCAACAAATATCATAAAGCAAAGGTTAAATTAAGACCTATCACAAAACCTTTAAAGGCAAAACGAAAAAAATATCGATTCTTACATTAAAACAACTTTGAGCATTAGTACAAGAAATAATTTAGAGATCTATTGTGTGAAAACGACCAAATAATCCATGGGCTAGGTACCACACTTAAGTATCTTACGGAATGCTTTTCTAAACTCTGGGTTGAAGATAGTATAAATTACAGGGTTAAGAAAAGAATTAATATATCCAAGCCACGTGTTGAGAATGAAAACTGTGACGCCCGGTGAAAATTGAAGACCAAATTTGGCGCATATAGCATCCAACACGTTGCACGTGAAGAATGGAGTCCAACAAAATAAGAACACTCCTGTAAATAAGAGTAACATTAAGATATAAGATATAAGATACATTTTTTCTAACATAGAATATCTAAAAAGCAGATGGCACTCCTGATGACAAGAGATAATCATCGCATATAGATATCAAAGATGTTATTGTTTTTACCTATTTGGCAGGATGTCCTGATGTCACATGTTTAATTTTACGATATTGCTATAGGAATAGTAAAGGCGGTGGTACCAAATATTCGGGCGAGACGTTGCGGAACTCTGCTACCTAGTAGTCGAGATGGTGGTGACACGAATAACTAATAATAAATCTACTTTTACGAACTGCCAGACATAATGGCAGATGGTCTATTCTTCAAAGCTGAACGGGATTAACCCTGAAAAAGTAAATTAATTATATGATTAACTTTAAACTCTAGGTGAAAATCTTTCTATCTTTTTTTTTCAAAATTTTAGGAAACTACTTTTCGGAGATAAGGGATACAGGGAGTTACAGAGATAATGGCCAATGCCCGCCTTTATTCTTAACTTCAAAACTAATCTTAATATTATAAACATGTTTGAAATTCTTAACTTTCCATTGAACAGTTCCTTTCATTTGAAATATCATAACGATTATTCTGGATTCGGATTTATCTCCTGATCCCCTTTTTTCTTTCCTTAGCGAAATGTATATACTTTAAAAACTTTAAAAGCTTTTAAATGTGTCAGCAAATACGTGTGTGTGTGTTATTACCTATTTAGTATACCAAAAGGGAGGTTGGCGCAAAGAAGTTGGTCCAAAAACAATTAAGCCTAGGGAATTCATAAGTTATGGTGCCATTTGATGCAGTATTTAAAGGCAAACATTTTTATGAGATCAAAAACTAATTTAATATTTTGTAGTTATCACCTACACAAAATTCATTTTTTCGAGAAATAATTATACAAACCCTGAGCCAATTTTTTTGCACCAATACTACTGGGTGGTATTTTTGATATTTGAAAGCTTTGAGAGTACTTTTCGCTAAGGAAAAAAATAAGGGGTTCAGGAATAAGATTAGAAGTTAAAATTAAGGTAGATTTATTTATGGTACACATCCACCTTTTTTAAGGTAACTAAGTTACGTATTGTGTGTACCTAATTTTAAGTCAATCGATCCAGTGGTTTTTAAACATAACTGTGATAGAATAATAGATACACGACGGTTCCGATTTTTCCTTTTGAAGCACGGAACCCTAAAAATAAAGTGGTGATAATCTGAAATATGAAAAAAATCTCGTTACTTATATGCTTACCGAGTACAATAGCTAACGTTTTAGTAGCTTTACGTTCTTTCTTAGCAGATGATTTTTCTCGTTTCTTTTTACTTGCTTTGTTAGCTTTATATATGGTAAAACGAGCTGTAGCTGCGCTTGCTTTTCTTTCCTTTTTGCAGCCAGATCCATCACGAATGTCGTATTGACTGGCTCCAAGATCTTCATCTGAACGAAAAGCTATTGATGCATTCCTGCAAAAAAAATTGACATTGTTGTCTTATTATTATAAAATCTCTATTATAATCATATCAGTATAATTTTACTTAGAATAGAAAAATACATAAAATCACATATGTAGGTGGGCTAAAAGTCCCATGGATATTTGCAACATAAGAAATTGTTGCTTTGATCTTAGTCTGCTTATCTAACTTTTAAAATTGCCTAATTTACATTTGCCCAGGAACGTTGATGTAGAAAGATTATTCCATAGTCTTACTATGCTTGCGAGAAATGTACGTGTAAACCTAGAAATAGACAGATTTTAAAAGTGTATTTCGATGGAAGTCTTCATTTCGAAAAATTTTTCGGTAGTGCAATGCTACTAGGACTATTAAATGAAACAATTCTATAGAATATTAATGACAATATATTCGATAAAGCACACACAAGCATTTCACAATAATTAAGAAGACTAAGGAGCTCTAGATTTTTTGTAAATCAAATTCAAAATGTATTGATTAAAGACCCAGAATCTGATGCATTTATACTGAGGTTGGTACTAGAGTACCGTGATTCATAACCTGGGGGTAATTACCCCCGCAGGGGTAATTCAGCTATTTTAACAAAGAATCGCAAAATAATAAAAAAAAGTTACAGAGCACTGATACTGTGACGCTCGCTTCGTTCGTAATCCACCTTGTTGCAATCTCGCCCGCGCCGCCCGCTACGCGCGACGTATAGTGTAGGTTTTCGGTTTCCACATAGATTACAGGGGTAACAATATTGAAAAGGTTAGGAACCACTGGTAACTAGACCTATTGATTTTTAAGGTTATTTTTATTAACAATGGGCAGTCAATGCGTTTACAACTTTTAGATAACTTGGCTCGGAGCCCGGTCGCTTCGTGCCGTGTGTTTACAGATCGTTGGCTAGTTTAATTAAATTCAAATCTGCTATATTTTATGGAAAAAGGTTTCCTTTAAAATATGTTAAAAATCCAGAAGTCCAGAGACAGCGCACTGAATTAGGCAAATAAAGAAATGATTTATACTTATGAAAAAGAATGTTCCATGGAAATTATTTCTTTATTTGCTACAACTTAATAAATGTACATATATTATGTAAAACACCATTCTCGTGGTAGGGATAAATTAAAAATATTTCTAATAAATTTCGGTACTATCTTTTCGTATGTATGTACTTATACATATAATGTACATACTACTAATGTATGATAGAGTAAATACGAAAAGCAACACGTATATTAATATGTCATCCCTACTTGTCCCTGCTTACAACGGTGGCACTATTTCTTCGTTTCTTAAACAAAGAAATTTTGCCAACAAAGAAATAATAATAATAAATATCTCTGGATAATTTCACACGGTTTACCCATTTTATAATCATCACTAACCCCAAAGTAAACAAATTAATTGATTGCGATATGGGCGTTAGTTAGTCAGCGACATTAATACATAGAAATACATATATAAATACTCAAATATATTTAATAAACACTCAAACTCTTTTGTTTGTTATTTTGTTCTGTTTGTTATTTCGTTCTCTTTTGATTTGTCTTTACAAGTTAAGATTACTCTGTTCTTAAGTAAATTACGATGCATCATCTTCATTAATTATGTTTCTGTTTTGCATGAGGTAGGCTAGTACAGAATGCCCTTAGGCGTTAAGTTTAACCTGTGTATGTTTTTGTTGTGCATGAATATAATTAAATAAGTAACTAATAAGCCCAGAAATACAAACATCTATGCTCATCACATAAATGCCTGCTCCTATCGGTAATCGAACCCGAGCCCTATCGATTGCGTAGTAAGATCGCCAACCACTCAACCAACGGGACAGTAAGGAAAGCGTAATTAATATTGTTAATTATTTTTGTTTTAAGAAAAAATACATACAAGGTAGAATACCTAGAATCAGTATCCACTTTTTTGCCATTTTTCTTCCACTTTGTTTCACAGGACATGTTTTTCAGTACAGTTGCGTCTTTTAAACTAGGCGAGGCTGGTGGTGAAGCGTGTTCCCTTATTGTTTCTTCTAGGTTTGAAGGAGCATATCCAGAGTCATTGTTCCCATTTGGATCAGGGACACATTGAGACTTGAAACTTCTTTTTGGCCTCCTATGGGAATATTCTATTGTTAATAATTACTGTCGTTTATTGTGTTTTTTATGTCATAGGAGGAACACGCAGATGGTGCTCCTGATGAAAAAAGACAACTATTAAACACCAAAGATGTAATTAGTGCATTGCTATAAAAACGGCGGGATGGTAATGCCACATGCATAAGTTTAGAAGCTACTTAACCCTCCAAACTGGAACATCAAAATTACATGCATTGACTCTATTGCGCCAGTAATAGGTGAGGCGCTGGTATCATATACCGAGAACTAGCGATGTAATATGCAATCTCATAGACTCGTTGGCAGTGATGCGTACAGCCATTCGCTTGCCTTTTATAAACTCTCTGGCAGAATGGAAAATGGTCTGTTCTTCAAAGAGAGTCCGAAATAATTTAGCTTACCCTCCAAACCGGAACACGACAGCGACAAGTACTGACGCTATTGCGGCAGAAATAGGTAAGGCGGTGGTACCAGACCCAAGCGAGACAATGCAGAACTATACCATTTAGTAGCCACGGTGGTAGTGACCTGCATAGCCAATCGGTCACCATTTACACCATGCCTAGCAGAATGGCAGTTGGTCTATTCTTCAAAGTAGCCCGGGGCCAACACGGAGAAAATCGTAGTCTCGGGTCATGTGTCATTCAGTTGTCCGTAAAAATCATAAGAAATAAGCCATAGCTGCTATCTGGTCAGTATTATCACCATTTAGCTAATCCACAAACTTCAAAGTGGTGGTGAACTTCTGTTGAGTTTTGGTTCACTATGCTTACTAAGCAAGAAACTGATAAAGTTATATTTTATGTTTATTTTATTGAAAATAACTCATATTATCCGTTAGTCAAAAAGGATCGTAAATCTCATGAAAGTAAAGAAGACATATCCACGGTCTTCTTTATTTTCATGAGATTTTCGATTTTCTTTTATAATGCATCTACAACGAATGTCTTGGCCCACCAAATGAAAAAATATTATTCCAAAATTCATCATACACCAAAGTCAAATTGCAATTATCGTCATGAATCTCTAAGACTTTGTCGTTTTTTTTTCCGGCGTCGGGACGTAGTAGGGTTGTCACGTGCCGACACCCGCTGGTAAGATAATCGTCTTTTTGTGAAATTATTCCGCTGGTGCAGTAAAAAAATAGCGGTAGTGCCATGCTTAGCTGAATGGTCCGGCACAACCGGGGCAATACCGCTACCCTACTTAAAACTAACGCAAAGTAACAGCACTAGCTACTATTACGTTTCGTTTGGTCAGTGCTGTTCTCGGAGGCCCTTTCTATTCTCCCCCAAAAACTATGGAAGCGCAATTAAAAGGTCTTTGTTTATCCCAGGGGGGGTACTACTAACGAAAGCGGTAGAGAATCCCCCTCTGGACATCCACGTTCAGGAGTTTGTAATCAACCTGAGCATGCCCCATATTCCATAAAAAAGGAAAAGGAAAGTAAATTAATTTTAACCTTATTAACTATAACAATGGTGTAATTCTTACTTGTCAGACTCTTCAGCGACTGTGGCCAGCATGAAGTCTGTGGATTTATTGTTGGGAATTACGTGACACTCCTCTGCATCGGCTTCCAAATCAACCGACCGCTTATCGAAGCTGTCAAACAAATTATATTGTTAATTTTGTTCATTATCAACAATCCTTGTCTTCAAATTTAGTTTATGTATTCATGATAATTGTCATCTTCGGATCATACTAGAAATTTCCAAGAAAACAAGTTGCAATTAATGCACTTTTTTTTATATCATAAGATAGCAAACAAGCAGATGGGTCTCCTGATGGAAAGAGTCAACCATCGCCTATAGACACCAAAGATGTTAATGGTGCGTTGCTATCTTGTGGCGAGGTCTAATGCCACATGCATAAGTTTACCGGCTACCTTACCCTCCAAACCGGAACACGACAGCGACAAGCACTGACGCTATTGCGGCAGGAATTGGTAAGGCGGTGGTACCAGACCCGGGCGAGACAATGCAGAACTCTACCAACTAGTAGCCACTATGGTAGTGACTCGATAGCCAATCGGTCGCCTTTTACGACCTGCCTGGCAGAACGACAGTTAGCCTATTTTACAAAGGAGGCCGGGACCAACACGGCACTTAGGTTTAGAGTAATAAATCTCATGATGTTATGGGTATCAATTCAAAAAATATGGTAAATATCCAGTCTCCTGCAAATATTATTTCTAAAAAATGATTTGATATGAAATTATGAGGTAATTTAATTATAGATATATGGCGCGATAATAACGTAACCTAAGGTATCAATAATTTGCCTATCAAAGGCATTATTTGAAGTGCGCTGCTATTTTATTATTTGTTACAACATTTCAAAATTTAGGTTACAATGGAGATCCCTTTGACATATTTGAAGCTATTATAAAGAGGAGTTATTAATCAACGTAGATACGTGATAGCCTAAGTTAGTGTTAATTATTAAAATAAATTATGTTTTCAATTTCTTAAACTAAGCTAATTTTAGAATATTTTACACTGTAATGATGCCAGTCAAGCAATAAAAAAACGGTCATATTATTAAAATTTTTCCCACGGATTCCATGACGTATATTTATTGAAACGAGTAGGTATCATTATTTAGGAATGTTTCTGAGTTTGGTACACATCTTTGGCAAATAGCAGGTATATGCATATAGAAATTATTTTGTATCTAGAAAAATGTAATACTGAAATTGAACACTACGGTAAAAAATGAGTTCCAGACGAGACGCTACCGAGCATGCGTCTAACTCAACCTGAGGAAGGACCTCATATAGATCCTAAACTAGTCGGAATCCACGCCGAATAAACGTGAGTGTAGGGGATTTTAATTAATAGGTGAAAAGGGGGCTTAGTTTTAACTCAATTTTCCTTTCCATTCAATATTGTTTCATTTAATATTTTTATTTTACTCGTCACATTTTATGACATCTACTTTTTGAACAAGGACTACTTATTTTTACTCAGATAGCACTATTTTTTTTTGTATATAATAGCACATATTGAGATTATTCTCCTAATGGAAAAATATATTCATCGCATATAGACACTAACGATGTTAATTGTGCATTGCTATCCATGTGGCGGTATTAAAATGTGACGTGCATAACTTTATCGGCTATTTTAGCCTCGAAACCGGATTACGATCGATCGATAAGATCGATACGTTACATAACTCAACTAATTAGTATTCATGATACTATCGACAAGTATAAGTCTTCCTTCGCCTTCTACAAAATGTCTAGCAGTCGAGTAGTTGACTTCTTCTACAAAAAAGGACCCGGATTAAAATGGGGAAGTTGGTTTACTGTTTGTTTTTTCTTCTATAAAAGCGTAATAATACACAAACCTGTCTTCGTGATCGTCTTCATTGCTCCCAGAGCCGGTGTTAGTAGCGCGATCATCCAATGCTGTCTCCAATTGTCTAGTTTGCGCCACATTCTCTATAACAACAGCTGCCGTCGTCCCGGTCAGTGGTTCTCCTGATACAGGAGGTTGTTTTGCAGCTCTTTGTTTTTTTGCTCGTTTTCTTAATGCCTGGTTAATATGAAATAACTTTAAAACTAATATATTTACGTAATGTGGATATATTACTACATATTCTACTACATAAAAAACATTTTTTTATTGTCTATGTACATAAAGAACTTGATGAACGCCTCGTTATTTCTAAATTGGTTGGTAATGGTTATTGCCACGAATGACGGATCGTTATTTATAGTAACCCGACACTAGACGATAGCAAATTTGGGGCTAGTGTCTATAACACTAAAATGTCTAGCTTGCTATACTATCGACATTGGATAAAATGATTATTTTAAAGAAAATCGGTGAACTCTCATATAACTCCTAAGAACAAAAAAACCCAGTTAATGTTTCGTTAATTTTCTTTGAAATAGGCATATTTGTTTAAGTAATTTAATTAATTAATTAAAAATTAGATATAGTTATCTTTTAGGAAAAAAGTAATCATTTCAGGCACAATTGTTGGATGTTTCTGGTAATTTAGTATTTTTTCTAATTAAGTTTGTTGATTCTAGCAGTAGCGATGCCTTTTGAAAAATAGCTTCCTTGCGTAATTGTCGAAACTTGATCTTGGAGAACATTTATTATAAGAAATACAATTGATGATTAAAAAATCTGTTTCATTGAGGCAATATTTAAAAGATTAAACTATCTATTGGTACCATTCAATTAAATAAAAGTACCTTATATTAATATATATATATATACCTTATAATAATTATAATGAAAAACATTATATTCTTATTTTAACCCTCTAAGACTTCATTTTTGTAGACTATGTTCGACCCATGTTCTTGAAATATCTCCTTGCCAAATTTGGTCATAACCGGTTCAGTGGTTTAGTAATATTAGTGTGACAGACAGATATACCGAATTTTGCATTTATTATAGTACCACCTGACAAACGCAGCTCCGCCTGCGAGTTGATTAACATGTCTTCGATATATTTTTTCATACAAACTTTAAAGTTCTATTTGTCTAATCAGGGTTGATTTTAAAAAAAAATAATTCTAGTTTATGTTTAACTCCGGATTTCCATCTATTTCCATGCCAAATTTTACTAAAATGAGCACTCTTAAGTGTGAAAATGAAATTGATAGACAAGCAGTCTTTCACATCCATACTATCCATACTAATATTATAAATGCGAAAGTAACTCTGTCTGTCTGTCTGTCTGTTACGCTTTCACGACCAAACCACTGAACCGATTTGGATAAAATTTGGTACAAATATAGTTTGAGACCCAAGAAAGGACATAAGATAGTTTTTATCCCGGAAAACCTACGGGAACGGGAACTATGCGGGTTTTTATTTTAGAATTTTTTCCACTCGAACGAAGTCGCGGGCACAGCTAGTTTATCATATATATGAAAAGATGGCTGTATTTTAATCAACAAAAAAGTACTTTAAATTTCAGAGCATCAAATTATAAAAAAAAAAATAGAAATTCCTAACTGCCCGTAAAAATGTAATTAACAATAATACAAACCTTAAAAATATTATAATACAGGAACATCATCATTATACAGGGGATATAGAAGGAACCTAACGAAGAGTAAAGGACGTAGTTTTGACTATTGAAGAGGCATTCGTCATAATTTCTATCTGGAGTGTCATTAAGGCCCAGAACAATGGGAGCCCCTATCGCTGCAGACACCAGCCACACCAGGACTATTGTGAACCAAACTCTCTTATTGTTCTTATGTTTTGCGTATTTGATTGGTTGTGTTACTGCTATATACCTGTAAAAAACAAAACAAAGCTAACATTATCTTAGCATTACATTTGATTTCTCATTTAAATTTTTACATTATTTTGTTTGTAATAAATTCAAATTCAACCGCTTTTTATTTTTAAAGAATTAAATTATTCAAAAATCAAATTAATTTTTTACACAACCACCACCGCCTCAATGTGATGGATATCATTAAATCAATCATTACCTCTATCACTATATCATCAATATCAACATCATCGTCATAATATAAAACTTTATTACCAGCGATCACTTCGTTTTAAAAGAATTGAGTAATTTTTTTAGCTAAATATCGGCCATTTGAAACCCATATTTACAAAACAATATAAAGCTGCTTGGATGACAGAAAAGAAATAAATAAATTAATTAAAATGGAATTGACAAATTAAGCAGATAAAGCTTTTATTGACATTCAGTGTCATCCTCAAGTTTAATGAAGACGTTAATTTTTTATAGTTATTGTGTTTACAATACAGTTACTTGTGAATGAAACAGTGACCTTGAATATTACCCCCCATAGTAAAATACCTCAGCGCATTTGCGCAAAATTGAAAACCCGGGTGAAACGTTACAGAACTTTCCCGCTTACTAGTCAAGTCATCGTTCGCCTTTTACGAACTGTCTTACAAGAAAACATATGCTCTATTTTTCAAGAAGCCTAAACCGATAGTAACTATTATATGATTCGTATCTAACTAACCGGGAGAAAGAAACTTTTCGAGAAAAATAAGGCTGTAATACATCTCCGCTAAGTAATACAAGTCCCGAAAGTTTGATATGATCCTAAAATATTACTTTGAAAGTTTTAAACTTTGGCCTACGTAATTTAATGCAGTATGTGATTCCTTAGACTGGGAGATCCATTGGTTATCGTTGAATTATCTCTAGATTATAATATTTTCTTAAACTTTCCATATTAACAATATATAACCAAGCAAATTGCAAGAGCAAGCAAAATTTAAAAGAATCACTATTGAGACAATAAAATATTACTGCTACTACTGTAGCTATTCATGAGGACATAAATTTTTTTTGTTATTGTTGTGGATTACTGGTAGCCCTCAGAATGGCAAGTATAAACATATATCTTTGCTACGCAGAAAGCAGTGCATGTTATATATCTTTGCTTTTTATTATGAGATTAAAAAAATACGTGTAATTGTTTATTTTAAAAAAATTGGCTTACCTATCAACTGAAATAGCTACTAAATTAAATATGCTAGATGTGGAAGAAGTGACGTCCATCGCGATGTAGATATCACAGATGAATGCTGGCAGTCCCCAGGAGCCGTGCACCTGGAACAAAAAATACATCTTTGATAAAGAACCTATTACAAGTCTATAAAACAATTCTTTCAACGTGCCCAGCAAAAAATCAGCACCATGATATAAAGAAAGAGACACGCATTTAACATAAAATAGGTGAGTATGCAATTTCATTAAAATATGTTTGCGATGAAAATTAAAAATTACTAGAAACCAGCTGCGCATTTCGTTACGTAATTAAAACTTTTTCCAGTTTATAGAGTACTCGTATCTATCACAACAGTATCAGAGGTTGTCACTGTCATGTTCCGATTTGACGGGTAAGGTAGCCGGTAAACTTATGCATATGGCTTTGCCACTCGGCGATACGATTATTATTATATTCCATTAGCAGATCAATCTGCTTATTTTCTATCATATGATGTAAAAAGGTAAAAAACAGGCATGAAGGTTAAATAGTACGAGTATATTTGAGTAGAAAAGTCTTGGAAATGGACCTCTATATTTCTCAGAGAGCGTGTTAATTTATTGCCCTACATTGAACTACTGTGCCTCGGCCGTAAAGATAAAAACTATTGCTGTAGGCGACGGTGTATAAAGTTCTCGAGCCTAAGAGCACCTAATACTTCGATTAAACGTCTCAGTAGATTAAGGATAAGTATTTTAAAAAAATATTAGAAAAATTATAGATCTTCGTTTTAAGCACACGCATTAATTTTTAATGTAGACAGGCTTAAAATATGAGATCATCATCATCAGCATCGTGGTCTGATAATTGAGGAATAAACTTTGTGACGAAAGAAAGAGGCTATTAAAACATTGTCATAATTATAAAATTTTTAAAATTTTTATAATAGAAATTATAAAAAATAATGATAAATGACTGAAACAAGCTATATTAAAACCTGCTATTGAAAACACCTTAAAAACCTGAGATATTTCAAAATTGTCATATTTAATCATAATGCTAATAATAATGATAATTGTAGACCTTCGACTTAACAGTCCGGGCCACCATAAAGCAACATGTACTATGTATCATATATTTTCTTAATAAAGTAGAATAAGTTATGATATTTTAATTTATTTTACGATAATTTCAGAATATTGTATGCTAATTAAATATAGTACAGCGTTTATCATTTAAATAAATTTGATCGCCTTAATTATTCTAGTTGTTGCTGTTGATCGAAGGTTGTAGACGACGGCACATAAAGTTCTCAAGCCTAAAAGCACGTAATGTGTTGAAATTGCAGAAACCTTTATTCTTGGCCAATACTGTTTGACGTCACACCCTAACATCCGGCATCCGCTCGCGTCCGATAGCCATTACGTGCCTCCATTATTCGCCATCTTTTGTGTCCTTTCTGGTTTTATTAGTTTCTTCCTAAAGGTAAATCATTTTTAGTTCACGATCAGATTGCTTAACAATTTCTAACATAAGTATTTAAACGACAAATCAATTTCAACGACAGTCAATGAATAGGTTTTTTCAATCAATTTGATTCACTATCGTTACGATGAGAAGTCTTCTCTACATCTTATATACATTTATCAAAGTGTATTTCCACGAATTCTGTATAATCCTGCCACTAAATTTAATCCCTAATAAATTTTTTAAATTTCCCCATAAAAAGGGCGATAACTCACTTTTTTTGTTAAATAAGTTTTGTGTGGTTTTAAAGCATATTTACCGTGCACTCAAGAAATTTATACATTTATTTAAAAATGTATGCACAATCGAGTATATAGGTGGACTTAATACAACATGGCTCTTTCATTCTCTGCCAGTCAAGCCAAACTGATTGTACAACAGTATATTTAAAGGGGTGAATAAATAGATAAATAAGTATAATTTATTTTCAATAAATAACTGCTGCCAATATTTACTAAAAAAAACTAAAAGCATATTATAAACACATTAATACACATACATGTATAAAATTAATTTTATTAATGTATTTCTAACAAATGATAATTTGTAATTAAATTTTAAATAATTAAATAAAAAAATAATAAAAAAACAATAAAAAATGCGACATATCATGTTAATTTTTAGTTCGATTAAATGAGTTTGTGCATGTACATTTTATGTAATAAAATAACATTACCTTTTATTTTATCAGTATAAAATTAATGTAATGTATATAAAAAAATCGAAATAAATATATTTTATTTTTGTTTCACGCTTAACCAAAGGGAGATCCACTTACTTTACGTTACAAAGTTCGTACAAACGTGTCCTCACTTCAAACTGAAGGAAGATTTATAACTTACTAGCTGCAGCGGGCAGCCCGCTGCATTATAAGTTTTTGGCGAATCCCGCGGGATCACCACATTTTTACGGAATAAAAAGTAGCCTATGTGCTATTCCAGGTCATCATCTACCTGTGTGCCAAATTTTATTCAAATCCGTTTAGTAGTTTTTACGTGATTGAGTAACAAACATCCATCCAAACATCTATCCAAACATCCATCCAAACATCCAAACTTTCGCATATAATATAGATTTCATGTTGTAAATTTTGTGTCGCTTTGAATGCACATCATATAAATTTATTTTCATCAATTTTGCATAACCCGCCAAAAGAAGTATAACATCAACATGCACGATTTTTAGTATTGGTAATGCGACAAATCGCGCGGTCTAAATGTCATTTCTTGATTTTGATTAATTATTTTGTAAGAGACTAGCGACCTGCTCGCGGTTTCACCCGCGTAGCTTTTGTTCCCGTAGGAATATCGGAAAAGTTTGTATACAAAAACCTTCCTCAAGAATAAATTTATCTATTAAAAAAACCGCATCAAAATCCGTTGCGTAGTTTTAAAGATTTAAGCATACATAGGGACATAAGGACATAGGGACAGACAGAGAAAACGACTTTGTTTTATAATATGTAGTGAAGTACACGTGAAGTGGTAGTTCGTTGCTTTAAATTTTAGATTCATTACATAATTTTCTAATCTCTTAACTGATATTACTGGTATAAATTTTAATTAATCAAAATTAACTAAAATTTATACGACAAATGTTCGCTCACAATAAAGTTAATATAATTTCTTTCAATAAAATTTTGGTAGTGACCAAAATTTTATAATTTTATTTAATGTAAGTTAACATTACTCAATCACACAAAAACGGCTAAAACGATTTAAATGAAATTTGGCACACGTGTAGGTGATGACCTGAAATAGCTCTTTTTATCCCAGAAAAATAAGTTGTTCCCATGGGATTCACAAAAAACTTTTATAATATAACGGGATGCAGGGTGCACCTAGTAATATGAATGCGAAAGTTTGTCTGCCTTTCACGCTTTTAGCCGTAAAAAAAACTTTTTTTTTTGTTTGAGAGGCTATACTTTTCGTGTGGTACGTGTGTAATTTGGTGTAACTGAAGCAGGAATAGGTGGAATGGAAAGCCGATTGTTGCAGTTTTACCGTTTTTTTTATATCATAAGATAGCAAACAAGCAGATAGATCTCCTGATGGAAACAGTCAACCATCGCCTATAGGCACCAAAGATGTTAATGGTGCGTTGCTATCTTGTGGCAAGGTTTAATGCCACATGCATAAGTTTACCGGCTACCTTACCCTCCAAACCGGAACACGACAGTGACAAGCACTGACGCTAATGCGGCAGGAATAGGTGAGGTAGTAGTACCCGACCTGGGCGAGACAATGCAGAACTCTACCACCTAGTAGAGTGAATCATATAGCCAATCGGTCGCCTTTTACGACTTGCCTGGCAGAACGGCAATTGGTCTATTCTTCAAAGGAGCCCGAAACCAACACGGGGAAAACTGCTACTGCGTATAATATACAAGTTTATAATTAGTTATAACGCAGTAATACTGCGACTGCAGGTTTGCTGCAATTTTATTGCTTATATTTTAAATAATTTAAGCACAGTAAAAATGCAATCTTTTTTTATTATCGATAGGGAAGCGCTTGACCACGATCTCGCCTGATGGTAAGCTAAGATGAGGCCTAAGATGGAACGCGCTTCCCTAGAAGGTACCTCTTCACTCTTCTCTTGAAAATCCCCAGATTGTACACGTCGGGGAACACAGACTCAGGAAACATGTTCCAGTCCTTTGCGGTTCGGATGAAGAATGTTGGGTAGAACCGCTTGGTCCGGGTACGTCGAACGTCCGCCATATGGCGATGCCTAGAATCTGTGCGCCTGTGTGAAAAACAGCGACGGCGGAATTAGGTCGTGCAATTTCGCTCTCTCCAAAATGTATACGATAAAAGACCGATAAACTAGCCACTTTGCGTCGACGATCGAGGTTCTGGAGTTTTTTGCCTACCAGATCATCGTCGTTTATGCACCTCTTGGCACGCCTTTCTATCGCCTCAAGTGTCTCCAGCTTGTATTTGGGGGATCCATCCCAGCGGTGAGAGCAGTAACATGCACGAACGGACTTGTGCTTGATAAAGATTGAGCAACTGTCCCGGGCTGAAATACTGTCTCACCTACGCCAGAATACTAAGCTTTTTTGAGGCAACTTGGGCTTTAAGATTCAATGTACGAACCAAAGTTGAGAGTAGGTGTTAAGGAGATACCAAGGATCTCGAGGTGGTCAGCTTTCAGCACGGACACACTCTGGAAAGACGGAGATAGGTGGAATGGACTCCGTTTAGCGAGAATAGACATGCCTGAGTTTTTAAGTTGCATTAAACTTGACCAGATTGGCTTCGCCCCAATCGGAGACTGCCTGCAAGGATAGGTTCATACAATCGACCATTGCCTCTCTTAGAGACCGGATTTGTGCCGTACTGGCTCGCGCGCTGGACACCTCGCATCCAGGTAGACTAGGTGGTTTTGCGTTGCTGGGATCCAGACGTTATATATTATTAAGCATAATTTGTTTTTTTGTTTAAAGTAAAACCAAGGATTTTAAACGTTATGATTTTGATAAATTTGCGTCGTTGTGATTGGTTATGGTATATAATATTATGACGTTGTCTTCTAGCGCTAGTTGGCGAACCAATCACAAAGCAGCATGAAACGCAGGGAACCAATCACGAAACAGCAAAAATATCGAAATTATAACGTTATAAACCCTTGAGTAAAACTGAAACATCTGAACTGAAACATGGAAGTTTCCAACCTCTGATTCTTACATCTCTGGGACTCTTGATTTATATGGGACTAAACTGAAAATATACCCATTGAAACAAACATTTTGCAAAATGTTTAGTAAATTACTCAGTTCTGGAAAACAAACATAAAAATACAATCGAATTGAAAACCGCTTCCTCTTTGAAAAGTCGGTTTGTAATATAGAAAAAATAGAAACTGGTTTTATATGAATTAATGTAACTGCGAAGTAAGCTAATTATTTGCTAGTCATATGGGTGTGAGTAAATGATAATACACAGAAGATAACAAAATACTAAAATATCACCCACATCCAGAAATATGAGCATCTAGATATATCATCATCATCATCATACACAAAAGTCTTTATCGCTTCTGTGGTGTAGTGGTCCGGTGTCGGAGTTGACCAAATGAGATCCCGGGTCGGCCAATTAAAAAATGTATTTTTTCAGTTTTCTGATATAAACAACATTGCCCAGGATTGGAAAGTGCCCGGTTGGCGATAGCCTTACCACCTATCACATTGTGGAACCAAGTATCTTCGGCTAATCGTGGGTGCACTTGTTGTACCTCTGCCTACCCTTTCGGGGATACGGGCGTGAAAATACTACTACTACATACACAAAAGCCCGACTCTGAAAATCGAATCCGGGATTGGATTCAATCAGTGTCATGTATATACGCTAAAATATTTTTTTATTCGACTCGATTGATTTCGATCAAATCGATCAGCCGATTATCCAATTTGAATCCTTGAGCTCTTAATCTGCGAGTGAGTAAGCCAATTACGATTTAAATGACTGTTTGGCGCATTTCATTTAAAAAATCCTGCGGATTAAACTATTTGCAAACCGCAAATGCAATTCTCTGCATATTCAAATCCGAATTTGCGATTCAATAAGCCATCGGCTTTCTAACAATGATACATATTCACAATTTAACGACTATTTTAAATTTGTAGTACGAATCCAGTTTTATAAAAAAATTTAGTGATTTTTATATTCTGCCATTTTTTCACACATCTCCATAATAATATCTAATAGTTCAATTTTTTATATTATTGCCTGATATAAATGGCACTGAAAATATTCGGAATAATGAAGTTGAAGATGCGATTGTGTACAAATTGACATTGTTTAATATATTACTAAAAATGATAATTTACAAAAAAAAAAAACAATCTTCTACAAGTTTCTTGTCCAGTAGTAACTTTAAAATTGTTGGCGCTTCAAAAGAAATGGTAAAAAGTTTAATAATTAAGTAAAGAATTTCTGAACTTCAAAGAGTTTATTCAGTTTGCCCGTTTCTTACTTTAGGGTAGCAAACAAGGAGAGTTTTCTCGATAAACTAGATAAAAATCGCTTATTAATAAATACGTCTTTCCTCAGATTTTATCTTGAATTATAAACCCCAGCAGCAACTTAAACTGAGTAGTAGTGCATTGGGTTTTTTATATCAGTGATTGGAAGCACCGCATTTGAGAAATAAGCTCTCAATCTCCGTAAATCTTGACGAACTTAAACGTCTATAAACATTTGATACACTCTGCCTACTCTCTGAGAGAATATCTTTAAGTGCATATAAAAAATTTCTGAGCGTGTGTATGTTCTTCTAAACGCTAGCACAATTTTAGTGAAATTATGTCTAGAAGTAAATTTGAGAATGGTTTAGACTTACAATTAAATCCAGTAGGCGCTGTCATCGAGATTGGGTTGTATCCTATTTAACGCTTTCACGGCTACGTTACTGAATAGGTTTTAATGAAATTTTACAACAAGGTGGTTCCGCAGAGTACCTTGGGTACTTTTCAAAAAAATCAACCCCTAAAGGACTGAAACAGAAGATGAAAGTTTGTACCTATGAAAACTATTCCAACGACATGATAGGTACTCAATTCGCGGACAAAACTACGTGGATCCGCAAATATTTTATAAATTCAGTTAGTATTTTGCGGAAATCTAAAGCTTTAAGGAAAACAAATAATATTAATTTATGTTAATTTCTTTTTTAAATAATCCTATGTTACATTTTCAAATTTGTTTTTTATTCCCCGTGTTGGTTCTGGGCTCCTTTGAAGAATAGAGCAATTGCCGTTCTGCCAGGCAGGTCGTAAAAGGCGACCGATTGGCTATGTGAGTCACTACCATCGTGGCTACTAGGTGGTAGAGTTCTGCATTGTGTCGTCTGGGTCTGGTACCATCGCCTTGCCTATTCCTGCCGCAATAGCGTCAGTGCTAGTCGCTGTCGTGTTCCGGTTTGGAGGGTAAGATAGCCGGTAAACTTTTGCATGTTTCATTAGACTTCACCACAAGATACCAACGCACCATTAACAGCTTTAATGTCTATAGGCGATGGTTGACTCTTTCCATCAGGAGACCCATCTGCTTGTTTGCTATCTTATGATATAAAAAAAAACATACTCCATACTAATATTATAAATGCGAATGTAATTCTGTCTGTCTGTCTCTTCTCCACGCCTAAACCACTGAACCGATTTAGATGAAATTTAGTACAAAGATAGTTTGACACCCGAGAAAAGACAGGATAATTTTTATTCCAGAAATCTAACGGAAACGGGAACTATGCGGGTAAAACCCCGGGACTGTCTGTGTCTTTTATTTAAGAATTTTTACCACGTGAAGTCGCGGGTACAGCTAGTTTTTTGTTTATTTATTTATTTATAAGTAATAATCAATTGTCTTGATGGACTGTTAGACACCTGCCTTCTTCACTGCACAGGTTCACAGGGCGCAAATTCCTAGATGATAAAGCAACTAAATGTCTTTTCATTTACGCAATCTCGCGTTTTCTTAATGTACTAATTTGTTCAAGGTCGGTCATGATGAAGAAGAAAGAGACATATATACATAAAAATAAAAAAGTTTTAAATTTGATGTAAATGAGCCACAGAGTGAATACTTATTACGAAATTAGACACAAAAATTGAATGAACATACAGACACCACAGATTTGTTTAGTAGTATATATTATTCCAGATTTACGAATATCAACATAACCACGTTAATTTAATGGCCACACTGGTTCCAGAACCGTTCGCATTCCGAACACGATTCCGTTTATGAACCAATTGTTGTTAGATCCGAGATACCATTCCAATATTCCTCTACGTCGCTTTCCAATCCAATTTACATTTAACTAAACTATCAATTTTGAAACTGATTCCAGTATTCTATATTAATACTAGCTGACCCGGCAAACGTCGTTTTGCCATATAAATTATTTATTTAAAAAATAAGGGTTGATCGTAGAGGGTTGAAAATTAAGGGTTGTGTATATTTTTCAATGCTAAATCATAAAAAAATAAAAATAAAAATTTTTGTCCATAAAATAAAAAAAAATTATTAGGGGTGGACAACCCTTAACATTTAGGGGGATGAAAAATAGATGTTGGCCGATTCTCAGACCCACTGAATATGCATACGAAATTTCATTAAAATCGGTCAAGCCGTTTCGGAGGAGTATCGAGACTAACATTGTGACACGAGAATTTTATATATATAGAGAAGATATCGTAAAATCTAAAAATATATGGAGATGTCTCGATATTTGGAAATTTAGGTGGCTAGGTATTAGGATGTTTGGATTATAAGTTGTTTTTTATCACTTACATCTCAACAACTGAATGAATTTTCATGAAGTTTGGTATACGTGTAATCTATATCTAGAATTAAAATATAAGCTACCGTTTCTGTAAAAATATTTTGTTTTCATGTGATTCAGATTCAGATATCCCGGGGAAATAAGTGTTTATAGATTTTTAAGTGGAGGATTAACATTTTCTTTAGAGGTTGGCATCGCATTAGCATCTAGCTCCTTTCGTTTCTGATATTATTGAACAGTGGTGATTGCTTTCCTTTAGGTGGCCCACTTGCTCGTATGTCGACAATGTCTATTAAAAAATATGGGGTAATATAGAGACATTTCCTTAAAGTACAGCAAAATCGGCCGAATTTTAAAAGCTTATTATTTTTATTTATATTAGAAATGGGCTGCAGAAAAAATGGATCTAGCTGGATCACACAATAACGTCAATCTTGACCAGTTACGAAGACTGTGTGCATCTCCTGCTTTAAGGTCCTTATAACCTAAACGTTCAGTAGGGCATCGATATTGGTTGAAAGGTAGATATAAATGCAATGTGTAAAAATACCCTGGCCGACACGAAAGAGGTAGGTCAATGATATAAAAGATATCGTATTTTAAGTGCCTCATTTTAATACTAAACTTGAGCAACTTCCTCTTAAGAAAGCAGATTTTGAAAATTTATGTATCAATATCCATAAAATAATTACACGCGTATTAAGCTACTATATAATGCCTTTCACGATCGGACAGGGTTTTTGTTACTAATGTATACATGTATTATGTGTGGGTATGTCTCTGTGTGTGGCAAAGGTTGGGTTTAAAAGACAGTATTGGTGGATAAATGACAAAAGGCACGTTCGATGATTTGGTACTCTGTGAATGTAAATTGATAGTAACGTGAAAGACCAAGACTATCGAACCCACCATAATCATACTGGTCGGGTTTTTCGAAGATGAGGGAGGTGGTGACAAGAGTCTCCGAAACTTGCGTGTTTGCATAACAAAAGAAAGGAAGTTATATCTAGCTGGTAAGGCTATCTGTACCGTCATGTGTGGCACTCGATTGTCTCTGTTGTGATCGATTGTGTTTGCGGCTTAAGGTATATTTGCGTAAAGACGTGTATTGATAAAATATTATACATAACAATTTCCGCCAAGAGCACACGAAAAAGTTAAAGAAAGACATCGTTTCTAATATTTCCCCGTGTTGGTCCCGGGCTCCTTTGTATAAAAAACCAACTGCTGTTCTACCAGGCAGGTCATAAAAGGCGGCCGATTGGCTATTCGAGTCACTACCATCGTAGCTACTAGGTGCTAGAGTTCTGCATTGTCTCGCCCGGGTCTGGCACCACCGCCTTATCTATTCCTGCCGCTATAACGTCAATGCTTATCACTGTCGTGTTCCGGTTTGGAGGGTAAGGTAGCCGGTAAACTTATGCATGTGCCATTAGACCTCGCTACAAGATAGCAACGCACCATCTTTGGTGTCTATAGGCGATGGTTGACTCTTACCATCAGAAGACACATCTGCTTGTTTCCTATCTTATCTATACATATAACAAAGTCGTAGGAAATTCGAAACTGTACATTGAATATTTTTTTAAAAGAATACTTGGGGCGTGATCTACAATCGATATCGAAGCCAAAAATATAGTTTTTAGAATTTTTGTCTGTTTGTCTGTTCGTCTGTTCGTCTGTTCGTCTGTTCGCCTGTTCGTCTGTTCGTCTGTTCGTCTGTTCGTTTGTTCGTCTGTTCGTCTGTTTGTCTGTATGTATATCCGAGGTAAACTCAAAAAGTACTGGATGGATTTACTTCAAATTTTGCATGAATATTACTAACAGGTCGGGTCAACATATGGGGCTACATATTATCACGCTGTCACTTACGGGCGAGAAGCTTTATGGAGTAAACGAAGTCCGCGCGGACGAAGTCTATTCTAATTTAAATTTTATTATATTACTCGTTTCCCTCCTTATTTAATGAAATTGCAGTTTAAGTTTTCACAAAATAAAACTCTCGTTCAATAGCCGATTGGTTATCACAATGAAGCTCAGTCGCTTCCGCCACCGGCTCTAATACGACATCATCATTTTTATTGCTCTCATGCTTTTTACCCTTTGAATTTGCAATAATACTATCACGTACGATGTCGTACGTGCATGGCATAAGTTTCTAAGTGACATTGAAACAGCGTATTTGAAAGTAAATCTTATTACAACGAATTTAATGCCTGAAATCAAGTGTACTCTTTATTAACTTGTCATGTTTTTATATTAACGTCTTGAAAGTCTGATGGTTATTTTATTTATGACGAAAATATAAAATTCGGCAACAAATATCAGATTTTCCGTTCCGGGCTCCTTTAAAGAGAGGATCAACTATAACTCTGCCAGGCAGGTCGTAAGAGGCAACTAGTTAGCTGTACGTGTCACTGCCAACGTAGATGACACTAGCTGGTAGAATTATGCAACCTATTGCCTGGGTATTTAGTACCACCACCTTACCTATTCGTGCCGCAATAGCGTCAATGCTTTTTTATATATATCATAAGATAGCAAACAAGCAGAAGGGTCTCCTGATGGTAAGAGTCAACCATTGCCTATAAACACCACAGATGTTAATGGTGCGTTGCTATCTTGTGGCGAGGTCTAATGCCACATGCATAAGTTTACCGGCTACCTTACCCTCCAAACCAGAACACGACAGTGACAAGCACTGACGCTATTGCGGCAGGAATAGGTAAGGCGGTGGTACCAGACCCGGACGAGGCAATGCAGAACTCTACCAACTAGTAGTCATGATGGTAGTGACTTGTATAGCCAATTGATCGCGTTTTACGACCTGTTTGGCAGAACGACAGTTGGTTTATTCTTCAAAGGAGCCCAGAACCAACACGGGGAAAATGCTTGTCATGCTTTGTTCCGTTTTGGAGATTAAGGTAGCCAGTAGATTTATGTATGTGGCTTTGCCATCTTGCCCATGCATAGCAACGCACTATTAACATTTTGGTATTTATAGGCGATGGATTCTCTTTCCATCAGGAGAGCTTACTCTGATCTACTTGTTTGCTTTGTTATTATATAAAAAATCACATTTTAATACTTTTTAAGAAAAAAATATTGGGATTTTTTAAGCATTAGTTGCACTCACATTGTAATTATTAAAAAAAAAAAAATTGTCCCATATTTTCGGCTTGAAAGAAAAATAGGCCTTAAGCGTGTGCAATAACATTACTTTTGCTACACCAATTTTATGTTTATGCCTGCCCTTGTCGGGAATTGAACCCAAGTCACGTTTATTACGTAGTCAGGGTCGTTAGCCACTCGACCAACGTGACTGTCACACATTAACATTAAGCCTCTATTTAGGTAAATATATTACAAACTACTCTGTGGTACCTATCCAGTTAATAATCATGGTGTTAGTTATATATAATTTGCCGTCTCTCGCCTATAACCAGATGTCTAGAAGTAAAATAGTTCATATTACCCAATGTCAAACTATAAATTCTGGATAGCTTAACAATATTGCCCTTTTATCACATTCGTCAACCTATATAACCGTCGCTTGATATATCATTACGCTATTCCGGAATAATGTCTGTCTATAAAAGTTTAAAATTACTGTGCACAAAAGGGTAGATCGTTATGTTTCTGTGGTGATTACACTCGATCCCAGACAAAAAGAGCGCACAACCCACTTAAATTTTTATTGGCCCTTGGGCCTTCATAACTTTTAAACCCATATTTTATTTTTGTAATACATACAACATTTTACATCGTAACAAACAGAATATGTTGATCCAGTTGGAAGTAAATGCCTATCGCCTATAGACACCGAAATGACTAAAGCCTATGCACACCAAAGTTGTTTAGAGTTGTTCTCTCCGTATTTGGCTGGGTCCTCTTCGAAGAATAGACTATTTGCTATTCTGCTAGGCATTTCGTAAGAGGTGAAGTGAGGTAGTAGAGTTTTGCAACTTCTCACCCAGGTATTTGCTACAGTCTTGTTTAATCCTGTCGTGGTAGCGTTGATGCTGGTATTGCAGGGGAGCCCAAGATGCTTAATAGGTAGCACTCGAGCATCGTAGGGACCTATTGGATTTTGTAGATTAAATTATAGGAAAAATTATATCGCCTGTGTGGTCTAGTGCTCCAGCGTTGGCGTTGACCACATGAGGTCCCGGGTTCAATTCCCGGGTCGGGCACATAAAAAAGTGTTTTTTCAGTTTTCTGAGAAACACAAAGTTGCCCGGGATTGGAAAGTGCCCGGTTGGCGATAGTTACCTATCACATTGTGGGACCAAGTATCTTCGGCTAATCGTGGGTACACTTGTTGTACATCTGCCTACACCTTCGGGGATATGGGCGTGAAGATACTTTTTAAATTATAGGAAAAATAAAAGGTTATATTATAATATTTTTCATTTCTATGGTGGGGGAAAAATCTACAAATAAAAAATGTTAAAAAATGACGTTGACTTATTAAGGTATGGTGGGTTAAATGTTAGCTAAAATTTAGAAAATATGACGATTAAATTGTAGCTTAAGGAAGTGGAATGGACATAAAGTTGCAAAAAAAATGTTTCATATTCTCGAGTGTGATTGAATTTTCTTTTATTATAGAGGAAATAATCTAAGGATGACGAAAAAATAAAATCTTCGTTCTTTTTGCGTTTTGTAGCTCATTTGCCTCGGACATTTTTTAGCGCAGACCCGACATCCATAGTAATAGTATGTCAATGCTCTAAGTATATTTTTCACGATCACTTTTAATTTGGTCGAAGGCACTTAAATAGTTTAGTACGAATTTCGCGTAATTTAAATTATATCCATGCGTTTTGATTTTTGTGTTGAATAAAAATGGCATTCTGAAATTTTGAAATTATTTTTTAATACAATAACCAAACATAATATTATCGATTCTGAACAGCCTCTGAAAATTTGGCCGGACCTTTGAAAGTAACCCTGTATAGAACTAAAGTGCTTGTGGCAATCAGAAAATTTTAAATAAAAGCAAAGGGTTACACAAAATCGACTTCTTTTTCATTTTAAATTAATACATAATCAAAAATAATTACCAATTCAATACAAAAAAATGTAAGTAAAATGTCCACAGAACGGATAGGTATACTTTTTGTAGTCGTATTAATAAAAAAATTATCTGAGTCGGAATCATCCCAAATAAAATTCTTTGGTGGTTTTTTTCGGTGATTCATAGGATGCTTCAGACTCGTTGGAAAACAATATTTTCTTCTGAGGTCTAATATTTTGCTTAAATATTTCAGGAAAATTGTCTACAGAAAAGATGTTTACAGGAGAGACATTTTGTGACAGAAGCGAAGATGGCGGCACACTACAAGAGATTAGAATTTATGTTTTTTTTTTTATATATATATAAAAGAGGGGGCAAACGAGCAAGAGGTGAACCTGATGATAAGTGATCACCGCCGCCCATGGACATCTGCAATACCAGAGGTCTTGCAGTTGCGTTGCCGGCCTTTTAAGGATGAGTAAGCTCTTTTCTTGAAGGTCCATATGTCGTATCCGTTCGGAAATACCCCTGCCGGTAAATGGTTCCACAACAGAGTAGTGCGAGGTAAAAGTGTAATAATATAATGCCACATGCCACCCTGCCGTATATGATATGCTGATATTTTTATTGTTTTGTAAAGGGTATTTACTTAGATATACTCAGCACAGAACAGACAACTGATCGTGACCGAAAACTTGATTATATTTTTTCATAAATACACGGATATTACGTCAAATTTAAAACGAGCAAATGAAAAAGAACGCACTGCTACCAACTGAAGAAACAAAATATTTTCGATGCGTTCAATTTAATCACTTATGTGTGTTTTATGTGTCTACAGGAGTAGACCTACATTTTGCGAACGACTTGTTTAAATAGGTTAATTCACATTTTACAAAGGTTTTATTTTTATTATTTTGTGTGACATGTATTTGGTAATATATAAGATGTTTTGAAATGAAATAACAGTATAAAAAATAAACTGTATTCGTTATTACCAACTAATATCAACTACTTAGCATGCGAACAGTATACAGAAGATTTTGAAAGTTTTAGAAACAAAAAAATATCTTTCTTGCATTTATTTATACATTTTCTTTAAATAGATACTATATCAATAATGAATAACTATTTAAAGCAGTTATTGTAAATTTATTACCATGGTAAAGGTTTTATGTTGAAGGAACACTTTTTTTCGATTTTTTTTTTGTTTATGACCCATTATTTTCTTTGCACGTGAACTCTGTTTCCAAACCTAAAATAGATTTTATTGCTTAAGCTATGGTTGAATTTCGACCACAGGGCGATCGCGAGTCCTCAATAATTCGTGAAAGTTTCAAAAAAGTTCCAAATCGGGTAATAAATGGCGTAGTTCTGAAAAATTAACATAAAAAATACAAGCGACTTGAAAAATCTTTATTTTGGTGGATCAGTTGAAAGCGTGTAATATTAAGGGCTACCTACATTCCTGACAAAGACTATTAAAATCTATTCACTATAAATAAATGGATATTAAAAAGTATTCTCGTTGGAAAAAACCCTTGTTCAGAACTCAGCGAGTTTTTGTGCCTCCCTGATCACAGTACCTGAGTCTGTATTTAATAAATGGCTTGAAATATTAAAAGGAAAGTCAAGCTGAATTCCTCCTTATGGTTAACGAGCTAAAGTTCAAGTTTCAGTAGCTAAAAATTTTCATTTCAATTTATTAAAGCGTCCATCTCATGACATGCGTTTACTTATGTTCAAAAAGTTTGTTCTTCGACGGTGGTAGAGCCTTTTTGTTTGATGCTTCGTTATGGTCATTATTTTAGGCTATTAATACGTAGGAGCTTGGAACTTGTGATGCGCACTTTAAAGTCATTGAATTTATAGTTAACTAGCTAATGTTCGCAGCTTTGCCCGAAATTAGGGTAAATAGTAACATATCATCAGTATAAGAAAGGAGAATTACCAGTATCCAGACAAAGTTCGCCTAAAATCCAACGCATGTTGAGATACATTTATCATTAAACCAATAATTAGTAATTTTTTTCTGAAATTTAAATTTTATTACGGAAACTTTTATAAGTACTATAATTCACGAAAAACCGGCAAGGCATTTGGTAACATGATTTTTTTGTATCATAAGATAGCAAACAAGCAGACGGGACTCCTGATAGAGATTTAACCATCGCCTATAGACACCAAAGATTTTGATGGTGCGTTGCTATCTTGTGGTGAGGTCTAATGCCATATGCATAAGTTACCGGCTATCTTACCTTCTAAAGCGGAACAGCAGAAACAAGCATTGACGCTATTGCGGCAGGAATAGGTAAAACGGTAGTACCAGACCTAGGCGAGACAATGTAGAACACTACCACCTAGTAGCCACGATGGTAGTGACTCGTTTTGCCAATCAGTCGTCTTTTACGACCTGCCTGGCAGAACGGCAGTTGGCCTATTCTTCAAAGAAGCTCGGGACTAATACGGAGAAACTACAATCATGTCATATCATAAGAAATCGCATACAGTTTTCCCCGGAATAGGTAAGGCGGTCATTACCTGTTTCTGTGGAAATAGCATCAGTGCTTGTCGCTGTCGTGTTTCGGTTTGGAGAGTAAAATAGCCGGTAAACTAATGCATGTGGCATTAGACCACGCCTCAAGATAGCCACGCACCATTAACAACTTTGGTGTCTACAGGCGATGGTTGACTCTTTCCATCAGGAGACTGATCTTGTTTGTTTGCTATTTTATGATATAAAAAAACAGTAAAATTGCAGCAATCGGCTTTCCATTCCACCTATTCCTGTGTCAGCCTTTCCCTTATTTAAAGCCTTAGGGGTATTTTTAAAAAAGTACTAGATGGTATCGCTTCTGTGGTCTAGTGGTCCGGCGTTAGCGTTGACCACGTGAGATCCTGGGTTCGATTCCCAGGTCGGGCAACTTAAAAAAGTTTTTTCAGTTTTCTGCTAAAAGTTGCCCGGGATTGAATGTGCCCGATTGGCGATAGGCTTTCCACCTATCACATTTGTGGGACCAAGTATCTTTGGCTAATCGTGGGTGCACTTGTGGTACCTCTGCCTACTCCTTCGGGGATACGGGGATGAAGATACTTTTTTACTAGATAATAGAGTTCCGCAACGTCTTGCCTAGGTATGATACCACTCCTTTACCTAATCTTATCGCAATAGTGCTCGTCACTGTCTTGTTCTTTGATAGATATGATAGCAATATCTCTAATAGATATGGTTGATATTTTTTAAGAACTTTCTTTTCTTTAAGAACTATTTGCTTATGATATTAAAACCTGACCTTTCATCTGTTACGAATTAATTCATGTCAATTTCATTTATTTACGGTTCTGGCTTGGAGAGAAAACTAGCCGGTAGACTTATGTGTATGGCATTGCCATCCCGCGACACGGATAGCAACGCACCATTAACATCTTTGGTGTCAACAGACGCTGGTTTTTCGAAAGAAAGGAAACATGATAATAGCCATCTGCTTATTTTTTTATTCTATAATATATAAAATAAGGAAACGTTACATTTATCATAATAAGGGTAGTAATAAATATTATATTGCATTAAGGATTAATATTTAATTGTCATTACAATAATATTTTCGTATGTCTGTCGAGCATTCCGCTTATTATTGACGAAAACATAATTACTATAATAAATAAACGTAATAGGATATATGAAAACAAGCGTATTTATCAGAACGTAACTACGGAGCGGTGGGAAAACATTTCCTTGTTCTATTGGTATAAATTTTCCTTGTTCGGTAAAAATAAAATAATGCCCCAATTATATATAATATAATATATGGTGGTTATATTGTATCTCTTGAAAGAACGCGTTGTTAGTTGTAACGTAATATTTAAATAAAGTTATTAAGAAAACCAGCCAGATGAGAGTTAAACTGGTGTACGAAGGGTTCCCTACCATTATCAATAAAAAACTTAAATATTTATTTTATTTTATTAATATTTATTGTTAGTAGCAACAGAAATACGCCATTTGTGAAAATTTCAACGTAGCTAGCTATCACGGTTCATGCGATACAGCCTGGTGACAGATAGATGGATGTACAGCGCGAAGTCTTAGTGATAGGGTCCCATTTTACCCTTTAGGTACGGAACAATAAAAATTAAACTGACTTCAAATATCTGTCAACTTTACTCATATCTCAAAAAATACTTAACTGATTTTGATGAAACATAGACTGTTCTCTAAGCTAGAATGTAACTAATTTAATTCACAAAGAATTCTCTCCGTATAGCTATCAAGTTCTCGAAAAAATTGTGGAAAATCAAATACAGTGTTACATATACTTACGAAATTTAGTACACGTATTAAGATGCTTAAATGGATCATATTCAAATATTATCCAATCCCAACAGTATTACAGACGAGTACATACATATCAAACTGATAACCTCCGTTTTTTTCTTCGGTTGAATACTAATTACCTAAGGGACTGCGTAGTGGATTCATAGATATATTTTATTAGCGTTTTTCCATGATATAACCCACGTACGACCCGATCCCGCGGGATATAATGTAGGCTATGTTATTCAAGAGTAACGTAGCTTTCCACTGAAATGTATACTTTCCATCGTCGGGACTTGGTGAAACTGTGTTTTAGAACATTTTTTTATATCATAACAAACAAGCAGATGTGTCTCCTGATGGAAGGAGTTAACCATTGCCTACAGACACCAAAGGTGTTAATGGTGCGTTGCTATATTGAGGCGAGGTCTAATACCACATGTATTGATATAAAACACCCAAGATGCACAGTTCCGAACAAAACTGACACTCAAAAATGTCCCTAATTTCTTTTAAGTAGTTATTGATATGGCAAAAACATATGTCTTTGAATATCCAACCTTAAGTGCAAGACTTATACCTAGTTGTTTTTATAAAGTAAGGTACGAAAATAAATAAAATTCACAGTGACACAGCCGACGCGATTCTATTTTAAATTGTGCGCTCATTTTCGGAGGACGTTTTTGACACACTGATTGTGTATCTTGGGTTTTTTATATCAATGACCACATGCATAAGTTTACCGGCTACCTTACCCTCCAAACCGGAATACAACAGCGACAAGTACTGACGTTATTGCGGCAGAAATAGAAAAGCGGTGGTACCAGACCCGGGCGAGACAGTGCAGAACTCTATCACCTAGTAGCCACGATAGTAGTGACTCGCATAGCTAATCGGTCGCCTTTTACGACCTGCCTGGCAGAACGGTAGTTGGCCTATTCTTCAAAGTATCCCGGGACCAACACGGGATAACCAACCGACTTATTTATATGTCACTACCACCCCGCCACATGGATGGCAGCGCACATTTACCATCTTTAGTGTCTGTAAGCGATGACTTTCTCTTTCCATCCGGAAAGCCATTTGCTTGTTTGCTATCTATAGATAATAAAAAAAAATTGGATGACACTTTTCAAACAAGTAAAAATATATTAAATATCAAATAGGATACTTTTAATCTAAGTTCTCGTTGGCTTTGTAATGCAGAGAATAGCGGGACACAGCTAGTATTTTATTTTTTCTCATAATTATTTATTAAAATAAATAAATAAATATTGCTGGGAAAATTACACGAATTGATCTAACCCCAAAGTACCTAAGCAAATTATTTGCTTGTGTTATGGGTGTTAGTCAACGATACTAATACATAGAAATGTAATATACATAATGTAATATACATAATAAACATCCAAACCCGGAAATACAAACATCTATGCTCATCACGCAAATGTTTGTCCCTGTCGGGAATCGAACCCGAGCCCCCTCGATTCATAGTAAGGTTCGCTAACCACTCCACCAACGGGGCGTTAAAAAAAATAAAAAACATAAAAAAATTGAACTCAAGGAGTAAATTTTTTTAGGCATTTTTATGACCACATACATAGAGCCATATTTAGGGACAGACACACATAATTTTCACGCCCATAAGTATCTTCACGTCCATATCTCTGAAGGGGTAGACAGAGGTACTACAAGTACACCCACGATTAGTTAAAGATACTTGGTCCCACAATGTAATAGGTGGCAAGCCTTTCGCCAACCGGGCACTTTCCAATCCCGGGCAATATTGTGTTTCTCAGAAAACTGAAAAAAACATTTTTTTTATGTGCCCGGCCCGGGAATCGAACCGGGGACCTCATGTAGTCAACGTCAACGCCAACGCCGCGCTGGACCACTAGACCACAGAGGCGACATCATTTCTTAAATCGGTTTTTAATATTTTACCAGCTGTTATTCGCGATTTCATTCGCGTGACCCAAACTCATTTTTTTCCTTTTGCTCAATCAAATAAAAAAGGAGTCTATGTAATTCTAATGGTAAAATATTTTTGAAGATCGATCCAGTAGTTTTTGAGTTAATTCATTACAAACACGAAATCCATACTAATATAAATGCGAAAGTAACTCTGTCTGTCTGTCTGTTACGCTTTCACAGCTAAACCGCTGAACCGATTTAGATAATATTTGGTACAAATATAGTTTCAGACCCAAGAAAGGACATAGGGTAGTTCTTATCCCGGAAATCCCACGGGAGCGGAAACTATGCGGGTTTTTATTTTAGACTTATTTTCACGCGAACAAAGTCGCGGGCACAGCTAGATACAAAATAATGTTTTCTCATGATAATATTAGTACAGATATCTTTACTTCATAGCATTTGGTATTTTATAGGAATGGTAATTAAATTTCCTCATTCAGAATGGCATGACTGCTCCAGTCAAGGTTAAGGAAAATCGACTAGACCGTAGTTTAATTTCCGGCGAATCTAGATCGTTTTCCTGCAAATCTTGTATGGGTTCACAGATTTGCGTCCAAAGTATGTAATATAGCGAGAACTATCGTTATTGTGCATGAATAGCTATCCTTATATCCAGTTTTTATGGTTCCGTACCTAAAAGATAAAACGGGACCCTATTACTAAGCCTCCGCTGTATGTATGTCTGTCTATCTGTCACCAGGCTGTATCTCATAAACCGTGATAGCTAGAAATTTTCACAAGTTATATATTTCCGTTGCCGCTATAACAACAAATACTAAAAATAAAAAAATAATAAAAACATTAAGGGGTTTTTTTGGTTTTATTTTTGTATTTTTAGAGATAGTACGGAACCCTTCGTGCGCGAGTTCGACTCGCACTTGGCTGGTTTTTGTATTTTATGTAAATTATTCCTGCCAATGAATACCTTTATTTATATATAAAAATTAGAATATAATATAAAAAAATTGGGTAATACCGGTTGTGGCTACTGTACCACTTGCGGCATTTTAATGTCAAGATTTATAGAAAAACAAGCTTTAACCCGCGGCTTCGCTCATATTTAAGGTTTTTTAAATAAAAAATATCCTATGTTACTTCTAATACCTCCAAGGATATGTGTACAAAGTTTTGTGATGATCGATTAAGTAGTTTTTATGTGAAAGCGTAACAAACAAACTTACCTACATTCGCGTTAATAATATTAGTATTATGTATGCAATATCCATATAAATTTAATGCGAATTATCATATAAGTAGTACGAATGTTTGAAAATCGTACATTGATTTAAACATCAATTAGTGTCCGAAAAAGGCACTAAGATAAGGGTTGCCACCCGTGCCTTATTTTGAAGTATTGCACTTTATTTTGGATAAACGTACTTTATATTTTTTGAAGGCACTAAAGCATGTGAAAACACTTTATTTTGTGATTTCACTTAAAAAATTGCTTACTTAAAAAAATAAAAAATTAAGCTATTTTTGTTTGTAATAGAATTAATAGAATCGATACTTTTAAACATGATCTAAAATGTAATTTTTTATAAAATTTCAGTTTCATTTCAGAACGTCAGGTAGCCTATTCTTCAAAGGGGGCTCGAAATAACACGGAATAGATACCATACAGATTGACAAAAAATATAAAAATACTATTTTTGCAATTCCTATTAGATTTTTATTCCATGGCTGTAAAGATATTTGACAATTTGCCGAGGTTTACAAGATTTGCCTAAAAGTAAATTTAGAAAATCCTTTATGAAATGGCTAGCAGAAAATGTCCTTTTATGAGGTAGATGACTATTCTAAACATGAAAAAACGAAAGTATGAACTTATTTATTACTTTAACTACAATTTTTGTTTTATATATAAACTAGTCGTGCCAGTGACTTTATCAGGGCGAAAATATTTCAACATTAAAAGTATCCTAAGCTACTCTTTATTATATCAGCTATCTGTCAGTGAATATCCCATCAAAATCGGTCTAGACGTTTCAGAGATTAACTGGAACAAACAGACGGACAATAATTTGTAAAAAAAATGTAAAAAATGTTTTCTTGGTATACACTGTATGTGTATACATCCATATGTATTTTAGTAAAAATCAGTTATTTTAATATTGCAAATCAAAAGGCCAAATATATGAGACTAGCAACATTGTAGCACCTAGGTATGTATGTTGTGCAAATTAACAAATACATTGCATAATTAATTCTACATTTGTTCTATCGAAATACATATAATACGTAATTTGTTCCGATTTTATTTTTTATAAAAATTGAATTCACTATAACGCTAACCACCGATATTTTTTTTATGTTATAAGATAGCAAACAAGCAGATGGGTCTCCTGATGAAAAGAGTCAACCATCCCCTATAGACACCAAAGGTGTTAATGGAGCGTTGTTATCTTGTGGCGAGGTCTAATGCCACATGCATAAGTTTACCGGCTACCTTACCCTCCAAACCGGAACACGACAGCGACAAGCACTGACGCTATTGCGGCAGGAATAGGTAAGGCGGTGATACCAGGCCCTGACGAGACAATGCAGAACTCTACCACCTAGTTAGCCACGATGGTAGTGACACGCATAGCCAATCGGTCGCCTTTTACGACCTGCCTGGCCGAACAGCAGTTGGCCTATTCTTCAAATAAGGCCGGAACCAACACGGCATAAAATCTATTTGTTCTATTGAAATACATATAATACGTAATTTGTTCCGATTTTATTTTCATAAAAATTGAATTCACTATAACGCTAAACACCGATGTTTTCTTAAGTTAGGCTTTTTAAGACAACAAAATCTATTTTGGCGATAAGTTTTACATCAGTTCCAATCACTTACATATTTTTTATAATTAAATTCATTACCAATGTAATAAATAAAACTGGAAGTATAACGTCACATATGTACAATATTTGTTGCAATAAACGATTGATTGACTGATGTTAATTAGTCATATAAGTACGACATTTGACAAAAATATTTAATTTTCAGACAAACGTTATAGATTTATAAGGGTTATGACCAATTAAAGAGTCGATTAGGGTAAAAAATGATAAGATTGGAAATTTTAGCAAGCGTAAAGATTCTACGTAAAATCCCTGTAATCATTACTTTATCTCTTTCGTAATAGGGAAAACATTTTTTTATGAGAGTACAAATTTTAATTAAACAAGGCTCCATTAGGGAAATGAAAACCTTCTCATTGTTATCTCGTTTTGACACTGTCACAATTAATGTCTGGGTATTGTTTCGTAGATATGTATGAATTATGATTTCCTATTTCAATTTAATTTGTTTTATTAAGGCTATATATCATAGGCTCCTCAATTTGATTCTCGAATCGTACGTGACTGCTGCTTTTGTAGGATTCCGAAGTAAACTAGGAATTTTATAGTTTCGCTATGTCTATCCATCCATTCGTTCGCAGTCTAGCTCAGAGATCCTTGAAGCGTTTTCACATTATCCGATCCGATATCGTTGTCGAACACCGGCAGCCGATATTCAACATCCGTTATCATGTGGGGTCTTCATATATTTCCGATGAAATCATTCCGATTCGACTATTTCTCTTTGTGCGTGCAGGGTCATGAAATTTTATTTGCTGTATCTACCTATTATATTTGAGACGCAAAATAAGATTTGTCCATAAATAATAATGGATACATCTCGTTATGCAAGTTAGATGTTATATTTCTTATTAGTTGTATCCCACAATGTATCTTGATTCAACCAGCTCAGTTATATATATTACTAGCTGTTGCCAGCGACTTCGTCCGCGCGGACTTCGTTTACTCCGCACTGCTCCTCCCCCGTAGGTGATAGCGTGATAATATGTAGGTAGTATGTTGACCCGACCTGTTAGTAATATTCATGCAAAATTTGAAGTAAATCCGTGTAGTACTTTTTGAGTTTACCCCGGACATACATACAGACAAACAGACAAACAGACAAAAATTCTAAAAACTATATTTTTGGCTTCGATATCGATTGTAGATCACGCCCTAAGTATTCTTTTAAAAAAATAATCAATGTACAGTTTTGACTTTTCTACGATTTTATTATATGTATTATCTATAGATATAGTAATAATAGATAGTAAACAAGCAGATGGGATGGTGGAATTCCTGATGAAAAAAGTCAACCGTCGCCTATAGACACCAAAGGCGTTAATGGTGCGTTGCTTTATTGTGACGAGGTCTTATGCCACATGCATAAGTTTACCGGCTACCTTACCCTCCAAACCGGAACACGACATTGACAAACACTGACGCTATTGTGGCAGGAATAGGTAAGGCGGTGGTATCAGACCCGGGCGAGACAATGCAGAACTCTACCACCGTCCACCTAGTAACCACAATATTAGTGACTCATATAGCCAATCAGTCGCCTATTAAGACTTGCCTGGCGGAACAACAGTTGACCTATTCTTCAAAGGAACCTGGGACCAAGACGGGGTTAAAGTAATTATCTCATATTGAAATGTTGACCATGTAACCGAACTTGGAATTAATAAGCTCAAAACGGTTACTACGCGTCGCGTCAGCTCTGCACACACGGTAATTCTAGACCTAATTTATAAAGATTTGAAACCTAGCGTCAACTCTCAACTATGAAGTTTGAAATAAACTTTTATATAAATTATGATCATTTTAGATTAATTTATATAAATAATAAATATAAGTAAATATTCACGGGACAAATTACACTTAATGATCTAACCCCAAGTAAGCAAATTATTTGCATGTTTTATATATATATATATATATATATATATATATATATATATATATATATATATATATATATATACTGGAATATATTTAATAAACACTCAAACCCGGAAATACAAACATATATGCTCATCACATAAATGCTTGTCCCCGTCAGAGATCGAACCCGAGCCCCATCGATTGCGTAATCAGGGTTGCTAACCACTCGACCAACGGGGCGGTCGAAATAACACACTATACTCTATATATAATAACACACTACAATTTCCCTCATGTCCCTTTGAAGAATAGACCATCTACCGTTCTGACAGGCAAGAGAGAAACATGAGAGGCGAACAATTGTTTAGGGAGTCACTACCATCCTGGCAACTAAGTGGTAGAGTTCTGCATTGTCTCGGCGGGGTCTGGTACCTCCATCTTACCTATTCCTGCCACAATAGCATTATTTTTTATGTCATAAGATAGCAAACAAGCAGATAGGTCTCCTGATGGAAAGAGTCAACCATCGTCTATAAACACCAAAGATGTTAATGGTGCGTTGCTACCTTGTGGCGAGGTCTAACGTCACATATATAAATTAACCGGCTACCTTACCCTCCAAACCGGAACACGACAGTGACAAGCACTGACGCTATTGCGGCAGGAATAGGTAAGGCGGTGGTACTAGACCCGGGTGAAAAAATGCAGAATTCTACCACTTAGTTGCCAGGATGGTAGAGACTCCCTAAACAATTGTTAAACCTAGTAGCCACGATGGTAGTGACTCGCGTAACCAATCAGTCACATTTTACGATCTGCCTGGCAGAACGGCAGTTGGCCTATTCTACAAAGGAAAAGCCCGGGAAAAACACGGGGATAAGTATTACGATTGGGTCACAATGTGCTCTAGTTTGGAGGATAAGGTAGCCGCTAAACTTGTGCATATGACATTAAAATCCCGCGACAAGGATAGCAATGCACCATTACCATCTTTGGTATCTATAGGTGAAGGTAACGTCTTTTTGCATTACAAGAGTAATCTTGTATGCTATCTTATGAGTTAGGATATAAAAACAACTATAAAAAGTATTTTTAAAAATCTTACGTGAAATTAGGACGAGGAGGAGCGGTCTTTTTTTATAGAAAAAGGTGTCAAACGGACAGGAGGCTCACCTGATGGTAAGTAATCACCGCCGCCCATGGACAACCACACTATCAAAAGATTTGTAGTTGCGTTTCCGACCTTTTAAGAAAGAGTAGGCTCTTTTCCTGAAGGTTCCTAAGTCGTATCCGCTTTGAAAAACCCTTGCTGGTAATTAGTTCCACAAAGGAATAGTGCGGGGAAAAAAACTCCTCAAGAATCACACAGTTGTGGATTTCCAGACATCGAGATGGTGAGGAAAACCAAATCTCACGGCATCTCACTTAGGGAAGAGTGGGGTACACTAATGCTGAAACCACTTAAAGTATGACCCCTAATGTCCAACAACTACTTTATATTGTCTATGCCGCAAGAAACCAAGTGATTTTTTATATCATAAGATAGCAAACAAGCAGATGGTTCTCCTGTTTGAAAGAGAATCTATCACCTGTAGACACCAAAGATGTTAATGGTGCGCTGCTATTCGTGTGGCAAGATGGCCATGCAATAAGTCTACAGGATCAACCCTCTAAATCGGAACTCGACAATGACAAAAATTGTCACCTTGCGGTAGAAATAGGTAAGGCTGTAATATCAAATACCTGAGCAAAACCTAAAACTTTACCATCAAGTAATCACGATAGTAATGGCTAATAGTTTTTTACTATCTACCTCTCAGAAAGCAATTGATCTATTCTTCAAAGGACACCGGACCAACACGGGGAAGTGTGATCATAGGTTTTATTAATCGATATTTAAGTACATTTAACTTTATAAAAACAGCTACAGCCGGACGAGAACTGGTCACTGTGTTAACAAGCGCTAGAAATATATAACAGTATTTTGCCAAAGCTAACACTGAACGTAATTTAGCTCGAAGTGTGCAAAACTGAACTTAATGCATTCGACGTTAAACAGAAACGTATTCCACATATCGCTCTCCAAGTGCTAACGGTGAAATGAATGTTATTTTATATTTCAGCGGCTTTCGTGTTCCTCTAGCGTGAATAAACCGTTGCATACAATCCTTGCCTCGCCTTATATTTTCGCTCTACCTTCATACTTAGAAAGACCTGTTTAAAATATTTAAAAAGAATTTCAACGAAACTCCACAAAGCTCTTATATTTTTATGTAACATATTATAGAATACCTACTTCAAGATTAATGCATTTAACGCGATGTTTGATTTTAATTATTCGATTGGCTTTCAAATCATTTTTTAAACTCTTAATATTATGTCTCCATGTTTATCAAATCGATTGGTATATTATAGAATACCTACTTCAGGATTAATGCATTTAACGCGATGTTTGATTTTAATTATTCGATTGGCTTTCAAAGCATTTTCTAAACTCTTAATATTACGTCTCCATGTTTATCAAATCGATTGGTAGAAAAATTTCGAAGTAATATCAAAAACACATTTTGTAAAATTTTTACGCGATTTTATATGACTTTTGGCATTCATCACAGTTTTTTAAAGATAACAGCTGATTAGATATATCGGTACATCTGTCTAAAGTTTATTTTGATATTTTGAAGTAAGTCGGTTGAAAACATATGTATTTTATAATATTCGAAAAGTTGTAACTTTGAAATACTTGATTCAACTTTGTTTCATTCAGTCGGCATTCTATTTTTATTGTGTGTTTTCAGTTTTTGAATACTAAAAATGCAAAAGGTTGAAACTCTATTACTTAAAAAATATGGAAGCTATGCTGAAAAATACTTTCTTAAAAAATTTTTCGGCAACAATAAATCCCAAAAAATATATAATTTTAATTCAATTCCCGCGCGTTCAAATCCCGCGTGTCGATACTTTGCTGTTTTTTCAGACATACGAAAATTCTAATAAGTAGTTTTTGCTTCTGTTAACTACATATTAACCGACTACTCGATATATATCGGAGCGGCAGCAATAGGTAAGGCAGTGGTACCAGACCCGGGCGAGACAATATAGAACTCTACCATCTAGTAGCCACGATGGTAGTGACTCGCATAGCCAATTGGTCGTCTTTTACGACCTGCCTGATAGAACGGCAGTTGGTCTATTCTCTAAAGAAGCCCGGACAACACGAGGGTAATAAACACATGTAAAATACTTCGTTTGTTGCTTAAGTATTTTAATTATTAATTTCATCCCCACCATCTCAATGTCTCGCACTACTCTCTTGTGGAATCAATTACCGGCAGGGGTATTTCTGAACGAAAATGACATAAGGACCTTCAAGAGCTTATTCATTCGTAAAAGAGCGGCAACGCAACTGCAAGACCTCTGGTATTGTGGATATCCATGGGCGGCAGTGATCACTTCCCATCAGGTGCATCTCATGCTCTTTTGTCCCCTTTTCTATAAAAAAAGTATATTGTCAAATTAAGATAATATTTTGTTGTTTAGGCTATGGTCAAATTTCACCCACAGGGTGATCGCTAGTAATATTTATTATTCTCACAGTAATAGTAGTACCATCTGTTTGGAGTGTAAAAAAAGGATTAAAATTAAAAATTATTTATTTCGTCTTAGTAAAAGATTTTTGGACAATTAAGATCTTGAGTATATTATTACCATAAATGAAATAGTTTTAGTATTGAATAAATTATCTATCTCTAAGTTTAAATACCTATTACCTACTTATTATATTATATTCAGTTGTAATTTTTAAATAAATTATTTAGATGTTTGGTCAAATTAAATCTAACTGTATTTATAAATGTTTTAAATATATGTAATAACTAGAAAGTAATATCTAGAAACTTAAATTCAAATTATCTTCTTGGCTCATAGACATATTTCTTATGAATGTGTGATCAGCTGATTGAGAATTTTGTAAATATGATACATTGCAACTCTTGCTTCTTCGTAAAGGAGGCCTCCCTTTGATTCTGCCTTCATATTTATGCCTCTTATGATTTATGGGACTCGCATCAGAATCAGATAATTCTTCGAACTTTCGCTTAGTACCGGAAGACTCGTTCGACATATCAGCGTTATTTGGTGTTGCTGTAACAATTTTAAAGATAAAATGTATATAGCTTGCAGTATCAATGCTTTTTTGTTAAGGATTGAGCACACCAAGTCTGGACCGCACCACAAAAATCCGCTTAGATTGCTTTCATATATTTTACTAGGTGTACCCGCGACTTCGTTCACGTAAAACAAATTCTAAAATAATACGCGTAGAGTTCCCGTTTCCATGGGATTTTCGGTATAAAAACTATCCTATGTCCTTTCTCGGGTTTCAAACTATATCTGTACCAATTTCATCCAAATCAGTTCAGTGGTTTTGACGTGAAAAAAGACAGACAGACTTACTTTCGCATTTATAATATTAGTGTGGATATGGGCTATCGCTCACTAGGCCGGGCGGTTTTCGATTAATGTTCTTTCGATTAATTTTCGATGAATGAATGATGCTGTCTGCCCCGCCTCGCTGCACCCTGTTTCCGTTTGCTATGACGAGCGGAATGGAGCGCATAAATGCGAGCAATGGTCGAAATGTTCATTTACAATTTAGCACGTAATTATGGATGACGAACGATTAATAATTTTAGTTCAAAACTACAAAAAACTATCCATAAAAATTCAGTCAACACCACGTACTGCAGTATATTGTACACAAAATCCGTCAATGTGCTGCGGCACGGTATGTCACTAATATGGTAACCCTTTCCGTTGCGATACAGTCCGCCCCACAACGATGCGTTCCGTCCTAGTATGCTCTATCTTTAATAGTTAGTCTAACCTTTATTTTTATAACATATAAAAAAAAAATGTAACCGATTTCGGTAAATAATTATGCGTACTTAGGTAATTTCTACTAACCGGTGGTACCGAATTCCGAAAAGGCGTTGCAGAAATTTATCAATTAGTCGTCAAGATGGCACCATTGTAAATAATTTTCCGCGAGTGCAGATGGTCCATTCTTCAAAAAGTCTACTAACACAGTAAATCTATATTTCTATGTTAATATTGTAAATGCGAAAGTTTGGATGTTTAGATAGATGGATGTTTGTTACTCAATCACGCGAAAACTACTCAACAGATTTGAATGAAATTTACGCCTTTATGCACACAGGATGATGACCTGGAATAGCATATATACATTTTATCCCGGAAAAATTAAGTGATTCCGCGGGATCCGCCAAAAAAAATTATGATGCAGCGGGCTGCATGCTGCATAGTGTATAAATGTAATTATTACAAAAGTAACAAGTGTAAACATCTCTTATATATATAAAAGTCAATTGTTGTTCGTTAGCCTCGCTAAAACTCGAGAACGGTTGAACCGATTTGGTTTCGAATCAATTTTTGAAGCCCAGGGAAGGTTTAAAAGGTGAGAAAATATAGAAAAATATGAAAGTAGTTAAAATGGCAGAACAATGTTTGCTGGGTCAGCTAGTTTTCTAATAAAAAGTTTGACTGGCATTGTACAATACAGAATAATGTTTATATACTAACTACTATTACAAATATCTATTGTAAGTGAAAGTTTCATGACTTCTGTGTACTTAGTTTGCACTTTTAAAGAGTAAGATGGTTGTTCTGGTTGGTTGAAGAATCTATGGCATTGAATTCTTTTGAGGGAAACTTCAAAGGTTTAGCAAGCGGTCTAAGTTCAATCGCAAAAAACTAAATAAAGTTGAGATAACGATGACAAGAATGCCTCCTTTGAATGAAAATAAGATTTAAAGCAAGATTCTCTTTAGTTGCGAAATTTAATCTTAGCTATGCATATAATTTTGAAACGCAGTAAAACTTTAGCAACCGGCATCCCATTTACTGTATCTCCGGAACCCTGCATTTGATTTTCACTATAACAAACAAAAAAACAGAACAAAAAAATATTTTTCGAAATCGGGTCATAAATGACTGAGTTCTCAGTTAAGAAACATAAAAAAAACATAAAACTCAACTGATAATCTCTTTTTTATATCATAAGATAGCAAACAAGCAGATGGATCTCCTGATGAAAAGAGACAACTATCACTTATAGACATCAACGATGTTAATGGTGCGTTGCTATCTTGTGGCGAGGTCTAATGCCACATGCACAAGTTTACCGGCTTCCTTATCCTTCAAACTGGAACACGCCAGTGACAAGCACTGACGCTATTGCGGCAGGAATAGGTAAGGCGGTGATACCAGACCCGGGTAAGACCATGCAGAACTCTACCACCTAGTAGCCGCGATGATAGTGACTCGTACAGCCAAGCGGTCGCCTTTTACGACCTGCCTACATATATATATACCACTTTCTTAAAAAAAAACTGACTTTATGGTATCTAAAATGTATTTAATGTTTGAACTTCCAAACATGCGTATTTTCAATTTTCCATTGCAATTTTATAATTATTTTTGATTATTGACATAGCATATTGTACTATCAGTTTCAAAATTGATAGTTTAGTTAAATGTAAATTGGATTGGAATGGTATCTCGGATCTAACAACAATTGGTACATAAATGGAATCGTGCTCGGAATGCGAACGGTTCTGGAACTAGAGTGGCCATTAAATTAACGTAGTTATGTCGATTTTTGTAAATCTGGACATAATATATACTACTATACAAATCTGTGGTGTGATATTTTTGTCAACTTACATAAGTATTCGTTTTATGACTCATATATATATATATATATATATATATATATATATATATATATATATATATATATATATATATATATATATATATATATATATATAAAAAATATCTATACTATATTATATAATAAAATCGTAGGAAAGTCAAAACTGTACATTGAATATTTTTGACGTGACAACGTCTTATAATTCGATAGAGCTGGCTGCACGCACGAAGACTCATGCGGCGTTACCTCGCTCTGAGGCGTTCCGTTTAAGGCTTGGAGTACAAGCGAGAGCTTAAGACGTTGTCACGTTCAACTATCGTCTGTAAACCAACTTTACAGACAACCGATTTTTTTTTTAAAAGAATAGGTACTTGGGGCGTGATCTACAATCGATATCGAAGCCAAAAATATTAATTTCCTCAGTTAAGAAACATAAAAAACATAAAACTCAATTGATAATCTCTTTTTTATATCATAAAATAGCAAACAAGCAGATGGGTCTCCTAATTGCAAGAGTCAACCATCGCCTATAGACACCAAAGATTTTAATGGTGCGTTGCTATCTTGTGGCGAGGTCTAATGCCACATGCATAAGTTTACCGGCTACCTTACCCTCCAAACCGGAACACGACAGTGTCGAGCATTGACGCTATTGTGGCAGGAATAGGTAAGGCGGTGGTACCAGACCCGGGCAAGACAATGCAGAACTCTACCACCTAGTAGCCACGATGGTAGTGACTCGCGAAGCCAATCGGTCGCCTTTTACGACCTGCCTGGCACTGGTAGAACGGCAGTTGGTCTATTCTACAAAGGAGCCCGGAACCAACACGGGGAGAATTTTTTCTTTTTATTTTTCCAAATGAATCTCAAAATATAACATAAATTGCTGACGGCAATCCATAAAAAAATGTAATAGGGGGTTCAAGTGTCAACAGTCTAACATAGGTTCCAGCTGTTCCCAACTCTTGCGTGATCCACACACATTATTACCATTTTTCTAGTCGGATAAATCTTACAAAAACATGGCACATCATTAATTTAGCATAGAACATAAAGACAAAACTACTAATGACTAAGCAGAAACAAATACTTGTTTCTACAATAGTGTCGAGCAACTGTCTCTAACTTTAGTAATGATGATGTGCTCTCCTATCGCAAATTGTGTCCTACATTCGAGGAGTGTCGCTACTTGTGTCATTATATAAGACAGTCTAGGAGCGGAACTTCATTGGCGTAAGGTATTTAACAAATTACATTCTATCACTACTGTACTTGTATGTTGCTGATATTGAACTAAATTAGGCGTCTTACATTTCGTTCATTTGGTGGAACATGGGCGTATTTACAGATTTACGTATTTTACAGGATATGTTTTTAAAATGAGTTTATGGTCTTATTATGGCAATTCATGCTTATTTTTTTATTTAAATAATATTTACTACTATACTATTTATTTTAGTACTAGCTGTTGCCCGCGACTTCGCTCGCCCGGACTTCGTTTACTCCGCACAGCTCCTCCCCCGTGTGTGATAGCGTGATAATATGTAGTCTATATGTTGACCCGACATGTTAGTAATATTCATGCAAAATTTGAAGTAAATCCATGCAGTGCTTTTTGAGTTTCCCGGACATACATTGACTTTCCTACGATTTTATTATATGTATAGATCATTAAAACTTAACTTTTTATCATAATCGATCAATCAATCAAGTAATCTTTTTCATATTTACTTTGATTTAAAAATAAAATACATTTCCGCCGCTATTCCACCAAATGAGCGATTTGTAAAATGTAACAGTAGAGTTAAATACGTAGAACACAGTATAGAAAATACTATAAGCAGATGATACATATGGCGGAAAGAAAAAAACATTAACCATAGACAAAATATGCTAATATTAATAACTTTTTTTTTATATCATAAGATAGCAAACAAGCAGATGGGTCTCCTGATGGAAAGAGTCAACCATCGCCTATACACACCAAAGATGTTAATGGTGCGTTGCTATCTTGTGGCGAGGTCTAATGCCACATGCATAAGTTTACCGGCTACCTTACCCTCCAAACCGGAACACGACAGCGACAAGCACTGACGCTATTGCGGCAGGAATAGACAAGGCGGTGGTACCAGACCCGGGCGAGACAATGCAGAACTCTACCACCTAGTAGCCACGATGGTAGTGACTCGATAGCCAATCGGTCGCCTTTTACGACCTGCCTGGCAGAACGACAGTTGGCCTATTCTTCAAAGGAGGCCGGGACCAATACGGCGAAACATTTTTTTTATTTCGGACTTCTTTTACAATATACTTTTTTGTTTGTTTCGGACTTCTTTTATTAAAGGCGCGATTAAAATTAATAGATTAACAGATTAAAAAGAAAAAATGATTAATTATTTAAATTGTAAAAAAATGAGACATAATAAAACAAATAAAAATAAATTAGTTAAATAGATTAACATATTAAAAAGAAAAAATGATTAATCATTTAAATTGTAAAAAAAATGAGATATAATAAAACAAATAAAAATAAATTAGTTAAATTAATCCGTTTAACGACATTTTACCATCCAAACGATAGAAATAAATGCTACATGCGTGTTACTGGCAACGGTACCCTTTTAACCGGAACTGGAGTCAGTGACATGCATTGACAATATTGCGGCAGGAATAAAAAGGCCGGTGATAATGAACCCAACTAAGATCATGCAAATGATGAAGATTATGCAACAAAACCAAACAATATAAATGTAGGCGAATATAGGCACCGAGGGATAAATGTTTATATATCTTAAAGTTGTTATATAAGATACGACTATTCGAATATTGTCCTAGGAAAGTGACAAAGTCTCAGAAACTAGCGTATTTATATGACATGATCTATGGATGTGGAGGCAGCACACAAAGTTTGTATGGATTATGACATTAGGTACTCGATTCTCTAAAGTGATGTATGCATTCACGTGGCGTGTTTTTATTCATTAGAATATTTTAAAGTTTTTTAAAATATAAGCATGTCATTTAGATAATGAAACCAAAGGAAATAGAATTACGTTTTTAGGGTTCCGTACCTAAAAGGTAAAACGGAACCCTTTTACTAAGCCACCGCTGGCTGACTATCTGTCTGTCACCAGACTGTATCTCATAAACCGTGATAACTAGAAAGCTGAAATTTTCGCGAATTATGTATTTCCGTTGCCGCTATAACAACAAATACTAAAAATAGAAAAATGAAAATATTAAGGTTTTATTTGCTATAATGGTACGGAACCCTTCGTGCGGGAGTCCGACTCTCACTTGGCTGATTTTTACAGTTAACCTTTTTTGCGGTATTATGATATTAAAGATACTTTTTGTTTAATGTCATAATAACTTGGCTACGATTTTTTAATATTCTATCATATATAGTTCGACTTAAAACATTACCTTGAAATTATTGTTTGTTGTAAAAGTGTATTTCAGAGTGCTAAGTGTGAGTTTTTTCTTTTCGCATTCGATCGTGAGCACGTTTCGAGTTTAATAGGAATTTGTATGTGATTTGTACAGCGCCACCTAGTGGTAAACGTGAGAAACCAGTTGGTTTCCAACCAAAAAAAACTCACACATAGCACTCAGATTATGTTAACGTATTAGTAATACATGTACCTTCTTGTTTTTGTCTTATTTAGACATTTCTTGTTGACTGTGTTTGAATTAGTTGTAATTATTTTGTTGTTACGTGATTTGTATGTAAAGAGCCAGGAGGGCCTGGAAGGCCGTCATCAGAACTCTTTTTTTATATATATCATAAGATAGCAAACAAGCAGATGGTTCTCCTGATGGAAAGAGATAACCATCACCTATAGACACCAAGGGTGTTAACGGTGCGTCGCTATCATATGGCGAGGTCTAATGCCACATGCATAAGTTTACCGACTACCTTACCCTCCAAACCGAAACACGACAGTAAAAGGACTGACGCTATTGTGGTAGGAATAAGTAAGGCGGTGGTAACAGATCCGGGCGAGACAATGCAGAACTCTAGCACCTAGTAGTAGCCACGACGATAGTGACTCGCATAGCCAATCGATCACCTTTTACGACCTGCCTGATGTAACGGCAGTTGGCCTATTCTTCATGGAAGCCCAAGACCAACACGGTGAAAGTCATCTTCTTTTAATTATGTGGGTAGGTCGGCGCGGTAAATCAACTTATTTTAATCTATATTCACTAGAATCATGACGTAATTAGGTAATAATTAGTGATTACTATTACACACAATCAACTTAATTAAATCTTAAAATAGTGTGATGGCGAGGATTCTCGTTTAAAAGTGAGGTGAAGATGGCCCCCCGCACTACCGTCAACAATGACGCTTTGCTAGGTTGACATCATGAAGCTGTATTATAGCTGGAGACAACACTTCTAATACCTACTTGAAACACAACTTCGAATACTGCTGTCACCTTCTAAGGCCTTACTCTTTCTTTCTAACATAGCTGTATAAAAAGAGATGGGGAGACCTCATAGACAGAGATATTAAGTAGGTTTATAATTGAAGTGATTAATCCGAGTGCTTGTTCCAACTTTAACTAATACTTCATGGTTGATATGGACAGTTCTGTCAACCTGACGTTTGACGTAAATGCCGTCAAATGTGTAGGTGAGCGATGGCTGTGGCCTGCGATGAAAATTAAATTAATTTTATTCTTTTTCTTGTACAGAAATAAAGGCTAAATTAAAATTTCATAAAATAGTTATTTGATGTATTTTAAACTAGAAACTTTTTTGGTTTGCATAAATAGGAATAACATAATCCTTCCAATCTATCTAATGTTATATTATACGCGAAAGATTTTAAGTATGTGTGCGTGTATTTATTACTCATAACGTATTTCAATAAAATTTGATATGGTTAAAAATGGAAAGTTTTTAAAAGTTCTGAAGCTTTACTGCTTACATACATACAAAACCATAGGTCAATTCTACTGTGTACCTTTGAATAAGGTCTTCATAATGAAATTAAGTTTAGCACGCCACACAAACTAATAACCTTGTCTCAAGAGCCAGGTTTTTTAATGACGTATACGTCAATAACGACAATACAAAATGTAAATACAAGTTACCTGCTTGGTAACATTTTATCCCGAAAAACCGTTCTCGGGAGACTCACAAAAAACTCTAATCACTTAGAGGACTGTGTGGTGAGTGGATACTATTATATAAATACACCGCGATCAGAAAATATACCGTGTTATTTTAGAAGAAATGTGAAGAGCTGAAAACCGATATATTTTACCATGTCAGATAAAACCTATGTTGTAGCTGACATGATAAAATACTTAGATGCACCGTAAAACTTTTTGTTAATATATTATCTGGTATCCATGATTTTGTTACTGCGCATTCTCTCAATAGTTTTCGCAGTGCCATCTCTTTAAACATTATTAAATATTTACATTAACACTGGTTTTGTGACCCCATTTTGATATGTAATATCATTCCTCTCGCTTTCCATTAATATAGGGGAGTGATTTTGTAAAATGCAATAAAAATATTTAACAGGACGCCAAGGAATCGTACGATATTTGAAATTAACAATGAGCGCGTGCTATTTGAGATGATCAATGAGCGCATGCTATTTGAATTGACTCATCAGCACGTGCTATTAGAGATGATCAATGAGCGCATGTTATTTGAATTGACTCATGAGCACGTGCTATTAGATGATCAATGAGCGTATGGTATTTGAATTGACTAATGAGCGCGTGCTATTTGAGATAACCAATGAGCGTGTGCTATTTAAATTGACTCATCAGCGCGTGCTATTTGAGATGATCAATGAGCGCATGCTTTTTGAATTGACTTATCAGCGCGTGCTATTTGAGATGATCAACGAGCGCATGCTATTTGAATTGACTCATCAGCGCGTGCTATTAGATGATCAATGAGCGTATGGTATTTGAATTGACTAATGAGCGCGTGCTATTTGAGATAACCAATGAGCGTGTACTATTTAAATTGACTCATCAGCGCGTGCTATTTGAGATGATCAATGAGCGCATGCTATTTGAATTGACTCATCAGCGCGTGCTATTAGATGATCAATGAGCGTATGGTATTTGAATTGACTAATGAGCGCGTGCTATTTGAGATAACCAATAAGCGCATGCTATTTGAATTGACTCATCAGCGCGTACTATTTTAGATGATCAATGAGCGCATGCTTTTTGGAGCGCATGCTTTTTGAATTGACTTATCAGCGCGTGCTATTTGAGATTATCAATGAGCGCATGCTATTTGAAGTGACTCATGAGCGCGTGCTATTTGAGATGATCAATGAGCGCATGCTATTTGAATTAACTAATGAGCACGTGCTATTTGAGATGATCAATGAGCGTGTGCTATTTGAATTGACTAATGAGTGCGTGCTATTTCAGATAACCAATGAGCGTGGGCTATTTGAATTGACTAATGAGCGCGTGTTATTTGAGATAACCAATGAGCGTGTGCTATTTGAATTGGCTAATGAGCGCGTGCTATTTGAGATGACCAATGAGCGTGTGCTATTTAAATTGACTCATGAGCGCATGCTATTTAAGATGACCAATAAGCACGTGCTTTTTGAATGAGTGCGTGCTATCTCAATTGACCAATAAGTGCTTGCGGTAGCCATCAAATTATTCTTAATCAATTAGCTGTCAGATGTTATACATATTACATGCAACTACTGTAAAGCTCGCTAGTTTTTTTAGGTTTTATTTAACTATCATTAGACAGCAAACAAGTATTCTTATGGAAAGAGATAACCATCGCCTATAAACAACAAATATGTTAATGGTGCGTTGTTATCCGTGTGGCGGGGTATTATTGCCATTATATATAAATTTACTAGCTACCTTACTCTCTAAATACGAACGCAACAGTGACGCACTTACGCTATTGCGGCAGGAATAGTTAAGGTGGTAATACCAGACCCGGGGAAGACGACTAGAACTGTACCACCTAGTATCATAATGATGGTAATTTGTATTACTATTTGTTCACCTTTCATCAACTGCCTGGTAGAATGGAAGATAGACTGTTCTTCGAAGAGGTGTCTACACCCCAAAGGGAAATACCTAGACTTAATAATCCCATGATTTACTAACGACATCATGCCACGTGACACATGACTACAATAACAAATCGGACATACACGAATGTAGTCTGTGTAGTCTATTTATGATTAAAGCACGTTTATCAACTCGGAAAATGATGACACCATACTATCGGCTTTTATCCTGAGGTAAGGCGATGACGTTATAATTCCAATTAATGGTACGGCGGCGTTCCCTTTCCGAGTTGATATATGTCCTATGACCCTAAACCGCACTGTTGACAATCACCATATTGTGTCAATGTAGTGTACCTAGATATCAATTTTGACCTCGTCAAGTGTTATTGTGGCAGAAGGGAATCCCTTATGTCAGCCTCTTAGGGACTGAATATTTGTGTAAAGCTGGTATATTATGAACTAGCCGACTAGCGCAGAATCACACGCGAGTAAATTAACATGTCATTGATATCGTTTTTTTATACAAACTCTTATTCATCAATTCGACCTTTAGATTAAGTTTTAAAAACAACAAACCAAACAGACTTTCACATCATAATATAAGTATAGATATAATAAAAATAATAAAACCGATTGCATTTTTTCTTGAAAAACGATTCATTGCAATAAATAAAAACTAAAAAGAAAGAAAAAACCCAGTAGTTTAAATAATATAAACATTGAAATAATTCAATAATCGAAGTACATATAAAACAATTCATGAATTTTAATTCACCACAGAAAGATTAAGAGTCAGGGCCCTTTATGAATATTTGATAGCTAAAATGTAAGTGACCCCGACTCTTACCATCCTGCAGACGGTTAAAAATCAATTAATGTAATTTTTTTTTTGTTTAAAAATAAAAAAAAAAACATTGTTATTCTTTATTGAAACCGGTTAGCTAATAAATAATTAAATTATGTGAAACAAAACTAAGGTTTACTTTAACAAAGTTAGTAGGTAATAATAATAATAATTAACATTTTATAATTGGACATACCGAGAAACGTGAGCTAGACTATCCTTTTAATGTGGAGTCCCTAAGACATATGGAAGACATAATAGCTTTGAAACTAAACTATATACGTGAGTACGGCTTGAGACTTTTATCTTTACGATCTACGTGGTGCAAGCTAGTTTAATGGACTTTATTACGGGGTTAGACTAAATTAATTTGTATTTATGGTATAAGTTTTAACAAACCAATTAAACTTTTGAAATTTTATCGTTTTTCCAAAACTTTTATCACTTTTTAGGGTTACGAAGTACACTAGGAACCCTAGTCCCTATGTCCGTCCGTCCATACGATAGCTCAGAGATCCTTATTACTAGAAAGCTGTAATTTGGCACGAGTGTACATATTAGTTACATTAAGAAAGTGCTAATATAAAATCTTGAAAAATATCTTTTTTCGGGATAGCTCCGTTGACCGCCTCGTTGGTCGAGTGGGTAGCGACCCTGTCTAGTTAATCTATCTACGGGACTCGGGTTCATCCTCGACGGGGACATGCATTTGTATGATGAGCATAAATGTTTGTATTTCCTGGTTTGGGTGTTTATTATATATATAATATGTACTATATATGTATTTGTATGTATTAGTATCGTTGACTAACATTCATAACACAAGCAAATAATTTGATAACTTTGGGGTCAGATCAGTAAGTGTAATTTGTCCCGTGAATATTTATTTATATTTAAATTTATGGGGGATACCAAATAACTTATATATTTGTTATAAAATATGAGGATTAATAATATATTTAAGATATAAATTCTGCAAAAATAGATATCAAGTCGGGTAACGGTAAACGAAAATCTGGAAGTTTTACATCACACCGTGGTAAAACGTCACCTTGATATTGATATTCAAAATATTTTCATAGACATCACAGAGTATATAATGTATATAGGCTGTTAGTGTAAACACAGTTATCCTTGAAGTCAGTGGTTTGGTTTCACTTACAGAACGTAAATTCAACGAAAAAAAATTTAATGTCACCATTTTTCCTCAAAATTATTTCACCTTATACAAGTGCAAATTCTTATATTACTGAAAGAAAATTTTTGAAAACATTTTAAATTTAAAAATTTAAATTCACATAAACATATTTATAATTAAGGCAAGTAACTACCTATGGTTTTATTGACAACGGTGTTTATCCTGACTGTATTTTACATATTACCACGGCGTGATGTCGTTAGGACGCCATGACAGTCCAGAGTGGTTTCGCGATAAATTTTAATTTATATTATAAAACGTGATTTTTTTATAAAAATGTACGTTAAGTATTTAACAAAAAATAAATTGTTTGGTTAATGTATTTAATAAGGTAAATCATTAAAAAGTTTTTCAAATTTAGTCAAGTAGCCTAAAAGATTGCCTGAATTTAAATAATTCAGTAAAAAACTCACTAAGATTCACCTCTTAACTCATCAAAATTGTGTGACCTTACAAACTTAAATAGCATTCAATCATTATTAAGCTCACCGATTGCCGTAAAAAGAAAACTCTTCAAAAACGAAGGACTTGAGAGTGTTTCCTCTATTCCTTTTATACCTACGCATTTTAAACATTTTTTTCTTGCAAATTTTATTTTATACTTACTGACCTAGTTTTTACCAGCAGTTTTGCTCGCTTAATCACATTTTTTACGATACTTTTTTCTGAATAAAATATACCCTATGATCCTTTCTATACACCGACCAAACAACCCATAGACCCCTAATAACAGGCGAATGGCTTCTGTCAACACATCTGACTTATAGTTCCGATGTAAATGTCCATGCACCAATACCCAATCAGTGTCGACCAATCAGATCCTCTGTACATCACTATCTTTCACTGTGGCCTTGAGTAAGCCAATCACGATGTTGCAGCTCAGCTCAGCTAGTTGCCAGAATGCATTCAATACGGAAAATCGAACATTAGGCGTCTATGGGCTGTGTGGTTGATGTTTCTATACAACTGATTAACGACTGGTTTATATTAATGCTTGTTAAAATTAAAGCAAATTAATTTTAACGAGCATTATTCTGTGTTTAACATATTTTTACAAGCAAATTATCTGTTAAATACAGATTAATTGCTTGTTAAAATTAATTTGCGTCTGGGAAACCGGCCGCAAATGTACACAATATGTGAAACAAACACACTTTTTACGTAATTCTATGCAGTCTCATTTTTTTTTCATAAGGGCAAATAAGCAGATGACTCTCCCGATGGAAAGAGACAAGTATCGCGTATACACACTAAAGACGTTAATGGTGCGTTGCTATCCTTAAGACGGGACCTTAGTGCCACTTGCTATAATAACACATAAGTGACAAAACACATCCCCGTGTTGGTTCCGGGCTCCTTTGAAGAATAGACCAACCGCTGTACTGCCAGGCAGGTCGTAAAAGGCGACCGATTGGCTATCGAGTCACTACCATCGTGGCTACTAGGTGGTAGAGTTCTGCATTGTCTCGCCCGAGTCTGTTACCTATTCCTGCCGCAATAGAGTCAGTGCTTATCACTGTCGTGTTCTGGTTTGGAGGGTAAGGTAGCCGGTAAACTTATGCATTTAGTATTAGACCTCGCTAAAATATAACAACGCACCATTAACATCTTTGGTGTCTATAGGCGATGGTTGACTCTTACCATCAGGAGACCCATCTGCTTGTTTGCTATCTTATGATATGTAAAAAAACATTCAAACTAGAACATGACAGTGACAAACACCGACGCTATTGCCCCAGAAATAGGTAAGGCGGTGGTACCGACCCAGGCGAGAGCATACAGAAGTCTACGACCTGTTAGGCACGATGGTAGCGACTCGCATAACAAATCGTTCACCTATTACGAATTGCCTGGCAGAATGGCAGATGATCTATTCTTTAAAGGAGACCGGGCTAACACGGACGACATTACATATTATAATTTACAACTAGCTGCGCCCGTGACATCGTTCGCGAAAAAATCGTCAAAAATTTTCAAAAAAAGTAGTCTTAGTTACTCCCTGTCACATTAGCTATCTGCCAGTGAAAGTCCCGTCAAAATCGGTCCAGCCGTTCCAGAGATTAGTCGGAACAAACAGACAGACAGATAAACAGACAAAAATTGTAAAAAATGTTATTTTAGTATATGTATCCTGTATACATCCATATGCATTTAGTAAAAAGCGGTTATTTTAATATTACAAACAGACACTCCAATTTTATTTATTTGTATAGAAGATGTATAGATGGAATAGTATTTAAATCTCGGATTTCGATATTTGGTTCGATACCATTTGCATCCTTCTACCACCATTACACTTGCCGAAGCGAAAATTTACATGAACGTTACCTTGACACATGGTGTTCATCAGCCTAGCGGCTTGGAGTCATAATATACATATCAACTCGGAAAGGAATCGTTACCGTATTAACTTGAGCCATTGACAACCTAACTAGAATAATATTATTTGACTTTTTGAACTATATTAATTCTGTCAATAATCTAAGGCGAGAGAAAAAGGAACAAGGTGTTCCGATTGCCTAATTCAAAATGGTGTTTTATCTCGCGTGTTTATAGCTCTCTAGATGGGTCGATATTTTTGCGTTTCGGTTAGGATTCCATATAAAATCCAGCAGACTGATGTGTCGACAGAACAATTAGTCTGTTATTAAATCTCTAGTCTGTTTACTCAATGCCTTGAACCGTTTAATATCATTTGTGTGATATTCCCTACAAGAACGTACACTAATCGAATTCGTACATTTTCGAAAGTCGAAAAGTACGAAAGTTGAAAGGTATCGCCTTTCGTACCTAACCTTGATATGGTGACGATCCCTTTTCGAATTGATACGTGTGCTATGACCATTGTTATTAATCGGAACTTTTTAAGATTATCCCACCAAATTAAGGAATTATGAATATATCAACCGGGGTGACACGGGCCGCATTTTGAAGAAAATATTTCAGTAGTAAAATACGAAGAAAGGCTAATTTTATGTATGCCAGTTACATCGTTACTGCTAACTAGGTGGTAGAGTTCTGAGACTACTTACCTACCCGGATTTAGTATCACCGCTTGCTTAATCCTGCTGCAATAGAGGAGCACCAGCTCTATTGTAGCAAGATTAAGTAAGTGGTCGCCCTCGTGTACTTGCTTGGAGAGTAAGATAGTCGGTAAACTTACAATTGTGACATTTCAATCCCGTTACAATGACAGCAATGTACTATTTAACATTTTTGGTGTTTTGGGCGATGGTTAACTGCCCACTACGAGAACCATCTGCTCGATTTTTTTTATACCATAAGATAGCAAACAAGCAGATAGGTCTCCTGATGGAAAGAGTCAACCATCGCTCATAGACATCAAAGGTGTTAATGGTGCGTTGCTGTCTTGTGGCGAGGTCTAATGTCACATGCATAAGTTTACCGGCTACCTTACCCTCCAAACCGGAACACGACAGTGACAAGCACTGAAGCTATTGCGGCAGGAATAGGTAAGGCGGTGGTACCAGACCCGGGCGAGACAATGCAGAACTCTACTACCTAGTAGCCACGATGTTATTGACGTGCATAGCCGATCGGTCGCCTTTTACGACATGCCTGGCAGAACGGCAGTTGGTCTATTCTTCAAGTAGCCCGGAACCAACACGGAATTGTATTATATTATAACGATTGTTATCTTATAAGAATATATTATTTTTAAATACATCTTAAACTACAATAAGCATTTTTGCATTGAGCATAATATTTCACAAAGAAATATACTCGCAGTAAAGCACTGCCATCTTGGCGTTCATCTTATCTAACGTGAACGTTGCTAACGGAAACGTACTTCAAGAGAATTGGAAATTAAATTTCGCAAACTTTCGTATGTTAAAAGTTTCGGCAAAAATGCCACAGAAATTTAAATTTCTAGAACGAATTGGTCGTATATAAAAGGGTTAATAGACATCCGAGTAAGTAGGCGTACTTATGGCTCGACGACATTCTTGCTTGTGTGTCACTGTTTTACGCGTATTTTATAATATACACCCTAATCGTTGGCAATCAAAGATACTACGTTAGTACATAGAAGTCATTGTCGGCAATGAACCCTGTCCGTTCATGTGACAGGACTGTGAGCCACGAGCCGCCATTTTAATTTTTGTTTGGCCAGTCTATAATCTTTGTACATCGACTTATGCAAAGTATTAGGTGATGTACTTTGTACATCACCTAATACTTTTAGTATTTGACATGTGTGTAATCATTTTTTTATTTTTCATTTAATAGGATTGCAAACAAGCAGATTTTAGATGTTAATAGTGCGTAAGAATGCCAGATCCATAAGTTTGCCGGTTATCTTCCCTGCAAATCAAAACAAGACGATAAAAGCGTCAACGCAATTGCGGCAAATACAAGTGGGACCAAGACCTGGCTAAACAATACAAAACTCTTTCACCAATATAAAAGTAAAAATTTTAGTGACATGTAGTGGGTTTCTTTCGCCTTTTACAAGATGTCTAGCTGAAGGGCAGTAAATCTATTTTTCAAAAGGGCTCAGATCAAATTTCACTCTCTGTTCTTTACTCATACAAATTTTAAAAATACAATATAATACAATTCCTAAATAACACAAAGATTCCTCTGTCGACAACATTGCAATATAATGTGAACAAGCTTCGCGCGTATCATCGACATCGAGCTGAATAAGCTCATGGTCTTAAAAACACGTACTCAAAGTACATATGTCTATCACACCCTTAAGATTTTAGAGTTGAAATGTGATAAAATATTTTTAAATTAAAGCGGCACTACTAAGTTCTTTATAATTTTTTATTTGTGGCCTTAAATTTACTTTTGCATAATAGGAACTAGACAAACAGACTTCTTCATTGCTCCAGTGGTTAGTGACGGTAGCAACACGTTCGATGTAACACGTGTTTGATTTCTCACAGGGGTAAGGTTTATTATTTAATTATTTCTTAAATTGTTGTACTCAATCAAAAATCACATAACATTTTGATAAAAATAGATTTTTGTATTTATGGGTGTAAGTACCTTATACATTAAATAAAAAAGTAATAATATTCAGTAGATTCATTGGTCAAATCCTGAAGTTAGCAAATATTTTTTATACAGTTTTATAGGTATTAAGAGCAATTAGCCGCAGCCGACTTCTTGCATACCTCTCTCCGTCTTGGGCTAGATTTCTTTTGAAGAATAGACTGTCTTCCATTCAGCCAGGCAGTTTGTAAAACGCAACTTCCCGCCCAGGGCCCATATCACCACCCTATCTATTTTTACCGTAATAGCGTCATGCTTGTCACTGTCGTATTCCAAATTGGAAGGTAAAATTAGTCGGTAAAACTTGTCCATTAATATATTTATAAGCGTTGATTATCTCCTTTCATCAAGGAGCCATCTGCTTATTTGCCAACTTGACATAAAATATGAAAGGCTCGAATTTCAATAGAACCAAATTTAAATATGTGAACAAAAACAATTTTTAATAAATATATCTATGAAAAAACGGTTCACAATTGACAAAAACATGCGTTGCAGGTGGCGATGGCTCTGCAACTTATCGACCGATCGATGTTTGGTACCATCGCTGTACGTTTCTGCTGCAATTGTGTTGGTGACTATCGCTGTTGCATTCCGATTTAGAAGGTAACATCGCTACACGAATGGCAATGCACCATTACTTTTTTTGGTGTCTATATGCGATGATTATCTCTTTCCATTACAAGAACCATCTGCTTGTTTGCTCTCCTCTGAAATAATAATAATAAAAAATATAAAAATACACAGATGAATTGAGAACTCCATAATTGTTGAAAGTCAATTGAAAATATAAAACACTAGCAGCCCGTTACGTACTTTGCTACGTGTCACCTTTTATTGAATTCATTTGTTACAAAAAATGTGATAAATGAAGAACCGCTCTACCGATTTTTTTTTTTTTTTTTTTTTTTTTTTTATATCATAAGATAGCAAACAAGCAGATGGGTCTCCTGATGGAAAGAGTCAACCATCGCCTATAGACACCAAAGATGTTAATGGTGCGTTGCTATCTTGTGGCGAGGTCTAATGCCACATGCATAAGTTTACCGGCTACCTTACCCTCCAAACCGGAACACGACAGCGACAAGCGCTGACGCTATTGCGGCAGGAATAGGTAAGGCGGTGGTACCAGACCCGGGCGAGACAATGCAGAACTCTACCACCTAGTAGCCACGATGGTAGTGACTCGATAGCCAATCGGTCGCCTTTTACGACCTGCCTGGCAGAACGGCAGTTGGCCTATTCTACAAAGGAGGCCGGGACCAACACGGCGAAAAAACTTTGTGTAAACTTCACATAAACCATCTACTAAATAGTGCAAACAAACCCTCAACATTTGATTTGGATAGGAGAACCCGTTCTTGAGTTATAAAATTACAACGAAAAGTGGCATTGATTTTTATATATATATAGATAGAAGATTAAAAAAAAACATTACCTTGATTACCCCAAAACACATTTTTGACAACCCTAGCTACAGTAGCCCAAATATTTTCCTTATTCAGCTCCTCGTCATCAGTTTCCGTTAGTTTTTTCTCACTTTCAATTTCGCTGGCTACACGTTTCACGCTCACCTTTTTTTTAGTTATCACAAATTTAAATTGTATTTCTGTTTCTTCATCACTCGTCCGTAATACAGAGCTCAGACAAGTTTGAAGTGAGCCAGCAATATTTGCACTAAGCGCTGAAATTGCTTTGTTGATCGGTTGAGTAGGGGAGCCGTCACAAGTTTTGAATAATTCATTGGATTCTTTTGAACTGTTATCCGCTTGAACAGCAGGGCTGTCGTCTTTAAAACTAATAGCCCGTGGAATATTATGTTCAGCTGTTGGTGGCGTACTTTCTATGTCAGCTTCTTTTGTTTCGCTATTTTGAACTTCAGTTCTTGCTACAGTTTTTTGGGTTTCAAAACGATTTATGAGTGCTTGAAAACGTGGATTGTATGACTGTCTTGGTCTTGGACGACCAGGTGTAAGCATACGCTTAGGTTTTCTTAATACTGAAATAATAATTATTTATATTTTTATCGTTTTTGTATAAATGTTACATACTAAATTTCACACGCGTAAAAAAGTTTATACATAAGTATTATGTCATCAAACAGCGTTATATGACTACTTTTGTCCTTGAAGCCATATTGCGATTGGAAACAACACTTCTTGAGAGAGAAATTTTCTCTCAAGAGAAAAAGAAGGAAGAAGAAGAAAGAATATCTCTCAAGATCTCACTTTCTCATTTTATTTAGAGTCGTTATTATAAGGTTTATTATGATATTTAAAAAAAGGTTACTTTTCAAAGAGTTATAGAATGCTTGCATATTGATTGCATGTAACTATAGTACGTTCGCGTTAAGAATGCAGTAAGTCATCAGTGCAAAGTGATTTGATTGGCCCATTAACCAATAAAAGTTATTTAATTGGTTAATGGTCCAGCGGATAGCGATTACTCACTGCATTCTTAACGCGAACTTATTATAGTATGAGTATTAAGTTCTGGTGTACCTAGTAGGTATGGAAAAGATTGCTGAATAACGTCACATTTTAATTTAAAAACAAATTTATACTAACGATCACTCGTGGCCGAAATTCGACCATAGACTAAACAATAAAATCTCTTTTACGTTTATCAAGTCAATAGGTGTAAAGAAAACAGTATAGATATATTAAACGTCTTATATACTCAAAGATAGTAAGTATACATCTGTGTATATTATCATGTATGTCACATGAATGTAGTGTGTGAAATGTTTAATTTTATTAATTTAATGTATTTTTAAAGCATTTTATTTAAAAAAAATTAGGTTCATACAGTCCTCCGTAATGTAAAATTTTACTGTGCCAAACTTCATACTCCATTGATTGCGTAATTGTTTTAAAAAGGGGTACAAAATTTTCTCTTCACGTATTAATATGTAGAAGATTTGGCAGTAATTCAGAAGCCTATTATACATAGTGAACCGATCTCTGTGTAAGCCAACTGTCAAGCGATATTTGTTCAATTATCTTCTATTTAACTGTATCAAGTGTTGTCAATTTCATTTGTAGTTTTATTAATAGTTTAGCGACATTTTTCGTTCGCAGTTATAATATTTTTCATTGATAGCAAAAATAATTCATTACAGTACTAATTGAAGTTTAAAAGTATCAATTGCTATTTAAAAAAAAATGAGTAAGAAATCTGTTATGTGAGATATTTCTTACTACATACTAGGCATGAATCATTATTCATGCCTAGTGTGTACGGTACGTCATGTTTTTGCCCCGGTTGCTCGAGCAAGCGATGATGCACAATTATTCACAAATATTTGCGAGGCATCGTCGGCGGCTGCTCACTGTATCGTTATTAAAAATAAATTTGTAACTATTTTTTAAAACATTAAGTAAAAAAAATAGCACATCCTTCACCCAATGTTTAATTTATCCAGCATAGTACGCATTATATATTGTATTTTTTAATTCAATTGAATTTTATTAAAAACCGGGCAAGTGTAAGTCAAACTCGCCCGAAGGGTTCTATTGTCTCTAAAAAACGACAAAAAATCACGTTCGTTGTATAGAAGCCCATTTAAATATTTATTTTATTCCGTTTTTAGTATTTGTTATAGCGGCAATAGAAATACAATATCATCTGTGAAAATTTCAACTGTCTTCAATCTCTGTCTGTCTAGATATCTGTCTGATATCTGTCTGTCAACTATCAACTATCATGTTGGTGCATGAGATACTGCCTGGTGACAGACAAATGGGCACATGGACGGACAGCGGATTCTTAGTTCCGTTAGCGGGTTCCGTTTGTACCTTTTAGGTACGGAACCCTAAAAATGCACACGATACAAACTGTTTGATTTTTTATAAATTGTATAATTTAACATAAGCTTATCTAGTTATTTATTAATATAAAAATCAAAAATTTATAAATATAAAAATCAAAAAGATTTATTCTTTGTCAAAAAAGACAAAGAAAAGCAAAATATTCATATATGCCCCGTCGGTCGAGTGGTTATCGACCTAACTATGAATGTGGGTTTGGTTATTTATTATATATGTAACAGTATTTATATATGTATTTCTATGAAATGGCATCGTTGCCTAGCACCCATAACACAAGCAAATAAACTGCTTACTTTGGGGTTAGATCAATTCGTGCAATTTGTTCAGCGATATTTATATATAATGTCAAATATACTGATTTTTAATGACTATTGTATATAACAATAGTTATTTAAAAAAAATTAGCATTATATAAAACCGAATAAAATGATGGCATTGCAATCGATCGTCAATGTCAAATTTAAGTAAAAAAGGAGTCACTATTATTTCCATTTCTTTATTTTCTCGATGACAGATCGACATCCATATAATTTTGTGTTGTTTACGTTAAAATGTCTTACAAATAATACTGTACTTCATGGACGGGTAGTGATGTGCTACACATAATGATTACTATAGGAGCTATATCGATAAACGTAACACGATAACAGACCCGTCTTTTTTTACAAAATGTAAAAAACTAAACTAGTGCCGGATATTTTTGTACAAATTTATGAATATAATATTATATTTCATTACAAGATTTTACACATATGAATTCTTGATTGATAATGCCTACTTCTTTAAAATTTTCGGAGCTGTTGTAAAATAAGTAGGTATAGGTAGGTACTCGACAATGAAACGAAATAATTATAATGAGAAGCAATTTTTATTTATTTATTTTAATCAAAATCTGATAAATCGTCACGGTCACTCGATGAGCTCTCCCTAACATTTATTATAAGTTCCTGTTTTTGTGTATTATCGAATGCTACATGAATTTCCCTATGCGACGCTATAGTGTTTTGGGTTCTTTCCACAACTTTTTCCCAGTTTTCGGCAGTAACTTCCGCACAAGCATTTTTTAATAAATTTAACATCTTGTTTGCCGTAAAAGGGGTACGATGGGTATTGTTTCGAGCGGCGTGTCCTTTGATTTGTGCCCACATTAGTTATATATCATTGTACTGGTAATGATACGGTGGAAGTCGAAGAACCCAATGACCACATTCGGCAGCTATTTCGTCGATAACATATGTTTTGAAGAGGCTTTTTTTTCAATTTTAAAATATTCACAAATTGTGCTTTTAATAAAGTACTATCCACATTTTCGCCATGACGTTGGAGCCAGTCAATTATCTCTTGTTTTTTATTGGCCTGCGTAGGCATTTTATCAATTTGTCTGGAGTGATATGTAGCGTTGTCCATAATAATTATGGACGGTTCTTTCAGAGATTGCAATATTTCTTTAAACCATCTTTCGTAAATCTCCGCGTTCATTTCTTCGTGATAGTCCACTGTTTTCTTGGATTTAAAAGCCAGTAAAGCATCTGAAACGAATTCACATATAGACCCTGCATGGCATATGATAAGGCTTTCACCTTTTCCCATTGGCACTGAACTAGTGGAAGCGGTGGTGTCGTCAGTCCAGTTCTTAGATACTGTGTGGTTTGCATTTCACCAAGTCTCGTCAGTAAAAATAACATTTGACCAATCTAATATCTTTTTGGCTTCGTTAAAAAATTCGCAGTGGCGCCGCTGGTCCATACCGCTGAAGGGTCATATTATAATGTTAGAACCAGCGGGCCAACTTCTTGTCCGGGGACGTCACAACTGTGGAGGTTGATGACGTAACATAAGGACAAGGAAGGGAAAAAAAAGATCTTCCCAGCCAGGCAAGGTGTACTGCCTGGGGACATATGTCCACTTAAGAAGCGTTGAAACTTTTATATAGTGTGTACAAGATAAATAATTGTGATATCGCGATTCAGGATTTTATTTTGAATTTCATTTTTTCCATTTTTTATTATTTTCCTGATAGCGTTTGCAGATTACTTGAACCGCCACAAGAAAATCAATTTTTTTTCAAAACCAAGCTTAATGACGATTTTTGGCCATAAAACAAACCACATTCACGTAAAAAACAACAAGTTTTTTAAGTGTTGGAATTTTTTTGCGCAAGTAATAGCCATATATATGACGGCGAATAGCATCAGTGTCGAAGTTGTCAACCGATGTCACACGACGTAGTTGGCGTTTTTTCATCGGCGTACGAAGCTTATTTTCCTGCATGCCGCTTTGTCGTAAGCTTCGTTAGTAATTTTGGAAACAGTAGGTTCACTTATTTCTAATGCGGCCGTAACACGCTCTCGCACTTGCGACAGTGTTAAAAGTGGGCCACCATTTTGATATTCTGCAAAGTAATTACGAACCTTGATCACCAGTTCTCTCGCCTGCTTTTTTAGAACAGATCCTTTCGGCATTTTGATATTGACAGCTGGGTGGCAATCAACACGGAGAAACACATAATACACAACGTAACGTATGGATAATGTGAAAAAACTCAGCCAACAGAGTGCTAAGTGTGAGTTTTTCTTTTCGCATTCCATCGTGAGCGCGTTTGGAGTTTACTAGGAATTTGTATGTGATTTGTACAGCGCCACCTAGTGGTAAACGTGAGAAACCAGTTTACCACTAGGTGGCGGTGTACAAATCACATACAAATTCCTAGTAAACTCGAAACGCGCTCACGATCGAATGCGAAAAGAAAAACTCACACTTAACACTCAGAAGTGTAGTTACTAGTACGACCGTGTTATTGCGAGTGACAGTTTAAAAAAACACAAAATGGAATAGGGCCATTGAGTGTTCTCACCTCGAAAAAATATATTTGAATGTTTTTGTTATATTTGTCTTTGTTCAGAATAAAATAAATATATGCGATCGATATCGTTCTTATTTGGTCACACCACTACAACTATCAAATTAGAACTGTCATCGAGAAAATAAAGAAATGGAAATAGTATAATTCACGTATTATGAGTAGGTATACCAAGAAATAATAGTAAGTAATAGACAATATAAATTGTTATTTACTTATTTATTTTAGAAATTACTAATAGAAATAGAAGTGTAATTTTACTTAAATTCTTGAAAGATATAAAATTATATTACTTTTAGTATTATTATGTCATACAATCGTCATTTGAAGCTGCAATTATCTGAACCGATTTTATACTAATTACAAGATAGTTAAATAATAATTTTTTTCCCCGCCACCCTATCCATAATAAACTCATGTTATGTATATTTATTCAAAATAATAATTTAAGTATATTATTACCTCGCTTGACTTTGGCCTCCTGCTTAAAAATTGTGTCATTGGCAAAAGTTACTTTTTTCGTCTTTGTAGAACTTTCATTATTATCGCTGTCTTGAAAGTTTGTTTGTTTATCCAAACTATCTTGGCTACCAAATCGTATTTTACTGTCAGATACAATGATACTTTTTAGTTTTGGCTGAAGGTTGTCTTCTAATTTCAGTGACTGAAATGATATTACATAAAACGCCCTTATTTATTCAACTAAGAACAGACAATCGACTTACAATTTGATATTTTGAGTGCATGAAGTAGATATACAGGTTGGTTGTCAAAAGACTATATACTGAAGGAAGGTATTCAGTATTCGATTCTGATATCGAATTTGTAAAAAAGATAATTATCCAATAAAAATAATTAGATATCGAAGTTCACTGTTTACGAAAAGTGATTGCCGCCGCTACACATGTAGGTCGAAGCGCACGCATATTGCCTGCGCGGTGACTATATTTTTTGAAAAACACCACTAATTTCTTTGAGGCTTACTACAAAGTAAGCGAAAGTCTCTTTTAATCAAAATTTTATTTGTTACATGATATGATCTTTAATTATCGCATCCTTCAATATATAGTATTTTACCAAAAAATATATTATATAAGAAGTAACATAAATTACATATTTTATGTACATGTGACATTACTCAATACTATCCATACTTTAATATTGTAAATGCGAAAGTAACTTTGTCTGTCTGTCTGTCTCTCCCTCACACCTAAACCACTGAACCGATTTGGATGAAATTTGGTACAGAGATAGTTTGAGAACCGAGAAAGGACATAGAATAGTTTTTATTCCACAGGAACGGAAACTATACGGGTAAAACCCTGGAACTGTCTATCTTTAGAAACTACGGTTATAAGGATTAACTTGGGCTACTTTTATTTTAGAATTTTTTTCTACGCAGACGAAGTAAGTCGTGGGCACAGCTAGTTTATTATAAAAAAATTAAAAGGGAATTATATTGGTATTGTTGTAGTTTTAACGAATTTAGAAAAAGTAGTGATGTGCATTTTTGTATTATCATTGGACAGCAAAGAAACTGATAGTGTCTTGATAGAAAGACATTGCTACCGCTTGTGTATATATATACGTATATCAAATATGTTGATGGAACCTTGCTATATGAATAAAGGAATGTAATATTACAAGTATACATTACCGACTGCCTTTTTGCCGACAAATTAGGTAACAAGGTCTTGTAGTTCTCTGCTACTAAATCTTTGCTCGTGTAATAGCGATCAGTGCTTACTTAGTCAGGCAAAGTATTTAAATGTTTATTCTGCCGCCCAAATTTGGGACACTATTTATTAGCACGTGTACAACATATTAAAATGTTTGAAATATCGAAACAATATTACATTTTCGAATTAGGTGTGAACAATGTACATCCATATATGAAACTTATACTAATAATATATGTTATTATCAAAGCAACCGCATTCGAGAAAAAAATTATAAAAATAAATCACTTTAACTATTAAGCAGTTTATGCAGTATGTTAATCTCTGAAGCATCTTATGTTTTATACTCTGCAAGAAATCGTTAATAAATAACCACACTAACAAACATACTACATATGACCCTTTCGGAAAAAGACGATTATTGTCCATTAAAGTAATTAAATAAAAAACGATTTTCTTTCGTTGCCACCTTTCCATCATAGTTTATTTATATTTAGTTGCTATTTAGTGGGAACAACGTAAAATAAATAATTAGAACTGTACTAGCACCAGAAAGCTAAAAATACCAGCAGTGGCAGAAAATCTCTTACTACTTGTTATTACAAACTAAAAGGACTATATTTAAGACACACAAATATTATTTTAATATATTATTTTATAGAAAAAGGGGCAAAGAAACAAGAGTTGCACCTGATGGTAAGTAATCAAAGCCGTTCATGGCGACCCGAAATACTAGAGGTTATATTGCGGGCCTTTTAAGAATAAGTAACTCTTCACGTGTCGTGTATTTTAGGGAACACCCCGGCATGAGTTGATTCCATAAAGGATTAAAGCACGCACAATTGCCGATTTCTAGACAGCGAGTCGGTGAGGGTAGAATTTTGAATTTTGACGTGATGTCTGCGTATCTAATATTTAAATTACCTCCTTATCAATGCTTCCAGCAGGACTTTCAGTAGTTTCAATTTCTGAAAGTGGAGAATCATTTCCTTGAGCAGGAAAAAGAGACCAGTCACATGTAATAGGATTTGTTGGCGTACTTGTGGTGACCGTTTGAACTAGCTTCATGATATGTGGTGCAATTGACGTCGGCGTTGTTATTTTATTTTCATCATCTGTAACTATTATTAGAGGTTTAGTTAAAATAGTACCATAATGGCTGCTGAGTTAGCTCTATCCGACATTTACGATTGATAAAGCAGCAGCAAAGGTCCTTTGATCGCATTAAAATAGGAAAATAAAATATTTCCTCTTGCATTATTTATTTTTAATATATTTATTTAATTTCATTAGATAGCAAACAAGCAAATAGCTCTACAGATGGAAAGAAAATCCATCACCTATAGACACAATAGATATTAATGACGCGATTCTATGACATGATGGCAATGCCACATGTATAAGTCTACCGACTACCTTAAGCTCTAAATTAGAACACAACAATGACAAGCATTGACGCTATTACGACAGAAATAGGTAAGGATATGGTATCATATACTCGGGTGAAACGTTGCGGAACTCTACCAACTAATTTGTTTTTATCTCCAGATAATTCCTAAGTTAATACCGTTTTAGTATAACAACACTTTGAACATCTGGTTTGATTTACTTACTGGGAATTTGGTCTTTTCTCGAAGGTGTTTTCGTATCATTTATATCAGTAGCAGGAATATCACTATTCTTGACGTTTGGAGTTTCATCATATTCTTTAATAGCATTTTGCCGTGATAACCCTAAGAATTTTTTAATATGTGGTGTAACCATTCGTTGTCTTTTAGGTTTTGGTGTATTAACAGACATTTTAGGATATGGTGTAGTCAACACATAACTTTCTTTATTGTCTTCTTCTTCAGTTTCACTAGATTCATAATCAACTAAATATTTTTTTCTTATAATTGGCGTTATAACTGCAGTTTTTGTAGAATTATTAACAGATATTATAGCTTCATAATTATCCCCTTCATTGTCAACTTTTTGATACAGCGAATTAAATTTCTCATCAACTTCTTTTATTTGCATTTTTACATCTATTTCTTTATCAATTAATTCAGATATACTTGTGCACTTGTCTATTTCAATAAAATCTTCCATACTAATAAATATTTTATTGCACTTCTTACACTGCAGAGGAGCGTGCTTATTAGTAAGATGCTTAATAAAATCTGCGTTCAATTTTTCGGGCCGACAAAGGAATCTCTCACCTCGACAGATAGGACAGTTATATGTAAGACCATGGGCAAATTTTTCATGTTCCCAGCGACAATTCTCGCAACAAAATTGTATTTGACAAATAATACAACGTGCCTAAAATAAATAAAATCTACTACAACCTTTTTCACAATAGAAATATTCATATTCATACAACGTTTCTAAAGGAGGCTTATTTGCAACATGTTTTTTGAGGTAAGCAAAGGTAAGTACAGTCATCTAAATTTAAATGTTAAAGCTTTTAAGCTTAAGTTAATTATCAGGTTTTAGTTTACAATTCACTATTTATTGTTTATATGAAGAGAATAATAAATTTATACACGTTTTTTCAAATATTAAAAAACAATACAAATATATTTTTTTAGTAAGTATATTTTATATTCAATGCCATGAAAAAAAAAACTAAATCACTTCTTATCCTAAAAGTTTCTTTTTAGGATAAGAAGTAATTTAGATGTTATATTAATGTACTCTTCACACAACAACAAAGTTAAAGCAAATACAAAATTTGTCAGGCATATTTAATATATCAGAACACGCCATAGTTGGGAAAAGGTACGGGCAAATTGACACAGATCTCTACTACAAAACAGATAGTGGTGTGTTTAGTCCTTGTTAAATTAATCTCACATGAACTACAAGACAAGAAAATATACGTTATACTTTTCATTTGTGGATAGAAATAGGATGCGTGTATTAAATTTTTTTTAAATATAATATTTTTTTTCTCAGATTAATCTAAACTTGTTGCAAATGTTTATCTAATATCTAATAAAAGACCAATATAATCTAAAATATTAGATTCGATCAGGCAATTCATTCCAATTTTTTTCAGTTTCTTTTTTCAATAGTTAACTGAGATTGATCAATTAATATTTTTTCAATGTTAGTGGGATACGTGCCCAATTTCTCGATAAATTGGCCACCTGTTACATAATGGGATTTGTTTCTGTCGGCTTATGGTGTAACCTTGTCTACCTCTTCCGGGTTTTAAAGATGTGATAATAGTTATGTATTTATTTTTTAAGTAAGATTTTACCGTCTTGTAAGTAGAGTGTTTATCGACCCTGACTACGCACTTGATAGGGCTCAAGTTTGACTCCCCCCCGGGACGAGCATTTGTGTCATAAGCATAAATGTTTGTGTAAAAATGAAAATTTTATTGGGTTTTAATGTTTATTAAATATATTTCAGTATTTAAATATGTATTTCTAGGTATTAGTATTGTTAACTAGAATTTCTTGGAAATTAAGTCATGTTGAAATATTTCATTTTGATTTAAATCAGGTATATTCTAACTTAGGGAACCGGTTAAATTTCATCAAAAAATGTTCAATACTTTTGAAGATGTGAGTAAAGTTGACCGATATTTGAAGTAGATTAAATTTTTTAAATTGCTATTTTTTATTACAGATTTATTATTGTAAGTAATAAATGTCTTCGACTATACTTTGAATATGTTATGCTCAGCCATTTTAAGATCTCAATTCGAGTGTATCCACGTATTTCGTATTCCCCTGTCTTCCACATGTAACTAATTGACTTGTTGACCCATTTGCCTTTATCTCCAGATAATTGGCAGCACACAAAACATAACATTGCGGTAATTTATACGGCTCCCGTATAATTATCGTCGTGTCTCTAATTACTTTGTGCATTATGTGTGGAATTTAAGGAGATTTATAACTTGCTCGGAGAACTTATGGGATTTCGAAGAATAAAACATTTGAGCGGATTTGTCTCACAAATCAATTTGGATATTAACTTTGTAACGTAATTGAAAAGTTTAGATATGAGGCGGTTTTAGTATATTCATGGTGTAATAAGGCCTTATTAATGAATATTTTTTATTTTAATACTAGCTGTGCTCGCGACTTCGTCCGTGTGGACAAATTTCTATAATAAAAGAAGCTTAAGTGACTTCTTATTACATCAGCTATTTGTCAGTGAAAATCCTGTCAAAATCGGTGTAGCCGTTTCAGAGATTAGCTGGAACAAACAGAAAGACAAACAGACAAAATTGTAAAACAAATGTTATTTTGGTATATGTACCGTGTATACATCCATATGCGTTTAATTAAAAGCAGTTATTTTAATGTAACAAACAGACACTCTAATTTTATTTATTTGTATAGATTTTTTTTATATCAGCTCGAGCAATGGATTAGATGGATACGCCTTTCAAGACAACTTCTCAGTTTAGAAGTGTAGCTTGCAATTACATACAGAAATACAGAGTTATAGTAGTATAACATTGGTACAACATATACCAATGAAATAAAATCATTTCAAGGGTAATTTTTAAGCCTTGTCATATCATTCAGTACGATAAAACAGTACAACATGGTTTATTTCTACTTATTCACAATATAATATAACCTAAAAATGTATGAAAGAATACGGGCAAGACCTCATACATCGTTTTTTTGTAGTTATTACCTTAAAGTTAATATATTCCTTATAATTCTATATCAACTCTTTAACTTATCCGCATTTAATAAATATTTTTTTTAACTTGGGGAATAGTAGCTAAACATTGATATAGAAAACCCAAGATGTACAGTCTCGAACAAAACTGACACTCAAAACTGTCCCTAATTTCACATAAGTAGTTATAGAGACGCTGTAGATACGGCAAAAATATATGTTTTTGCATATCGAACCTTAAGCGCAAGTTTTATGGCTTATTTTAAAAAGCAATGTACAAAAAGTAATAAAATTGACAGTGTTGCGATCGACTAGATTCTATTTGAAATGAGCGCACAATTTAAAATTTTAAATTCTGCGCTCATTCTTAGAGGACGTTTTTGAGACACTGATTGTGCATCTTGGGTTTTTATATCAATGTAGCTAAATAAACTTGGATTTTAGGTAGGGTTAAAGTAAACAATCAGCTCTCTCCTTAGTAGTCCGTGGTTAGATATTTATCTTGTCATTGGGTGTCTTCAGTACAACAGCTGCTAATCTCAGAAATCTAAGATAGATGACAGAATTCTGAGCTAAAATTTTGTGAAAACACTTTATAGGTACTTAAAAGAACAAAAAAATAAATTAGCATTAACTATTGTAAATAAATATAAATAAATAAATATTCACGGGACAAATTACACTTACTGATCTAACCCCAAAGTAAGCAAATTATTTGCTTGTGTTATGGGTGTTAGTCAACGATACTAATACATAGAAATACATATATAAATACAAGAATATATTTAATAAACACCCAAACTCGGAAATACAAACATTTATGCTCATCACACAAATGCTTGTCCCCGTCGGGGATCGAACCCGAGCCTCGTCGATTGCGTAATTATGGTCGCTAACCACTCGACCAACGGGGCGGTCGAATTCTTTAATACAACAACAGGAAGAATTTTTATTTGATACTTCGAATGAAAATTATGATATATAAATTTATTGCTGTTTTAATGATAATGTTATTAAAGTTTTATGCGATGGTAACACTACACATGATGATAGAGTTCAGTCAGTCTCAATATTTTTTATATGATTGTGCCTAGCGATATATTTTATTTTATTTAAAAATCGTAGAAAATTATTCTAGTTTATCTAATATTCGTAACTCCGAAAGACACGCAAGGGATGTACAAAACCAAAATGGCCTGTGTTCTTTTTGATAATAATAGAAGCGTTTGCTCATATGTGCGGCGACACGTTGCCTTTCCATTGGCGTGTCTATTAGAATTCATATAATGGACTGTGGTTCGAGCCCATTATTAAAATTCTGTGATCTACTATTTTTAGCCTTGTAAGTAGTGAGCGAAAGCTGTATGTATCAAAATTATACTAGGTATCAGTGCGCCGATGCCTTTGAGTAGGACGACTGATTTGCTATACTTATCATTACTATCGTGACTGCTGAGTGGTAGATTTCCGCACCTTTCCGCCCGGGTTCACTACGACCGGCTTATCTATTCCCGCCGCAATAGATTAAATAGTTGTCGATGTCGTATTCCGATTTGGAGATTAAGATAAAAAAGTAAAAAGATAAAAAAAGATTGAGATAATCGGTTAATTTAATCTTTGTTGTTTTATGCTGTGGCATCTTTTCCATCGAGAGAGCTATCTGCTTATTTGATGACCTATGATAAATAAAAAAAAACAAAACACACTCATGTACACTAACACCCCAAGTTGCATCCGGGCTCCTTTGAAGAATAGGCCAACTGCTGTTCTGCCAGGCAGGTCGTAAAATACGACCGATTGGCTACGCGAGTCACTATCATTGTGGCTACTAGGTGGTAAAGTTCTCATTGTCTTGCCCAGGTCTGGTATAACCGCCTTACCTATTTCTGTCCCAATAACGCCAGTGCTTGTCTTGTCCGTTTTGGGGGGTAAGGTAGTCGGTATACATATGAATGTAGCATTAAACCTCGCCATAAGATAGCAACGTACCATTAACATATTTAGTGCCTATACGCTATAGTTGACTCTTTCCATCAGGAGACCCATTTGTTTGTTTGCTATCTTATGATATAAAAAAACACACACATCCACACATAAACACAGACATATTTACCAACTTCCAAAATTTTGAAATACCTATTCCCGTAAAGGGAATGTTAATTACTTTCCAGTCGGTAATAAATATAATCTTTGTTTAGTTATAAATATAATTGTACACAGACGTACATGATCCACACTAATATTATAAATGCGAAAGTAACTCTGTCTGTCTGTCTCTTCTTCACGCCTAAACCACTGAACCGATTTGGATGAAATTTGGTATAAAGGTAGTTTGAGACCTAAGAAAAGACACAGAATAGTTTTTATTCCGGAAATCTTTTGAGAATGGGAACTATGCAGGTAAAACCCCTGACTTTTATTTTAGACTTTTTTCCACACAGACGAAGACGTGGGCATAGCGAATGTGATATAAATACACTATGCTTATTAAAATTCATACATTCAAGTACACACATATTTATATATGTAAGCCTAATTGTGTTTTTAAGATAGGAAAGGAAGCGAACAATTCACAAAACAGGATTGCTACGATATACCTAAATGTCAGTATTCTTGCTATATGATTCATAACATACATACTAATATTATAAAAGCGAAAGTCTGTCTGTCTGTTACACTTTCACAGCTTAACCCCTGGACCGATTTTCATGAAATTTGGCATGAAAGTAGTCGAAGAGCCGGGGTCAAACATAAGCTTTTTTTTTCAAAAATCAACCCTTAAAGGGTTAAAATAAGGGATGAAATTTGTATGAAAAGCTATCTTGACGAAATGCTAATCTAATCACGGGCGAAGCTGCGCGGGTCAGCTAGTAATATTATAAGTAAAGAAACAAATAAAGATACTTGCTTCTAGTCCGGAATATAATAATGGCCGGTACTGTCACTCAGAGTGAAGTCAGAACTTTACTCTCGGACTATTAAAATTAAGTAGGTCAAACAAAAAGCCAACATTAACGGTTCCATTAAACCAAAGCAAATCTAAGCGGTCATTATATCCACTTAACACCGTTCATCCGTAAAACATAACTTATAAAGATCAGAAGCTGAAAATGTTGGCGTATAATTAAAAAAACCACGACGTAATGTAGCAAGTAAATTCGCTTATCAAGATAATAACTCTTTTAAATGAAGACAGTCTTTATGACTTCGGCGTTCATGGTTCTTAATGGAGTCATTTTCATGCAAATTTCAAGACACCTGATGTATCTTTATGAGCTAGGCCGTGGATTCGAAAAAGATCGCTCAACTCAGTAGTATAATGAAATTTTTCTTTTCTTTTATATATTAGCACTCTTTTAGATGTAAAATATAAAATTTTATAGTTTTTTTAACTGACAAAAAACGGAGGACAAAAAGAATTAATTAATGTAGCATATTCTTAAAATAACTTTCAGGGTAATGATGCTGAATGATTTAAGAGATCTTCTGGGAAACCATCGTCTATAGACAACTAACATGTTAATGGCGCATTGTAACCCAAGGATGGCAATACCACATGTGTAACTTCCCGGCTACCTTACCCTACCAACCGGAACACGACAATGACAAGCACTGACGCTATTGCGGCGGTAATAGGTAAAGCGGTGTTACCAGACGCCGACGACACAATGCAGAAATCTACCAATTAGTAGTCACGATGGTAGTGACTCGCATAGAAAATTGTTCGCCTCTAACTAAAAGCATGACAGAAGAGCAGATGGACTATTTTTTAAATAGATCCCAACTCGGAATTTTTTGTCTGTTTGTTCCATGGTGGGTGATTCGCCAAAAACTTTTATATCGTAACAGGCTACGGGACGTATTTGGTATTTTTAATGTATCACATACTATAATAATAAACGTCTTAGAACTCCAAACAAGCAGGCTAATGGCATAATGGCGCGTTATCATTGATGTGGCTGGAAGAAACTCAACATGTATCCAATTTCTGATCATCCTACACTCCAAACTTGAAGAGTGACAAGCACAGAATTACCTAATTTTTTCGAAATAAAAAGTAGCATATTTGCTGTTGCACGTTATCATCTGCCTGTGTGCCAAATTTCATTTAAAAACGTTCAGTAGTTTTTGTGGTAGTTAAGTAACAAACATCCATCCATCCAACACCAAAACAACCAAACATTCAAACTTTCGCATTTATAATATTAAAATAGATGTAAGTCGATTGTTTAGAAATGTTTTGAAGGAATTAATTACATACAATTATATATACAAAAATCGCTCGATCAAAATATAGGACTACTAAGGTATATAATCTAATCGTATTTGTAATTTGTGACATAAGCGTGCAATTGCGACAAAAACATCATAATTGAAAACATCCTCCTTTTTGGCAATTTAGTCGAGAAGCATTTAACCATTTCAAGTTAACTTTTAAACCAGACATTTACCTAATTAGAGTTTACCACATGGTAAATAAAATGCTAAGCTGTCCACACTTTTAGTTTAACTGTGAATAAATTAAATTATCTCTGTGTTTAATTTTGATGTACGCTTTGAATATTCAGTTTTGTAAAGTGACATGGCTTTACGTTAAACCGTTAAATCGTAGAAAAAATATAAACTAGGCAATGGGGCATAAATATATTAATCTGAAGAGTTTCTTTGTTTGTTCGATTGAATGCGCTTATCTCAGAAACTACAGTTTCGATTTAAAAAAAAAATAAAGTGTTATATATCAAAATTATCGAGTAAAGCTATAGGCTATACACCATCACGCAACGTTAAGTAAAAGCGGACGAAGTCGCGGGCAGCAGCTATTAGGCGCATAAGGTTGACAAATATTTTAGTATTCCGGTATTTTTTTTTATATCATAAGATACCAAACAAGCAGATGAGTCTCCTGATGGAAAGAGTCAACCATCGCCTATAGACACCAAAGATGTTAATGGTGCATCGCTATCTTGTGGCGAGGTCTAATGCCACATGCATAAGTTTACCAGCTACTTTACCCTCCAAACCGGAACACGACAGTGACTAGCAGCGACGCTATTGCGGCAGGAATGGTTAAGGCGGTGGCACCAGACCCGGTCGAGAAGATGAAGAACTCTACCACCTAGACGTCATGAAGGTAGTGACGCGCATAGCAAGGCGGGATTCTAATCACGCCACTAACTAATAGGTGACAAGAGGCGCGGTTTAGTTTGAATTTTAACGGCCTTACCGTTAAAATTTTAGCATCCGTTGTTATTAAAATATTAGATAATATAATTACTTAATAAATCATAAGCATTTACACAAAGTTATAAAAAATATTCTAACACTACCAACTCAACAAGTAAGTCTTTTTTTAAAAGCACCTAACCTTAAAATTCCATCTTAAACACAGTGTTGAGCGAACCGTTTCTGCAGTAACAACCATCCCAAAATGGACTTAACGAAAAGGGAAAACGTGTTACGGTGAACCACATTACTTTACACACGATAAATTGCATTTGAGCAGCCAAGTTTGAATAAAGGAGCATTTTTAAAGTTTAACCCTATTTATCCGATGGAAAAATCGAGAGGATAACGTCATAAAATGAATCGAAGCGTGCAGTGGTCCGTATTGTAAAATGTATCTGTATTTTTTTTACTATCGATAGGGAAGCGCTTGACCACGATCTCGTCTGATTGTAAGCTAAGATGCGGATTGAGATGGAACGCGCTTACCTAGAAGGTACCTGTACACTCTTCTCTTGAAGATCTCAGTATTTGAATGTAAATATTTTTTATAGTTTCTGCAAGCATACGAACAAGTGAGCTACCTGATGGGAAGCAGTTACCACTACCCATGGGCATAGGCAACACAAAATAGTTACCAATACGATTCCAGCTTCTAAGAATTTTTTTGACCCTCCTTTTAAAAATATCAACCGTGTGTGGTAAGTTACCTACACATATAATAAAATCGTAGGAAAATCAAAACTGTACATTGAATATTTTTTTTAAAGAATACTTGGGACGTGATCTACAATCGATATCGAAGCCAAAAATATAGTTTTTAGAATTGTTGTCTGTTTGTCTGTTTATCTGTTTGTTTGTCTGTATGTATGTCTGGGGTAAACTCAAAAAGTACTATATGGATTTACTTCAAATTTTGCAAGAATATTACTAACAGGTCGGGTCAACATATAGGCTACATATTATCACGCTATCACCTACGGCAGAGGTGGTGTGCGGAGTAAACGAAGTCCGCGCGGATGAAGTCGCTGGCAACAGCTAGTTAAAATAATTTGATAATTTGATTAATATAAATAATGTAAATAATATCTAGAAATATGTACATAAGTAATATATCTATCTATCTAATACCATTAAATGAACAATTCTTGTACAGCCTGGCAAAAAAGAGTAAAAAATAATTGAGGCCGCCACTATCGTTTATATGGTATTACATATACTGCATAATTGTTTTTGATACTTCGAAGTTTAGCAACAATACACAAGATTTGATTGTTTGTTTTTTTTCATTAAATAGGCTCCAAAACTACTAGACTAGAAATATAATAAAAATGTGAAATTATTGGAAAGTAAACAAGAAACATTTGGCGTTTATGACTCGAATCTCGATAAATTTAGTGTTGCCATAACTAGTGTATTTTAGTTCAATCTGTCACCGCAACGCACTCTTTTTGCCAAGCTATATATAAATATGTATTCTGAATCTCGGAAACGGCTCCAACGATTTTCATGAAATTAAATATGCAGGGGGTTCCGGGGGTGGTAAATCGGTCTAGCTAGGTTGCATTTTTAGAAAACGTCATTTTGATTAAAAAAAAATACCGAGCAAAACTTGGTCACCCAGGTACTAAATCCTTAAACTACAAAGATTAATTTATAATAATTTTTAAATATTTACGCACCATACCGTGTTAGAATATGTAGTTAAGTATCTTCATGCCCGTATTCTCAAAGAGTGAGGCAGAGGTCTCGAAGAGATAGCCGAAGACACTTATGGCCAATTGCACTAACATTGTCTGAGCTTAGGACAATCCTTAATAGTATAATAATAATATAATAATAATAATATTCACGGGACAGATTACACTTACTGATCTAACCCCAAAGTAAGCAAGTTATTTGCTTGTGTTATGGGTGTTAGTCAACGATACTAATACATAGAAATACATATATAAATACTGTCACATACATAATAAACACCCAAACCCGGAAATACAAACATTTATGCTCATCACGCAAATGCTTGTTCATTTATGTCAAGAAGTGACAGCATACTATTTAGGATTGTCTTAAGCCACCGACCACACAGCCCATAGATACCTAATAATAGGCGAATGACTTGTGTCAACACATCTGACTTATAGTTCCGAAGTAAATGTCCACGCGCCAATGAGTAGTGATTGGGTAATCAGTGTCGACCAATCAGATGCTCTGTACATTACTATCTTTCACTGTGGCCTTGAGTTAGCCAATTACAGCGTTGCAACCCCACTTCGCCTTACTTCAGCTAGTTGCCAGAATGCATTCAATACGGAAAATCAAACATTAGCCGTCTATAAGCTGTGTGGTCGGTGTCTTAAGCTAAGACAGTGTGTTTTTTTCCCCGTGTTGGTCCCGGCTTCCTTTGAAGAATAGACCAACTGCCGTTCTGCCAGGCAGGACGTAAAAGGCGACCGATTGGCTATGCGAGTCACTACCATCGTGGTTACTAGGTGGCAGAGTTCTGCATTGTTTCGCCTGGGTCTGATACCACCACCTTGCCTATTCCTGCCGCAATAGCGTCAGTGCTTGTCGCTGTCGTGTTCCGGTTTGGAGGGTAAGATAGCCGGTAAACTTATGCATGTGGCATTAGACCTCGCCACAAAATAGCAACGCACCATTAACACCTTTGGTGTCTATAGCCGATGGTTGACTCTTTCCATCAGGAGACCCATCTGCGTGTTTGCTATCTTATGATATATAAAAAAAAATGTTAGTGCAATTGGCAATTAGTCCCACAGTGTGATAGATAGCAATCCTATCACCAACCGAGCACTTATCTAATCCCAGGCAACGTTATTTCTATCAGGCAAATGGAAAAACCTATTTTTGGATTGAACCCGGATCTAAACTAGTCAACACCGACACCGGATCATTAGATCACAGAGGCGATAGTTGATTAATTTTAATAAATTGTAACAAGTTTATTATTGCAAAAAAAAAAACACTTATTTTCCTGTTTTCTCGATTTACGGCAATTATCGAAAGTTTTTCAAAACGTCTTTGAGTAATCGAGAGACATACTGCATGTTCCCCGATTACTCAAAGATGTTTTGAAAGATTATTGTTTTGTTTGGGATTGTGGACTTCCCATTTTATTATACACATTTTGTTAAGATCTAATTTATAGTTTCACAGATAGGTACAGGTTATTAGAAGTCGTTTGTAGCAACACAAATACTAATAGACACGGTGTTGGGCGCAAAATGCGTAACCGCTCATATGAGCAAATGTCTAACGCTTGTAGATATATTATATCGTAAAAACATACAAATATGCCATGTTGTGTATGTCGACCGGTCCGTTGGTCGAGTGGTTAGTGACCCTGACTGCGCAATCGACGGAACTTGGGTTCGATCCCCGACGGAGACGGAGATCAAAAATTTGTGTGATAAGCATAAATGTTTATATTTACGGGTTTGGTTGTTTATTAAATATATTCCAGTATTTATATATGTATTTTTATGTATTAGTATCGTTGACTAACACCCATAACAAATAATTTGCTTACTTAGGGGTTAGATCTGTCAGTGTAATTTGTCCCGTGAATATTTATTATTATTTATATTGTGCTATTTTATGGTGTCAAATAAAAAGCTAATGCTTATGGAATACCTTTTAAGGAAAAAGATTTTATTTCATCGGTTAGTATTATAACTCTGTATTTTTCTGTATCAATGCAAGCGACACTAACTAGCTAAGAAACTTTTCAAGGCGAAAGTCATATCCAGTTTAATCCGTGCAATTTAACTTTATTTAAATGATTACAAAACGTTTAAGAATTAAGAGTATTTTCCCGTGTTGGTCCAAAGCAAACAAGCAGATGGGTCTCCTGATGGAAAGAGTCAATTATTGCCTATAGACACCAAAGATGTTAATGGTGCGTTGCTATCTTGTGACGAGATCTAATGCCACATGCATAAGTTTACCGGCTAACTCACCCTCCAAACCGGAACATGACAGTGACAAGCACTGACGCTATTGGGGCAGAAATAGTTAAGGCAGTGGTACCAGACCCAGGCGAGACAATGCAGAACTCTACCACCTAGTAATTACGATGATAGTGACTCGCATAGCCAATCGGTCGCCTTTTACAACTTGCCTCGCATACCGGCAGTTGGTCTAGTTTTAAAGGAGCCCGAAACCAACATGGGGAAAATCGGATCATAAAAGATGAAAAGGCTATACCCGTCATCACCGTCGTGGATACTAGGTCGCAGAATTCTGCAACGTCTCAAGCGGGTAGGGTACCACCACCTTAATTATTCCTGCCTCAAAAACATCAATGCTTGTCATTGTCGTATTGCAGTTCGGAGGGTAAGGTAGCTGCATATAACATTATATAACATTACATCCCACAATACGGTCAGCAACGTACTATTAATATCTTTGTAAGCTTTGTCTATAGGCGATCGTTTCTCTTTCCATCATTTCCATCTACTTGTTTGCTATTTAATTATATAAAAAAAAGAATGAACCGAATAAATGAAATATAAATCCCGTACCGTAAATGCATTTACATCACACTAAGACTATTTTATCCTATTTAATAACACACAATCTAATATGTAAATAAAGTACCAACAATATCGTTATTGCAAATGTATAAATTTAACCCAAAATTTACCTCCACATAATCCTTCATGATAAACTATTCATGTCACGAAATAAAAACAAAGAATAAGTTCTATATATCACAAATTACTACTACTATTTGTAAAAGAAATCGCACAAAGAAATGCAACCACTTAGCTAAATATTCATATAAATAATAGAACCCGCTTGGTGATTTATTGTGAATTAAAAAGTACCCACTATTTTCATTTTAAATTGATATATCGAATGCAATGAACATAAAGTCTTGTTGATTTAGAAATTGGAATATTTTCTTCCAGTTGCAAAGTAAGTAAGTAATAAAGTTTTATAAATTACTTACTTTCCCAAGTCGCAAAAATATTTTGTTTATAATTAGGTAATTACAAATTTGAATTTAATCTACCCAATGCATAATTTGACGATTTGAGAATTTGACCGCCCGTTGGTCGAGTGGTTAGCGACCCAGACTACGCAATCGACGGGGCTCGGGTTCGATCCCCGATGGGGACAAGCATTTGTGTGATGAGCATAAATGTTTGTATTTCCGGGTTTGGGTGTTTATCGAATATATTCCCGTATTAATATATGTATTTCTATGTATTAGTATCGTTGACTAACACCCATAACACATGCAAATAATTTGCTTACTTTGGGGTTAGATCAGTAAATTTCATTTGTCCCGTGAATATTTATTATTATTATTTATTAATTACATTTTTTCTTATACATAAAAAGAAAAAGTCTAAATTGAAAAAACCTACATAATGTTTTTTGTATAAATATCAAATAATTCCTTTTGTTGTTCATTATTTTAATAAAAATTAGTATAATATATTTAGTTTTGTAATATATTCCTACTTCACTTCAATCTTGTCAATAGTTATTCGTCCTTTGAACTCATAATCTCCTATCTAATTTACTTTATGTATTTATTTGTAATATTCATTATTTTACCTTTTTTGAATTTCTTGTATTTACCATTAAAAAAAAACTTTAAAAATCACTCAGCCTTAATACCCTAAGGGCGGCTTGCACCAAAATGCTTAAATGCATTTAGTCCCTTAAACATGTTTAGCAAATGTCAAATCGCTTTAAAAGCTGTCACTTTAAACGTATTTAGTGACTTAAAATAATTGACATTTTGGTGCAAGCCTAAATCTGTGTTAGTTTGCATTTTTAGATAATTTTTAAAAATATGAAAAAATATAACATGAATGTAAATCCAGTCAAGTCGGATATCCACAAGTAGGGTTCCATAAAACCGAAAAAAATTTACTTATATGGGGACCCACTACTTTTGGGTATATTTTTTAATTTCATATTGCTTTTCGTAACAGCGGCTACAGTAATCTGCATTTTATATAGATTACCAGCTGTGCCCGCGACTTCCTCCGCGTGGAAAAATTTCTTAAATAAAAGTAGTCTAAGTTACTACTCATTACATCAGCTATCTGCTAGTGATAGTCCCGTCAAAATCGGTCAAACCGTTTGAGAAATTAGCCAGAACAGACAGACAGACAAACAAAAATTATACAAATGTTATTTTGGTATACGTACTGCGTATACACCCCATTGATACAAGGGTTTTTTATATCAATGATACACCCATATGCATTTAGAAAAAGCGTTTATTTTAATATTACAGACACTCCAATTTTATTTTTTATTTTGTATAGATGTATAGATATTTAACCGTTTTAGGTACGCGACCTGCCCGCGGTTTCACCCGTGCAGCTTTTAATCCCGTGGGAATATCGGAAAGGTTTATACACCAAAACCTTCCTCAAGAAACAATCTATCTATTAAAAGAAACCGCATCAAAATCCGTTGCGTAGTTTTAAAGATTTAAGCATACATAGGGACATAAGGACATAGGGACAGACAGAGAAAGCGACTTTGTTTTATACTATGTAATGATTAACCGATATTTGTTTTTTATCATTTGTATATGAACAGCCTAATATGACATTGCTATTCTTTCCTGAAACGAAGTGATAAAAGTGTTTCAAGAAAAGTATAAAAGTATTAAAAAATTATACCTATCAGCTAACGTATATAATTGATTTTTTGGCTGTAAAATGAATACTCTAGGTATACACAAAGTACTTAAAAAGTACTTTCACGCTCGTATCTCAAAAAAGTGGACAGAATTACAACAAGTGCACCCACGATTAGCCGAAGATACTTAGTCCCACAATGTGATAGGTGACAAGCCTATCGCCATACGGGCACTTTTCCAATCCTGGGGAACGTTGTTTCTATCAGAAAACTAAAAAACACATTTTGGAAATGCCCGACCAGGGAATCGGGCCCGAAACCTAATGTGGTCAACGCCGACTCCAGACAACTAGACCACAGAGGCGATTACATCCCAACAAATACCCACAACAACAAATAAATTTACTATATCTATCATACACAAACCAAAAAGTCAGTTGTAAAGTAGGTATAAAAAATAAGAACAAAAATAGTTTACAATCGAAAAACGCGCGGTAACTTCTGCAATGAATACTCGGATACCAATAAGGGATACTTGACTGAATAATAAATTCTGTACTCTATAAAAATTGCAACCCCAAATAACAACAAAATAGGGTTTTCATTACAATTCAATTTGAAAATCGATTCAACAAATTTCCATTACTGCTATTTTAATGAATTTATTAAAGGTTGGTCCGGGCTGGTTTAAAAATAGACCAATCTGTCTTTCCGCCAGTCTACCTAGAGTTACGACCATCATGGCTACTAGAGTTCCAATTCCTTCCGCAAAAGGTTCACTGCTTGTTACATTATGCTTCAGTTCAGAGAGATAGTAGCCGATAAGCTTATATGTGGTATTAGACCTAACAAGAAGGATAGCAACGCACCGTTAACATTTTTGGAGTCTATAGGCGATGGTTGCCTGTTTCGATCAAAAGAGCCATCAGCTTGTTTGCTTAAAAAACTTTAAAAACAACAAAGAAAAATATCGACACGCAGGATTTGAACCTGCGACCGTCTCCCTAAAGCCGAGACGCTCTACCACTAAGCTAGTGTTATCAGGGTCGACGTAGCGAAATTCTTCTTTGCTATATGATCGATTCCGTCTATTGTTTGCTATGAGATTGTTTGCTGATTTATAATTAAAAAGAGTATGTTTTAAAAGTTATAAAGAACTTTTGTATGTAAATACAACAACATCGATACAAGCTATTCACATTGTACAAGGACCAAAGTGCATAATCGTAACTTTTCACTAGACTCAAAGTTTTAATTTGATATAATTTTGCATAGTATGAGTATTTGAAACTTTTCATATTAATTATGACAGTTGCGTTCTTTAATTTGGTATTACGATTTTTTATAAATTTTAACTTTTAATTACTGCTAGACGTCCATATAGGTACGCTATTAAAGGGAAACTACCTAAGAATCGTTGTGATTTGAAACTCGACGAAGCGAAAATGCATTACGATAAAAAATAAATACACAAATTCATAATGAGTTTAAATAAAAATTGAGTAAAAATATATTATCAAATAGTATAAAGCAGTATCTGTAGCTATGGGCATATCTAGGTTCTGGGCCGGGGGGGGGGGGGGGGGGGCAACCGTAACATTTTAAGACTATTTTTATCTTAATATCTACAAAAGTAGATAGCTAGTAGTAGTAGTAGAGGTAAACAAATTCTAGGGGGAGCAGTTGCCCCCCCCCCCTCTGCCCCCCTCGGTACGCCCATATCTGTAGCCATAAATTTGAATGCTATTTATCTGGCAAAATAGATTTAAACAGATCGATGTATGTTCAAAATATTTTCCAACCCTGTTTTATGCAAATAAAGTATTTGTATTTGTAAATAATATTAGGTTGGCGAGAGAACAGGATAGAATACATTACATGATGTTTTATATTTTTAATATTTTTAACAAAAAATCAAACGGACGAAAAGTTAGGCGTAGTCACACATTCTCAATTTCAATCATGCTGTTTTCGTACCATTTAGGGTTTTCTTTTGAAAAATTATATGAAACCGCCCTCGGGGTATAATTCTATCCAATAAAAGATTTATCAAAATCAGATCATTCTTTGAAAAGTTAAACGTAGTCATACATTTTCAATTTCAATTATGCTGTTTTCGTACCATTTAGGATGTTTTTTTTTTCAAAAATTATATGAAACAGCCCTCGGGGTATAATTTTATCCAATAAAAGACAAACATTCTCAATTTTAGTCATCTTCTGTTTTTGTACACTTTAGAATGTTTGTTTTTTCAAAAATTATATGAAACAGCCCTCGGGGTATAATTTTATCCAGTAAAAGACAAACATTCTCAATTTCAGTCATCTTCTGTTTTCGTACACTTAAGGAAGTTTTTTTTTTTCAAAAATTATATGAAAAAGCCCTTGGGGTATATTCTATTCAATAAAAGACATCAAAATCGGATCACTCTCTAAAAGGTGGTTTAAATCTCGTTACCGCGTAACCTAAACGCGTGGTTTAAAATAAAAAATATACGCTTCGAATCGAAACCCTCTTCCGTGTTTTCGTCGGTTGAAAATATCGTTTAATGATTTCGAGACCAGCCAAATACAATCAGAACGACCAAAGAGATTTTATTGCAACTTTTTACTTTTAAAATACAAAAATCTTTTTTCTCAAATCTATTAATTTATCTCTTTTGTTCTTTTTTAATTCAATCAAAAATTTTACCGGTACGGTGACCATATTTTTTATTATTAAATTCATTTCGTTGAGGTCTACTACAAAGTTAATCAAGGATCGCTTTTTATTGTATATTTTAACTAACTGCATCTCGCAGCCCTCTGCAATTTAACAGTTTTTGGTAAATCTAACAAGAACTACTTTTTTCTGGGATAAAAAAAATATTCTTTATGCTATTCCAGGTCATCATATATATGTGTGGCAAATATCATCCAAATCAGTTAAGCCGTTTTTTCCTGATTGCGTATCAAACATCCATACATCCAAATACTCAAACTTTTGCATTTATCAGAGTAATATAGATTGGTTACATACGAATCAAATTTAGTGGCACGCAGCAAATGGTAGTATTTACCAATTAACCTATACATAGTATCTCTATAATTAAACGCGTCAATACTTCAGATTATTTCAATATTTTTAACCGCTGATATCAGCGGTAAATTAACACGGGCAGCGCTGATTATCGTAATATAAGTCCATAACCCACGAAGTGAGTAAACAGATTTCGTAATGGTAACTACATAATAATTGTAATAAAAATTGTAGGAATTTAAAAAATTAAATCGACTTCAAATATAAACTGTACTTATATCTCGGCAACTACTAGACCAATTTTGATAAAACTTAGACTGGTCCCTAATTTGTAATATACCTGATTTAAATCAAAAAGAGTTATCTCGATACGGCTTTTAGTTCGCAAGAAATTCGGGGAGAAATATACAAGCATACACACATGTCAAACAGAATCTCCGTTTTTTCCTTTGACAAATAGATCTTTTTCCTTACAACTAGCCATTTTGTAATATTCAAAACAAGGCTGGTACATGTCACTAACTGCTAAGAGGTGGTAGAATTTTATAACCCAACCGGGTTTTGTACTATAGCCCCACTAATTTCTATTAAAATAACTCCAGTTTTTAAGGTTAGGCGGCTATCTAAGAGACTGTGCACACTAGATTTTTTTAACGCGCCTTTGACGCGCATTTGTAGCGATAGTCACGATACGCACGCGAGTCAGAAGCAGCCTGTAAACCTTTGCAACCTAGATAAATTCAAACATCTTTTTGATAAATTGATTTTTTATTTTTAACTAGCTGACCCGGCAAACGTTGTTTTTTGGCTTACATATTAGGAATCCATAGCGGACAAACAATATGACACTTAATTTATATAAGTCTACGGGATTAATCTTTATATGGTTCAAACACCTTTTTGATAAATTGATTTTTTATTTTTAACTAGCTGACCCGGCAAACGTTGTTTTTTGGCTTACATATTAGGAATCCATAGCGGACAAACAACATGACACTTAATTTATATAAGTCTACGGGATTAAACTTTATATGGTGGTAAAGAATTTCCGCGCAATTTTCTTAATATTTTCTTTTATAAGAACTTTCTCCTTACAATTAAAAAACACAACAAAAAAATTACCGAAATTGGTCCAGCCATTCAGGCGTGATGTCGTGACCAAGGAAAATAAGGATTGATTTATATATATATATATATATATATATATATTATATATATATATATATATATATATATATATATATATATATATATATATATATATATATATATATATATATATATATATATATATATATATATATCAAATTGATAAAGACGCGCGTGTGTAGCGGTACATATGTGTTGCATACGCGTGTGTTTATCGATACGAACGGTGCGGTACACCAAATTGATCGATAGCAACTTACGTAGATTCACCTTCCTCGTTGCGGGGAAAACTCCGCCACGAGGAAGGTGTGTACCAGTTTGGCGTACATAGATGTTTATTCTTTCACGACTTACAGCAGAATGACCCGAGTAGGCCGGTACAATGTATTTTATAATATCACAGTTTTACTATAATTAAAAGTAGGGTAATAAAATTATTTAAACTTTCGTGAGACATTATTTACTAAATAATATTATTTAGTAAAAGTAGGGTAGATTGAAAAATGTCAACTTTAACCATATCAGATCAGATGGCACCGCTTAAATGTTTATAATTTGATATAAAATTGTTTATTAGGATTACACGATTTTGTGGAAGTGGCGCTATAACTGTAGTGAAGTATTTTGATAACAATAAATTCTAATGTCTATTATGCGAGATAAATGCTATAAACGAATATTAATATTACATTCAAGCACTATTTACAATATAATTCATATTACAAATAAATATACCGAACAATAGATAATCTCTAAAAATATTTAGAGATTATCTATATATTATAAATATATAGAAAATCTCTAAATATTTTCTCCACTGTTGATCCGAGCTCCTCTGAAGAATAGACCAACTGCCGTTCTGCCAGGCCAGTTGCCAGTTGTAAAAGACGACCGATTGGCTATACATGTCACTATCACTGTGACTGCTAGGGTATATGGTACCACAGTCTTACCTATTCCTGTCGCAATAGCGTTAATGCTTGATTAATAGCGTAGCCGGTAGAATTTGTGGCATTGCCATCCTGCGACACGGGTCGCAACGCATCAGTAACATCTTTGATGTCTATAGGCGATGGGTTGTCTTTCCTTTAGGAGAGCCGTCGGCTTGTTTGCTATCTAATGTATGTATAAAATATAAATATTCTTCACTATATTAAAATCTTTTCTTTCAGTTTATTTTTTTTTTCAGTTTCAGTATATTATATTATTCAATCGCCTCTGTGGTCTAATGGCCCAGCGTTGGCGTTGACCACATGAGGTCCGGGTTCGATTCCCAGGTCGGGCACATATAAAAAGGTTTTTTCAGTTTTCTGATAAACATAAAGTTGCCCGGGATTGGAAAGTGCCCGGTTGGCGATAGGCTTGCCACCTATCACATTTGTGGGACCAATTATCTTCAGCTAATCGTGGGTGCACTTGTTGTACCTCTGCCTACCTCTTCGAGGATACGGGCGTGAAGATTCTTTTATTATTTTTATTCTATTAAAATATTTCGAGAATTACTTTATAGCTTAAAGATTGAAGAGCTAAAGTGTTGAGCGAAAAATAATAGAACATAGTAGTGAATAAAATTGTTCATGTAAAATTAATATCCCCTATATTTATAAGTGATATCGTGCTATGTGGACTTTCCATATTGATCCCCTTTTGAAGCATATGTCTTACTTTACTCCCCAGGCATCACGTAAAAGGCACAATAAGGCTAGTAGTGTCACTAAAATCTTGACTACTAACAAGTAGACAAGGTTCTGTATCGTGATGCCCGTGTATCGGTTCCACAATTGCGCTATTTGTAGAAAAATACCGTTGGTCTTGGTCGCTGATGTGTGCCAGTTTTTTTAATATCATAAGATAGCGAACAAACAGATAGGTCTCCTGATGGAAAGAGTCAATCATCGCCTATAGACACCAAATGTGTTAATGGTGCGCTGCTATCGAGGTGGCGAGGTTTAATGCCACATGTATAAGTTTACCGGCTACCTTACCCTCTAAACCGGAACATGACAGTGATAAGCACTGACGCTATTGTGGTAGGAATAGGTAAGGCGGTAAGATACAGGCGAGATAATGCAGAATACTAGCACCTAGTAGCCACTATGATAGTGACTTGCATAGCCAATCTGATGCTTTTTACCACCCGCCTGGCAGAACGACAGTTGGCCTATTTTTCAGAGGAGCCCCGACCAACACGGGGAGAAGAGCCCGGATCAGTTTGGTGAGTAAGGTAGTCTGCAAACTTGTACATCCCTACTACATCATTGTCATCTTTGATGTATATAGGCGATTGTTGTGTCTTTCTATCAAGCCATCTGTTATCCTCAAGAAAAATATACGAAATCCTCGGAAAACAAACTGTATTTTGTGACCATAGTACTTAAAGCCCTCATACACAAGCGCCACGTTGCCAGTACCAGAGAGCTGTCGACAAGCAGCCGACAGCTATCAGCAAGTCGACGTCAGTCATTGAAATGGTCAGCGGCAGACGTTGTTATCTCTCTTAGCATATGAAAAAGACGCAAAATAGATTTGGAATGAAGAAACTAAAACTAGTTCACTGTCGTCGGTTCAATAAATACTAATAAAAAGAGAAAAAGTTGGCCAATTCTTAAACTCAGCTCACTTTTGGAAAGAAAGAAACTCGATTAATTTAGAACATCAATTGCTTTTTTAATGAGTTTATTGCTATTTTGTAAAATTCAACATCTGACTAAGATACCATGAACAAAGTTATTTAGATTGTTAGTATAAATCCGCAACGTGAGCACACTTAAAACTAGTTACAGTCGGCCGAGAAAATCGCGACACGGCACGTTACAACTTCACGCGTGGTTATGGGACGACCATAATCCTGCAGTTACCTGTGCTATTGGCACCCTGCCGCTTATGTATATGAGCCCTTATGATAAAATTTTCAACTCATACGCTACAACCAACTTCCGGAACAAACCTCCATAGAATAACAGAAGTCAATCTTGTGTATGTACTTCACTTTTTATACCTAAACTCGGCGATCGCGCTAGGGTTGTCACTTTGGCTTATGCACAAAAAACTGACACTAGTATCTTACTCCAGTAAAATAAAGTTTTAAATCAAAATATGTCACTCTTCTTTACATTTTGCATATAATGTAGTCTTAATCATATGAAAATGATGTGTAAAGGTAATTTGGTCGGCAACCACCGACAAGTGTTGAATGTTGAAAAAAAAAATCGGTTTTTGCTTTTCTGAAAAAGTTCTTAATAAAATGCGTAGAACTTATAATTTTACATAAGTTTAAGGTGAATGATTTTATAAATGACTAGCTGAGCCTGCGACTTCGTCCGCGTGAAAAAATTTAAAAAAATTAAAGTAGCCTAAGTTACTAATTATTACATCAGCTATCTGCCAGTGAAAGTCCTATCAAAATCGTTCCAGAGATTAGCCGGAATAAACAGATAGACAGTCAAAAATTGTAGAAAATATTATTTTGATATATGTACCGTGTATACATCCATATGCATTTACTAAAAATCGATTATTTTAATATCACAAACAGACACTCCAATTTTATTTATTTGTATAGATGGCTTAAATTTTAAATGTGACTATTTAGGCGAGGTCTTTTGACGCACGTCAGTTCTATAGGAAATGGACGGCGCGGTATGTTCTGAAACCGCTGGGAAACGTGTTAATATTCGGATAAATAAATATAGAACTTCAGCTGAAAACAAAAATTTTGTACATTCTTTTTTGTATTTAAAACTAAATATAAATATAAAAATCATGTTGAAGATCAGAAATATTATTAACAAATTATTTGTTTTAGAAATTTTTTTAGCCTGCTTTCGGAATTTTAATATGATCGAGTAAAGTACATTCTATCATGTAATAAGTTAGCACATTCCTTAGATAATATCTTCAGGTATATCGTGTAATTTTTGTAATATTGTTATTTAACAATCAATACAAAGAAACGTGATTTAGCGAACCAGTTTTTTCCCGTTTGTCCCGATGCCTCACCTTAATATTTTTAAAGTTTTTTTAAATATGTATAATGACATTAAATAATCAAATGTGAAATAATAATACGATATGAAGTTGATGGTCTTTTTATTTTAAAATAACTGAGCCCGCGACTTCGTCTGCGTGGAAATTTTCGAAAAAAGTAGCCCAAGTAACTCCCTGTTACATCAGCTATCTGCCAGTGAAAGTCTCGTTAAAATCGGTCCAGCCATTCCAGAGATTAGCCGGAACAAACAGACAGACAAAAATTGTAAAAAATGGTTTTGGTATATGTATTGTGTATACATCCATATGCATTTAGTTAAAAGCGTTATTTTAATATTACAGACACTCCAATTTTAAGTAGCCTAAGTAGCTAGCTAGCCTAACTCCAAGTAGCCTAAGTTACTCCTTATTACATCATCTATCTGCCAGTGAAAGTCCCGTCAAAATGGGTCCAGCCGTTTCAGAGATTAACCGGAACAAACAGACAGACAGACAAAAAATTTGAACAATGGTATTTTATTTGTTGTTGAGTTGATGACATAAATGGCGTTCTAAATAAGTATATAATAATAATAAAATCGAAGTTCAAAATAAATAACCCACTTACAAACAAACCAAAAATAATTTAAACAATATGCCGCGACAGTTTGTTAACGGCGGCGGAGAATATCATTAACATTATATACTAGCTGCATCCGCTCTCGCATTGCACCGAAACTACCGAGATTTCGCGTCCGTGTGAGATGTCTATGTGTGCGTTGCTTGAAGTTACAACTAGTTGTATGGAGTTTGTCTTCTGTACCTAGTTATTCTGTGAAACCTCTTTGAAACTGTTTTGTACTAAAACTTTGTATCTTGTACGCCGAACTGGTATTGTTAATTACACGGTTTCATTTCTACGCGTCCTTTGAAATTGCAAGATGTAAATCTTGCAATTTCAACGGACGCATCGCACTTCCAATAAAGTTAGGGCAAAACTCAAAATTTTTAGTATCTATACATTAAAACGTGAAGTGATAACTTTGTATCCCTCGAACAAGCCTCTCCTCCAAACCTCCTCCTCTATCACTCGAACGGTGAAGTACAAAATTTCGCATAGTTAAGGACCGAGCTTACTGAGACGGGCCTCAACGGAGCGGGTCGCATAGCAAAAATACAATTTAATCACTCATACATTTTGTATAAATAACCGCTTACTCCCGCAGCGCGCTTTGTGCCTCATGGGGATGGATTTTTGCTCGGCAGATTTTGATGAAAGTGACAATAATGCATGTGGAGAGAGCAACATAAATCTGCAAGAATCGTGACTTATGGCACCTGGTTCTCTCTGTCTTTGCCTTGAGGAATCTGGCGTGAAGATATGTATTCAAGTATGTACTCATATTATTGCAAATAAGTTCCCCATTATCCTTTCAAACTCGTATTATAAATTACATAGGACGCAGACCATTCTAAATGTAAATAAAATCTGCGGGTGTTGTGTGCGCAACAAAAATAATTAAAGATTCTACTTGTCAACGATTTGTGGACACACTCGCCTCCTAGATCTCCCATGAGATCGAGTTGTTGACGAATGAATACACGCATGTGTCTGAAATTGTGGCCACGAAGTAAACGGAATTTAGGAATCTTTATATACAGGGAAAAAAATGTCCGATCGTCTAAATCTAAGGTATTGGACGCCTGGAATTTAGTTGTTTGTTAGCTAAATTCTTACTTAATATTATAAATCCGAAAGTGTGAACTGTCTGTAATGCTTTCAAGAATTAACCACTGGTTTCGATTAAATTTGGCATGGAGATAGTTGAAGAGTGGGATCAAACATACGTTACCTTATTTTCAGATATCACCTCTAAGAGAATGAAAGAAAGGATGAAAGTTTGTATGAAAATCTATATCGACGACGTGTTAATCTCTTCCGGGCGAAGCAGCGCAGGACATTTTTTTTGCGTATTGCTAGGTACATTAAAATACTTAACTGATATAACTTAACTGATATTTTAAACATCACATGTGTCAAACCAAAATGTGAGATACATAATATAATATATGTATCTCATATTTCGAATTAACATATCTCGCAATTTAAATCAACGCATTTTAGTAAGGCATATCATGTCTTAGTAAAATGCGTTGATTCAAATTCATAGTCATGGTGATGTTCATGTTGAGTCGCCTTCGGCATCAAAGACTTGCTGCTAACGGGGTATGATGTTGTCCAGTTTAAAATATTTGCAAAATTTTAGAAAAATTGAATTACTATGAACATTTTAAAATAGCATAACATTTTTATTTTCATCAATAAAATTACTTTATTATTTTTTTGTACATTAACTCTTCGGGTCCGACAACGTTTTATATACTTTATAGACTTCGAAACCAACCAACAGATGTGCCTTACTTTTGGAAAGGCAATAACGTGAAAATGATTTAAGATCACCATAGGCTACTTTTTTACCCGACAAATCAAAATGAAATAATATTCTTGGCGCACGCGAATAAAGACACGGGCAACAGCTACTTCCTTACAAAAATCATTTTTTTTTTATTTTTGCCTGGGAAATTTTCGGGAGTTTCGAAAACTTGTGTTAATACTACTTTATATTAATTTCCACTTTCCTACCTCGTACCTTAGCCAGTAACTTGGTGAACCCTTGTTTTCATACCAAATTACCGGGCTATTATTAAATTTAAAAACAAATAATTTGCTTACTTCGGGATTAGATCAATTCGTGTATTTTATCCAGCAACATTTTTTTTATTTACTATTATCGTCCATGTAAACATCTAAAACTTGTTTATCATCAATTCAGGAAGTTAGCATCATAGAAAAGATTAATTTCATTTGTAATCTTCCTCAGTCACATTTTATGTGACGAACTCACCACCGGTACAGAAAACAGGGAAAGTCCCAGAAACACAATATAAAAGCAGAATAATTCACACCCCAAAAACAAAACTTTCCGAAACTTCAGTAAGTTTATTCCATTTCTAACATTGCTTTCCTCTTTTCAATGGCTACGCAGAGATCACGTACTAGTATGAGAGTTTTGCGGAAACTATGAAATCAAGTTGATTTCTTCTATTTCCGCAAATTAACGCCTGAATCTATAAAATGCAAACAATATGGAAGGCTGAGTGTGAATATACAACTAAGAAACCTTGAAGTTACTATTTTAGTATTTTTGTTATAAAAAAAGGGCGCAAACGGACAGGAAGCTCACCAGATGGTAAGAGATCACTGCCGCCCATTAAGAACTATACTATCAGAAGACTTGAGGTTGCGTTGCCGACCTCTCAAGAAAGAGTAGGCTCTTTTCTTGAAAGTCTCTAAGTCGCATCTATTCGGAAAAACCCCTGCTGGTATTGGTTCCACAGAGGAGCAGTGCGGGGAAAAAGTGCCCCGAGAATCGCAAAGTTGTGGATTTCCAGACATTGGGATAGTGAGGATGAAATTTTGAATTTTGTCGCGATGTCCGATGGTGAAATTCTGCGGCAGGAGTTAATCTAAGCGTTCCTCGGAACACTCCTCATGATAGATCTGATAGAAGATGCAGAGCGAAAATATGCAGAACAGCAGTTGGCCTATTCTTCAAAGGATCCCGGTGATGTATGCAAGTAACATTGTTGGAATTGGATAATATTTGAGTATTTATGGAAGAGGGGGCAAACGAGCAGAAGGTGCATCATTTAAGGTTAATTTATTACAATAATCTTCTGCCTGTTTATTGCATGCTATAAAAAACAATCGTTCACTTACTCAAGAATTCTCCGTGTTGTTTAAAAATCTGTCTTTCTTTTAAAAAGTTTATAGGTGAGACCCTTTTTTACTTTAAATGTGATTTAGCACTTATCCCGTATTTGAGAAAACTTTAAAAACTTCTTAAAGTTTTAACAAAGAAAATTTTTGACACAACATGATTTGAAGCTGCGACCTTGCATCTGGATGGCACGCTTTACTAACTGAGCTATTGTTGATTGTTTCAACGTGGTGAAATATTCTTTGCTCTGTGACCAATTTCATCGATTGTGCCGATCGCTAGATATACAAACGTATATATTAGGCGAAATGAGTTTATAGTTATAGATAAAATTCACATTTATAAACTGTTCAATACTTTTGTATTTCTAACCTTTTTTACTGATCAAAAAATATTTTCAAAGAAATCATAAGTTGGAAAGGCCTGGAACATGCTTTCTGAGTCTATGTTCCACGACGAGTACAATCTGGGAATCTTCAAGAGAAGAGTGAACAGGTATCTTCGAGGGAAGCACGTTCTATCTAAGGCCACATTTTAGCTTACCATCAGACGAGATCGTGGTCAAGTGCTTTTCTATCGACGTTAAAAAAATATTAATGTTGGAGGTACTAAAAGTTGTGAACCGTAAGATAAGCGCTATGAACTATTTTAAAAAGTTATTTTAAAAAATGATCGTAAAACACTCTCTAATGTTTCGCATATGGGTCGTACAATATTTACGATGTCGAATACACGTATACTAGAAATGAAATATATTATTTATTTCTTTTAAAATTCGACAGATTTTATAATCGCTGCAGCTGTGGCCTTTTATTTATCGAGTAAACTAGTGTTGTAGCCGTAAAATCTAAGAACGTAAATCCGCAGTTTCATTACTGCAATATAGTAATATATGGTTAAAGATCAAATAAATTACGTAACCACCTTCATTTGAAACTGCCAACTTGTTTGATTACGCAGCTTCTTGTAAGTAAACGTAAGCAAATACATTACCAAGAGGCAAACAACATATTTCCAGTGATAAGATAAATAACGCGTATTTAACTTACTAGATGTAGACAACATATTATATTTAACTAAAGGAACTTGACATATGCGTAGAAACGTATATTATTTGAATATTTTTTTCAGTTAGGTTATAACTGATAACCTTATTGAAAAAAAAAATTCGCCAGTTCACTTGTATTTTTTTAAACCATGAGATAGCAAACAAGCAGATAGATGACTCTCTTGAAATATGTTAATGTTGCGCAAGGCGGGATAGTAATACCAAATATATAAGTCTAGCGGTTACCTTACCCTCCGAACCGGTAAGCGACAGTGACAAGCATTGACGCTATTGCGACAGGAAAAGGCAAAACGGTGATACTAAATACCCGAGCGAGATTTTGTGGAACTCTACTACCTGGTAGTCACATATTTCGTCTCAGTGATTTTAACAACTGTTACAACCGCGCTTGACAACTACTAGCCGGCCAGATGTGCGGTACACCTGTGTTATGACGTCATAATAAAATAGATAACGAATGGTATAAATAAGCGGGGACATCATGTTTTCGATTCATTGTAATTCTATCGTTTGTTGAGGGCGTTACTCTGCCCAACATATATTGTACGTGTAAAAGTGATTCAAGTGTTTTATTCAGCCAAACTGCTTCACGTTAACACAACCTGCCTGGCAGAACCGCAGTTGGTCTATTCTTCAAAGAATCCCGGACCAACACGGGGTGATATATGTACGTATAATTGTTGGAATTGGATAATATTTGAGTATTAATTGAAGAGGGGGCAAACGTGCAGGAGGTGCACCTGATGTTAAGAGATCACCGCCGCCCATGGACATCCGCAATACCAGAGCTCTGCAACCTTTTAGAAATAAGTAAATTTTTTATTTAAAGGGCCCAGTATCTGTTCAAAAAAAACACCATGCCGGTAATTTATTCCACAAAATAGTAGGGCGAGGCAAAAAGTGTCGGGAGAACCGAACGATTGTAGATTTTGTGGGTGGAACTTCAAGTTTTGACGCGATGCCCGATGTTGGAATTCAGCAGCAGGATTTAATCAAAGCAATTCGTTAGAACACTATATGATAGATGCGATAAAAGATGCATAGCGAACCTAAAGCTGTGCGTAATGTCAAAGAGTCAAGCCGTTTCGAAATAGTCTGAGCGTCAACGATTTGAACCACTCTACGCTGGATGCGATCAGGTGAAAGAAGCTGGTACTGGGGAGCTCTGGACCACAGCTCATAGAGAATAGCACTCCATGTGAGGCCGAATTTGCGCCTTATATGGTTGGAAATGATGGGCCAGCGAGAAGGACTGTTTCGCTCTGCTGAGTACACTGAGCTTTTTGGAGGCTAGTCTGAACTAGCCCTTTCACGGTTATTTGAAAGGTAACCGCGAAACTGAACATTATTCGAACTATCAGCTCCCAGAATTCCAACATTGGCTGAGGTTGCAGGAGAGTATCCTCAAATCGAGGTGATATGACAAGGGGTGTCTTTTTTGCGGTGAACGCGCAAAGCTTCTTCTTGACTGACTGGTTGAACGCGATCTTCTTGGGGTTAAACGTGACCAAGTTTTGACGAACCCATTCCGAGGCTTCAGTAAGTTGATTCTCGACTTCAGACACAAGCTTGTATTTTGGCACTTTTCGACATATTCCCGAAAAATACCGCTACGACCGGAGTATATAACTTCACCAGTACTATAATCTGCATTGCAATGTATGTTACTAATTCGCAACATGTCATTGATATGCAGAAGAAAAATGTCGGCGATAGCACGCATAAGCTTACCGGCTACTTTATCCTTCAAACCGGAATTCGACAATGACGAGAACTGATGCTATTGCGGAAGGAATAGGTAAGACTGAGGTATCAGACCCGTATGTCAAGTGGTGATTTGTAGCCCCGATGATGCGATGATGATGATTTGAGTAATGCATTAAAACGCAAAACTATTTGGGATTAGTACATAAAACGAGTAAAAGAGTAAAATGGTTTAAATTACAGAAATAAAATATTGAGATGGAGTTTTCTTGGACCAAGTGCCAACGAGATTCAGTGTTGAGTGTAACAACTTCAATGGAAGTATATCATAATGGCCCCAGTCTGAACCATTTTAAAATTCAATAAAGAACAGAGAACATCGATACTCTACAAATACAAATAACATCACTAAAGCAAATAACCCGCATAAAGCCCACCTGAGAGTGCTTTGAAACGTTAGTTTGGCCTTTGTCGATACATCTGCAATCGGAATATTCAGGATTATAAAACTTTTATACTCTACGGTAACTGTTTGTTGTGGCTTAAATTACAAACGCCGTCGAGTTTCATGTGTTATACCCATATAAACTTTCCGCTTGTTAGTCCAGGCTTCCTTTGAAAAATAGACCGTCTGTTTTTTACCTGGCATTTTGTGAAAGGCGAAAGATTGGCTGTATGTATCACTACTATCGTGACTGCTAGGTACCTTAAGATGTCACCCGGACGTGCTACCAATTTCTTACTAACTTACCTATTTCAGAAGATGTTGTCGCATTTGCGCCTAATTCATGTTTGCTTATGTCTATAGATAGTGGTGAGTGCTTTGCATCAGTTGAACCACAAGCTATAAGCACTCGCTTGTAGAGTTCTTCAGATACCTTCTATAAAAAACGGTTTCCACGCTGGATATTCCTGTAATTAAATTTTCTGTTACAAATTCCATTAAGATTTTATATTATTTAGTAACTTGGTACTTGTCATTCGCATAGTTAATTTTAGTAGAAACTCATCTTATTTAAATCAATTACCGTAGAGTGAGGACATAAATGAAATGTTTAAATTATAGGATTCTTACATTACCTCGTACTCCATGTTATATAAAATTAATGGCGCGTAAAGTGAACACGTTGCTTCTGATTAATTACCAAGACCGACGCCATCTTACCTGTGAATAAGATTTATATTGTTAGATCAAAAGCAGTAGTTACAAATACATTTCGTAAATTAACTAGGCTGAAGTGAAACTCTTTTTGAATTTACCTTTAAACTCGGTAAAATAAAAAGTGTCGGTAAAGAGAAACATATACATTCATTTATAGGATTTATCCTTGGAGATAATGAGTGATAATGCATTAGTGAAAAAAAATAAATAAGCGAATACATCTAGATATAAGACTTAACCTGCAACGGAGTATGATATACTAGCTGTGCCCGTGACTTCGTCCGCGTGGGATTTTTTCATTAGATGTAAACCTAGTTTCAATACGTTAGCGTGATGTGTTTTCGTGCAGCGACATCTAGTTAATGTGCACCAAATTACGCTTCACGCTACGGTTTCTTCCGATTAATTTTATTTCCCGTGAGAATGAGATATTTACCCGCGGTAAAAAGTAGCCTATGTCCTTTCTCAACATCTTATCTATGTTTATGCCAAATTTTATTAAAATCGGTGCAGTGATTTAAACGTGAAAGCGTAACAGACGGACAGACAGTCAGACAGACAGTTACTTTCGAATTTATAATATTAGTATGGATTACACAGTCTTTTATATTGCTCAAAACTCTCCATTTTGTGCGATACTTTGCCTTCCCCGCTTTTGTCTATCAAGCGGTGTACGCATATTATGTTATTGTGTGTGTGACTGTATATTACTAAGTCGAACCAAGAGAGAAGACGTTGTATATAATCGTATAGTCGTATAGTATCTACATTCTACCGTTTAATAGACATACTTGTTTTAAAATTGGTAACAATGTTTAGTGAGTATCGTTAACACTTGCTATAAAAATGAAATCTGTATATTTATATAATATGATATTATATAATAAAAAAGACTGTAAAAGGATATTGGATACTTTTATCGACAACTTTTATGACAAAATATAGCCTGTAAATGATAGCAACACAAATTAATAGATATTTTATAGATACTGAATTATGTTTAAATAATCTAAACACATTAAATTTGCAACAACTGCCTTCTAGCTTTCTGTATTTCTGGAATCCTGAGTTGCAATAAACGTAACCAAATCGGAAGTTTTCTCTCTCCAATAAAATCATAATTTTGCAAATTCGTCCACATTATATAATGGATTTATCACGGAACTACATAAACATACGAATTGAGAGCTTTTTCCGTTTAGAAAGTTGATTGAAAATACCTAGCCACAGATTTACTGTAGCCTTTACACGATTGAAAGGTTAGGCGTATGCGCTAACTGTTCAATCAAGAAGTACTAAAAATATTTTAAATATTTTAAAGTCATCTGTAACCTGAGCATAGATCAAAAAATACATCCATACTAATAAAACGTAACGTAAACGTAAAATCGTAAAACAGTTCTTATGTCTGCTACGCTTGCTATGCTTTCATGGTTAAACTAATGAATGATCCATTAGGACTGATTGGCAACGAGGAAATCCATTTAAAAAAAAAATCAACCCTTGAAATGCAAAAATAGGGAATAAAGTCTGTACGTAAGACGTATATATATATATATATATATATATATATATATATATATATATATAGAATAAAAATTTTTAAAATTATTCCTTAATACCTACTATGCTACGAATAAGCACTTAGGTTTCAGTCCCGGTTATCGCAAACAATACGCGATAATTTCTACCAACGAATGAAGTCTAAAATATAAATTTAATAAACTTTGAAGCAAATGTTACCTAGATTGGACAGATTAAGAAGCAGAAGGAATTACTAAATTTCGACTACGAAACGGACATTAGGTTACACAATTCTTGAACCATTTGAGCTGACTGGAATTAAACTTAAGATTCCTAAAACCACAATGGATACTATAGACTGTAATTATTTGAATTCCGGCACTGCTTCAAATAGTTAAAAATATTTAACGACTCATTGTTATTTGTATAGTTTCATTGTTATTTGTATAGTTTATTTTATATTTTTTATATTGACGATGACAACTTTTTGACGACAAAACTGGAGTTAGAAAAATGACGCTGACACTTTTGAATTCTGTCAAACACAAGCCTGCTGAGCTTGATGTCTAAGAATACCTCAATTTAAGAGGGTAAAGTAAATAGAGAACTTAAATAAAAACTTAAATAAATATATATATATATATATATATATATATATATATATATATATATATATATATATATATATATATATATATATATAGAATAAAAATTTTTAAAATTATTCCTTAATACCTACTATGCTACGAATAAGCACTTAGGTTTCAGTCCCGGTTATCGCAAACAATACGCGATAATTTCTACCAACGAATGAAGTCTAAAATATAAATTTAATAAACTTTGAAGCAAATGTTACCTAGATTGGACAGATTAAGAAGCAGAAGGAATTACTAAATTTCGACTACGAAACGGACATTAGGTTACACAATTCTTGAACCATTTGAGCTGACTGGAATTAAACTTAAGATTCCTAAAACCACAATGGATACTATAGACTGTAATTATTTGAATTCCGGCACTGCTTCAAATAGTTAAAAATATTTAACGACTCATTGTTATTTGTATAGTTTCATTGTTATTTGTATAGTTTATTTTATATTTTTTATATTGACGATGACAACTTTTTGACGACAAAACTGGAGTTAGAAAAATGACGCTGACACTTTTGAATTCTGTCAAACACAAGCCTGCTGAGCTTGATGTCTAAGAATACCTCAATTTAAGAGGGTAAAGTAAATAGAGAACTTAAATAAAATCTAAATATAATTAAACGACAAAGTTTATAATTAATTGGATTAACAACGTGATCGTTGGCGAATTATCAAATCTCCCGCTAATGGAGGGAGACAGTGATAAGGGTTGAAGAGAAATGAACGCGTCACGACTGGCGTAGTAATTGACCTTTTTGATTTAGTCTTCACAAGGTTACGTGTTCACTCTGTTTCTCGTAACTTTATGGTCATAGGCCGGCTTGCATCAAATTATTAAATACTTTCATAAACATTTAACCATACTAAAAGTAATTTCTAAAGTACCTATTGGCATGGCAGGAATTTTATCAAGAAATAATAAAAATTAGGCATCAAAAGGAAAGTTGGCATCGAAGTCCTTACTCTAAAATAATTTTCTTACGTGATACGATAGCAAATGAGTAGACGGCTCTCCAGATAGAAAGAGAAATAATCCTGTATAGATACCAAAGATGTTAATGGTACGTTTCTATTCATGTCACGGGATGGGAATGCCACATACTAAGTCTACCAGCTACCTTGCTCTCCAAACCGAAACATGACAATGATAAGCATTGATGTTATCGTGGCAGTAAAAGGAAAGGCGGTGGTACCATATATCCGGGCGAGACGTTGCTGAAAGAGAGACCTAAAAGTTATTTAAAAAGTATTCAAAAGTTTGGTGTAAGTGGACTTTAAACTATGATCATAATCTAATAAATAATAAAATTTATTACATTCTTGAGCATAAAAAAAAGGAACATGATCAGATTGATCGGGTGCTATCCGAAGGTGGTGTCAAGAGTCTTCGCAACCACCGTATTTGAATAAAGACAGCAATTAATGTGGAAGAAGCAAGACCAATTGCAAGGATTGTGACATCTGGACCTAGGTTCTATTTGCATACTACTTGAAAGATCTGGCGTGAACATCTTATATGAACATTTCATTCTCAGTTTTGTTTACGTTGTTACAGTGTTGTTATATCTTCACGCCAGATCCCTTACGGGGTAGGCAGAGAGAACCGAGTGCCATACATCACGATCCTTGCAGGCTTGTCTCGCTTCCTCCACATTCATCACTCTCTTCATACACACACGCCGGTTGCGAAGAGTCTTTGTTGTTGTACGTTTTTATTTAATTTTAAAAGAGGCATAAGCGCCTCGTAGATCTTGTAAAAAAGATGTTAATAGTGCGTTGCTATTTATGTGGCGTGATGGTGATGCCTCATGTACAAGTCTACCGGCTATCTTACCGTCCAAACTGGAATGAGAACACTGACAAGCATTAACGCTATTGCGGCAGAAATAGGTTTTTTTTTTATAGAAGAGGGGGCAAACGAGCAGGAGGTGCACCTGATGGTAAGTGATCACCGCCGCCCATGGACATCCGCAATACCAGACGTCTTACAGTTGCGTTGCCGGCCTTTTAAGAATGAGTCCCCGTGTTGGTCCCGGGCTCCTTTGAAGAATAGTCCAACTGCCGTTCTGCCAGGCAGGTCGTAAAAGGCGACTGAGTTTCTATTTGCGTCACTACCATCTTGACTACTAGGTGGTAGAGTTCTGCATTGCCTCGCCCGGGTCTGGCACCACCGCCTTACCTATTCCTTCCGCAATAGCGTCCGTGCTGGTCACTGTCGTGTTCCAGTTTGTAGAGTAAGGTAGCCGGTAAACTTATGCATGTGGCATTAGATCTCGCCACAAGATAGCAACGCACCATTAATATATTTGGTGTCTATAGGCGATGGTTGACTCTTTCCATCAGGCGACCCATCTGCTTGTTTGCTATCTTATGATATAAAAAAAAGAGTAAGCTCTTTTCTTGAAGGCTCCCAAGTCGTATCCGTTTGGAAATACCCCTGACAAGCAAAGGTAAAGAACACTGACAAGAATTAACGCTATTGCGGAAGGAATATGTAAGGCAGTGGTACCATATACCCGAGTGAGACGTGGCGGAAATCTACCACCTAGCAGTCACGATATTAGTGACACGTATTTCCTCTCGGTGCCTTAAACATGTATTTATGTAAATTATTTAAATCAGAATATTAAGAGGAAGAATGTTAAATCGTATTTTAAGTAAATAAGTATGGAAACAAGAAACAAGTAATTTTTATAAAAAAATATAATATAATTTGTAATTTTTAATATTGCATGCCATTTGGTAGAATGCGTGGTACTTCTTAATTTTAATAACTGCATATTTTTTGCTGTAACCGTATTCTAAGCAAAAAATTTCATTTCATTTCATTTCATATTCTACAAAAAGTAAATAATGGAAGTGTCTGTCTGCCTGTCTGTCAGGATTTTTCAAGGGCAGTGTATGATTTTTCAAGTGCAGTGTGTGATTTTTCAAGTGCAGTGTGTGATTTTTCAAATGTAGTGTGTGATTTTTACCTTACCAATATTTAAACAACAATTTTTAGTGTTCCGATGTGAACTAGGAACCCTTATTGTTTCGTTATGTCCGTCTGTTCGTCTGCACAATAGCTCAGAGTTCCTCGTACTAGAAAACTGTAATTTGGCACGAATCTACTATTGGTCACGTCAATAAAGTGATAACATAAAATCTTGAAAAATATTTTTTTCAGGGTAGCTCCCCCTACTTGTAAAGGGGTCATTACATTTTTTTCTCATATACCTCATTGTGTGGAGTATCGTAGGTTTTTAAAACATATTGTAGATTTGTGAAAACAAGTAACTCGTTCGTAAAATATATAGCTTTTTAGTGCTAATTTTTGTTAGTTTAGTGCCCCCCCCCCGCCTCTCTGCAGGTTAAACAGTTAGTTTTGGGGGTTAGAAAAAATCATAGCAATAGTTAATATAATGAAATTAAAAGGAAAACTATCACGGCTTAGAAGGCTTTACAAATTTTTGAGTAATTATGGTTGACCAACTTACGAAATGTACTTAGAATTTTTTTTATAAGCGGTGAACCTGTGGTGCGGATATATATTTATCATTGACGTTGAATAGCTTAAATGCTCATAGTATAAAACTATAACAGCCCTGTTTTAAGCCCAAATTATTGTGATGGGGAACCCTACATTGCGCGTGGCCCGACATGCACTTTACTATTTTTTTAAAATTTCTGTCTGTCTGTCATTATGTTTGTACGGGGTAATCTCTGGAATGGTAGGACCGATTTTGACGGAACTTTTTTCTTTAACACTAATAGAGGAATTTATAGAGCAGAACAAAGCCTATTTTTATACCCGAGTGAGCAAAAGGAAGTAAAGATTTTGGATCACGCGAGCGAAGTCGCGAGTAATAGCTAGTAAATAAATATATGCTAAAAACCGTGATAAAACCAAAACTTTGTGCATGAAAAGTTAACTTTGCTACTAAAATATAACTTTGAAAGTTTGTATTATTTACAAAGCTTATAACATGCCTTTGAAAAGCGGATAAACCGCAAAAGTTTTAAAAGCATCTGAAAAACTGAATGATGTTAGTTTGAAATCCATTGAAAAAATGTGTTTTCAGACTTTTAGTTCCCATCTCGAGAATTTATTGACATGATTATTTTTAGGGTTCCGTACCTACCTTAAAAGATAAAAGCGGAACCCTTGTAGGATTATTTTGCTATTCGTCCGTACGTCGGTCTTTCTATCCATCTGTCTGTCAAGACTTTTTAAGAAGGCAACGTGTGGAGGCATCAAGTAGATATAAATACTTATACTCAAGTCTGTAGACTCTAAAAAATCAATCTTCTAATTTGGCGGAATAAAAGTAAACAGCCGCTTATGCCCCAAAAATGTGAATTTTGATACCATCCAGTAAATAATTTTTATAAGGTATCTTCCTGTGACCTAGAACTATGAAATTTGGCAAATAACATTTTTTTATGCTACAATTATAAAGAAAATCTAAAAACTATTCATTTATAATTAAATCTAAACTTTATTTTAAAAAAATATTTTAAACTAGCTACAACGTGCAGCCCGCTGCGTATTAAAAGTTTTTGGCGAATCCCGCGGAATTATCTAACTTTTTCGGGATAAAAAGTAGCCTACGTGCTATTCCAGATCATCATCTACCTTTGTGCTAATTTTCATTCAAATCCGTTTAGTAGTTTTTGAGTGATTGAGTAACAAACATCCATCCATCTAAACATCTAAACTTTCGCATTTATAGTATTAATATACATATGTAGTCTTTATTTAAGACGAGGCATCGCGACAAACGGGAAAAAACTGATTTGCTAAATCACGTTTTTTTGTATTGATTGTTAAATAACAATTGTACAAAAATTACACGATATACCTGAAGATATTATCTAAGGAATGTGATAACTCATTACATGATAGAATGTACTGTACTCGATCATATAAAATTCCGAAAATAGGCTAACAAAATCTTTAAAACAAATAATTTGTTAATAATATTTCTAATCTTTCGCATGATTTTTATATGGTGATATTTAGTTGTAAATACAAAAAAGAATGTGCTAAATTTTAGTTTTCAGCTGATGTCCTATATTTATTTATCCGAAAATTAACACGTTTCCCAGCGGTTTCAGAACATACCGCGCCACCCATTTTCTATAGAATTGACGCGCGTCGAAATGCCTCGCCTTAAAGAACATTGGTTTTGAAAACTCAATTAAGACTCGATTCATCAATTTATAATATATGATAACCAATTTTTTGGAACCCTAGATGGATTAGAGCGACTCGCATTAGTCCACTTTTTTAAATCACCATTAGTCTGAGTTTTATGTTTTATATCGTCCCATCAAAAGTTTGTTAGATTCGTCAAACGGAAGTTAAGAAGTTCCAAGTATGTCATAATATTCATCATTTAAAAATTAGTATCATGTCCCGTAGACTATAATGATAATATCATTATAATGAATACTTACAGTAATTAATATGATTATTGTTATTACGTATATATTAATGTTGTCGTGGGCAGATTAATTAATTGCCGTTTGATCACACATGAACGGTATTGTTTCCATGATGTATTAATTAACCATGCCTTTGTCTCGACGCAATGGACTGATCTGTAATATCTTTTGGTATTTCCGTAATTAAGCTGGTCACAAACTAATTAGCGAATACACTTTGCACTGTTATTTTTTTACATCATAAGATAACAGTTAAGCAGATAAAGGAAACAATCATCGCTTATAGACACCAAATATGTTAATGCGTAATTTTGTATTTTGTCGGCTAATTTAACCTCCAAACCGGAAAATGACACTTACAAGCGTAGATGCTATTGTGGCAGTAATTATAGGTAAGGCGGTGGTACCAGACCCGCGCAAAATAATTCAGAACTCTACAAGCTAGTAGCCACGATATAAGTGAATCTTACATCCAATCGTTCGCCTCTAACAAACTGCCTGGCAGATCGGCAGATGGTCTTTTCAATAAAGGGGTCCAGAACAAATGTTTGATGGTTTGAGTGGTAAGTAACATTTAATGATATCGATCGACATCAGGTCTGGGTTCATATTTTACCAACTGCAACGTACAGCTCACTGTGCTATAATTTTTTTGGTGAATCCCGCGGGAATAACTAATTTTTCCGAGAAAAAAAAGTAGCCTATGTATTATTCTGGGTCATCTATATGTATGGCAAATTTCATTTAAATCAGTTCAGGTGTTTCTGCATGTTGCTATCCATGTGGCGGGATAGCAATGGCACATGCTTACGTCTACCGGCCATCTTAGCCTCTAAGCCGGAACACGATAATGACGCATTAACGCTATTGCGGCAGAAATATGTAAAGCGGTGGTACCAAATACCAAGAGCGGCAGGTGGTCTATTCTTCAAAGGAGCCAGGACCAATATGGGGAATATATATATATATATATATATGTATATATGTATATATATATATATATATATATATATATATATATATATATATATATATATATATATATATATATATATATATATATATATATATATATAAATCGATGCCACTTTTCGTTGTAATTTTATAACTCAAGAACGGACTCACCTATTCAAACCAAATATTTAGGCGTTGTTCAGACTGTTTAGTATATGGTTTATGTGAAGTTTGCACAAAAGTTTGATGATCGCCTCTGTGGTCTAGTGGTCCAGCGCTAGCGTCGACTACATGAGGTCCCGGGTTCGATTCCCGGGTCGGGCACTTAAAAAAAGTGTTTTTCAGTTTTCTGATAAACACAAAATTGCCGGGATTGGAAAGTGTCCGGTTGACGATAGGCTTGCCACCTATCACAATTGTGGGACCAAGTATCTTCGGCTAATCGTGGGTGCCATTGTTGTACCTCTGCCTACACCTTCGGGGATACGGGCGTGAAGATACTTTTTTTTTGATGTTCGAATTATGTTTTTAATATTTCTCATAAATACGTAGCGAAGCACGTACCGAGCCGCTAGTAAATTATAAAATAAATAGTATTATCTCGCTAGTTCCTTAAGTGACAAGCAAAGTGAACCAAACCATTTTGTACACTTTGATTTATCACTATCCTTCAGGTTTGTCGACAGGTGAAACGAGTTACGATACCCATCGCCTCATTCATTGACTATTTTTAGGGTTCCGAAGTAAACTAGGAACCCTAAAAGAAAAATAATCACGGCTTGATGGCTTTACAAGTTTTTGCAGTAATAATCGACCAAGTTTTAAAATGTACTTGTAAAAGTTTTTATAATAGGTGAACCTGTGAGGATATATTCGTAATTGATAATCAAAGTCGAAGTCAAAACATTTTTATTCAAATTATCCTTTACAGACACTTTTGATGAGTCAACATTTTCTGAGTTACTACCGGATCGGCAACGCAGCCACACACTGAGAAAATTTCAGCGGAAGAAACTCACCGGGTTGTTCTTTTATTGGATATCAACAGTTTGTAATATGAAAGAATAAAAGCCTTCTTCTTAGTCCGCGTTTTTGTGATAGGCAACTTCGACACGTGGCTTAACACGCACTTTACTAATTTTTATTTCAATAAACAGCAAATAAGCAGATAAATGGTTCTCCTGATGGGAAAGGAAAGCCTATACATACCAAAGATTATAAACTTGCATAGCTATCCATGTGGAAGGGATGGAATGTCAAATGTATAAGTTTACCGCCTACCTTGTAATGCAGATGGCTAGGCAGATGGCCTGTTCTTAAAAGGGGGCCCGGAACAACACACGTTATACGTTAATTGGGGTTATCGCAAAAAAAAATTATAACGATTTTTTTTTCCAAACTCGAACCAACAACATTTTTTCGGCGACACGGAATTATTAACACAACACTTTTTAACTCCGCTTATATATTGCATAAGCAAATTGCTGGACTAGGGGAAACCCACCACCTCATATTAACGGGCCTTTAACGGGTCTTAAGGCAATCGCAAAAAAAATTATAACGAGTTTTTTTTCCATAACTCGAACCAACCACTTTTTTTCTGCGACACGGAAGTATTAACACAACACTTATTTAACTCCGCTTATATATTGCATAAGCAAATTGCTGGACTAGGGGAACCCGCCACCTCATATTAACGGGCCTTTAACGGGTCTTAAGGCAATCGCAAAAAAAAATTATACCGAGTTTTTTTTCCATAACTCGAACCAACCACTTTTTTTCTGCGACACGGAAGTATTAACACAACACTTTTCTAACTCCGCTTATATAATGCACAAGCAAATTGCTGGACTAGGGGAAACCCACCATCTCATATTAACGGGCCTTAAACGGGTCTTAAGGCACCTCCCTGATCAAAACGACGCGCTAGCTGTTTTTTGTGCAATCTTTTGGAGCTAAATACTTGTTATCAAACTAATAAAAATACATTAAATTTCTACACAATTTTGTTTACATAATGGCTTCACATACATTTTATTTTTATTTTTTAAAGGAATACATTTAAATAATCGCCTTACAACGAAACCACAATAATGAGAAATAATGTTTGTTAATATGTATCTCCTCGTAAAGTAAACAGTATTTTACTTTGCTCCTGACACTAATGGATAGACAATTTAATAAACATTTCGTAAGAATTGCTTTTTTCAAAAGACCCAAATTTGAAAAACTTTAAAAACAACAAAGAAAAATATCAACACGGACCTGCGACTATCTTGCTAAAGCCGAGAAGCTCTTCCACTGAGCTAGTGTCGACAGGCTCGACATGGCGAAATTCTTCTTTGTTATATGATCGACTAGCTGCAGCGTGCAGCTTCTGCATTATAAAAGTTTTTGGTGAATCCCGCGGGATCACCAAATTTTTCCGGGATAAAAAGTAGCCTATGTGCTATTCCAGGTCATCATCTACCTATATGCCAACATACGCGATCAGTACAATCGACATAATCTATATTAATTAATATTAATATTAATATATAATATTAATTAATATTAATACTATATAATAATATTAATATTAATATTATAACTTAATATATATATATATATATATATATATATATATATATATATATATATATATATGTATATATATATATATATATATATATATATATATATATATATATATATATATATGTATATATATATATATATATATATATGTATATATATATAGATTACGTCGATTGTACTGATCGCTAGGTATACATACACATAACTAGTTAAATGAGTTCATCGTCACAGATAAAATTCACATTTATTATTTTGATTAATACTTTCGTGTTTCTAATTATTTTTGTGTTGTAGCACTCAACTCGTGCTTGGAAAACTTGAAATACTTTAAAAACAACAAAGAAAAATAAATAGTTATACGTATGTATACCTAGCGACCAGTACAATCGACGTAATCGATTATATAGCAAAGAAGAGCGTCAGCCTTAGTAGTAGAGCGTCCCGGCTTTAGGGAGACGGTCGCAGGTTCAATCCCTGCGTTTCAATATTTTTCTTTGTTATTTTTAAAGTTTTTCAAGTTTTCCCAAGCACAGGGTGAATACTATAGCACAAAAATAAGGACCCAAATTTAATTTTTTATAGATTTTATTCTAAAATTTGGGGGTATTTACTACTGCGCGAGATATTGTAGAAAGGTGCAGCAAAGAGGGAGCAAGTGCTCAGGGTTATTTGGCCTTAAGGAGTTTATACGATGTCTGCTCTTAGCTTCTCTTCTTCGTGCAGTTCTTCTCTTCCTACAAGTTGTTTACCTCTCAACCTTTGCCCCTAAACTCTCCCCTGAAGGGGCAGACTGCACACAGATGTTGTTCGATCGCCGATTCCCAGCACTATGGCTCCTCAGCTATCTTCAAAGGCCTTGCCACCTTCTCCCTCTCTCTCCCTGAATACTATGAAGTTCGCTAGTGAACCTTCACTCCCGAGAAATAAATCAGTCTTACCTCCAAACGCTTCATTTTATTTAGCAGGTCTCAGCGAATGTCCGCATATATAACGAACATTCCCATAGTACATTGTCACGGTACTCATCCACTCCAGAGCCGCACATAATCCCTTTTCGCTAAATTCCATGTCCCTCAACTGCAAATTAAAGCAACCGTGTCTTGTAAATAGTTGTGACGTCTGATGGTCGGGCTTGATCCACCTGTCCTCCACCAGTGGAAAGAATCTAACCAGTTCATATCTCCTGCCATTTATTCATAACACTATAACAAGGCAATAGTAGAAATTAATGTAGTTGCAAAACTTCTTAAACAAATTTAAGTTTAAGAAGTTTTTCAACCAAAAGTCACAAAGTCTGTAGCTAGCCTAATTCAATAATTAATTCGATTACTCGTCGCACGTATTATGTGGTTGACAGCAGCTGATAAGGGTGAGTTTTTAAAGCGATTGTCATTCCTTTGTCGTATGTCGCTTTGTTCGGGTTAAATAATTATCACGGATAATTTAATTATTAATTTTAATAGGTCATAATAAACCGTGATTTGAAAAGCTAATGTGTTAACAAGATAAAATTCAAAAAATTCAAAAACCGCCGACACATCCTCAGACTGCCATTCTGCTACAGATGCATCATTTTACGAGCAAAACGTGAAAGGACCTGATGATCTTCGAAAGGGGATCTTGCAGCATCAGGTAAAAGTTACCACGGTTCCTTACTCAATGAGGTTGAGTTGTTTTATAGCAAAGCTCTCATGGCTTCCAGCTCCACTATGTAACCCTGGCAATCATTCTGATTCAGAGTGTATGTAAAATATAAAAAATGAGACCACACTCAATGGGCTTATTTTCTTTAGTGAATGAGTTCCATGGCCACTTTCTAGTTTCATTATCAAACCCCGTGAATCTCCTAGTAATAAAGGCTAAATGTATCAGCCCAATCTCCGATGGCCACCTTCTAGTACCATCATTATTATATCTTACCGAATTAGCCCACTTTTGATGGGTTTATCTAGATGAGCTTAGATGTTCTTATGGAATTTTTCCAGCTCTATCATCAGACACTGGAAAACATCCTGCTCCAGTCCTTAAAAAAATTAATCAAAAGAGACCAAAATTGACGGTACTGCTCAATTTTCATTTATTCGTTCAATTCGTTTCCATGAATTTCTTCCCACTTTATCATAAGAACCTGGAAATCATCTAACACCAGATTATTTGTCAATATAGAACAAATAATTTCAAACACGACGGGTTTATCTGTTTTTACATTTATAGATTCTTAAAATCATTTAGCACCAAAAAGTATGCAAAAACAAACCCAATTAGCCCATACTCAATGGTTTTATCTAGTTTAGCGAGAATTTGTAGAATTCCTTCAGTTTTATCTTCAGAAAGAAGAAAAAAAAATAAGTATAAACTCAACGGGTTTATCTTGTTTAGTTTAAAGGTTAAAATTTTTTGAATTTAATAATGGAAATTGAAGGTAGCTATACCTTCAATTCCCTTTATTAAATTCAAAAAATCATCGAGTACCAAAACATATACCAAAACAAACCAAAGCAACCGAAGAAATCATAAAAATAAATAAGGAATCCTACACAAAGATGCCATATAATTATGCTAATTTCCTTCCTCGCGCACTAAAAGTCCCGTCGCTTATTCAATCTTCCTTTTAAGCTGGCGTGCGCTAATTTCCTCAATTTACTTTTCATGAAAGGCAGGCACATGTTCGTTAAATGCGCAACCGTCAAAGGCGAAAATGTCTGAGACGGTAACGGCGCGTCATTTTTTAATTAACTAAGAAGGAGGACGTGTCGTTTTACCAAAAGGTGTTTTGAGTGTAAGATTACGTTGTATTATAAAATAAGTACTATTATGTTGGTTTCTTTACGGAATAGGCAATGGATCAGATATTAATATACGTTTAGGTTAACCACGAGTGTTACTAATTTGGCGCAATAAGAGATAGGCTGAATAATGATGGTAATACCAGTGTCAAATTACACGAATTGGCTTATGCTAAAATAATCACTTTATTTGATTGTAATATGATTGTTATCCAAACACCCAAAGTTTAAACCTTCAAATTTAAACATCTATGCTCATCATACAAATGCCTGTATCTGTCAATATTTGAAGCCCAATTGCCAACTGCCAATTGCCAACCCACTCAACCGATGGGGTAGTAAATGCAATATTAGTAAAATTATAAATGATCGTAAAAATGAAAGCCCCACTAACTTTTGCCCGAGGCTTCGCTCGCGTCAAATTCATTTAAATGAAGTGGAGGGTTAGAAAGAGACAAAAAGTAGCTTTTGTCACTCTCCATCCCTTCAACTATTTCCACTTAAAAATCACGTCAATTCGTCGCTCCGTTTTGCCATGAAAGACGGGCAAACAAACACACACACATTTTCCCGTTTATAATATTAGTATGGGTAGTGTGCCATAGAGCGAACTTTTATAAATAATCATGTAGTTCAATCTAGGAAGTCATATATTTTAGAAAAAACTGAGAATCTGATTCAAAACGAATAGTCCGACCCTTTGTCTGAACTCCGAACCCAAAACCAAGTTATCCATTTGCAAACGTATTTTTTTATCTATGGTAACTTTTTTAGTTCAATTAAAAACTATTTTTTAAGGTATTCATGGTTTAAATATTCTCAAAACTCAAAGCGAGTTTATTACAAATCACAACAAAAAACCTGGCGCTATTGCGAAAGTCGCTTTATCTATCTAATCTAACAAAACTAAAATTTAAATAAAGAAATTACTCAATCATGTAGCAGAAAAGGTCGTAAGAAGATAGCTGAAAGGTCGTAAGAAAAAAGTAAGAAAACCCTTTCTTCCTGGGATCCTTTTCAGTGTCTATTTTCTGTCTGATTAATCTTCTCGTACTTTTTTAATTTTTAATTTAATTTATTTACTTTTTTAATTTAATTTATCGACTTTCGAGCACAGTTTTACAGTTATTTCTAAGGGTCCGCTAAATATGCCACAATGTATGCATATACATTTGAATCAAAATTACAATTCTAATGAGTTAACGACAAACACTGCAGCAAATTTGAAAGATTTCTAGCATTTACAGTTTTAATGCTTTGAAGATTGTTATAAGATAAAAACTTGGAGAGCAATTTATGCAAAAAAGTACATTTTGGTAAAAAATTAGCTATTACAGATTTCTACGAAAAGTAGAAATTATTAAGTGAAGGGACTGATGCTGAAAATACATTAACAGAAGAAAAACAACCCGGTCAATTGAGAGTTGGACTCGCATACCGAACATTTCTTCCTTGATACAAAAGCCGAAACTAGTTTGTTCAAAGACAATGAGGATTTGCAATTTTTTAATTTGGCTGAAATTGTCTATGCTTTTAGATGCATAAAATCATAACAGTGCAAATATTCTCGTTATTTCATACACAATAGTAATCTCTACACAGCACTGAAGGAAATTCTAAAAATAAAAAATAAAACTAGATATGATGGGAAGCTGATATTTGCTCCGACAAGTAATACGACTGTCATCTCTAGATAATAATTTCATCTCTCACGAATAACATGACCTCGTATGTAGTTACATCGTCACGAGAATAAGGTCAATGATTAATAAGAGTTATAAAGAATGACATTCTTAATTTCGATTACCGAGAAGCAGTTAGGCCGAATAAAACACTTGAATCACTTTTAGATGCACAGTATAATTTTGGGCAGAGTAACGCCCGAAAGAAGCGATAGAATTACAATGAATCGAAACCATGTTATCCCCCCCTATTTATACCATTCTTCTTTATACATTTTGTCTATTACTGTTATGACGTCATTATCTCACAATAACAGGTGCATAACACAGGTGCGCTGCACATTTAGTCGGCTAGTACTTGTCAAGCGCGGTTGCTAACATTTCAATACATTTTAGAAGTTTTACTTCCCTTTGGTCCGTATGCTCACAGGGACAACAAAGACATCGGCAAAATCTCATACATCATATTAGTTGACTTTCAAAACTAGCGCCTTATAATAACAAATGTACAACAAAATACAGCATCTATTTCTGAGTATTGGTAAATAAGGTTTTTTCCTGATGTCCTGAACTTACAGATTTTGATTTTAAATGACTCAGCGGTTGCCTTGTGTGACGGTAGTGAGCAATGTGACAACTTCTGTACTTGCTTGGAAAACAGGATATCCGTACCTATTATTGACATACAATATATTGCAGTTTATGCACAAAATCTGCATGAATTTCACACTTCATTGCTATTGAAACACTACATGAACACAAAAAACAGTCGAAAGTAAGCAAAGTTTTTCTCCCGTGTTGGTTAGGGCTTAAGCAACGCATCATTAACATCTTTGGTGTCTATAGGCGATGGTTGACTCTTTCCATCAGGTGACCCATTTGCTTGTTTGCTATTGGTTGCTTGTTTGCTGTTTGCAACACAACAGTGACAAGTACTGACGCTATTGCAGTAGGAATAGGTAAGGCGGTGGTACCAGACCCGAGCGAGACAATGCAGAACTCTACCACCAGTCACGGTGGTAGTGACTCGTACAGTACAGTACAGTTTAACGTGTCAAAATAACTTGTAAAAAGTTTTATTGAATAAAGTATTTCTGATTTCTGAGTTCTTATTTCTGCCTTTTCTTCAAAGGAGCCCGGGACCAACACGAGGAATCATAATAACGAATTGCATCATTAATTTTACTGCCCAAAATTGAAATATTATGTCTATAGTTTTTATTTTAAAATATCTAAAAGAATAATCTCATGAATATTATAATTTATATTTCAAGACGTTACAAAAAATAAAACAAAAGTTTTGTCAACCTTTTTTTCAATATGAGTTAATCATAAATCTCCATTTAATGTAAAATGATATAAAATTGTTGATATATTTTATTTGATATTAAAGTCTTACATTTTAGTCACTACATAGTATAAAACAAAGTCACTTTCTCTATCTGTCCCTATGTCCCTATGTATGCTTAAATCTTTAAAACTACGCAACGGATTTTGATGAAGTTTTTTTTATAGATAGATTGATTCTTGAGGAAGGTTTTAGTATATAAACCTTTTTTATATTCTCACGGGAACAAAAGCTACGCAGGTGAAACCGCGAGCAGGTCGCTAGTATCAAACAAAAATTATATTATATTTGATATTAAAGTCTTAGATATCTTGACGAAAACTATCTTCATTATAATAGTACAAAATACTATTAAGTTTTCCCTGTCTTAAAACTCAATTTTCCCTATTGTATCTTAACAAAAGCGAATACAATATTGTCTCGAATAGAGCTAATGAATGCATATACAAATTTAAACGATTTGTTTCCTTTGTCTCTGGTAATAAGATTTAAATTTGAATAGAGTTAGAATGTATGTGAAACAATGAAAGGAACAATGAAGCTATTTAATATTTTCTGGGTTTCACCTATTACTTTGTTTGTATGGACTTATTATTAAGGACGTAAATACACGTCCATATAGGGTAAAACGTCGAGTAGTCAGCCTTTTAGTGAGAGCTAAATTTTGATTTAACTCTATTTTAAATATTAAACACTAAGGGCGGCTTGCACGAAAATGCTTAAATGCATTTAGTCCCTTAAACATGTTTACCAAATGGCAATACGCCTTAAATGCTGTCACTTTAAACGTATTTAGTGACTTAAAATGATTTAAGCATTTTGGTGCAAGCCGCCCTAATCGTCATAAAGGTCGTTTATTAAATTTTCTAAAGAACTTAAAAATACATGCTATTTTTATTAAAATTACAGAAAAAATCAACATTAAACAAATTATGTCACTTTTTATCAGTAGTCAGTCACCTTTCTCTACAAGTCAGCCATGTCTTACCCTGAAGTCAGCCTCCTACATATTCTTGTATGATGGCATTCAAATTCTTTATTAATTATACTTTAAGTACCTACCCTCCGTGCTGGTTCGGACTCCTGTAACAAATAGACCAACTTTTTTTTTAGTTCTAGTTTCAACTAAAAATAATGGAATTTCACCAAGTGCCGGCGATTGAAAGTGTAAAATCTAAATAGACCAACTGCCGTTCTATCAGGCAGGTCGTAAAAAGCGTCCGATTGGCTAGAGGAGTTACTACCATCGTGGCTACTAGGTGGTAGAGTTCTGCATTATCTCGCTCGGGTCTAGTACTACCGCCTTACCTATTCCTGTCGCAATAGCGTCAGTGCTTGCCACTGTCATGTTTCGGTTTGGAGGATAAGGTAGCCGGTAAACTTATGCATGTGGCATTAGACTTCGCCACAAGATAGCAACGCACCTTTAACATCTTCGGTGTCTATAGGCGATGGTTGACTCTTTCCATCAGGAGAGCCATCTGCTTGTTTGCTATCTTATGATATAAAAAAAAAAACTGGTGGATTGTTTTTTTTGCCATAGTGGAATTCTTAACTAAAGGATTTTATGCTAACATATCCATAAAAGGCATTAAGATTCCATTTTATGTAACAGAACTAGTGGCTGACTATTGGATATTTTAATAGGTGGGTGGACCTTTAATACTGATATATTCATCGTTAACATAATATAGGGTAGGTTCATAGTATGAAATAATAAAAGCCATATTTTTAGTCCGCATCACTGTGATGGGCAACTTCGGAACCCTACATTGCGCGTGGTCTGACACGAACTTTGCAAATTTATTATCATTCATTTTATCAATCATTTATATCATTCATTTCTTCAATATCAAAAGATAATATATTATTTATGAATTCAGTTCTATTTAATTTTTGTTTAATTTGTTGATTTGTTATGACCACATGAGGTCCCGAGTTCGATTCCCGAGTCGGGTACATAAAAAAGTATTTTTTTCAGTTTTCTGATAAACAAAACTTTGCCCGGGATTGAAAAGTGCCCGGTTGGTGATAGGCTTGCCACCTATCACATTGTGGGACCAAGTATCTTCGGCTAATCGTGAGTGCACTTGTTGTACCTCTGCCTACCCCTTCAGGGATACGGGCGTGAAGATACTTTTTTTAAATTTAATTTATTATTTTTTTAAATTTAATTCCTTCGTCTAGCCTGTCAGACTCCAGAGAGGCTATTCTAAATCCGCACCACAATAGCATTGTTTACTCGCGGGAAATATTTTATCTACCTTTCTGAATATTGGCATGTTTGTTAAACATAATATTAAACTTTAATAGATGTGCTTAACGATAAAAAAATTATTTGAATATTCACGGAAGAAGTTACACTTACTGATCTAACCCCAAAATAAGCAAATTATTTGCTTGTGTTATTGTTGTTAGTCAACGATACTAATACATAGAAGTAATAGTAGTATAGAAATACTAGAATATATTTAATAAATGGTAAAAAATCTTGATGTACATTGCAGTGACAGATGAAAAAGAGATATACAATGATAGCTATCCGATTTATACATGCCATCCGATTTATACATAAACATAAGCTCAACAATATGCTATGTGACCTATAAGCATTAAGAGTCTTTTTACTGTTTTACTTCGATTTTTATTTATTAACCCTAACCGGTTTCACGTTTACCGCATCAGGGCAACAAAAAGTTGGCAAAAAAATTAGGAGAGTTTAATCTTTACGTGGTCCCATTTAAATTAAGTAAAGATTTGACGCTGAGATCGAGTTTTACTGCGCTTAAATTGTTTAGTACATCAACAATGGGTAGAATAACAAAGATTTTCACGAAAATTCCACACATACATAAATAAAAAACTATATAATATGTTGAACTGAAATGAAATAAAATGAAAATATTTATTTGCAAAAATATGGGTGTTACAAGTTATTAAAAATTAATTATCGCCTCTGTGGTCTAGTGGTCCAGCATTGGCGTTGACCACATGAGGTCCCGGGTTCGATTCCCGGGTCGGACACCATTAAAAAATGTTTTTTTTTCAGTTTTCTGAGAAACACAAAGTTGCCCGGGATTGGAAAGTGCCCGGTTGGCGATAGGCTTGCCACCTATCACATTTGTGGGACCAAGCATCTTCGGCTAATCGTTGGTGCACTTGTTGTACCTCTGCCTACCCCTTCGGGGATATGGCGTGAAGATACTTTTTAAAAATTAATAAAGTTACTAATATTATATTATTATTCCATAATATGGCGTGCAAGCATTTAAATTATCATTATATATTATTATAATATTATATTAGAAACTTTTGTATCGATTTTTTAGAATTACAACGGATTACGGATCAGAACGCGGCCACACTCAGAAGATCTGGTGGAAGAAACTCAGCGGGCTTGTCTTTTTTTATCTATTTTACGAACTAATATACAGGAATGATTTCACATCACAAAAGCTACCTTTATAATTAGAAAGTTTAATTTTTTGTGTAATCAATTTTTTTATAATTTATAAAAAAATTGCGCGCACTTCCCCGACTTCATACAATCAGAAGGCCGACTTAGCCACCGCATGCGCTTATTAGCCAATTCAAATAGTGCGCACTTTTCTGTCTTCCTGTTAGACACTTCCGTCACATTTCATGAAATTATCTCCACAGCATGCAGGAAAGGGAGAGGAAGTATATTAGAACTCAAAAAACTTGAATATAATTTTTCAAACCCAAGACTATGATCTGAGCCGAATAAACTATCCATTTAGACCAATTAACCAGAATTAAGTAGGCCGCTTTGGTAGTTCCTAAATTTCTAATTTACTAAGGTGCAATAGCAATCAGGCCTGACTGTAAAAGTCTCATTTGGTAGTATTCTTATGCTTTTACTATTTCGGTGTCTTCTGCTGCAAAGCGAGGGAAACTGGATATATTTTTCTACTTCTTTTAAATACCTTTGATTCATTTCGTTGCGGGTTTCAAGACAATAGTCCGGGGCACCCTGAGCTCGTAACTCAGTAGATATCAGCATGGATGCCGCTGTTGATTCTGATTTACAGAAGTTGCAGTGGTGGGAATGAGAGGTGGGCCCATTACCCTAAAATAACCATTAGACCACAAGACTTATTGAAATCTTTCATAACATAGTTTTACTCAAAACTTCAGAATTCTCTATCCTCCTTAAAATAAACGGGTCTTAAATGTAAATTTATAAGAAAACCTCGTTATGGTTGCTATCTATGCTATATAAAAAGATTTTTATAATTAACAAAAAAATACAAAGAACTTTTTTATTCTGAAATGAGTAGTATAAATGCATTATTTTTTGATACATCTGTATCTTTTCCTTGTTGCTTAAGGATATTGGTGTCGTAGATGACAAGATTACCAAGAAAAAAATTCACGACTATAATAGAAGAAGATAAGAAATTGTCGTTTTTATTTCAGCGTCTTTTTATCTTAAAAAATCCCATTCTACGGGCCCACGATTAGTCGCATTTACAAAATTGTACGTAAGCGTTCTACGAATTGTCCTCCATTAAGTTAAATTGTATGAGACCCTCAGTAACGGTAAAAGTGTTTTATAAAGTAAAGGAAAATACGCTCTTTTTTTTAGACACAGCCGTAACAAATGCTCGATGTGTTATTTTGAAGCTATTTTTAGCCAATGTTTTTTATGTGGTTATTTGTGTATATCGCCTCAGTTTTCTAACGCTATCAACTTCCATTCAAAGATGCATTAAATGTATATAATAATAAATATATATAATATTTATTGTTTCTTCTAATTAAAACGGCTGAAAGGATTTAGATGGTTGTGATGGTGGTGGTGGTGGTAGGATTTGGTATTTAACTAGTTCTTTTTTATATCTACGTTATTAGATAGCAAACAAGTAGATGTATCTACTAATGGAAACAGGAACCATTGCCTATAGTCACCAAAGACGTTAATGATAATTCATAAAAAAAAACGCAACTGTTAGCAATAGATTACCTTTTTACGCATCTACCTAAATACGAATTGGTTGTAGGATATTTTCACGAATTAAATGATACGCCTTTCAAAGCAATTTCTTAGGTTGTCAACGTCACTTGTATTTACACACAGAAATACAGAATTATAATACTTACCGATGAAATGAAATCATTTCACAGGTATTCTTTTTATTCGGTACGATAAAAAATCACAATATGGCATATTTCTTTTTTATCGATATAATATTACATGCATTCGCCATTTACATACATTTGCTCGTATGAGTGGCTACACATTTTGCGCCCAACACTGTGTCTATTAGTATTTGTGTGGTCTGTGGACATTTTCGCTGTGTCGAACTGGGACACTTTTTAAAGCATAGACCAATCGCCTGACTGCTAGACATCTCGTAAAAGGCGAGAGAAGACTAATAAATGTCTAATATCGTGACTACTAAATGCTACTAACTAGGTGGTAGAGTTCTGCAACATCTCGAATGCATTTAGGTATCACCTTACCTACTTTTGACGCAATAGCCTCAGTGCTTGTCATTGTCGTATTCTGGTTTGGAGGGTAACATTGACTACCTTACCTTTCAAAACAGAATACGATAATGAACTTACAGATGTAGTATTTTAACGCCACGACATGGATTGAACTCAAAATTATTTTTTATTCCCCCGTATTGCTCTAGGCTCTTTCTGTCAGGCAGATTGTAAAAGGCAACCAATCGGCTATACGTGTCACTACCATTATGACTACAAGGTGGTAGAGTTCCGCAACGTCTCGTCCGGGTATTTGGTACCATCGCCTTACCTGTTTCTGCCGCAATAGCGTCAATGCTTATCATTGTCGTATTCCGGTTTGGAGGGTAAGGTAGCTGGTTTATTTATGCATGTAGTATTGCCGTCCCGCCACATGGATAGTAACGCACTGTTAACATCTTTGGTATCTATGAGTGATGGTTTCTCTTTCCATCAGGAGAGCTATCTGCTTGTTTGCTATCTTATTAAAAAAAATAACATATTTTGTCTATAAGCAATGGTTGTATTTTTCCATAAATTTTGATTGTTTTTGTTTTGTTTTCTTATGAAATAAAATAAAATATATTTGTTGAAAGTTAGTTCTAGTTGATGTATTTTCTGTATCTAAGCAAATAAATCTGAATATTTACGCGTAGTTTAACTCATAGTAAACGGTCTACGGTACAAAATATACTGTGTCGAAACTTCACGAAGAATTAAGTTAAGTTATCCCTTTCACAAGAGATATGACCCACATCAATATAAATCTGTCATTGTACGTGTGACATTCACAGCTCTTTCAACTTTATACGGCGAAACTGTCTGAATTAATAAATTAAAGGACAATCACTTGATGTATATCAGTATGTTTTCCTCCAAGGGAGCCCTTTGAAAAATAGACTAACTGCAATTCTGCCCGGCAGCTTGTTGTATGAATTTTCTTACATTGATAATCTGTTAATCTCACAGACCACACGAGTAATAATAGACACGTCATTGGGACGGAAATGTGTCGCCGCGGATATAAGCAAATGCTCCTATTACTGTCAAAAATATTAGGTTATATTATATTGTGGGTTATATTATATTGTAGGTTATATTATATTGTGAAAAATAGAAATAAACACCATGTTGTACTGTTTTATCGTACCGAATGAGCTGACGAGGTTAAAAGTTTACCCTTGAAATGATTTAAAGGATGAAAATTTCTGTGTGTAAATGCAAGCTATACTGACCAACTAAGAAATCGTCTTGAAAGGCGTATCCAATTAATCCATGGTTTATCTGTTTAATTATGTGTCATAATAAAGTGAAAGTTTATCTCGTGTTACTCTGAGCTTCCTTTGAAGAATTTACAAGCTGCCGTTCTGCCGTTCAGTGCCGATACGGCAGTTCGTAAAAGCGACCAATTGGCTGTACACAACAGCAGGTATGTTAGATATTACGTAGGTAGGTATCATATAGGTTAGTTTTCTGGGGAGATATTAATGCCATATGCATAAATTTACCGGCTACCTTAGCCATCAAAGCGGAATACGACAGGCAAAAGCGCTGACGCTATTACTACAGGAATTAGTACCTAACCACCATTGAAGTGATATGGCCAATCTGCAAATACGAACTGCATAGAGGAGCCAGACCAAGTTAATGATTTATTTAACGATGTTTCAAGAAAGTTTTGATAATTTGGAAGAAATAACAGTAAAACTAATAATGTCACAGCGCCATCTACTGTTAATAAAATAAACAAAACACATTCATAGCTTTTACTTGTAATATTTCATCTGCATCCAACAGTGTCATTTCATCTTGCATTAAAATGTGTTTCGTGTAGCTCAGATTCAACTAATTAAAACTTTCTTCAGCGCCAACGGTAATGAAAAGTTTCAACTAAAATTGGCATGACAACAGGTCTAATGAAATAATTCTGGCGCAGGATTTTAAAGTTTTAGTATAAAGACGTATCAAGTTAAATGTAAAAAGCGGTGGAATGTGTAAAACATATTGCAGATGTACTGCAATATGTTTTACACATTCCACCGTGAGCACTTAATTTAATTCATAATTTGTAGGTAAATATGAATACTAGTTTAGAAAAGGCGATGGTCTGTCTGTCGGTCTGTAACGCTCTTTTAAAAGCAATCAATTTGAAGCTAACATAAGGAATAGAAAATCGTATGAACTTTGATAGAAAATTGACTACCGTGGTCTAAGTTAGCCAATTTGGCTCAGATCATGAGGTCCCGGGTTCGATCCCCGGGTCGGGTAAAAGTGTTATTGATGTTTCTTCAGGGTTTTTCTGAAAAATCTCAGTAGAGTTTGGAGTTTAGCGGAATGATGTATTAACACTCCCGTGCGCTGGATGTCGGTTATCGCTAGAAATAGTCGATAATCACCAATAGGTGATCTCTTCGATCGAGCCATCTACTTGTTTGCTATCTGACGATATGAAAAAGCATCAGTGTTCTTGCGGTCGCGTTGCTAGCCCTACAACAAATAACTACTAAACGGACCTAGACGTAGAGCAGTTCGAATCGTTGACGACCAGGCTATTTCAAAACGGCTTGACTCTTTGGCATTGCGCAGAGATGTTGGTTCACTCTACATATTCTATCGTGTTTTTAATAGGAGTGTTCCAACGAGCTATTTGGATTAATTCCTGCCACCGAATTCCGTCATCGGATATCGCGTCAAAATTTGAAATTCTATCCTCACCACCTCGATTTCTGGAAATCTACAACTATGCGTTTCTCTCGGCACATTTTGCCTTGCACCACTCTGTTGTGGAATCAATTACCGGCAGGGGTGCTTCCAAACGGATACTTGGGAGCCTTCAAGAAAAGAGCTTACTCATTCTTAAAAGGCTGGTAACGCAACTGCAAGACCTCTGGTATAGCGGATGTCCATGGGTGGCGGTGATCGCTTACCATCAGGTGCACCTCTTGCTCGTTTGCCCCCTCTTCTATAAAAAACCTGAAGTTCACAAACCAATTCAAAGTTCTTCATCATGAAGTAATTGATAGGCACCTCACGTTTCTTGTTATAATCAAAATCGGACACTTTAAATTACGTCGAGAAGAGGTATTTCCTTGTTGGTTTAGACAAGTCACAGTAAAGCTAACTCGATTGCAATAATTATACAACTGACTTACATTTTAGCAAGGCATTAAAATTATTTTAGTAACTTTTTTTTTATATTATAAGATAGCAGACAATCAGATGGGTCTCATGACGGAAAGAGTGCCTATAGGCAACTAAGATCTTCTTAAGTGACTGCCCGAATTTAAATCACCACGTGGGAAGGACGAAGAAGGGTTTTAATTTTTTTTTTAATATCGCATTAACACTAAAACAATCTCGTTTGTGCATCACAGAGGACTTACTGAAAATCAGTGTGATAGCAAATATTGCTATAGCGTATGCTAAGATGAGTATCTTTTTGGTATCACATCACTTATAAAAAAAAAGTAGTATAAGTTTACATTTTGTTTCTTGTTATAGTTTTTAACTTGTTCTTTTCTCCTTACAAACTAATAAATATTGCATATTTTATATTGTCTACAGTAACAGATTATTTAAAAATGTGATACCAATAAATACTATCTTATCATTAAATTACTCGAATTAAATTAGGAAACCAAAAGTAAGCAAAATATTTGCTTGCACTATGCAGGATTGTGAGCTGATCATTTTTTAAATCTAAATCACCGCAAGAGCATGAGGAGCGTTTTGTAAATGGTTGGCCCTACCTAAACCTCAAAAATACCGGTTTCCTCAGGGAGTAAAATTATAAGGGTTTGAATAAATGAGCTGGTTTATTATCTTTTGTTGGTGTTTCCGCTTCAAATTTTTGCCCGCACTGTATATGATGTACCATTCGTGGGCTTTGGCTTAAACCATAAATACGTCTAGCTAGGGTTATGAAGGGCTCGCACCTCATATACGCTCTAAGTAGAAACTTTTACAACCACGTCAGCGATACTAATACAAAGAAATACATTTATATATGTAGTGTAATATACATATTTACCTAGTCAATCCTCGCATCTTCACTCGCGAGTATATGGCATGTCGTCGACATCTACATATATATATATATATATATATATATATATATATATATATATATATATATATATATATATATATATATATATATATATATATATATATATACATATATATATATTATATATATATATATATATATATATATATATATATATATATATATATATATATATATATATATACATATATATATATATATATATATATATAAACATTTTTTGACGTATACATATATATACATCTTTGGATATGCTTTCATGGTGAGGGTGAGTTCAAGAAACTGATGGTAACGAAATTGGGGGATAACCTTGGTATCACGTTAACGCCTACTCTCAACTTTGATTCGTACATCGGATCTAAAGCCCAAGTTGCCTCAAAAAAGCTTGGTATTCTGGCGAAGGTGAGACAGTATTTCAGTCCGGGACAGTTGCTCAACCTTATAAAGCACAAGTCCGTTTGTGCATGTAATACTGCTCTCACCTCTGGGATGGATCCGCTAAATACCAGCTGGAGACACTTGAGGCGATAGAGAGGCGTGCCAAGAGGCTCATAAACGACGATGATCTGGTAGGCAAAACACTCCAGAGCCTCGCTCATCGCCGCAGAGTGGCTAGTTTATCGGTTTTTATCGGATACACTTTGGAGAGTGCGCTGCGGAATTGCACGACTTAATTCCGCCATTCTTGTTTTTCTATCGATCGTCGAGGCGCACAGATTCTAGGCATCGTTATATGGTGGACATTCCACGTACCCGGACAAAGCGGTTCGACTCAACATTCTTCATTCGAACCGCAAAGGACTGGAACATGTTTCCTGAGTCTGTGTCCCCGGACGAGTACAATCTGGGGATCTTCAAGAGAAGAGTGAACAGGTACATTCTAGGGAAGCGCGTTCCATCTTAGGCCTCATCTTAGCTTACCACCAGGCGAGATCAAGCTCAAACGCTTACCTATCGATAAAAAAAACCTTTAGTGTTATAGTAGCATAATTATCATCAACATACAAAATCTAATTATACCGTTGGATACATTGATATAAAAAACCCAAGATACACAATCAGTGTGTCAAAAACGTCCTCCAAAAATGAGTGCACAATTTTAAATTGTGCATTCATTTCAAATAGAATCGCGTCGGCCGCGTCACTGTCAATTTTATTTATTTTCGTACATTGCTTTGTAAAAACAACTATAAGTCTTGCACTTAAGATTGGATATTCAAAGACATATGTTTTTGCCATATCTATAACTACTTAAATAAAAATAGGGACAGTTTTGAGTGTCAGTTTTGTTCGGGACTGTGCATCTAGGGCTTTTTATATCAATGGTTGGATAGCTAAAGAATTAAAGAATTTGATATGCTTGCAATTAGCTTTAACTACGGTGCATCTTGGAATATGGACAAGGAAGTGACTTCATTTTAGGTAATCGCTGTGTTAAAGAATTTGCATATAGTATATAGTATATATTTTTACTTGGAGCAGTTATGTTTAATTAAGTTTTGTTCGACAGCTCTTGTAAAGATTTATCGATTGTGTAAGATAATTAATTTAAATGCCTATTCATATCCATATCTATACTAATATTATAAATGCGAAAGTCTGTCTGTCTGTCTGCTTTCATGGCTAAACCACTGGACCGATTTTCATGAAATTTGGCATGGACGTAGTTGAAGATCCGGGGTCAAGTATAGGCTAAATTTTTTAAAAAATCAACCCCTAAAGGGTTGAAATAGGAAATGATATTTATATGAAATATCATTCCCTATTTCAACGAAGCTGCGCGGGTCAGCTAGTAGTAAATATATATGGCGTTTTAAGGGAAAAAATACAAAAGAATTGACATCGAATAAAAAAAACTTTCAAAAGCCAAATCAAAATAAAAGAATCGTATACTGTCTGAAATGAATTTTAACAATCAAATGACATCCATGAATATACAAAAGAGTGAAGAAGTACTAAAAACGCAAAAAGATGAAGGCGTCCAAACGACGACACATGTACGCAGTACTTTTTTTTTTTTTTTTATAGAAGAGGGGGCAAACGAGCAGGAGATGCACCTGATGGTAAGTGATCACCGCCGCCCATGGACATCCACAATACCAGAGGTCTTGCAGTTGCGTTGCCGGCCTTTTAAGAATGAGTAAGCTCTTTTCTTGAAGGCCCCCAAGTCGTAACCGTTTGGAAACACCCCTGCCGGTAATTGGTTCCACAACAAAGTAGTGCGAGGCAAAAAGTGTCGAGAGAAACGCACAGTTGTGGATTTCCAGACATCGAGATGGTGAGGAAGGAATTTCAAATTTTGACGCGATGTCCGATGATGGAATTCGGCGGCAGGAATTAATCCAAATAACTCGTCGGAACACTCTCCATGAAAGATACGATAGAAGACACAGAGTGAGCCAACATCTCTGCGCAATGCCAAAGAGTCGAGCCGTTTCGAAATAGCCGGGTCGTCAACGATTCGAACCGCTCTACGCTGAATGCGATCAAGAGGAAGGAGCTGGTACTGAGGAGCTCCGGCCCAGAGATGAGAACAGTACTCCATGTGGGGCCGAATTTGAGCCTTATAAAGTTGAAGGCGATGGGCCGGCAAGAAGTACTGCCTCGCTCTGCTGAGCACACCGAGCTTTTTGGAGGCTAATTTAGCCTTACCTTCCAAATGACCGCGAAACTGAACGTAATTCGATATGTCGACTCCCAGAATCCCGATACTAGCGGAGGCTGTCAGGAGAGTATCCCCAAATCGAGGTGACACGACAAAGGGTGTCTTTTTAGCGGAAAACACGCAAAGCTGTGTCTTTTTGGGGTTAAAAGTGACCAGGTTTTGACGACCCCATTTCGAGACATCGGTTAGTCGATTCTCAACTTCGGACACAAGCTTGTTTCGGCTCTCTTCGACGTGTTCCCGAGAAATACCGCTTCGGCCGGAGTATGTAGCATCACCAGTACTGTCATCTGCATAGCAATGTATGTTGCGAATTCGCATCATGTCATTGATATGCAGAAGGAACAGTGTTGGTGATAGCACGCAGCCTTGTGGAACACCAGCATTGATAGATTTAAGGTCAGAGCACGCACCGTCAACTACGACCTTGATGCTCCGATCAGCCAAAAAACTGGTGATCCACTTGCATAATTTCTCGGGAAGCCCATAGGAAGGCAGCTTCGCCAGAAGCGCTTTGTGCCATACCCTATCAAAGGCCTTCGCTATGTCCAAACTAACTGCCAATGCCTCCCCCTTGGACTCAACTGCTTCCGCCCACCGATGTGTTAAGTATACAAGAAGATCACCAGCTGAGCGGCCGCGACGGAAACCGTACTGGCGATCGCTAATCAGCTGGTGCTCTTCTAAATACTTGAGGAGCTGCGAGTTGATGATTGTCTCCATAATTTTGGAGAACAAGGAGGTTATGGCTATCGGCCGATAGTTAGACGGATTAGAGCGATCTCCTTTTTTAGGGATGGGATGCACTAAAGCTGTCTTCCATGAAATCGGTACTACGCCGAGTGAGTAGGAGAGCCGGAATAGGCGTGTTAGTACCGGCGCCAGCTCCGGAGCACATGATTTAAGTACAATCGGAGGGATGCCATCCGGTCCACTCGACTTATGGACGTCCAAGGAAAAAAGTGCTTTACGTACGGAAGACTGCAAGAATTTTAATTCCGTCATAGAACTATAGCACTGCGGGATGGTAGGCGGTGCATTTCCTTGGTCGTCCAGAGTCGAGTTGGCCGCAAAGAACGAGCCCAAAAGATCGGCCTTCTCCCTTGCGGTATGGGCCAGAGAGTCATCATCTCCGTGTAAGGGTGGAAGAGAGGGCTGTGAGAAATTCCCCAAGACAGCCTTGGCGAGAGACCAGAACGCACGAGTTCCCGAAGGAAGGCGAACTAATTTCTCACCAATTCTGCCAATGTGTTCAGATTTTGCCTTGGCGATAGCTCTTTTGAAGAACCTCGAAGCGGAATTGTACTCCTTACGTAACGCGCTGGTTTTTTCATCACGAGATGTCGACGCTGCAGCCCAAGCCCGGTAGCATTCCTGCTTTCGGCGTGAAGCCGTTTTGCAGGAGCGACCAAACCAAGGCTGAGACTTACCACCAACTGGTACCGCAGAAAATGGAATGAAAATTTCCATGCCCTGCAGCACCACATCAGCGATAGAGTCAGCGATGACACTCGGATCATCCAGCGAGAAGCACATCCGCCCCCATGGGTAGGACGCAAAAAAAGACCGCATCCCGTCCCAATCTGCTGACCTATAGTGCCAAACGCGACGACAGCCTGCAAAAGGAGGCCGTGATAGGCGCGTAACCGGCACTTTACTCCGGATCAGGCAGTGGTCTGACGTACCAAGAGGGACGTCCACAGATACCTGATAATTGTCCGGATGGGAGGTCAGCAGAAGGTCCAGCAGTGAAGGCGTATGGTCGTCCACATCGGGAATTCGCGTAGGCGTGGTTACCAATTGTGTTAGACCATATGCCAAGGCAAAATCGTGAACAGACCTCCCCGCATGATCGGTAGTGCGTGAACACAGCCATTCGGCGTGGTGGGCATTAAAATCGCCTAAGATCACGATCTCAGCGGAGGGGGTCTGTTGCAACACGGAATCTACAGCCGTTTGAAGGTGCTCAACGAGCCTGTCGACTTCAGCATTTCCGCTATGGGACCTGTAGAGGCACGCGTAGATGCGGGGATGGTCGTCGCAGTCTACACGCAGCCAGAGGATGGATAGGTCCCTATAGCCTTCAATGCTGCTGAGACGTCGAGAGCAGATATCCTCTCTGACATAAGCACAAACTCCCGCCCGGGGTACAAATGAATGCTCGAATTTGTACCCCGGGTAGGAGAGATATGAGGTATCAGCCGGAGAAGATATCTGCGTCTCAGTTAAAAAGAACAGAGCCGGCTTAGCCGTCTCAAGGTGGTAGTGGACGGCATTTAGGTTTGAGTGAAGACCCCTAATATTAGTATAATCCACGTGGAGTGTGGTAGAGGGTGCCTTTCGATGTCTGTTCGATTTGCCCCGAGCAGCGAAGTTTGAGAGCGTAATTGTGCCCCCCCCCCAGAGTACGCAGGGCAGCCTGGGCATCCATGATTAGGCTGATTACAAACCCCTGAACATGGATGTCCAGAGGGGGATTCTCCACCGCTTACGCTAGTGGTACCCCCCTGGGGTAAACTACTACCTTTAAATTGCGCTTCCATAGTGTTAGGGGGAGGGGGGAAAGGGCCTCCGGGAACCTCACAGACCAAACGAAACGCAACAGCAAAGCTGTTACTTTACGTTGGTTTTAAGTGAGGTAGTGGTATCGCCCCGGTCGTGCCGACCCATTCAGCTAAGCATGGCACTACCACTTTTTTTGACTGACTGCACCGGTGGAATAATCTCAAGAAAGAATATTATCCCTCCGGCGGGCGATGGGGTCGTCACTTCCCGACGCCAAATACGAATGAAAATTGATACCATCGCAAAATATTACTCGTTACGTAGAGAAATTCACGTAAAACATACACGGCTGTGTCCATGACATAGGCATAACTCCTTTTTTTAAGAAATATAGGCTATCTTTGACCTCATATTTTTAAATCTAATCTCGCCTGATAGTAAGCTAAGAAGAGGCCTAAGATGGAATGCGCTTCCCTAGAAGGTACCTATTCACTCTTCTCTTGAACTATCAGTATGTCAAATTTTATCAATATATAATAAGCGGTTTGGCCGCGAAAATTTATAATATTAAGTATGAATAACTGGGTTTGGGCCCAGAAATATAAACATTCATGGTCATAACACAGATACGTGTTCTTGCCGAAAATGTAATTTAAGACTCGATTGCTTAGATCGGTTTGCGTCACATGACCAACGAAGGGGATAAATGAGGCAAAACTAACGTCTAATTTTGACCCTAGTGCAGTAGCAAGTTTTATTTATTCCTTGAAATGCTAATTCTTCTGAAAATAATTTACAACACATGGTTGGATGAAAGTATTAAGTTTTACATGATACATTGCCCCAAAACCCGTATTCCGTGTTCATAACATAAGGTAAGTGCACCCTTTACTGCCTCATATAACTCGAGAGCTAATTAAGATGGTATCTACGGAAAGCTGACAACTTTGTAGCTTCATTATTTTTCATTAGCTTTAATTAAAATTTACGAGTTTTTCGTAGGTTATATCCGCTTTAACTATATATTTTGTAATTATTATCTATTTATGTTTGACTTAATTAAAAAGTAATAAATTTGCTGTCGCCTAAGGTTCACATGAATTAGTTTCTTTCATTTTAAAAAGGAACCTGAAAGAATTTTTTGTGCAGCATCTTCTTAGTTGGTAAGTAGATTATTTTTTATATAGCTAATTGATATATGTAGCTCAATTTAATATAACAAGGCTGTTGTGAAGACACAGTATGAAATGCGCTGTCGCAACTATATATTATGTGGAGGAGGTTACGTCTCACGATACGTCAGTCATCCGTGCGCCCTCACGTGATATATCCCAGTCTATGTAACTTGTAATTCATGTGTTTGACGCAAAACAGAACATGCACTACTATAAACTCTATAATTTATCCTAACTGCGACAACCGAACCTATAAGTAAAGACGACCACTCACGCGCCACTAAGCCCTAAGCCTGAGTGAGTATAATCTTATATCCCTAAACTGTTCAATTGAAATGAAATGAAATAATGAAATAAAATTTATTGCTCAGAATACGGTTACAGCAAAACTTAGCAGTTATTAAAATTAAGAAGTACCACGCATTCTACCAAACGGCATGCAATATTAAAATTTACAAATTATATCAAATTTTTATTAGGTACATTGTTTATAAAAATTACTTGTTTCTTGTTTACATACTTATTTACTTAAAATACCATTTAACATTCTTACTCTTAATATTCTGATTTAAATAATTTATATAAGTGCATGTTGAAGTCATTAGATTTTATTAACTTTTATAATAATCAAATATTCTATTATATTTGATTATTTAATTGTTTATTAATATTAATATTTAATTGTTTTTAGTATTTAATTTTAAATGGTAAACATTTTTTTATATCATAAGATAGCAAGCGGATGTCTCTCCTAATATAGACAACCACCGCCTATGAACAACAAATATGTTAACGGTACGTTGTTATTATACTTTATATACCTTACTCTCCAAACCGGAACATGAGAGTTACAAGCATGACGCTATTGCGGCTTTAAGGCGGTAGTACCAGACCCGGGTAAGGCAGAAATCTACTACCTAATAGCCAACTACAGTGTTTCGGATAGTCCAACGTTTTTCTCTTTAAAACTGCCTGGTAGCACGACATGATCTTTTAGTCAAAAGGAGCCCGGAACAACAAGGGCTAAAAACTTATATAAAATAATTTTACAAGCCTATAGTCAAATTTTTCTGCTTACAATATAGTATTAATATTAGTGTAGATTGCTTAAAGGCATAATTATATGACTCGGATTTAATATAATTTGTATTTATGTTGTATGACAGTACAAGTCTTTACTTGTACTGTTTTACTTCGTTTTATTATATTAAAAAACGAAACAAAACATTACAAGTGCTTTTAACATAACATAAATATAAATTAGCAAGAAGTTTTACCAAGTATCGACGATATTCAGTGTTCAAAAATTTGATATATCCAACCATTGCGTACTTCTGTGTTCCAGCTGTCAATAACAGTTATTTTAAATTGTAAGCGATAGCCGTTAAATTTGGCAAATCCGGCGATCATCTCACTCTCATTCTCTCCCCGTCTATTTATTGCCCCATGTTGGTCCAGGCTCCTTTAAAGAATAAACCAACTGCCGTTCTACTAGGCAGATTGTAAAAGACGACCGATTGATTTCACGTATCACCACGTATTAATAGGGTCAATGGTTGTCGTTGTCGTGTTCCGGTTTGTAGGGTAAGGTAACTGGTAGACTTATGCATGTAGTATTACCATCCCGACACACGGATAGGAACGCGTAATTAACATCTTTTGTGTCTATAAGCGTTGTTTTCCTTTTCCATCAAGATAGCCAGATATTTGCTATTTATTAATATAAAAAAAAATTATTCAATCAATAAAGGGATAAGCTTTAATGATATTAATTATTTATATGTGTATATTTTATATGAACTTTGAAACCAACGCGTTCTACCATAATTATTGAAAATATTAACGAGTCAAAAACGCGTACATATATAGACCTTACTTGTAAAGCTCGACATTCGACCAAGACCGACCAATTTCGAAAAAAGACGAAATGAATAAAGTTCAAGGTACAGTTAGTGTTGTGTGTAGGTTAAACTCGAAAACACAAGACCAGAAGATTGTAGATGAAATCGATCCCGACGTGATCGACGGAGGAACCTCGCTGCTCCAGTCCGCTCGTAACCACGGTCAATGTAAATTGATCCGAAACGTCGAGCGTTACAAATTCTATACAGGGTTATCTTTAAAACACCAGCAACCTCGCAGGACTAGATACCTAACTTTGAACATTGAATATCGTCGGCACTTGGTAAAACTCCATGTTAACTTATATTTATATCGTATTAAAAGCACTTGTACTGTTTTACTTGACTTTTTATTTATTAAACCAACCGGTTTCGCGTTTTAACACATCATCAGGGCAAAAGTTCTTTCGGTTTTCAAAGGTTGGTTTTAATAAATAAAAAGTCAAGTAAAACAGTACAAGTGTTTTAATACGATACAAATATAAGTTAACTAGATACCTAACATTATAAATAACAACATTTGTTCTATAACTTTTGACATAACTCAATACATTAAATTAAAATGATTTTTTAAGTTTTCATTGTCCTGTCGTGACATTTCTAACTCTTCATTCGGATGCGCTGCGCTGCTCTTGCTAGTAGTAATAATAATAGTAATACTTTCCTACCTAATCTTTGCGTTGCACGTAGAGTTAAGAATGTTCAAGCGAAAAATTTAATTTATATTAATTTTTGTACGAAAGTAAAATCAAACAAATTATCAAAAGTCGTAGAATAAATATTGTTGTATATGATGTTAGCTACCTAGTCCTGCGAGGTTGCTGGTGTTTTAGAGGTAATCCTGTATATGTACGCGTTTTTGACCTGTTTGTATTTTTAAAAATATATATTATATATAAGAAATAGGAAAATACCGGCTAAAATCTGTTTAAACATTGGTAAGCTCACCCTTTAACTGCTTGATATAACACGAGAGCTAATTAAAATGGAATCTACGGCACAAGCTGACAACTTTGTTGCGTCATTATTTTTCATTATGCCCCATTAAATTTTAAGGGTGTTTTTGCTGTATTTTAAAGCTGAGATAATCAGATTGAAGTTTAAAAAGGGCTTTGAGTGTTCTTTCCTCGAATAAGTGCTAGTAAATATAAGGGTTTATAAAGCTTTGAAGAGTGTTTTACTATGTCTTAGGATAACAATAAAGAAAATTATTTCCAATGAGACTAAGGCCACTATAACCGCAAAATTGGGGCGACTATCCATTTTGGTACTGATAGATGCCATTTTATTTTTTAAGAAAACTTTTATATTATAGACACTAAATAAGTTAGCTTAATTGGCTCAGTGTCACTCAGCGACGTGATCTTAGGACTTTATGTACCTACCCTATTTACCATACTTTTTAATCCGCTTGTCCCTAATTATTTAAAATCCAAATTTGAATTTCTATGTAATACCCACACTTTGCACCTTCGATCTTTTGACAACATGACACTATCTATACCTCTACACCGTTCCAACTTTGTTTTCGACTCATTCACTGTATATGCGGCCCGATTGTGAAATGACCTACCTCTCTCGTTGCGTCCAGCCGATAACAAGTTTTCATTCAAACGAAACCTAAAAATACATGTGAAAAATAGTAGTTAGCTAACAGGTATATCTCTATATATTTTTTTTAATCATAAGATAGCAAACAAGCAGATGGGTCTCCTGATTGAAAGAGACAACCATAGCCTATAGACACCAAAGGTGTTAATGGTGCGTTGCTACCTTGTGGCGAGGTCTAATGCCACATGGATAAGTTTATGTATATATGTGTGTTTATATATATATATATATATATATATATATATATATATATATATATATATATATATATATATATATATATATATATATATATATATATATATATATATATATAAGTAATATGTATATATAATAATTTGTATAGTACCTATAAGTAGTATATATTTAATTTATTCTTCTATGTATGATCTATGTTCTTATATGACGTATATTTTCTTAGGCACCGTTTACATACTTTCTGTATTGCCCAAAGTTTGACTACAGGAGAATGCCAATAAGCATTATGTCCGCCTTTTGTACAAATTTTTGAAATTTATGATACATTTGAGTCAGTAATGGAAGATGTTTTAAAAATATTAAGTAAATGTCAAAAGCTCCTAATAGTATGTGGAGACTTCAATGTAAATTTATTATTAATGGATAGCTATTCAATTCGAATAAAAGCTTTGTTTAATTCTTTTAACTTTACACATATCTTTAATGAACCAACACGTATAACAGACAATACAGCAACGTGTATAGATAATATCTATTGTAATTTTGATGTCTCTAAAAGGGCTTTAATAAACTACTTAAAATCAGATCACAGCGGTCAAAGTATATATTTTTCTCTTGTAAAGGAAAATTATAGAACTAAAATAATAGAAAAAAGAATTATAACTAAAAGTCGCATAGAAACATACAAAAAAATATTATTTTTTTGTATGTTTCTATGCGACTTTAACTACAATTTAAATAGTCCAAATATGGTATATAAGCAATTTTTTAACATATTAAATAACAAATTTAACAGCATATTTAACCTAAAGTCAATACCTGCCAGTAAAAAATCTAAGTTTTGCCATTGGGCAACACCTGGAATTTATAAGAGTAGGGATACACTTTACGATCTCTATTCACAAAAACCTTACAACAATGATAAGAAATTTCGAAATCATGTAAGAAACTATTCAAAGTTGTTCAAGAAAGTTTGTTGTATAGCCAAATCATTACATATACGTAGAGAAATTATAAATTCCGATGACAGACAAAAAACGGCATGGAGAATTATAAACAGAGAAATAGGCAAGCTGAAAGTTCAACACTCGGATTATAAAATAAATACTGATAATAGTAACTTGTTATATTCTGATGTAGATATTGCAAACAAATTTGAAAATTTTTTCACTAATGTACCAATAAAAATCACTCACAAACTTAATTCTTCAACTAAAGTAGCCGAAACTATATTAAAGCAAAATATGGAACCATTAAAATCCTCATTTTCGTTTAGACATGTTAATTCTGATGAAATACTTAGGACATTTAAATCCTTAAAATTAAAAACTAGTGAAGACATCTGGGGTATGTCAGTGAAATTTGTGAGTTCCGTTATTAACATATTAGCAAATTATCTTTGTAGAATTTTTAATCGTTGTGTTGACGAGGGAGTCTTTCCTGATATAATGAAAATAAGTAAAATTGAACCATTATTTAAATCGGGTGATAAAAAGGATCCTAATAATTATAGACCCATATCAATATTGCCAGTTCTAAGCAAGGTTTTTGAGAAAATCATGTATAACCAAATGTTAGCCTATTTAAACCTTAATAAAATATTTGTTAATCAACAGTATGGCTTTATGAAAGGTCAATCTACTATAGATGCGGCAGTCAAATTGATAAATCATGTTATAGGCGCGTGGGAAAAATCCTGTGACGCAATTGCTATATTCTGTGTCTTATCAAAAGCATTTGACTGTGTAGACCATCATACCTTGCTTGCTAAATTGACACATTATGGTTTGACTGATAGAGCATTAAAATTAGTAAAATCATATTTACGAGCCAGGTTACAAAAAGTACAAATAAATAGAGCTCATTCTGTAGGTTCACATGTAGAAATGGGAGTACCTCAAGGATCTATTTCGGGACCTCTTCTCTTTTTAATATATATATATAAATGACTTACCTTTGATTGTTAAGAACCTGTGTGAAATTGTTCTATTTGCGGATGACACATCTTTAATTTTTAAGGTAGATAGACATAGCCCTAATACTGACGCAGTAAATAGCACTCTTTCACGAGTTCTAGAATGGTTTAGTGTTAATAACTTGTCATTAAATGCGAATAAAACAAAATGTTTAAAATTTTCTTTACAAAATGTGAAGTCAAGTACTGACAATAATACTATTAAATTAAATAATGTAAGTTTAGAATATATAAATACCATAATGTTTCTTGGTTTAACCATTGACTCGAAATTACAATGGGGACCACACATTTTGTGCCTGACAAAAAAGCTTAGTTCTGCCGCTTTTGCAGTTAAGAAGATAAGAGACTTGACGGACGTACAAACTGCACGTCTAATATACTTTAGTAATTTTCATAGCCATATGGTATATAGCATTTTACTATGGGGAAGAGCAGCTGACATTAATATAATTTTTATTCTACAGAAAAGGGCGATACGTGCAATGTATAATTTAAGTAGTAGAGCATCATTGAGACAGTTATTTAAGGAAATAAATATAATGACTGTGCCTAGTCAATATATTTATGAAAATATTATGTACGCCAGGAAAAATATTCACACATTTTCTAAAAATAAGGATATACATAGTGTCAATACAAGAAATAAAAATAAGATAGCAACACAAAAATATAGACTAAGTAAGACCTCAAAATGTTTTATAGATGTTGGAGTACGCATGTACAATAAATTACCCGAAGAAGTCATTAATTTATCCGAAAAAAATTCAAAACATATATAAAAAGGGTTCTCTGTAAAAAGGCATATTACAGTATTGATGAATATATGAATGACAATACTGTGTGGGTGACAACCACTAATACGATGTATAATTAAATATTATTATTTTCTGTATTATTTTAAACATAAATTTGTGTCTGACATTCAAAAAATGTATGGTAATACTTACTTGGAATAAAAATATATTCTATTCTATTCTATTTATTTAAGGTGTACAATATAGTTAAATAAATAAAAATAATTAATGGTGGACAAACATTTATGTGATAAGCATACGTCATGTTAGTATTTCTGTTTTAGGATGGTACTTGAATTTATTTCAGTATTGGTTATTTACGTATGTATTTTCTCCAGTGTTAATCCGGGCTCCTTTGAAAAATAGACCACCTACCGTTCTATCAGGCCGGTCGTAAAAGGAGACCAACTGGGTATACGTGTCGCTACCATTGTGACTGTGAGTATTGGTACTACCGCCTTACCTATTCCTGCTGCAGTAGCGTCAGTGCTTGTCATTATCATGTTCCGGTTTGGAGGATAAGGTAGTCGGTAGACTTATGTATGTGGCACTGCGATCCTGCCACACGAATAGTCGCGAAACATTAACATTCTTGGTGTCTATAGGCGATGATTTCTCTTTCCTACAGGACCGTCCGCTTGTTTGCTATCTAATTATATAAAAAATTGATGTATTATTAACATCCATATTACAAGCAAATAATTTACTCACTTTTGGTTTCGATCAACTATTACGAGTTTATGTATGCATAGAGTAAAGTCGGGAAAGATTCCGCAGTGAAAAAGGCACCTCATTTTTGAGAAAATCGAATTCCCGAAATTTTAAAAAAGAATTTATTATCTAAACAATAAGTTCAGAACCTATATACCTAAATTACCCGAAAGCTATCGTCTAGAATAGCTGCGTCTGTCCTGTGTATGTGATTATTTGCGTAGTGACGTGACGTATCTTTAATTTTGCCTAATTTTCTAAATAATTGTAAAAATATATCATACCTTTTATTATATCAATACACTAATTCATTAAATATAATCCTTATTTTTTCGCAGTATCCCTCATTTTAGTGCATTATTTTATTACTTTAAAAAATGAAAAAGAAAGTATCTTCACGCCCGTATCCTTGAATAGGTAGGCTGAGGTACAACTAGCGCACCCACGATTAGCCGAAGATAATAAACCTTACAATGTGATAGGTAGCAAGCCTATCGCCAACCGGGTACTTATCCAATCTCGGGCAACGTTGTTTTTATCAGAAAACTGACAAAACACATTTTTGAATCACCCAACCCGAAATCGAACTCAGGACTTCATGTGATTAACACCAACACCAGAACACTAGACCACAGAGGCAACTTTTATTACTTATTTCAATTAATTTCCATTGATCAAAACATATATTCTAATGGCCAGATGAGGTTAAAAATTAAAAGACTTCTTTAAATATTATTTTTGTTTTGACGCAAGAGAAAAACCAGTACTACGAGTGGTTATTCTCCTTTGTAAGATTTTTTAAATCTTGCAAAATATAAATTTTTGAACTCTGAAAAATAGCTTAAAATACCAAAATTTAACCGGTCAACCGCTTTACAGTTTTACTTACAAAATTGCATTTTTTTATCACAACAGAGAAAACAAGCAGATAGCTCAGAGAAACCATCACCTATAGACACCAAAGATGTTAAGAGGCAGTTTACATTTCAGACCAACTTTTGACAAGAAATCAAAATTTTCCAACTCCTAATTTTTCATATTATAAGATACTTTTATTTAATTAAAAGGTACCATTAGATAGTTTCATCTTTTAAATATTCCTTCAATGATGCAGATTTTTTAATCATCAATTGTATTTCTTATAATAAATGTTCTCCGTAAACAAGTTTCGACAATTGCGCAAAGAAGCTATTTTTCCAAAAGGTATTCCTACTGCTAGAATCAACAAACTTAATTAGAAAAAATACTAAATAACCAGAAACATCCAATAGTTGTGCCTGAATGGATTATTTTTTTCCTAAAAGATCTATAATTATATCTAATTAATTAAGCAAATATGCCTATTTCAACGAAAATTAACAAAACATTAACCGGGTTTTTTGCTATCAAAAAATGACATTTTTCTATAGTAATTGATAGAGACAGATAGAAAAATAAGTCACTTAAATAATATTTATTAATTTTTTATTTCAAAACGAAATAAAAGAGAACACTATAAAATCTGCTACGTCCGTGTGCCAAAATTAGTACCGCGTAGTAATAATTAAAACATTAAAAGTATCAATACTATTTTCATTTTACCAGCACCAGGTGCACTATATGGACGACGACGTCCAGCTCTCGCATCGATTACAAAATATCTACATTTCAGTTGGGACGATTTTGTGAAATGCCTCTTAATGGTGCGTTGCTATGCGTGTGACAGGGTGGTAATGCCACATACATAAGTCTACCGGCTACCTTACCCTCCAAACTGGAATACAACAATGACAGGCATTGACGCTATTAGGACAGGAATAGGTAAGGCAATTATAATATAAATGAGTAAAATAAACATAATATTTAATTACTAAGTATCTAATTGTTACATTAATAATAAGGATTGCCGATATGAGGAGCAGTTAATCCCATGCTTTCCTGTCATCTAGGTATTCAGATATTTTATAGTAACCTTTTTTACAGTTTTGTTTTAACACATTTTTGAATTTGTTAACTTTTAAATCTCTAATGGCATCAGGCAGCTTATTGTAGAAGCGTATAATACTTTTTGCATTTATCCTCGTTTTACCCTATATATTAAGATGCTCCTAGTACGTAATACTAAACTCGACTTTGGGTTGTTTAAAATATTCCAGCGTACCAGCTGCCGAAATATTTATAGAAACTAATTTTCCAAGGTACGTAAAGGCATCGATGGTATAGATTATCTAATTTGAAATTTCAAATAAGGGAAGGAGCTTTTATTGTTAAGTATTCCTATTTATCCCTAAATTACCAACGAAATTGGTTTCTGTCACTGCTATTAATATATCGTTTTTGTTAATTAAGGGACGGCGACACAACCCCCTTTAATTTCGAACGCTATTCGCTTAAACGGACATGTATTCAAAATTAGCATTTCCTGCGAGATTCCCTTACATGCTCTGGAAAATTATGGGCGGTATTAACAAGCGGTTTTAGCCCGATGTGACTAGTGATCTTAATCGATTATATTTTACAGCTTCTATATGCGTTTGAGAGTTTGAGCATGTGATCATCGTCAATTGAATAATAATTAAATCAATCGTCAATTGAATCGGACATCGGGGCAAAACTCAAAGTTCCATCCTCATCACCTCGATGTCTGGAAATCCACAACCGTGCGATTCTCTAGGCACTTCTTACCACGCATTACTCCTCTGTGGAATCAATTACCGACGGGGGTGTTTCCGAACGGATACGACTTAGGCACCTTCAAGAAAAGAGCATACTCCTTCTTAAAAAGCCGACAACGCAGCTGCAAGACCTCTGGTGACGTGGTTGTCCATGGGCGGCGGTAATCACTTACCATCAGGTGAGCCTCCTGCTCATTTGCCCCTCTTTTCTATATAAATATATATATATATAAATATAACGATAAATTAAACCGAATAAGTATTATAGGTATCGGCTCACTATATAAGCGAGTATGGCGCAAGAACACCAAGACAAGCTTGCGGTTAAAATCGAGTAAAAACTGTTCAAAATCTTAAAATGATTTCATTAAAATTCAATGCAAGTTAACCTCAAGCCACATTATATAAGTTGACGCGTACTTCATAAAAAACGCAAATCGAAAAGAAAAATGTACCTTCATTGTGTTTCCTCGTCTTTAAATACTTGTTTCAGACAGTATTTGAATTATTTTATAGAATAAACTAAATAATATGTATCTTTTTGGCAGGCAGTTTGTATTTTGTGAAAGACAAAAGATTGCCCACAAGTATTACTAGCTACTTTTTTGTAAATTCTAAATGGTAGTTTTGTAATGTCAAGTCAAGATTTTTTCCAAGATTCCATAACTTGGCCAAAACGCATACTTAGCATCTTAGGGAATGAATCTGCTTGTTTGTAAAAGGTCGCATGTCTGATATTTCAACAGTTAAAAAATCGGAGTCCGATTGCATATACTAGACCAGCAATACGTAGGTACAATGTACCATAAATTTTGGTATTACGTTAAAGTTAACTTTATTAATTTTGGAAATGCGAATAAATGAGTTGAAGTGTACAAAAATATTTAATCTCATTTTTTGCAGTGTAGCTAGATAATATAACTTTAAAATATATCTAGCCTGTAACAAAAATATATTTTATACTATACCATCACTTAAAATATATAATTTTTTTTAAAGAGAGAGAGATTTTTTTTAATATCCTAAAATTATTTAAAAGCAGAAGAAGAAAAAACTGTCTTAATAACAGGGGAACCCGAGATGCTACATGAAGATTTACTCGAGCGTCGTGGTGATCTATTGGATTTTGTAGATTAGATGATAGAAAAATAAAAGGCTGTAGGGCATGGTTGTCTCACTATAGGCGATGGCTGTCCCGCTATAAGTGATTGTTGCCTATTTCCACCAGGAGAGCGATCTGCTTATTTGCTATCTTATGATATAAAAAAGCTATATGTTGTTTTTCATAACACAATTTCGAAGGTAGAAAGGTCATAAAGTCGCAAAGAAAACGTTGTTTTGCAGCTATCTAAACTATCGCGAGCCCACTTGAATTTTCTTTTATTTTAAAGGAAATAACGAAAAACAATATAATCTGACAATTTCCATAACCCGAAGTTATAGGTATTTTAACTTCCCGCCCACGTATGTAGGTAAGGTAATTACTGATTTTTTTCTCCGATTTTCGAAAATCGAGTTTTTACCAGATCGTCACGTTTTGGGGCCCTAGGAACGTTTTCCGATTATTTTCACGATGCCTTCATCGTGAAAATACTCGAAATATGTCTATGCAGACACATGATACATGCGTATATGTGTATGTAAGTGTGTGTATGTGTGTGTGTGTGTGTGTGTGTGTTTGTGCGTGCGTGCGTACGTACGTCGTGCGCGATTAAGGCTAGCATATCGATTCATTTAAAAATTTAATTAGCTCTTCTAATTAAAATCTAAGCCAAATACAGTAAATCGGATTGAAATCGGTTGATTCGTTCAAAATTTATCAATAACGAAAATTTTTGAAAAAACTTTTTTCTACATTTTTTCGACTTTATTTTAACCTATTGATTTTGTACTTAGGTCGTGTTGGTCCCGTGATCATTTGAAGAATAGACCAACTGCTGTTCTATCAGGCAGGTCGTAAAAGGCAACCGATTGGCTAATCGAGTCCCTATCATCGTGGCTACTAGGTGGCGATGGGTGGCCATCAGGAGACCCATCTGCTTGTTTGCTACCTTATGATATATAAAAAAAGTTAATAACATTATAGTTCACAAATTTAGTTACGTGCTATTCGAAAGAATCAAATCATAATCGATCATCATTTTGAAAAAATGTACATTTATTCGAAATAAATATCACTTTTACAAACTTTAGTTTTTTGGACTCTTCTAACTCAAAATTTTATGCTTATGTATGGTTTTCGCTTCTTTGAGCTTAAAAAATCTCAATTTAGTGGGAGGTTTCAGGGATAATCTGTAGGGTCAACCGGGTTTTTTTTTCTATCATAAAATAGCAAACAAGCAAATGGGTCTCCTGATGGAAAGAGTCAACCATCGCCTAGAGACACCAAAGATGTTAATCGTGCGTTGCTATCTTGTGGCGAGGTCAAATACCACATGCATAAGTTTACCGGCTACCTTACCTTCCAAACCGGAACACGACAGCGACAAGCACTGACGCTATTGCGGCAGGAATAGGTAAGGCGGTGGTACCAGACTCGGGCGAGACAATGCAGAACTCTACCACCTAGTAGCCACGATGGTAGTGACTCGATAGCCAATTGGTTGCCTTTTACGACCTGCCCTGCCAGGCAGGTCGTAAAAGGCGGCAGTTGGCCTATTCTTCAAAGGAGGCCGGGATTTTTTTAGTACCCTAGACCCCAGCTCCATTTAAACGGCTTATATTTGGTGGAAAGCCACAACAGTATGAGAGGTATCCACCTATGTTAATCTTTCGATCGAGTATGTCTCAAAATCCCCTTTTGGGCGCCCCTCATATAATATTTGGAGATCACAAGATTACCGCAAGGTGGGGTGTAGACTCAACATTAACTGTCCCGATAGCCGTTTCAGTAAGTGGTCTTGTTGCAATAAGCCACGACCACCATCTAAGAAGGCTCTCGCTTTCACGAAAATATTTAACATATCCCTGGACGTAAACAGAGTTTAATTTCTTGAAGCTTTTATATTTGTTATTTTGAATTTGATTTTCTTTTTTGGCTTATTTTAATTCCAAATTAATCGTACATTAAATGATTGCACTCTTAAAAACACCAAAAAATGTGTAGGCGGTTGACCCTAGAGGCCATCCCTGAAACATCCCGCTAAATTAAGTTATTTTAAGCTCAAAAAAGTAAAAACTATAAGCATAGTTTTTTCAAAATTTCTCAAAATCCCCTAGGCCGAATTGGATCAAGTTTTCAGAAAGTCTAAGTTGAGCAGAATATAATCGAATGCCATCAACCGCGTTTCGATCGGTCCAGACGTTCAAAAGTTATGAGATGTTTACATACACACATACACACACACACACATACATACAGACATACTGACGTCATCGCGGAAATAGTCAAAAAAGATTCCTAGGACCTCAAAACGTGGAGATCCGGTGAAAACTCGATTTTCGAAAATCGGGGCAAATTCAGTAACTTCCTATCTACGTACATTACGTACTACGTAGCGGGAAGTTAAAAATATCAACACGCAGGATTTAAACCTGCGAGCTGTGTATGTGTACTTAGCGATCAGTACAATCGACCGAATTGATCATATAGCAAAAAAGAATTTCGCCACGTCGAGCCTGTCGACACTAGATAATTTGTAACAATTTAGTTGGGTGTTACAAATTACAATTTAATGTATATTTATTTATCAACATGTTCTACCATATATGGTGCATAAATTACATTTTTTGATATACAGTTTTATAATTTTTACAAAATTACAACTAGGTCATTACGCTTTGTCTAAACGCCTGACTCTAGGCTGCCCTCAGGGATCAGTACTTTCACCATATCTATGGAACTTAGGATTTGACGATTTATTCTCATTATTATTTTTGTGTTATAGTACTCATCCCGTGCTGGGGAAACTGGAAAAACCTTAAAAACAACAAAGAAAAATATCGACACGCGGGATTTGAACCTGCGACTATCTCCCTAAAGCCGGGACGCTCTTCCACTGAGCTAGTGTCAACAGGCTCGAGCCGGCGAAATTCTTCTTTGCTATATGATCGATTACGTCGATTGTACTGATCGCTAGCTATACAGGTTCAAATTCCGCGTGTCGATATTTTTCTTTGTTGTTTTTAAGGTTTATTCTCATCAGCCTTGGAGGAAGGATGCTCGCTTATAGGCTATGCAGACGACGTTGCTTTAATGATACAAGCTAACACACGAGCACAGATAGAGTCGCTGGCTTACACTAGTCTTAATTTGATCATCAACTGGGGCTTGAGAAATCGTTTAAGCTTTGCACCCCATAAAACGTTTTACTTAATATTAAAAGGTTCGCTCCTATCATCTCCTAGTATAAAAATAAATAATAGCACAATAAAGAGAAAAGAATCGATAACATATTTAGGTTTGGTCATAGAAAAAAATTTTACTTTTATAAATCATATTAACTATTTCGGTGAAAAGGCTAAATGGAATTTCTTATCCTTTGCGGGCATATCTACCTCGACATGGGGTTTAACGTTTAACACTTTAAAGATAATTTTTAACGCAACGTATTTAGGTTGTAATTGTTATGCTTGTTCAACGTGGGCTGATAAATTACGAGTGGTGCGATCCGGCGCAAACTACTTCAAAATCAGCGTCTAGCACTAATATTTCTATGCAAAGCATATCGCACTGTAAGCTCCGAAGCCTTACCCGTTTTATCAGGTGTCTTACCATAAGATTTAGAAATTCAGCGTCGGGCTTCAATGTATTACAATTCTAAGAATTTTACCAACCCAGAATTTATCAACTCGCAAGCTCAAACAAAAATACGTCGCCTTTTTAATCCCGTAATCGACGTTACTAATGAATTAATTGATGAATGGCGGTCGCGTTGGTCTTGTTCAACTAAAGGAGGGCATTTATATAACTTTCCCATGCGTCCGGGATCGCTTAAATAAAACTTGGATAGAAATAGATCATCGTGTTGCACAGTTTTTCACTAGCCACGGTAATTTTAAAGCTAAATTATTCTAGTTTAAATTAGTTCCTTCTCCTTTTTGCGAGTGCTCTACATTAAATTGTAAATATGAACAAACTGCACATCATATTCTTTGGGAGTGTAATCTTTGGCAAAACGAACGTCGCCAAATGCTTGATAGTATCCAACGTATATCCGGTGTAATTTATTACTCCGACCACGTGGTTACACGTGGTTACACGGTTACACGTGGGAATTTCCGTGCCTTCAAACGATTTTGTCATACTTACTACTGGAAGCAAAATTAAGTAGGCCATTCTGGTAGGTCCCTAATTTCCAAACTCCCGTGGTGCAATAGCAATCAGGCTTCACCTAATTGTAAAAGTCTCTTTTCGTAGCATTTTTATGCTTTTAACATTTTGCTGTCTCCTGCTAAAAAGGGAGGGAAACAGGATGTATTTTCCTACTCCTTCAGAAGTATATATTCTCCTCCTCCTCCTTCAGAAGTATATATCTGATTAATTTCGTCGCGGGATCCAAGACAGCTTCGCTTTCCCCCAGGGCACCCTGAGCTCGCAACTCAGAGGTTATCAGGTCGGTTGCCGCTGTTGATTCTGGTTTACAGAAGTTACAGTGGTGGGAACGAGAGGTGGGCCAATTGCCCTTTTAAAAAAAATACAGTTTTATAAATCAATATACTTGTAATTCAAAAAGCGTAATTTCTAATTCATGTTAGTTTAAATTTATTCTATTCAAATAAATAGAATTGGAGTGTCTGTAATATTAAAATAAACGGTTTTAACTAAATGGATATGGATGTATACACGGTACTAATACCAAAATAACACTTTTTACGATTTTTGTCTGTCTGTCTGTCTGCCTGTTTGTTCCTGCTAATCTCTGGAACGGCTAGACCGATTTTCACGGGGCTTTCATCGGTAGATAGCTGATGTAATAAGGAGTAACTTAGGCTACTTTTAAAAAAAAACTACGCGGACGAAGCCGTGGGCACAGCTAGTCTGATATAAATGTTTTAGTAGTTTAAAGCAGATAAAGCTTACGTCTAAACCAACTAGTAAAGCAGTCACAAAATGTAAAGTTAAATTATAACAATAGGGTTTATCCAATTAAAATAAAATATTATCTTCATAGTAACTATTTCCATTATTTTCACAACCAGAAAGCCGAATTAATTGGTGAAATGGTTCGCATTATATATTCACAACGTTCTACGCCCCGTTGTAATGACTGGGATGTTTCGAGGGTCAATTTTACGTAGCCTGATAATAAAAGAGAATTTGCTATTTGGAAATATCATAAGCAGCCTTAACGTTTTACCTTTATAGAGAACCTTCACCGCATATCTAACTTTATATTAGTAGAACATAATTGCAGCTTAGAACTATTCCTTTTAGATGATTTAGATTTCGTGCACTAAGTGGCAAGAAGTAATCCTTGTAGAATCACTTTATTGTTTTTCTATCCGTTTGTCCCTCTATCATGATCCCTTTTTCAGAACCGCGTAGAAATATCAAAATAAAATTCATCTCAGGTATACATTTTTTTAGCTGTGACAAAATAAAATTTGTTAGTCTATGCGATCAAAAGGCAAAACCTTTCATGATGCATAAAGCCTATAGGGTACTTCCAACAGATTCACGACATTTGGAAAAACATTGTTTTACAACACATATAAAGAAAACATTCTGAAAACTAATACTTAACTAGCTTAATAATAAAAAATGTGAATTTTCTATTAAAAATATTTTGGGTTGCTGCTATAATCATGTCTGGGGATCGAACGATGGTGGTTCATGTTATTAGCACCTTCACTACATATTATAAAACAAAGTCGCTTTCTCTGTCTGTCCCTATGTATGCTTAAATCTTTAAAACTACGCAACGGATTTTGATGCGATTTTTTTTGATAGATAAATTGATTCTTAAGGAAGGTTTTAGTATATAAACCTTTCAGATATTTCCACGGGAACAAAAGTTACGCGGGTGAAACCGCGGGCAGGTCGCTAGTAATTTATAAAAAGTCAAAGTGATAGTGCTATCTGCGTGGCTTTGTATGTTGTAATGTAAAAGTTAACAAGGGATAAATACACAGAATATTGTTGAAATCCAATATTCATAAGTTATTTGTATTAAAAATTCAGGTCAGCAAATCTGTTCGTTTCGATAAATTTTGTTGGTCATGTTGGACAGAGTTTTAAGTTAAGTGAAATCAAAACCGTAATTCTATAATCCTTTTATTTTATCAACAGCTTTCATCTTTCTTTTATGCATTACGTTTGTTACATTTAAAATAAAATGGAAAATTTAATATCATAACCATAATTTCAAATAAAAGTCAGGAAATTCATTTTAACTATTTTCCGTCACAGTTCTTAGAGCTGAAGCAACAAATATAAAAGATTCAACGTTTCATTTGAAACAGAGCAATATTGAAGAAAATGCGTTTCCGGAAGCTTTCTAATTACGGACTTGAGGTATCTTAGCGAATGAAAGTTTTCAAAACAACAAATAATTTCTTGCAATACTTTGCTAATAATTTGAAGATATTATTCTTGAATTATAACCTTTTGACCTCTGTGGTCTGGTGGTCCAGCGTTGGCGTTTACCACATGAGGTCCCGGGTTCGATTCCCGGGTCGGGCACATAAAACGTGATTTTTCAGTTTTTCTGAGAAATACAAAGTTGCCCGGGATTGGAAAGTGCCCGGTTGGCGATAGGCTTGCCACCTATCACATTTGTGGGACCAAGTATCTTCGGCTAATCGTGGGTGCACTCGTTGCACCTCTGCCTACCCCTTCGCGGATATGGGCGTGAAGATACTTTTTTTATAAGATTTTTTTTTAAATTTAAGTGACGAAATAGTATGAGGAATATTTTTTATTTCCAACTGGATATCTTTAAAAGACATCCAGCTATATTTTAGTGAAGCCAAATTGTTTAAAAGTAAGTAAGAGTATTCAGGATGCCGTTTAAGCTGGTAGCCTATGCATTTGAGACGCGCTGTTTACAATGACATCATACCATCGACGTGCTTCTCCGTAAGCATGTCGAATGCTATCTGTGTGGTGGTGTTTCATTACCACATGTGTAATATACATATAAAAATTTACCGGCTAGTTTACCCTTCAAACTTGAACACAACAGGAGAAAGTACTGAAGCTATGTGTGGCGGGAATACGTAAAGCGGTGGCACCACCCTGGCGAGACCTTGCAAAACTCAAGTACATAGTGGTCACGATGGTTGTGATTCGTATAACCAGCCGTTCAGAGTGCTAAGTGTGAGTTTTTTTTTTGCATTCGATCGTGAGGGCGTTTGGAGTTTACTAGGAATTTGTATGTGATTTGTACAGCGCCACCTAGTGGTAAACGTGAGAAACCAGTTTACCGCTAGGTGGCGCTGTACAAATCACATACAAATTTTTAGTAAACTCGAAACGCGCTCACGACCGAATGCGAAAAGAAAAACTCACACTTAGAACTCTGATAGTCAGATAGTCGGTTCCGTAAAGGTCGCCGGACTAACGTGAGTAAATATTTATTTTCGAAATTCTTATATCTTAAAAGTATTTATTTTTTAAATACTTCAGAGAATAAATTATTATTACAAAAAATATCAAACGAATCACACAAAACTCTACAAACAGTACTCGTATTTCCAATTTTTCTCGCTTAGCGTAATAAGCTTAATCCCTAAAAAGTAATAACTTTATGTGATTTATTTCGAATCACGTTTGTAAATTTTTTAATTAAAGTATTTATACTTTAACATTTAATTCTGGACCCATTATTTTGGGAACATAGACCCTCTCAAAGGCGCCTACTTTCCTGCGCTATAAGTTAGCCCCTAAAAAAAGTCTCAATTTGAACGAGAGAAAGCTGTATATTTTATATATATTTACGCAGCAACAAAGTGGCAAATACTTTTAAGCGTAGATCTTCTATATTTAAAGTGGGGATGTTATTTTTTTTCTTGTGTATCACAATATAATGTGGGGTATTATTGGTTAGGTTTTCAAAAAATATTGTAAGTTTGTGAGATTTCACAGTTATAGTAAATATAATGAAATTAAAACGGTAACTGTCACGGCTTACCATAGCATATTGATTCTTAATCCGCATTATTGTGATGGACTACTTCAAAATCCTAAATAACGCGTGTCCTTACTAATTTATTTTTACTAGCTGCAGCGTGCAGCCCGCTGCATCATAAGTTTTTGACAAATCCCGCGGGATCATCTAATTTTTCCGGGATAATAAGTAGCCTATGTGTTATTCTGGATCTTCAGCTACCTACATACCAAATTTCATCGTAATCGGTTCCGTAGTATTTGCGTGAAAGAGTAACAAACATCCATACATACATACTCACAAAAGAGAGTGATGAGATCGGCCTAAATGGACTACAAGAATATAGCGTCAGTCGAAATTATTAAGTTAATTTTATTTACAATAAGACAATACTAGAATTCAGCGGACAATTTTTAATCGCAAATTAATTTTAAAAGGATTTTAGTCGGAAAGCCATAAAACTAATCAAACTTGTACGCTTTTTCTTATTTCTAATTCAAGCAAAGATTTTTCTATTCTGCCACAAAATAACACTTTCTTTTATTTCTGACCAACCGAACAAACTATAAAAATGTTGGATACATAAGACGCAAAATTTTAAACAAACGATTGTATAAAATGCAACAAAAATGAAAATATTTATTATTATAATCGAAATCTACAACATACAACGTCGTATAAATAAGTACTCTTAGTATCATCCGAAAGAAACAAAAAAATAATAATAACAAGTGTCATCTCTTTACGCTGTAAGCGAGTTAAACATTTTATGTAAACAAAAGTTTTAACGTTTTTCAACATTTAAGTGGTTAAAATCAAATAATCTTCATGATAAGTAATACAAAAATGAAAGTATTGCGATGTGAGTGGCTTAAAATTAAATGTAACAATTGTAAAATCAAGTAATATTAATCTTTGAAGGAGTTTCGTGAATTTTAGTATCATAAAAAGTGTCCGTGATACAATTTACATTTCAGAAGAAATTAATAATGTTTTACAATACGGCAAGCAGCCATCATCATGTGTTGTGTTTTAGGACAAATTTATATGGGGCCTCATCAATCTCCTCTGGCATTTATATATCATTAGGACTAGTAGGACATTAAAGAATAGCGAACAAGCATATGAAAAGCGATAACCATTGCCAAAAGATACCAAGGATGTTAAAGGTTCATTGTTACCTGGCTTTTTTATTACCAGTAATCTTACCTTACCAATCGAAACACGACAGTCAGACGGAAGAGACAGGGTGATGGTGCTAAAACTGATCGAGATATTGCAGAACTCTTCTACATAGTTATAATTATAATGCCTGATGCAATGACAAAGCTAAGAACTTCACAAGGTCCAAGGTCTTATAGAGACTAGGAATGATATATTAAATTATAAACATAAGAGATAACTCTGTGGTCCGATGTCAGTGCTAACCATATGAGGATTCCTGGATAGGAAACTCAAAAATGTGTTTTTTAGTTTGCTGATAAAAACAACGTTTACCAGGATTGGATTAGTGCCCGATTGACAATAGACTTGCAACCTATCACATTATGGTACTAAGTATCTTCGCTAATCGTGTGAAATAGTGGTTTTTGTACCTCTACTTACCTCTTCGACGATACGGTAGTGAAGGTACCGTATCGTACCGTACTTTAGATATAAGTAACATTACACTGCCCTATCAAAGGACTATAAGAAACTATGTTTCCATGGTGCATACAAATAAATCCGGGTCTCCTTCAAAGAATAAACCATTTGCTATTCTGCCAGGCAATTCGTATAAGACGGACTATTGGCTAAACATGTCACTACTACTAATACGCAACGTATCAATCGAATTAGGTCCAATTGCTTTCCCTATTTTTGCCGCAATAGGGTCAATGATTTTCCCCCGTATTGGTCCGAGCTTTTTTGAAGAAAATACCAACTAATGTTCTACCAGGCAGGTCGTAAAAGGCGACCGATTGGCTATACCTATCAATTTTATCATGACTACTAGGTGGCAGACTACTATGATAACACCGCCATACCTATTCCTGGCGTAATTACGTCAATGCTTGTCATTGCCGTGTTTTGGTTTGGAGGGTTAGGTAGCCGGTAGATTTTTGCATGTGACATTGCTATCCCGTCACACGGATAGTAACGCACCATTAAACATCATTCGTAACTATATAGTTTCTATTTCCATCAGAAGACCCATCTTATTATTTGCTATCTTATGACATTAAGAACCTTCGTGCTCCAGTTAGATGGGTAAAGTGGACATTAAAAATAAATCTATGTACATTTAAAAGGCAAAAGTGATTGACTGATGTATCAACGCACAGGCTAAACCCTTAGGGCTAGAAACTTGAAATTTCTTACACGTATTTGTCTTATGACGTAAGCATCCACTATGGAAGGATTTTTCGAAATTCAACCCTCAAGAGAGTGAAATAGGGGATAAAGTTTGTATGAAACTTATTATTCCTTGGACATAACTGCATGAAATTTCGTATAGATTGAGTATGGCAATAATAATGAGTTACGTAATTTAGCGTTTTCCAAAATTCAACTTCTAAAGAGAAAAATAGGAAATAAAATTTTTGTACTACCTATCTAAATCTATAAAGAAAGGTTACAGAAGTTCTAAAGTAAACGTAAGAGCTAGTAATGTATAAAGCCATGATTTATTACAAACAAAATCAGGAAAAGGCTTGTATATCACTTAAACCTTAGCATTTATGATACCAGTTAGATATATAAGTGATCCCCACAGCGAATATATTTGAAAAGGGCCCTTTGTTTTGTTTGATAATAATATGTGCGTTGCCGCATAGGACTTATTTGAATATTGGGTCGTGTGCTTTTGTAAGCGCTTCGTAGGGTTTCAATACATCAGGGGTTTGTTTCTAGGAATACATCTTAACACACGTAAAATTCAAATTTATGTAAGACTAACTGGTAACCGTTTCTAATATAATCTATGTACAAATAAATAAAATTGGAGTGTCTGTTTGTAATATTAAAATAACGGTTTTTACTAAATGCATATGGATTTATATACGGTACATATACCAAAATAACATTTTTTACAATTTTTGTCTGTCTGTCCGTCCGTCTATCTATTTCTATTTGTTTATTTGTTCCGGCTAATATCGAAAACGGCTGGACAGATTTTGACGGGATTTCACTAGCAGATAGCTGATGTAATAAGGAGTAACTTAGGCTACTTTTATTTTAGAAACTTTTCGACGCGGACGAAGTCGTGGGCATAGCTAGTATAATATAATAATCTTTATCTATATTAATACTATAAATTCAAAAGTATGGGTGTTTGGATGTATGAATGAATGAATGGATAGATTGATGTATTTTGGTTATTCAATCATTACAAAAGTACTCAAAGGATTTAAATAAAATTTGGCACACAATTGATGACGTGGGATGGCACATAAGATACTTTTTATCCAGAAAAAATAAGTTGTTCTCGTGAAATATTCCAAAAAGTTTTACAATGCAGCGGGCTGCACGGTGCAGTGATAATTTAATAAATATTACTGGTTAAATTACAAAAATTGAATTTTAACTTTCCATGTCTCTGAAAAATTTAAGCAAATCGTTATAACTAATGGGACTGACAAGGAAATTTATATGGGAAAATGGCAAATAAAAAATTCGCAGGAAGAGATCGCAATAGATCAATTCCTAGCAAAATCGGTCTATTGTGCGACATGCGATCATTCGCATCCGCTTGATTATTATAACTTAAAAGCCTCGCGCTCGCACTTACCGAAGACTTTCATTGTATCTGGCAAAATGTTAAAATACTAAAACTCTCTCGCTACAAAATAAATATCTTCCGATAGTTCTGTAAGCAAAATGTATAAAACTTAGCTTTTATACAATAAGGTATCTCCTTCTTATTTTTACATGTTATGAAAAAGTCACTTCGCTGTATGTTCGCTTATATTTTTTAAATTAAGTAACGGAATTTAATTCACTTTTCATGAATAGAGAGAATAATTTTATGAGGAATACGTGCTTGCATGTTTTTATAGTAGAAAAAGCTGAGAATTTCAAAGATTTTTCGTAAAAAAACATTTTTATGCGCTCACATTGCACCCGTGAGAAGCCAGGACGTGTCGCTAGCAATTATATAAAGTATATTTATTAAAATTTACTAATAATATGGTATGGCAATGGATTACATCATATGAAATATTATAGCGAAGAAAATATTAAAAATCTGAGATTTATACTTTAACGAATGTGATATACTATTATACACTATATACACTTTTATTACCTGCCAAAGTAACCATCATCAAAATTTATAACCCCTGATCATTTTTACTTATATTGCGCATGTCTGCAAAGAAATTTTCAAGTTTTTTTTTTATAGAAAACGCAAACGAGCAGGAGGTGCACCTGATAGTAAATGATCACCGCCGCCATGAACATCCGCAATACCAGAGGTCTTGCAGCTGCGTTGCCGGACTTTTAAGAATGAATAAGCTCATTTCTTGAAGGTCCCTAAGTCGTATCCGTTTGGGAACACTCCCGCGGGTAATTGATTCCACAAAGGCAAGTAGTGCGAGGCAAAAAGTACCGACAAAAGCGCACGGTTGTGGATTTCCAGACACCGAGTAGGTGAGGATGGAACTTTAAATTTTCTTCTGTGTACCAAGTCTACCTTCCAAATATTCAGATATTTTATAATAACCTTTTTTACAGAGTTTTGCATTTTTAAAAATTACGTATTTGTAGAATAACACAAATGAAATACGAAAGTATTGGTCAAAATTATAAATGTGAATTTCATCTGTAACGATGAACTTATTCAACTAGTTATACGTATGTATATCTAGCGATCAGTACAATCTTCGTAATCTATACATATAATAAAATCGTAGGAACGTCAAAACTGTACATTGAATCTTTTTTTTAAAAGAAAACTTGGGGCGATAATACTACAATCGACACCGAAGCCAAAAATATAGATTTTAGAATTTTTGTCTGTTTGTCTGTTTGCCTGTATGTATGTCCGAGATAAACTCAAAAAATACCGCTTGGTTTTACTTCAAATTTTGCATGAATATTACTAACAGGTCGGGTCAACATATAGGCTACATATTATCACGCTATCCCCTATGGGGGAGGAGCTGGGCGGAGTAAACGAAGTCCGCGCGGACGAAGTCGCGGGCAACAGCTAGTCGATCATATAGCAAAGAAGAATATCGCCACGTCGAGCCTGTCGACACTATCTCAGTAGGAGAGCATCCCAGCTTTAGGGAGATGGTCCCAGGTTCAATCCCTGCGTGTCGATATTTTTCTTTGTTGTTTTTAAAATCTTTAATAGCATTTGGAAGTTTATTGTAAATGCGTATAGACTGCCCCATAAAAGAGTTTCTTATTTTGTGGAGACGTGATACATGCAGAGCAAAATTGTTTTGGTTTCGTCACAACTTTTCTTAAGTGAAGAAATATTTTTAGGAATGTAAATAAGTTTTCAAGTATACACTGCGATGGTACGGTAAATATTAATTTCTTTGAATTTCTCCCGCCCCACTCCCGCTATATTATAACAGGTTTTGGTGAATTCCATGGGAACAATTTATTTTTTCGGGATAAAAGGAACGTTTTGTGCTATTCCAGATCATCTATATATGTGGTAAATTTCGTCTAAATCAATTCGGCCATTTTTGCGCGAAAGAGTAACAAACATCCATTTATCCAAAAATTTATTTTCGCATCTATGTTATTTAATATTATAAATGCGAAAGTTTAGATGGATGGAAACGCCAAAACTACTAAACAGTTTTAGATAAAATTTGGTACACAGATAGATGATGATCTGTAATAGCACATAGACTATTTTTTATTCTGGAGAAATGCGGTATTCCTTAGGGATTTATAAAAAAAGTATATAATGCAGCAGGCTGTAGGATTAGTAGAATTGCCCAGTAAACTGTCTATAAACAACCACTACAGCTCACTTCTCTACAGTACATCTCTGCGATCTCCATTTCCTCTGTATACTTTATTCTTTTCTTTGTTACTATCTATTCTAATATTTTAAAAATCTTTTCTCTTTTTTTGTATTTGATAATTTTTGTACGCTTATGATTAATAAACTCAAAAACTAATATTAACTATTTGAGCTCTAAAATCTATGCTTGGGTGTATTGTTTATTACTTAGAGCTGAAAATACCTCTATTTAGCGGGATGCTTCAGGGAAAGCCTGCAGAGCTAACCGGTTTATATATTTTTTGCAATAAATGTACTCTATTATATTCATTTGTCATTACTAAAATTCTAATTTTATATTTTGAATATTCGTCCTGTATTTAAAACTGCTAGCTATTAGTTTTTATGTTGTTGAATAAATTCTCTATTTTCTTTGTTATCCAAAATAACACAATTGTTTCGACCTTTTCGATGAGAAGTATTTTATAGAAAAATATTATGAAAAACGGATTTATTTTCAGTAGAAACGAATTAAAATTTATATTTCACTTGTGCCAGCTTTTTACATTATAACAATGAATTTATTATTTTATACAATACAGTTATTACGTTCAATATACATTTGAATATTGGGTCAGAAGGGGATTGGGGCCAATATAATAAAAAATCGAATGTTCTCATGAAGCATTATTTAGAATCCCAATCCTTGAACGCAATTGAGGCAATGTTCATCCGTATATAAAATAAAACAGGATCATTATGACAATTCGGACTCGAAAAGGAAGGACCCATAAAAGGAATATTAATATAATAAAATTATATAATATTCTAAAATTGAGGGTCTCAGTTTTAGAACAAAACATTTGCCATTTTACTAGGTTTTTAAAGAGTAGATCATCAGCCATTCTATCAGGCCTTTCTCAAAAGTCTAACGATTGTCCAAAGATATTAGTATTGTAACTACCATAGTACCACTGCTATACCCATTCCTGCCACAATAGCGTCAATGCTTGTCATTTTCGTGTCCCAGTGTGAAGATTATGGTAGCTTGTAACTTATGAGACATTATCACAAGAATAGCAATGCACCATTAACACCTCTGGTATCTATAGAAGATGTTTGTCTTTACATCAAACTATCAGCTTGTTTGCTATATAAAAAAATCAATCTCTTTTATCTTTAATTCGTAATGTTTAAGTAATAAATTTTGGATAAAGGGTAGTCAAATTTACAAAAGTGCTAGATACAGAATAATATCTAAGTTATTTCGTTGGTAAAAATTAGCCTAACAATTCTGAACTGAAACTTAGGAAGCTTACAGTATAATAAATATATACAGTTTATAATAACTACTAATGTTTTCCCCGTGTTAGTTCAGGCCCCCGTTGAGGAATAGACCATTCTGTCTATCATTAATAGCCTGCGCAGACGACGGATTTTTGTCCGCGAACTTTTTTGTCCGCTAAAATAGATCACTTATAACTGTACCGAGTAACGCAAACGAGAGATTAAAAGTACCGAGTACAAAAAGTCCCCCGAATAACCGAGGACATGCAGAGAGCGGACCGGACAAAGGTACGGGGGCGTCCCCGAAAAGAATAGAACACGTGTGACTAGGCGAAGCAACGCATACGGCCGACTTTAGTCCTAGAGCGCTGTGCAACAAATGATCGCACACCGTGTGCGTTAAGTTCGCGGTAAATTCGCGGCGGAGTTTTTATTCGCGGAGCGTACTTTTCCTCCGCCACGGAGAAAAATCCGTCGTCTGCGTAGGCTATAAATGTGAACGGTTGGCTATACATGTCACGACCATCGTGACTTTTAGGTGACAGAGTTTGCAACGTCTCGCCGGGTATTTTCTACTAGCGCATTACCTATTCCTGTGGCAATGGCGTAAATGTTCGTCATTGTCATGTTAAGGTTTGAAGAGTAAGGTAGCCAGTTATCCTCTGGCATTGCTATCCCGCCTTGCGGACGCAAAGCACCATTAACATCTTTGGTGTCATAGGTGATGGTTTTTTTTCTATCAGGAGAGCCATCTACTTGTTTGCTGTAATATAAGAAATTAAGATAGAATTGATGTATATTCGATTTTAGTAATGAAAACTTTTTTAACCGCGTTAGCCGATTTTTGATATGGACAAAACTTATGGGTTAGCGTCATCGAAATGCATGTCATGCTCGTGACGTCAGACGGCTAGTACAGTAGCCGCCAATCTTTTTGGCCGCTCTGAAGTAAGCGCTAAGTTGAACTTGCGCACAGCACTCTTGAGTGGATATTAAATAACACAGTAATACAATTAAGACGTATTTCGGTTTATAGGGTAAGGTAACCGGTAAACTTATGCATGTGGTATTAGACCTCGCCATAAGATAGCAATGCACTATTAACATCTTTGGTGTCTATAGGCGATGTTTGACTCTTTCAACACTCTGCTCTGATCAGGAGAACTCTGTGCTTGTTTGCTATCTTATGATATAAAAAAATCATAAGTATACCGGCTACTCAATTTGAAGAATAGAACTAGAATTGGAACAAACACTGATTTCTTTAAGAGAGTCAAGACTGTTTTCGTTTTTTTTCTAGTAATTTTACAACTTATACTCAAGCTGTAGTCATATGTTAACCTATGTATAGCGCTACTCAGCAACGAATCTAAGAAATAAACAATCTTCTTAAGAGTAAAATACTTAATCTTAACTCTTACCGCTTAACCCATAAAAATCAGATAAATAACAGCGATTAAGTTTAAAGTAGTGCAATATAGAGAGTAATAAATTATTCCGCTCCTAAAGATATGTAGCTATAACTAAGCTGAAATAAAACTCCAAATATTCAAAGTTTTTAAGTATTTGGAGTTTTATTTTATATAAAAAATTTAAAATATACTTTTCTCTAGACTCTTTCTTTCTCACGACTTTCCAAAAGGAGGAGGTAATCAATTCTGCTATATCTACCTCAGCATTCTGTTGTTTATGACTGAATTTTGAATTTTTTTTATCGTTTGGGAGGGTTTACTCCTTGTGTGGTCCCGTTTTAATTTGGTGAAGGTTCCACATAAACAGGAAAGAGGAAGTCGGCTGCTGCAGTTTTAGTGTGGTAAAAATTATTTTGCATTATTACGTTGTTTAACAGAAGATCAAAAGAAAAATAAGGCATTTGAAAGTATTGGAGTTCAAAAGGAGATTTGGGAATTTATTTGAACGCAACAAGTTAATATAGGGAGGACACCTAGCATACTGTTGAGGCTCTCAACCAAATATAAACTTATATAGAGCCAGGCATCTGAGGCAGTAAAAAAATGCGATTCAGCCGCGCTCGAAAATGTCAAGACGACTTTTTCTTTGCAACTTTAAAATCCTCCCACCTTCCAATTGTTTCTTATCTTTTTAACTTGCAATTAAACACGATTCCTTAATATGATGCACTTCAGTATACATTTTGAAAATCTATAGATGCTTTGGAGTTGGGTGCATTAAAAAGCATTATATAACCTTTAAAATTTTGTAATCTTATAATTTACAAAACAAAGCAAGTCCCTATGATACTCTAGTAAATCCTTTTAGCATCCTGGGCTCATTTACTGTACCAACCGTATATTACTCTCTTGGGATATGTAACCAATGTCTTATGATTTCAAATCTATTTAAATTGCACGAATTAATTGAACCACGAAGTAAGCAAAATATTTGCTCGTCATATGTTTAACCATCGATATTTAACATAATATATCAAGACTAAAATAATAAACACTCAAACCCATTTAGCCATCAAATCTACTAAGCTAGCCTAGCTAGCCCCTAAGCGAATACTATTTACGCCCATCGTACAAATCTTGATTCCTGTCGGGAATCGAACCTGAACCCCGTTGATTTCGTAGTCTGGGTAGCTAACCACTCAACCAACGGAACGGTCACAAACGGTACTTTAACATCTCTGTACTCGTAATTTTATTTTTACAGCCACTTGCCGGTTTGTCTTTTGACCATATTTAAAATGTAAAACATATAATAAATTTGAATGTGTAGAAAAAGATTGTTCTTGTAGGTGGAATAGGGCGGACATGCTGTCTGTTGGAAGTTCTCAAATAAAATATGACAGAAGAAAACTAATTGTTTACTGTTACTTTACAAATAAAAAGCAGCAAAGTGGATGTTTCACAGTACTACATAAAAAAACATATTATGAAAAAAATCAAATTTTCCCAAGGTTTGTAATCAAAGATTTAATCTACTCTTTTAAGGTCGCGTATAACGTTCAATGTCCATTTGAATATTGGGTCAAAAGGGTCGCTAGGACAATGAAAAATTGGGTGTCCTTATAAAGCATCATATATATAATCCTGATCCCAGATCGCAATTTAGCAATGTTCATCCATATATAAAATAAAACAGGGTCGTTATGACAGTTTGGGTCCGAAGATATACCGCATGTGATATCGGCGACGTATCGTAAAACTTTTGTACTGAACAAAATTATACGTGGACATAAACGTCAGGACTATTATTTGATGTGTTTTCTAATATAGCACGTATTTTTAGAGTTTGTTTTTTGAAGTGAAAACTTCTTTAGGCGCGTTGAGCGTTTTGGTAGAGGGTAAAATCCTCGGTTCGCGTCACCGACATGCTAATGATAATAGTATATCTATAGCTATGTTTTGCATATAGTTTTAATTACTCTCAACTTAATAGTTCCGTTTTCACTTCTATCGGCAGTCCCACGACTGCTACTGTTTTTTTATATTATAAGATAGTAAGCAAGAAGATGGCTCTTCTGGAGAAAAAACACGCCCAACGCTTATAAACACTAAAGGTGTTAATGGTGTGTTACTATCCTTGTGGCGATGTCTTAATGTCACATACATAATATATAAAAAAGTTAAAAAAACTAAGCAACTTCTTTATATGTCTTTTGTCGCCTTTAAAGCATTAAGAATCGAGCTTCTTATTAATTTAATAAACTGGCAGCTGCTTCCATTAGCAAATATTCCATTTTCGATATCCTACAAAAGTATAATTCAATAGAGTTTATTTCCTACTAGCTAATAGCTGCGCGCAGCCCGCTGCATTATAAAAGTTTTTGGTGAATCCCGCGGGATCATCTAATTTTTTCGGGATAAAAAGTAGCTTATGTGCTATTCCAAGTCATCATCTAGCTGTGTGCCAAATTTCATTTAAATCTGTTTAGTAGTTTTTGCGTGATTGAGTAACAAACATCTATTCATCCATCCATCCTGCCATCCAAACTTTCGCATTTATAATATTAACTAGCGACCTACCTGCGGTTTTACCCGCGTAGCTTTTGTTCCCGTGAGAATATCGGAAAGGTTTATGTACCAAAACCTTTCTCAAGAATCAATCTATCTATTTAAAAAAACCGCATCAAAATCCGTTGCGTAGTTTTAAAGATTTAAGCATACATAGGGACATAAGGACATAGGGACAGACAGAGAAAGCGACTTTGTTTTATATATGTAATGATATAGATTTAAATTTGTTTATTTTTTATACAGTATTAGTTTTAATTACGTTTTTAATTTCTGACTTCCCGTTAAAAATATACTGATTCAATTCAGATTATCGAAAATTTAGTTTTCATCATGTCTCCACGTTTTCCACCAGACCTCCAGAGCCTAGAAATCTTTTCCGACTAAATTCATCATGCATGTATGTGTGTTTGTGTGTGTGTGTGTGTGTGTATGTGTAAGCCTTTCACAAATTTTGGCCGGTTTGCTTGATCTATACACGCTTAAGAATTTTCGATCAAGTTCAGCCAAATTTAAACTGATTCGGCCTAGTGCATTTTTTCAAAATTTTGAAAATGCCTTAATACATTTCAGCAATTGAATGCTTTTTTTATTTAAATACCTTCCAAATAAATATACCGATTGATGACATAATCTCTTTTCTTAAAAAACTGCACCCAATGCCGCAAATTGCGTCAAAATCGGTTTATTCTTTCAGGAGTTATCGTTGATAGAAACAATGTATTTACAATTTAAAATATTTTGCAACTTAAAAACACGTCACATGCCGTTTAAAAAATAAAATCGAATCAGGTGTTCAAAAGTTTTAGTTTTTCAAATATTAAATTGCTGGTTTAAATAAACTTACCTAATTCAGATTTTTAAATATCAGACTAATATACTAATTTTAAAATCTAATTACTTCTTTCTAAAAAACTACCTAAAATACCAAGAATAGGATCAAAAACAGTCGATTCGTTCGGCATTTGTCAATTTTTAGAAAATTCGGCATTTATGAAATTAGAGCTCCAAAATTGTGTTGAATGCCGTTCATAAGACTTAAATCGATCACGTGTTCAAATTTACAGCTTTTGAAATATTAATATATTTTTAATATTTTACAAATTATTGCTAACTGGCTGGAAATAATTAAATTTGGTGGGAAGTATCAAAGGTGGCATGTAGGATAGACCGGTTTACATTTTTAAGCTATTGCATAGCTTCTATCGCGGGCCTTGAGGGTGGAGACCGAATCCAGTAATTCCGTAACGAAAAAACCTAACACCCCCCACTCCGACCGGCACAGCGGTGATACTTTTTAGTTTTTCCATCTATCGATAAATACCAGAACTTTTAATAACTTTTTGAAATATCACGCTTGTTTCTTTAGTTCAGCAACCCACCTTTAGGCGGCATTGGTTGTATTGGAAAACTACCGTAATCTATACATATACTAAAATCGTAGGAAAGTCAATGTATGTCCGGGGTAAACTCAAAAAGTACTACATGGATCAATCAACATATTATCGCGCTATCACCTACGGGGGAGCTGTGCGGAGTAAACGAAGTCCGTGCGAACGAAGTTGCGGGCAACAGCTAGTCATGTATATAATTGTAATTGCGTAAGTTGATAAAAAATGCTATGCAACAGCTTTACCGCAGCAGTCTCCGAGTGCCACAAGTCTTTTTTTTCTCATTTTTATGACTACAATAATTAGGTACAGGTTAGGCGAACGAAAGAGTTAAAAATAATGCTTGTTGCTGGTAAAAATAATCTTAATGCTTGTGGAGAATTCTTTGTAAGTATATCTTTTAATAAAGTTAAGCTTCCTCCTAGAAATGAAAACAATCTCCTTCACGTGCTTAGCAGATCGTATGTGATTTTCAACATATACGTCAAGCTCCTTAACTTCATTAGCCTTTGGGAGGATCTGTCCATTTACGGAATAAGACGTTTCATGTGGTTTCAAGTAGTCTACCTAGTGAAATGTATGTTCTGACATATGAAGTTTAAGGCTTCATCCACACAGGCAGGTGGCAGGTCGATTCGGCAGAAAGCAGAATCGACGCAGTTTTAATAAAAGCGTTGTTAAAATCTGTGGTGTAGATAGTGCTCGCGGATTGCGTTAGTAATGATGAAGTTAGAGGAAGTTAGGTGGAAAAACTGTGCTTTGTAAAAAAATTAAAAATAATTTCCCTGTGTTGGTCCTGGACTTCTATGAAGAATAGACCAACTGCCATTCTGCCAGGCAGGTCGTAAAAGGCGACTGATTGGCTATGTGAGTCTGTGGCTACTAGGTGGTAGAATTCTGCATTGTCTCGCACGGATCTGGTACCACCGCCCTGCCGCAATAGCGTCAGTGCTTGTTACTGTCGTGTTCCGGTTTAGAGGGTAAGGTAGCCGGTAAACTTATTCATGTGGCATTAGAACTAGCCACAAGATAACAACGCAACATTAACATCTTTGGTGTCTATAGGCCATGGTCGACTCTTTTCATCAGGAGACCCATCTGCTTGTTTGCTATCTTATGATATAAAAAAAGTAATAGTATGCTCCGTTGGTGCGGGCTTATTGAAAGAGTTGCAGCGCCGTTGTACCATGTGGATGTGGAAGGATATTGAAGGTACCAGAGAAAGACCAAAACTGACCTAATTGTACCATGATAATATAGATCAAGTACTATCTCAAGGTGTCAAGTCTTCGAAACCAGCGTGTTTGCACGAAAAGAGTTATGAATGTAAGGAAGGAAAGCGAGTCTATCTGAATTGTGATGTATGGCACTCACTTATCTCTTCTGAACCCACAAGAGATTTAGAGTGAAGTTTTTTGTTTTTTTACAGAAAAAGGGGCAAACGAGCAGGAGGTTCACCTGATGGTAAGTGATTACCACCGCCCATGGACAGCCACATCACCAAAGGTCTTACAGTCAGTGCTTGTCACTGTCGTGTTCCGGTTTGGAGGGTAAGGTAGCCAATAAACTTATGCATGTGGCTATAAACCTTGCCACAAGATAGCAACGCACCATTACCACACCACATCTTTGGTGTCTATAGACGATGGTTCACTCTTTCCTGTTTGTTTGCTATCTTATGAAAAAAATAGTGCATATAAACCCCATCAAGTTCGAATGGCATTTGCATATATAAGTTGAATGGTTTTCTTAGATGATGAGCTGCTTTGTTTGATAACAGCTACATCCTTCCACCGCTACAGCACTCGCTAAAGCGAGAATATTTATCCCTTTTTTTAATTTACACTACCAAATAATGGAACGAACTCCCTTAATTTATATTTCCTGAGCAGTATGACGTGGGATCTTTTCAGAGGCAGATTAATACATTTCTTAAGACTCAGCAGCTCATCTCATCTCATGTTGCAGATGTCCATGGAAATCTGTGACCACTTCTCGTCAGGAAGCCCGTTTGCTCGTCTGGCAACAAATTAAATTAAAAAAAGCGAGTCTTACAGTAGTTTCGTGTGATGAGTAACATCTGGCATACAATCTGATGGATACCACATGCGTTCATTGGTCAATTCTAATAGTACGCGCTCATTGGTTAATTCAAACAGCACGTGGTCATTGTTCATTTCAAATAGTGCATGATTGCTCGGCTTTCTGTTATACACTTCGCTGCATTCCAAAAATTACTCCCATAAGTTACAAGAAAGCTTAAAGAAAAATATTACACGTAAAAAACCCTTCCCTGGCTAGCGCAGCGTTATCTCAAATAGCGCGCGTTCATTGATCAATTCAAATAGCACGCACTCATAGGTCAATTTAAATAGTACGTGATTCCTTACGTTCCTGTTACATACTTTAGCTACATTTCGCAAAATCATTCCCATAAATTGCAGGAATTTAAGAAGAAAAATGTCACAAATAAAAAAACCTCAAAGTGGAACACCTCAGTAACAAATGAGTACGCTATTGCGGCAGGAATAGGTAATTCATTTATACCAAACTCGGTTGAGACATTGTAGAGTTCTACCACCTAGTTGGTAGTCGAAATGATAGTGACATCTCGTAAAGGTCCAGTAAAGCATTAGCCTTACTGGACCTTTACGAGATGTACAACAACAGTTTTCCCCGTGCTGGTCCGAGGTCCTTTGAAGAATAGAACAAATGCCGGTCTGCCAGGCAGGTCGTAAAAGGCAACTAATTGACTATATATCACTGCACTCGACACTATCAGATGGTATAGTTCTGCTACGTCTCACCCGGGTATTTGGTACCACCGCCTTCCCTATTCCTGCCACAATAGCGTCTTTACTTTCTCACTGTCGTATTTCTGGTTGGAAATTAGGGAGACCTGTGTACTTATATATGTGGTATTGACACCCGCTTGGTGTCTATAGGCGATGGTTTCTCTTTACATCAGAAAGACCATCTGCTTGTTTGATATCCTATGATTTAAAAAAAGATAGTTCACATGTTCAAAAGATCTGAATCAACATGGAAAATATACAACACCACATGGAGCATTACAAAGTTCACTAAATGCAGAATTAGGAAGTTTCATGTCAGGGTGCCCGTCCTGCTCTGCAAAATTATGAGCTTATCTCAACGCTATTGTATGGAACTAAGAGTTAGATATTTCAGAAAAGGGCATGAAAAAAGAATAAATTCTGTCAAGGTGATATCGCTACACTCGCGGACCGTGTTTGTATGTGAAAGAGAAATAGATGTTAGGCTTGAAGGAAAATGTCGGTGTAAAAATGAAAAATTCTCCGTTGATTCGGATATTTCGAAGGAATGCTAGATAAAATGTTAACGAAACATAAATACAATACGAATGTGGAAGGATGTAGGTACTGGGGAAGATCAAAATTGACGTACTATGGTCAGATTGATTTGGTACTGTCAAAGGTGGTGTTAAGAGTCTTCGCGGCCGGCGGGTATGTGTGGCGAGAGTAAAGCAAGGTCAAGTCTTGTCAAGTCTACAAGAATTATGATGTACATCATTCGGTTCTCCCTACCTATCCCGTGAGATAATTGGCTTGAAGATATGTAAATATGTACATAATATATTATATCATCACCACATTGTAAAACTTTTGTACTTCACAAAACTTAACCTGGACATAAACGATGAAATTCAGAATAAACGGATAGAAAGTGACGGTTAAGTTAAAGTAGTGTGAGATAGAGGGTAATAAGTTATTCCGCTCGTAAAATAGTTAGAGCTAAGCGAAATAAAATTTACAACGTTTAAATTTATATGCAATATCGGCCAAACACGGATTGGGTCACCCGTGGTGTAGGGTTCGTGATTTTCTTTCACAATCAGTCTTACGATTAAACAAGTTTGATCGTTTAGCGCACGTGTCTCGTTCCTTGTCACGTATAGCTTTGTCGTATTTAATGCAATAGAATAAAGGCTAAACTTTACGCATGTTCAAATAGGTTGATCCAGGCCTTCTTTGAATAGATCATCCGGCATTCTGCCGTTTCTTAAAGGTCTCCAAGACGTATCCGTTCGGAAACACCCCCGCGAATAATTGAATCCACAAAGAAGTATTGCGAGGCAAAAACTGCCGACAAAAGTACACGGTTGTGGATTTCCAGACATCGAGTAGGTGAGGATGGAATTTTAAATTTTGACGTGATGTCTGATGACGAAATTTAGCGGCAGGAATTAATCCGAACAACTCGTCGGAACACTCCCCATGATAAATGCGGCAAAAAATGCAGAGTGAACCTACATCTCTGCGTAACGCCAAAGAGTCACTCCGATTAGAAATAGCTTGGTCGTTGACGATTCGAACCGTTCTACGTTTAATGCGATCAAGAAGAAGAAGCTGGTACTGAGGAGCTCCGGCCCAGAGGTGAGAACAGTACTCCATGTGAGGTAAAATTTGGGCCTTGTTAAGTTGGAGGCATGAAGTACTGCTTTGCTCTGCTAAGTACACCAAGCTTTTTGGAGGCTAGTTAAGCCTTTCCAAATGACCGCGGAACTGATCGTTGTTCGATATGTAAATTATAACAGTTTGGGTCAGAATGCAATATATCAATTCTCGACTTCAGACACAAGTTGGTTCTCTCACTCTTCGAAGTGTTCCCGTAAAATACCGTTACGGCTGGAGTACGTAACATCACCAATGCTGTCATAAGCAAAACGATGGACGTTACTAATTCGCAAAACGTCATTTATATGCAGAAGAAATAGTGTCAGTGACATGCAGGCTTGGGAAACACCGACATTGACAGGTTTAAGTTTTTATTCATCGTAGTTAACAGTGGGAGCTCCGACGCGCCGTTGACTACGAACGATGATGCTATAGGCGATGGTTATCTCTTTCCATCAAGAGAGCCATCTGCTGCTTTGCTATATCATTATATAAAAAATAAAAACAAAAAAAACATGTTTCTTATGAGAGATTCACTATAAACTTTAATCATATAGCGGGCTCTGGGGCTAATGCAGAATGAAACTAGGTCATTACGACAGTTTGGGTCCGAACAGATATCACATATAATATTACGTCGCCGCCGTATCGTAAAACTTTTGCGCTAAACAATATGACATAAAATTCGGGACTGTTTTCAATATATTATCGTTACTATTATGTTTTTCGTGCACGGTACGAAAATATTCCTATTAATATAATAAGTGGGTGTGTGATGACCCGTGGACTGCAACAGTTAATTTTCTTGGATAATAAACCCGTTACTCATAGATTAAGAAGTCTTGTAATGAAGCGTGAAATAAAACGTTTCATTGTTTACTTTCTTAGCTTAAATCCCAAAAGGAATAGCGTTTTCAGGTTTCTCGATAAAACAGTGTAGAGACGCCTGTCCAGCGTCAACTGGTGCACCGTGCACCACACCGCCGTGCTGCTGGTGCAGCTGTCTTTTTATGCCATCCATCACACTTCAAACGGAGCCAATAAGTTACGTCTCAGAAACACCAGTGAATTTGTTTTTACCTGCAACAAGATGAAAAACAAAATGAATTCACACGCCACACATAAAAAGAGAAAAAATACATAAAAACTTTCTTTACATCATAAAACTGAGACAAATATATGATAAATTAAATGTTTTAACAATTGTGCTAGAGAAAACTTAACTTTTAAAACAAAAAACAAAAAGTTCGATACGTAATTTATTTAATAATACGTAGCTCAGTTGAATAAATAAATAATAAATATTCACGGGACAAATTACACTTACTGATCAAACCCCAAAGTAAGCAAATTGTTTGCTTGTGTTATGGGTGCTAGTCAACGATACTAATACATAGAATTACATATATAAATACTAGAATATATTTAATAAACACCCCAACCTGGAAAAACAAACATTTATGCTCATCACACAAATGCTTGTCCCCGGCGAGATCAAACCCGAGCCCCGTCAATTGTGTAGTCAGAGTCGCTAACCACTCGACCAACGTGGCGGTCAATAAGAGCGTAAAGTAGATCTATCGCTGGTTCAAATCTAGTTGTGTCGAATTTTTTTAATTTTTTTAAAGGTTTCTTTAGTACATGATCTGTGCTAAAAATCTTATTTATTTAATAAATATAGTTATGATTTGAGAAAATATTTTTTTTACAAGTCAGAATAAATACAATATAATAATTTGTTGAAATCGTTTTAGAGAATAGCATTTAAAAAATTTAATTGTGCTATTTTTAACAAACTCATAATATTTTAAAGAACTATCCAACGAGACCCCATTTAACGGGATAGGCGAGAAAAATAGACTACCTGTGAAGGTAGCTCAAAATAAACAAATTTTTTAAAATTTATTTTACCACCTTGTTGACGTGACTAATATGTATATCCATTCCAAATTCAAGCTTTTTAGTAATAAGTCTCTGAGCTTAGCCGCGTACACACACAGATTGACGGACGAACATAACTGTAAGACTGCAACTGCAAAACTGTAAGAGTTCGTTGTAGACTTTTGAACCCTAAAAATGTTATTGTTAAATAATTTTTTTTTTTAATTCAAATTCCCTTTTACTTTCGGACGTAGATTTGGCATAGATTTCGAGTCTCCTTTGGTAACATTATGTACGTAAATACTTTTAAATGACTTTTACTGTGGTTAAATACGTTTAAAAAGTAATAAAATAGTTTGGTGCAAGCAGATCTGATATTATATATATATATATATATATATATATATATATATATATATATATATATATATATATATATATATATATATATATATATATATATATATATATATATATATATATATATATATATATATTTGTCTATTCTCAAATCGGATGGCAAATTAAATCGTTTAAAAATATTTTCCTAGATGATCGCGAAGTGTGGAAATTAAAATCGAAGATCACTGCAAGATGTCAGTTTTTGTATCATTTTCGTTTCTATCCTCAGCCCACAAACAATAACGTTCGATATCACAGACTACATTAATACTAATAAAGGAAACGTGTCGCCGCGCATATGAGCAAACGTAGAAAGTATCTTACATTTATAGATATGTTTTATTTTACATTTATAGATATGTTTATCTTACATTTATAGATATGTTTATCTTACATTTATAGATATGTTATATCGTAAAAAAGAGAATTAAGCCATGTCGTATTGTTGTATCCATTGATATAAAAAACCCAAGATACACAATCAGTGTCTCAAAAACGTCCTCTAAAATGAGCGCAATATTTTAAATTGTGCGCTCACTTCAAATAGAATCCCGTCAGTCGCGACACTGTCAATTTTATTATTTTTCGTACATTGCTTTGTAAAAACAACTATAAGTCTGACGCTTAACATTGGATATGCAAAAATATAGATTTTTGCCATATCTATAACTACTTATGTAAAATTAAGGACAGTTTTGAGTGTCAGTTTTGGTCGGAACTGTGCATCTTGGATTTTTTTATCAATGGTTGTATCACACCTAATTAGATGACAAGGTTTAAAAATTACCTTATAAATTTGTATTTCTATGTGTAAACGCAAGCTATAATGCCAAATTTTGACTAATTTTGGTTTTGAATTAATTGTTGAAGTCCAGGGAAGGTTCAAAAGGTGGGAAAATATAGAAAAAAAAAATAAGAGTAGTTAAAAAGCAGAACAACGTTTGCCGGTCAGCTAGTCTTGTTCGATATAATTCCATTCCAAAAATTCGTATTGTTTACATCAACGTTTGAACATTTTGAAATATTTAAAAATTGCAATGCAGAGGCCTGAATTGTCATTGCGTTAACCGCTGTCACTTTGACGCAGTAAGTGCTGTCATGCAGGGTGAAAAACGTGACTGGTGGAATGTGAATCTAAAATTTACGGTCGCGTGCCGGCAGAATTTATCCCGCTTTTAGAAATACGATTGTTTTTTTTTTGTTTTTTATAAAATAGTGTGATAGATGGTTCTATTGGACCACCTGATGTTCAGAAATTGGTTTTTGTATTGAGCAATCACTCTGGTGTTAAAACGATACCTTTTAGTTCATATATACATATTTTTACGCCAAAACTCATATGTAATAGGTAGAAGGAACAGAGTGTCATCCATCCATACTAATATTATAAATGCGAAAGTCGGTCTGTCTGTCTGTCTGTCTGTTACGCTTTCACGGCTAAACCGCTGGACCGATTTTCATGAAATTGGCATGGATATATTTGAAGATCCGGTGTCAACCATAGGTTAATTTTTTTTTCAAAAAATAAATCCTTAAAGGGTTGAAATAGGGGATGAAATTTGTATGAAAAGCTATCTAAACGACATGTTAATCTACTCGCGGGCGAAGCTGCGCGGGTCAGCTCAGGATCCGGCCAGTCAGTCAGTCAGTCAGTCCGGTCAGTCAGCTCGGATCAGGTCAAATCTGCAAGGACTATAACATACTATGTTTTAATCCTTGCAGATTTGTGTTTCTTCCTCCACATTCATTACTCTCTTCATACAAATATGCCGCTTGTGAAGAATCTTGGCAACACTTTCGGACAGTACTCGATTAATCTGATCATGGTATGTCAGGTTTGATATTCACGGTGCCTACATATTTCCACATTCGCATCGTTAGTTAACTTTTATATATATTATATTCTTAACTTTTTATCTACTAAATTTTCTACATGTCCGAACCAACGGAAATATTTTATACATGACGTAACCCTTTCTCATTTTTACACTGACATTTTTCTTTCAGGCCTAAACTCTCTAAATTAAAATCAATTTTTATGTTTTTTAGTAAAACCTTTACAAGCATTTTTGACAATCAATCAATCCCAGGCTTGTTTGTTTACTATATAATCTGAGATTTTTAATACTCTTTTGAACACAGTTTTATTTTAATATTAGTAGATCTCTAAAAGCGTCGGAAAGTTTATAAAAGAGTTACTTATTCTAGGGGAACTACAGTACTCTAGAAGTACAGACAAAATTAGTCAAAAATTAATCAATTGGAAAAAATAGCCTGTGTGCATTCCAAGACCTTAAAGTATTTCTATATGAAATTTTATCATAATCGGCCCTACGATTTGACCGTGATAACGTATTATATAGACAGACACTACTTTTGTGTTCATAATATTAGTATAGATTAACATAAAATAAAAGTGAATATTAAGATGATTAAAATAAAAGCGAATTTAAACGAGTTTTGCATAGCATAAAATAATCCGTACAAAAATATTATATTTTGGTGCATTCAGGTAACTTCTTTTTAGGATTACGTAGACAATAACAATAATTTGTAAAATGCGTGTCGAGTCACGCGCAATGTAGGGTTTCGAAGTTGTCCACCACAATAATGAGGATTAAAAAGAAGGCTTTTGTATTCAACGTCAATGACAAATATATGTATATCCGTACCACAGGACCGCATATAAAAACTCTCTATGTCCATTTAATAATTTATACTTTCCATCGTCGGCACTTGGTGAAACTCCGTCATAATTATTGTTTTAAATTTCACACTTGTACTGTTTCACAATTCACTAATTATATATAATATATACTTTTTTTATTTAAATAACCGGTTTCGCATATCACTGCATCATCAGGGCTTAAACTTAAATTAATAAGTTGGTTGATTATTACTCAAAAACTTTTAAAGCCGTGATAGTTTTCCTTTTAACTTAATTATATTTATTACTACTACTAGCATGTTTTTTTTTCGCAAAACACATCGTTTTGCCTGCAGAAGGGGGCGAAGACACTTGACTGTAACAAAAATTAGCACTTAAAAGTTTTATATTTGACAAACGAGTCCCTAAATCGAAAATTTGTTTTCACAAACCTACAATATTTTTAAAAACTTATCCAACGATACCCTACTAAATGGGTTACGAGAGTAAAAAATTACATCGCCACTTTAATATAGGAGAGCTACTCTGAGAAAAATAAATATTTCAAGATTTTAAGTTACTACTTTGTTGTTGTGACTAATATGTATATTCATGCCAAATTACAGCTTTCTAGTTCGAAGGATCTCTGAGCTATCGTACGGACCACATTCATGTGGTCTATGGTACGGACGGATATAGGGAAACTATAAGGGTTCCTAGCTTTCTTCGAAACCCTAAAAATGTAATTTATGTTTTATTATATCAACGGATCTCTGAAATATGAGCACACCCTAATCAGTGTGGGCGTGTAGTGTGAAACAATGCAGGAAAATGAGACTTCCTGACAAATTGCATGCGTCTTCCGCTTGTTGTGCGGAGATATGTTATGTCCAGTGCTTTATCAAACCTTTTCTATTTGTTGTTTGTGCGCTAGGTTCGCGTTGATGGAAATAATTTTTGATATAAAGAAAAAGCTTTACAATTCCCTATGAATGTTTTTTCTATACGCTTTAATGATGTAGAAGTAATAATAGCAAAGAACTCAGGCGGTTTTGGTTTTGTACATCCCTTGCGTGTTTTTCGGGGTGACGAATATTAGATAAACTAGACTAATTTTCATTATATAAAATATATCATTAAACAATCATAAAAAATATTTGGACTTTAATTTGATTGACTTCTATCATCATATTTAAGTGTTACCATTGTATAAACTTTAATTAAATTTGCATTAAAACAACAACAATTTTATATATAATAATTTTCATTGTAAATATGAAATTAAAAATTCTCCCTGTTTTTGTATAAAAGAATAGTTTAGAGCTCATATATTTTTTGTTATTTTAAGCATCTAAAAAGTATCTTGGCAAAACCTTGGCTCAGAAATTTGTCAATCTAATTTTGATTTCTGAGATTAGCAGCTGATGTACTTAAGTCACCCAATGACAAGATAAATACCTAATCACAGACAATATTATTTTTTTTTTTTTTTATATCATAAGATAGCAAACAAGCAGATGGGTCTCCTGATGGAAAGAGTCAACCATCGCCTATAGACACCAAAGATGTTAATGGTGCGTTGCTATCTTGTGGCGAGGTCTAATGCCACATGCATAAGTTTACCGGCTACCTTACCCTCCAAACCGGAACAGGACAGCGACAAGCACTGACGCTATTGCGGCAGGAATAGGTAAGGCGGTGGTACCTGACCCGGGCGAGACAATGCAGAACTCTACCACCTAGTAGCCACGATGGTAGTGACTCGATAGCCAATCGGTCGCCTTTTACGACCTGCCTGGCAGAACGGCAGTTGGCCTATTCTTCAAAGGAGGCCGGGACCAACACGGCGAAAATTAAAGAGAGAACTGAATGTTTATGTTAAGCTTACCTAAATTCCAACTTTATTTAGCTACTATTCCCCAAGCTTAAAAAATATTTATTAAATGCGGATAAGTTAAAGGGTTGATATAGAATCTTACGGAATATATAAAACTTTAAGGTAATAACTAAAAAAATGGATGTATGAAGTCTCGCCCGTGTTCTTTTAAGTACTTACTTAAACTTGCGGTTTAGAAAACTCGTGACTAGCCCTACTACGTGTGGAAATCACAAAGTTTCGAGTTCGATGTTTAGGTCAGGTGAAAACTTTGTTGACATTTGTTTGGAAATATCCTTGTAAAACAAATCTTATAGTAGTAAAATAACACCATGGTCGGCATTTTAACCTTTAGATAAAGACATGAATATATTTAGTTTTAATATGTTTTTGTATTTCTATTTTTTTATTTAATACTTTATTGTACACTAATTGAAAAATACACACGAAAACGGATAACAAAAATTGCAATAATAACAAAAATTTGTAATGTATCTAATTCTACTAATATTATAAATGCGAAAGTTTGTGAGTATGTATGAATGGATGTTTGTTACTCTTTCACGCAAATACTACTGAACCGATTACGATGAAACTTGGTATGTAGGTAGCTGAAAACCCAGAATAACACATAGGCTTTTTTATCCCGGAAAATTTAGGTGATCCCGCGGGATTCACTAAAAACATTTATAATGCAGCGAGCTGCACTGCAGCTAGTAATCCGTACTAATATTATAAATGCGAAAGTCTGTCTGTCTGTTTGTCTGTTACGCTTTCACGGCTAAACCGCTGGACCGATTTTCATGAAATTGGCATGGATATATTTAAAGATCCGGGGTCAACCATAGGTTAATTTTTTTTTCAAAAATCAGTCCCTGGAGGGTTGAAATAGGGGATGAAATTTTTATTAAAAGCTATCTGGATGACTTATTAATTTACTCGCGGGCGAAGCTGCGCGGGTCGACTAGTAATATTATAAATACGACAGTATGTTTGGATGTGTGGATGTTTGTTCTACTTTCACGGAAAAACTACCGAACGGATTTGAATGAAATTTAGCACACAGGTAGATGATGACCTGAATAGCACATAAGCTACTTTTTATCCCGGAAAAATCAGATGATCCCGCGGGATTCGCCAAAAACCTTTATAATGCAGCAAGCTGCACGCTGCGGCTAGTATTACTTAAAAATATTAGGTTTCTGCAGTCGTCCACAATGTAAACTTTAGCTGTGCCAAATTACATATTCCACCGCTCTCGTATTTGCCGGAAAAATGGGTACAAATTTTTGGCTTCACGTTTAATATATAGATTAAAAACATTGTCATCTCCAACCAAAATATATTTTATCGAAGCACTAAACTTTTCCATTTGGTTTCAGTAACATAAGTGCAATAAACATACATATTTATGTGTTGCCAAACCGTTCACACATTTTACCCCAACTCAATTTCGCCAAGTGGTTACATTTTAGTGATTATTTCCGTTTATGGGATTTCACATACAGGGTGTTTCTCAGTTAGCCATTATCAATATTTCATGGGTACAGGATGGTTTATATTTGTTATTTCGCTGTCCCTGCGATTTACGTGAATTGGAAGGGCGGGTACCTACTTGGTAGCGTTTTGCGAGAATTTTTATGGCTGTTAAGTTAAAATAATTAACCATTAATGTATATTGGAGGCCATTTGTATAATTCTATGCTAATTTGTGTAATTTAGGCAGTTTCAGCTCAATTAATAAGTTGCCGGATTCAATACCGCGCTATTATTTTTTTTAGGACTTTTCTAATAAATTCCAAGTTGCAGCTTGGAGTTATAGCAGCTGGTATGTTAACCTTATTTTACATGTAAATTTCTGGTTATTGCTAGAAATCGCCGTGTTGGTCCCGGCCTCCTTTGTAGAATAGGGCAACTGCCGTTCTGCCAGGCAGGTCGTAAAAGGCGACCGATTGGCTATCGAGTCACTACCATCGTGGCTACTAGGTGGTAGAGTTCTGCATTGTCTCGCCCGGGTCTGGTACCACCGCCTTACCTATTCCTGCCGCAATAGCGTCAGTGCTTGTCGCTGTCGTGTTCCGGTTTGGAGGGTAAGGTAGCCGGTAAACTTATGCATGTGGCATTAGACCTCGCCACAAGATAGCAACGCACCATTAACATCTTTGGTGTCTAGAGGCGATGGTTGACTCTTTCCATCAGGAGACCCATTTGCTTGTTTGCTATCTTATGATATAAAAAAAAAACGCGTTTGGCTATAAGCGATGGTTTCTCTAGCCACCAGGACAGCCATGTTTACTCTTTGGCGATTATACTATACTCTAAATAAATAAATATTGTCTTATTCATATCCATACAGAGGTAGGTAAAAGTGTAATTCACACACAATTACCTAACTATATTATTTTTATTAAGTAGATTGGCAAACAAGAAGACAGTTCTCCTGATGGAATCAGATAACCATCGCCTTAAGAAACGAAAAATCCTAACTCAAGAACGTACTATCCGTGAAGCCTTAAACTGGTCTACATAAAATGTTAGGGGTTGGTATATTTCCAAAAAAAAATGATGCACGAGTTAGTCACAAATAGTCCGCATACCAATTTTTAGCTTTCTACCTTGTAGTAACTGCGGAATGCTCCATATAAACTTCCATGCACCCCCCATTTTAGGGAAGTGGTGGGTTAGAAAGAGACAAAAGGGCCTATGTCTCTCTATCCCTTCAACTATCTTCACTTACAAAATCACGTTTATTTGTCGCTCTGTTTTGCTGTAAAAGACGGACAAACAAACACACATATACTTTCCCATTTATACTATTATTAGTAATTAGTAATTAGGATTAGTATGAAAGTATTTTAAGAATTTTTATAGGCATTATTTATTTGCATATTACTATGTATTTACATTATTTATAATAAATTGGAATTTGATGATTTTTCGACACACTACAATTAATGTCAGCTGCACACAAGCACACGTATACACGTACACATACACACATACACATACACATATACATACAGAAACAAATGAAAAATTTGGTATTTGTTGTCCCGAGTGTTAAACTCGTTATCCAAGTTTTTCCTAACCAGGTACCTAACTGTAGTAAACTTTTTAACATTTTCAAGCTTAACTTCTCCCAAGCTTAAAATAAGAATAAACGATCAGCAGAGAAAACATTTAACTTTATTTTATTGCTAAAGTTTATAAAAGTAATTGCGTATCGCCCCTCAACGTTGCATTTCTCTTCTATATTTACTAAACATTCGGTAAAAGTTTCAGTATCAGTAATATTAGTATTGCTCAGTGTTCCCGAAAGTTTTAAATGAAAACCGTGAATCACAAAAGTTAACCGAACATAATTTTACATAAATGAAATTTGTAGATGAATTTACGAAGTGCACCACTTTTAACTTTCTAAGTTGAGGGTACATAATATTTTATTGTCTTTGGGAATGAAGTTCCTTATCGGATGGTACGGACTTGGTGGATGGAGGCTAGGTGAAAAAAGGGTAAATATTTTCTGTCACGAGTTTTTTCACGAATTTTTCTTTAGTGTAGACGATTTATAAAAATTCGCAGGTAAAACTCGTAACAAAAAAAAATAAGAAAAATTTAATAGTGGTTAATAGCTATCTATCTAGGAGAGGGGAGAAAGGAGTAAAGAAGAGGTGGAGAGTGGCGGAGGGGAAGAGAGTAAGTTAAAGGGAACAGGGAGAGAGAGAGGGGTACGGGAAGAGGAAGAAAGGGGAAATAATAGTAAAGGAGGGGGAAAGGGGGAATAATGGATAAGAGGAACAGTGGAAAATGGTAAGTAGGCGGAAAAGGCGAAAAATGAGAAAGGGGGAAAGGAGGAATGTGAAGAAAGGCGTCTAAGATAAAGTAAGAATGGGAAAGATGGGGAAACAGGGGGTAAGAGGGAAACAGGAGGAAAGAGAGGGAAAGAAAGAGAAAAAAGTGGGAGTAGAGAGGGTGAAAAAGGAAGCGGGGTGTACATATAATAAAATCGTAGGAAAGTGAAAACTGTACATTGAATATTTTTTTAAAAGAATACTTGGGGCGTAATCTACAATCGATATCGAAGCCAAAAATATAGTTTTTAGAATTTTTGTCTGTTTGTCTGTATGTATGTCCGGGGTAAACTCAAAAAGTACTGCATGGATTTTTTCAAATTTTGCATGAATATTACTAACAGATCGGGTCAACATATAGGCTACATATTATCACGCTATCACCTACAGGGGAGGAGCAGTGCGGAGTAAACCAAGTCCGTGCGGACGAAGTCGCTGGCAGCAGCTAGTGAGAAATAAAACATTACACTTCTGTGTTATGTGTTTTATCTGCCTATATTTTATATATGTCGCAGTGAAATTGTCAGTACCGTTAGATTATAATCTCCCTAAGTGATATTATAATTTAACTGCTAACATAACCTAACCAAATTATAAAATTCCTAGGTAGATTATAATCTAACGGCTATTGACAATTTCACTGAGACATATACACTGTTAATGAAATGGTACACCACTATTAGTTACCGTGGTTTCTCTATTAAGTATTACATTAATCTCTGTGGTATAAGTGTCGTTGACTGTCATGCATACAACAAGTGACAGGTTTGACCAAGTTTTGCAATTTATCCCGCGATATACTTGTATTTACTAACTAGCTATTTACGACTTCGTCCGCGCGGATTTCGTTTACTACGCACAGCCTCTCCCCCGTAGGTGATAGCGTGATAATATGTAGCCTATATGTTGACCCGACCTGTTAGTAATATTCATGCAAAATTTGAAGTAAATCCATGCAGTACCTTTTGAGTTTACCCCGGACATACATACAGACAGACAGACAAACAGACAAAAATTCTAAAAATTATATTTTTGGCTTCGATATCGATTGTAGATCACGCCCCAAGTATTTTTTTAAAAAAATATTCAATGTACAGTTTTGACTTTCGTACGATTTTATTATATGTATAGATATCATGAATGCTATGGTGTTTGGTTTTGTAACGTCTCACCTGTATTAAATACTACTGCTTCATCTATTCCTATATATACCCATTGAGCTTGTCACAGTCGAATTCTAGTTGAGAGGTTAAGATAACCGGTAAACATATATATTGGCAATTCGACACACCATTAATAACTTAATACCTATAGGTGATAATTGTTTTTTTTTTTATCCGTGAAACCATTAGCATATTTGCTATCTAATGATACGAGTATAAAAATTTTGATTTATCTATCAAATTTAAAAGAGAATCAAACAAATTAAAGTTCCCCCTAATAAAATCCCCGTGTTGGTTCCGGGCTTCCCCGTGTTAGTTCCGGGCTCCTTTGAAGAATATACCAACTGGCGCTCTACCGGGCAGGTCGTAAAATGCGACCGATTGGTTATGCGGGTCACTACCATCGTGGCTACTAGGTGGTAGAGTTCTGCATTGTCTCACCCGGGTCTGGTACCACCGCCTTGCCTATTCCTGCCGCAATAACGTCAGTGCTTGTCGCTGCCGTGTTCCGGTTTGGAGGGTAAGGCAGCCGCTAAATTTATGCATGTGGCATTAGACCTCACCACAAGATAGCGACGCAACATTAACACCTTTGGTGTCTATATGCGATGGTTGACTCTTTCCATCAGGAGACTCATCTGCTTGTTTGCTATCTTATGACATAAGTTCCTCCTGTCAACAAAAAACTAGCATAAAACCAGATGATGCGTTGACCCGATCACCGATAGACGGAATAGCTTGGTAAAAAAACGTAAGAAAAATAATGTTTCTCTACATATGGCAATTCTTTTAATTTCATAAATAAAAAAAAATACAATTGTGAAACAATAATGAAAATTTATCATCAACGATAACTTCTGAACGAATCATTGTGTGATGACGCATTATTCATATAAAAGATTAAGAAAATATTATCCTGACTTTAATATCCTTAAAGATAACAAATATTTATTGAACATACACAACATTCTTCAACAACCTCTTAAAGAATCCAAATAATAAATGAAGAATTTCCTAGTAATTTATAAGATTAATATCAGAGTATCCTAGTAACCCAGTGAGGTTATAAAAAAGAGATAAGGCTGTAATAAAGGCTGTTCACGAGCTATCAATCCGTCATTGATACTGACCGAGCGATAAATGTTTATGTGGATAGATAGCCTTATGACATACGACAAATATTTATGTAGGCTTTGTCGTCATTACTCTGACCTTAGATAAAAAATATAAATAGTTTGTAAAACTAAAAAATAGTTTTGTAATAATTAATTTTATAAGAGAGATTCAAATTTAATTGAAACGTAATATACAGACTAATTGTGTCATTTCTGATCGAAGCTAATTACCATAATCGGTTCGGTACATTGTATGGCGCCACGACCGGAATTATGTGTCACAAGTCAATCTCGCGGAAGAGAAATCGGCGTAAGAAAAGACATAACGATTTCTCAACCGTCTTATCATTTCACAGCTGAAGACCTTTGGATAAATTTACGCGTGTACTAACAAGTACTAGAATTAAATATAGCATCTTATGTACATATATTTTTACAAATAAATGAATTTATTTATAACATGTTATGTAATAGGAAGTTTTTATTGATCAACAAAAAAATACAAAAATTGACATTTTTTAAATATTAATTAACAACACGGAATAATACAGCAATTTAAAATAAAAAACTGCGCACTGTTAGGTAATTCTGAAGCAAAAAAAGCACTTTTTCTGCATACTGATATCCGGATGAACTTTTTAATACTTTTTTATCAGTTTTTTTGGAGTTCCGAAGTAAACTAGGAACCCTTATAGTTTCGATATATCCGTCCGTCTGTTTATCCCCACGATATCTCAGAGATCCTTATAACTAGAAAGCTGTAATTTGGCAAGAATAAACATATGAGTCACATCAACAATGTGGTAATATAAAACCTTGAAAAATATTTTTTTTGAGGGTTGCCCCGAAGTAGCAGGGTAGCTATAAAAAATTAACATCCGCACTTTACATGTAGGTAAAGTGCGGATGTTATTTTTTTTCTCACGTACCCCATTGTGTGGGATATCATTGGATAGATTTAAAAAAAATGTAAGTTTGTTAAAACAAGGTTTCGATTAAGGGACTCGTTTATAAAATATTAAACTTTTAAGTGCTAATTTTTGTTTGAGTCAAGTGTCCCCCACCCTCCCCTCTCTGCAGGCTAAACGCTTAGTTTTTGGGGTGTGAAAAAACATGACAGTAGTAAATATAATTAAGTTAAAAGAAAAACTATCAACGCTTACATGTACTTTGAGAAGTTTCTATATGTTTATCGCTGACTTTGAATAGCTTGAATGCTGATATTATGAAACCATAAAAGGCTTCTTCTTAATCAGCAATATTGTGATGGGCAACTTCGGAACCCTGCATTGCGTGTGGCCCGACACGCACTTTACCTATTCTTTTACACTAGGTAGATACACTAAATGATTTAAAAATGTCAAAAACTTTAAAACGAGTGTTTTATTGCCGAAAAATTATACAAAATCTTATTGTCAAAAAATCTGTTACTACCATAAACAAATGCTTTGAATGATATTTTTTTTCTGCTTTTTTTAAAATTACCAAAGTAATCCTTATACATAAACCTGGCTCCAAAACAGATCTGAGATAGAGAGAGAGGCAGATATCAGTACTACAAGTTATATCAAAAAATATTTTAGAGACTTTTATACAACATATTTAATGACTTTTTAACATTTTCGGTGTTTATAGGCAGTCGTTGTCTCATTGAATCAGTGAAGTCTACTTGTTTGCTGTGTTATAATATAAAAAACATATATTTAAATAAGAATTTCTTCAAAAATATATCCAAAATCAAGTCTAATAAAGTATAAGAAAAAGTAAATTATAAAATGGGTTGTAAAAAATATGAACCCTTAAAGTAGAAAAGTATGTGGGCGAGGTGATTGAGTAATAAATTATTCAAAAGCAGTTATGAAGAAAATTTCGTATTTAAATGGCTCAAGTAACTTCGTCTTACTTTTTCTTTTAAAGGTAAATGAGCTTCAAGAGTTGATATTTCGGTCATTTGCGACATCGTCGATATTTCTCAAAAAATATCATTTTACAGGAAAGTCATTACTGTCGTTAGTCACCAAAGCATAATACACAATATTATAATGGCATAGCTGTGAAATTATTTTCTTTTTTTTATATCATAAAATAGCAAACAAGCAGAGTGCTAAATGTGAGTTTTTCTTTTCGCATTCGATCGTGAGCGCGTTTGGAGTTTACTAGGAATTTGTATGTGATTTGTACAGCGCCACCTAGTGGTAAACTGGTTTCTCACGTTTACCACTAGGTGGCGCTGTACAAATCACATACGAATTCCTAGTAAACTCGAAACGCGCTCACGATCGAATGCGAAAAGAAAAACTCACACTAAGCACTCTGATAACTCTCTTTATGGAAAGAGACAATGATTTCCTAAACACACTAAAGGTGTTAATGGTGCGTTGCTAGCCAGGTGGCGAGATTTTAATGCCAGTTGCATAAGTTTGCCGGCTGCCTTACTCTCCAAACCAGAACATTACATGAACAAACATTACATTACAAACCAGAACAGTGACATGCACTGTCGCTATTACAGCAGGAATAGGTAAGGTACCAGATCTGCGAAATAATGCTGACCTCTACCACCTAGTAGTCACGATGGTACTGACTTGCATCGCTAATCGTTCGCCTCTTACAAACTGTCAGACAGAACAGCACATCTATTCTTCAAAGGAGCCCGGATCAATACGGGGGAAGCACTCACTTACCACAGAGTCTAAGAAATGACGATTTACATTAAACGGAGCACTATTTTTTCTACATGACCGCATCACATTTACTCAAAAATCGTCAATTTTGAGAACTTCGTAGAAACTGGCTTATTTATTATGAGACGTTCTGTATACCGAAAAGTCTATAAATACAATACTACCATAGTAATTTTATACACGGCTTGTGTATTCTATGTGAATACTTATTATTAAACTGATTTATTATGAGACGTTCTGTATACCGAAAAGTCTATAAATACAATACTAACATAGTAATTTTATACACGGCTTTGTGTATTCTATGTGAATAATTATTATTAAACTAGCAGATTCGCAGGAGTAAATTAACCTGTCACCAATATAACTTTTTACACAAATTTTCATTCTTTATTTCAACCCACTAACTTGAAAGATTTGAAAAAAGTGTTTTTTCGACATAACTTACAAATTTTTCAAATGCTGTTTCAAAAATTCAAATCAGATTAAATTTTTAAAAGCAAGGCTTTTCAAATATTAAAATTACGCTGTTCATAGCAAACTTACTTCATATTTTAGAAATAACATTCAGAGCCTCCTCATGTCCCCTGGTTTGATTTTACAAAATTGAATCGGGCATTAGTTGTCATAGCACACAGGTTAAGATCTGGGCACATGCCATTAAGAAGCTTCAAATACATGATGAAAATAGTCGACTCCGATCCGCGAAAGATGCGAGATTATAGAAGATCATCACCTCTTGAATGTGTCCGATATCGGGAAATAAGAAAAGAACTGTTAAATAAACTAAAAGTTAACAAAAATGTTGCACAGTTTCACAGTATTTTAAGTCAGCCCAGCTCAGATGAAGCCAAAATACTTTTTGCATTTGTAAATCGTACCATTAGTAGTTGAAGATAATATTGTAGTATTATAGATAGTATTGTAATAGGATACGATGGAACTGGCGTACACATGGTGTAAAAGCTCCTTAAATAAAAATGATTAAAAAAAAATATTCAGGCTAATATACAACTTCATTTAAAAATGCAGTGAGATCTTCGACTTGAAAAACTGCGTCAATTACCGCAAACCGTATAAAATCGGTTGTTTCTATGAAGCATTAGGTATAGGTGGAGCTACCATTCGTATTAATCACTTAAAACAAATACCTACGTAATATCTCATTCTATGAGGTCTCGCCATCTCTTTTTATCCAGCTGTGTTAGAAAGAGAGGGTTAGACCTCAGAAGATGACAGCAGTATTTAAAGTTGTGTTTCAAGTAGGTATTAAAAGTGTTGCATCCAGATATAATACAGCTTTGAGTCGTAGCTTTGAATTGAGTCGTACGGAATTTATCATAGAAGAAAAATTATTTTGACATTTCTCCGACATATTTAACCTATCGATTTAGTAACAAAACAATTTAAAGCTCAAAAATTACGTTGAATACTATTCGAAACATCAAAATCGATCATCATTTTGATAATATACTTATATCTTTTCAAAACTAAAATACTGACATTTTATTTTTTTCTCCTTCTCTCAAAATAACTACTACTTTCACTCAAAATAATGTTTCGTAAATTTATTTGAGAAATTTTTTTTTTTTATTAAATAAAATTACGAACTTATTTTGTTAATAGTAAACCCACGGAGCTTCCCCCGCGAATAAATTGAAATGTCATACAAACTTTCAACCCCTTTTTCAGCCCCGTAGAGGTTGATTTGTAAAAAAGGAATTGGCCTGTGTTTAACCACGGATATTCAACTAACTCCATGCCAAACATTGCATGTGCCACCAAATCAGTGGTTTAGCAGTGAAAGCGTAACAGACAGACAGACTTTTGCATTTATATTATTGGTATGAATGAAACATTTAAGAAGAAGAACAAGTTCTCTTTGGAAGTCTTTCGAGATCAAGAATCATTGCTTAGGTATATTTTATATACCTCATTTTCAGGGATGGCATGCAGGGTGAACCATCTTACAGATTTTTTAAATATTTCTAATTTACAGTTGTCTTTTTATACATATAATATATAATTGGTATTTGAGTTATATTTAAGTGTACTGCTAGTGCCCCTTTTTTGTAATTGTGTTGCGTGAAAGTGTTAAAATAATTGAATATGAGTTCCTGGACATGTGTAAAACTATTTTTCTTACAAACCTTTTCCTTGACGGAAACGACCTAGTACGATACTTTAATCGGAACATAAAAGTCTTAAGTCGTAAATTTTGTGTAAGCTTTATATACGTTTATTGCTAACGCATGGATGTTGATTCGCAAAAAGAATTGAAAGATTATATAGGAACCCGTTAAAAAACTTTTTATATCAATAGTAAAGGATTTATCCTTTAACTGTTTGGGAACAGTTAAAGGATAAATCCATTCAAATCAATCAATCAATCAATCAAATAATATTTATTCGACGTAGATACATTTAAGAACACCTTGTCAACGTCAAAAAAATAACACAACAAAATGTAAACAACTAAACAAAATGTAAAACAATTTATACAATATTTGTAAAATACAATTCATAAAAATCACGTCAACCAGAGAGAATTTTGTTTTGCTTATAGAAATGACCAATGATTTAAAAAAAAATAAAAAATATATATATTTTAAAATTATAATTTTAAGCAACATGAAGACGGACGTTTATAAAATTAATAAAAATATGTTAATTAAATGTCTATTGTCCATTACTGTTAATACACTCTATTATCCACTTAATTTTTATTTATCTAAATTAATACTATAAGAAGGAAAGATTTTATTCTTTGTAAAGTTGTTTGTAATGGATAAATTTCCCCATGTTGGTCCAGGAAGGAGATCATCTGCCATTCTGTCAATTAGTTTGTAAAAGGCGACTGATGATAGGTAGCCTTAGTTATTCCTGTCCCAATAGCTTCAGTGCTTGTCACTGTCGTATTTTGGTTTGGAAGGTATTATTGCTGATAAATTCATTCACGTGGCATAAAGACCCTGCCATAAGTAACTCACCAATTACACATTTGTTGTCTAAAGATGATGGCTGTCTTTTTGTATAAGGAGAGCCATCTGCATGTTTGCTATCCTATGACATACGAGTTAAAAAGTCAATAGCTTTCAAGATTTCACACAGAATAGGGGGATTTCACAACGACATACTTTCATAAAAGTATTTCGTTAAAGAGGCAAAACAGAGTGCTAAGTGTGAGTTTTTCTTTTCGCATTCGATCGTGAGCGCGTTTGGAGTTTACTAGGAATTTGTTTGTGATTTGTACAGCACCACCTAGTGGTAAACTGGTTTCTCACATTTACTACTAGGTGGCGCTGTACAAATCACATACAAATTCCTAGTAAACTCGAAACACGCTCACGATCGAATGCGAAAAGAAAAACTCACACTTAGCACTCAGGTATATAATTGCAAAGTTAGTAACTGTTTGTGTCAAAAGAAAAGATTCTTAGTCCCCACTCATTCTTTCCCCGCTGTAATAGACTAATCCACGGGTTAAAATACATACTCTTTTTTAAAGTAATTTCTTAGGTTGTCAGTGTAGCTTGCATTTTTTACAGTACAGTTATAGTACTCACCAATGAAGTAAAAATACTCTCGTATTTTTAAACCTTCATTTGTTTATTCTGCACGATACTATGATTTTCCCTCGTGTTGGTCCAGGCTCTTTTAAATAATAGGCCAACTGCCGTTCTGCCAGGCAGGTCGTAAAATGCGACCGATTGGCTATACGTGTCACTAACACCGTGGCTACTAGGTGGTAAAGTAATACATTGTCCTACCGCAATAGCGTCAGTGCTTCTCACTGTCGTGTTCCTGTTTGCAAGGTAAGGTAACCGGTAAATTTATGCGCGTGGCATTAGACCTTGCCACACGGATAGCAACGCACCATTAACATCTTTGATGTCTTTAGGCGATGGTTGACTCTTTCCATCAGGAAATTTATCTGCTTGTTATGTTATGACAAAAAATGAATAAAGCAGCAAAACATGGCAAATTTCTACTTTCGGAAACATTTGCTACAATAGTACTAGAGATCGCAGTCTGTTCGAAATTCGACCATCTATTTCCCCGTGTGATCATAGTCTAAACAATAAGACCTTTCTAAGTTTAACAGACTTACTATGAACAAAATTATATAGTTATGTGAATATTAAGTAATTTGTCAAATGAATAGTAGTGTACGCATTGATATAAAAAACCCAAGATATACAATCAGCATCTCAAAACCGTCCTCCAAAAATGAGGGCGCAGTTTAAAATTGTGCGTTTATTTCAAATAGAATCGCAACGTCAATTTATTACTTTTTGTACATTGCTTTGTAAAAACAAGTATAAATCTAACGCGTTATATTTACGAAGTTTCCGGCGACTGGAACCGCGGTCCTAGTTGCCGGATTGATTTAATTTCAATAATTTTCTTCCAGCGACTCGGACAACGCATAATTTAATTTAAAAATCTATGGTTCAATCCAAAACTAGGACAATCAAACGAAAAAATGTTTAACGTAAATTAAAAATAAAACTCATTCTTCATACTTCATAAAAATCATTTATTTACCTATGTAATTTCAATAACTTTTTTGTTATTTTGTATTAAATAAATATATTTGAATTTAAAATGTTTTACTTTCATTATTACATTAAAAATATTTTTGTTTGAGTGTACTGTATGAACTTGAATAATAGATTCTTTTATTAATTTATACGTGGTCCGAGTCGCTGGAAGAAAATTTTAAAAATTAAATCAATCCGGCAACTGGGACCGCGGTTCTAGTTAATGCGGTCGCCGGAAACCTCATATTTACATCGTTTACTAAAATGTATTTAATATCTTCGTATCATGTAAATAAAAATAACCACTTAAAGTATTTTTAAATCACATACCGACACTTTAATTTTATTGTTTATAGATATATTGTATACTAGCTGTTACCTGCGACTTCGTCCGCGCGGACTTCGTTTACTCTGCACTGCTCCTCCCCTGTAGGTGATAGCGTGATAATATGTAGCCTATATGTTGACCCGACCTGTTAGTAATATTCATGCAAAATTTGAAGTAAATCCATGCAGTACTTTTTGAGTTTACCCCGGACATACATACAAACAAACAGACAAACACACAAAAATTCTAAAACAGACAAAAATTCTAAAAACTATATTTTTGGCTTCGATATCGATTGTAGATCACGCCCCAAGTATTCTTTTAAAAAAATATTCAATGTACAGTTTTGGCTTTCCTACGATTTTATTATATGTATAGATTTTAAACATAACTACAGTCACACTGTTACGTACTAAACCTCCTTTTTAAGGTCAAACCCAAATCCATTTATAGTTTGAGTTACCAATTTATTTCACTAGTCATTTATAATTGAATTTCGCCGAAATGTACAAGTCTCGGTACCAAAGACCTTCATCAAGGCAAAATAGATAATTCACTTGTCTTCAATAAATCCGAAGCGTATTCTATAATTCTATAATAAAAGGTCGTCTCGGATAGGATTAGTGTATAGATTTCCCGTGAGAGTATTAGCGGAGGTCGTGCAGAGAAAAATACCTCAGCTCAGGGATTTACCAACCATGAATTAAGTTTGATGAAACTTTTGGGAATGATCTGTTAAGATATTTCTGTTTACGAAAAAACTTTGTGTTATTTTATTATAAATAAAGTTTTTTCAATCTTGTTGGTCAAAATATACAAGCAGGCTTACAATGAAATTTGTCCATATATACTATTATGAACTAGAAAGTCTGTCAGTCCGACCGTCCATCTGTCTGTCTGTCTGTTACACTTTCACGACTAAATAGTGGAATCGATTTTGATGAAAGGGCCATAAGGGATTTTGTATGGACTCCGTCCCTACCTTCCGACAGTAATAATAATAATATTAATTTTGTTTACAAGAATAAGGTTATATATAGTTATAGGTTAGATAATACATGATTCTACTTATTCTTCCCTTTTAAGGGTGTGTAAATCTTAATTCCTTGACAATAAACTTGCACAAAGTTGCACTTGCTGAATTTCTGCTACTTTCAATACTGGATTATGCAGACGTATGCTTTGTTAACCTTACCTAAGAGCCTTTCGCCGTGTTGGTCCCGGCCTCCTTTGAAGAATAGGCCAACTGCCGTTCTGCCAGGCAGGTCGTAAAAGGCGACCGACTGGCTAACGAGTCACTAACATCGTGGCTACTAGGTGGTAGGGTTCTGCATTGTCTCGCCCGGGTCTGGTACCACCGCCTTATCTATTCCTGCCGCAATAGCGTCAGTGCTTGTTGCTGTCGTGTTCCGGTTTGGAGGGTAAGGTAGCCGGTAAACTTATGCATCTGGCATTAGACCTCGCCACAAGATAGCAACGCACCATTAACATCTTTGGTGTCTATAGGCTATGGTTGACTCTTTCCATCAGGAGACCCATCTGCTTGTTTGCTATCTTATAATATAAAAAAAAAGCTAAAGAAACTTTAACTTCTTAAATTGATATTTGGCTTACGTAAATATGATCATGTTTCCAATTTTCATTCTCAACTCCTATTAAACTTCACCATGATGCTCATATTCTTTTCTTATTTTACTGTGTGCTGTTTGATACAATAACTCCTGGTTACTTAAAGGATAGATTTGATTTTTTTTGACAGTGAGGTTATGAAACTGCGTTCAAGTGAAACTTTACTGTTCAAACTGTTAAGATGTGGAACAAGCTACCTACTAACTTCAATTCTTTTAAAATTTTGTCAAAACTTATTATTTGAATTTGTGTTAGTGAATAAATAATATTAATTAAAATAATTTTTTTTCAATGTAGATAAAGTCACTGTGCATCAATGTGTTTTTATGTTGTGATTTCGAATTTGTTCATGTGTGATTGCATAATTTTGTATGTATAGGTTTAAATAGGTGTATAGTCATAAGATAATATAATAGTACATATATATATATATATATATATATATATATATATATATATATATATATATATATATATATATATATATATATATATATATATATATATATATATACACCGCCCCGTTGGTCGAGTGGTTAGCGACTCTGACTACGCAATCGACGGGGCTCGGGTTCGATCCCCGACGGGGACAAGTATTTGTGTGATGAGCATAAATGTTTGTATTTCCGGGTTTCGGTGTTTATTAAATATGTTCTAGTATATAATATATCTATCAGTTATGTATACCCTACTCTACCTTATTATTTATATAATCATTAATTTATTTGTCCATTTCATTATGTTTTTTATTTATATATTTGCTTGCAGTGTAATACATTTTATCTATAAGTATTATACAAACTCATTTTCTACATATATTTATTACTATGTATGATATATTCTTACACGTAGTAAAAACATTTAAGTAATGGCATTCATTGAGTGCTGATTTTTTTTTTATGGAAGAGGGGGCAAACGTGCAGGAGGTCCACCTGATGTTGAGTGATCACCGCCGCCCATGGACATCTGCAATACCAGAGGCCTTACAGTTGCGTTGCCGCCCTTTTAAAAATGAGTACGCTCTTTTCTTGAAGGTCCCCATGTCGTATTTGTTCGGAAAAACCCCCGCCGGTGATTGATTCCATAAAAGAGTAGTGCGAGGCAAAAAGTGCCGGGCGAACCGCACGGTTGTGGATTTCCAGACATCAAGATGGTGTGGGTGGAACTTCAAATTTTGACGCGATGTCCGATGATGGAAGTTAGCAGCAGGAATTAATCCAAACAACTCGTCGGAACACTCTCCATGATAGATTTAAAAGCAATTTCTGATATCGATTTTATCTTCATAGGAAGCTTATTATACATCTTTATACATGTTAAAAATACCTTTTTCTTACGGAATACAGAAGTCAGTACATATCAGCGCCACTTGGTGGCGATAATGGGAATAGCATTTTTTTACATCATAAGATATACTACCTTGCATATTATATCATAAGATATGCTATCTAAAAAATGCTATTCCCAAGCAGATGGGTCTCCTGATAGAAAGAGTCAACCATCGCCTATAGAGACCAAAGGTATTGATGGTGCGTTGTTATCTTGTGACGAGGTGTAATGCCACATGTATAAGTTTACCGGCTAGCTCGCCCTCCAAACCGGAACATGACAATAACAAGCACTGACGCTATTGCAGTAGGAATAGGTAAGACGGTGGTACCAGACCCGGGCGAGGCAATGCAGAACTCTACCATCTAGTAGCCACGATGGTAGTGACTCGCATAGCCAATCGATCACCTTTTACGACCTGCCTGGCAGAACGGCAGGTTCCTATTTTTCAAAGAAGCCTGGGACCAATGCGGAGAAAATAATCGTTTTCTCCATGAAAAACATATCTGCATACTAATTTTCATGACAATCGGTTGAACGATACGGAATTCGGTAAATGTTCTTAGTATGATTAGAACGAAACAATAAAAGCCCTTTGTTTACATTATTGTGATGGGAAACTTCAGAATCCTCATTGCGCGTGGCCCGAAACCGCTTTACCAATTTTTTAATATACACTATTTAAATATGTATATAAAAATATTATGGAAATCAATTAAAATAAATTATATTTCTTAAGTCCAACATATTTGAACTATATCGTCATAATAAGAAATTATCTATTTTACTAGCTCCAAATAATAATTGTTTCAAATTTGTTGGAAGATTGGGACATTCTTCCCATAGCCCATTTGGCATGGAGATAGTTTAAGGTCTGATATCAAACATAAGTGCCGTTCTGCCTGACAGGTCGTAAAAGGCGATCGACTGGCTGTACGAATCGCTACCATCGTGGCTACTAGGTGGTAGATTTCTTCATTGTCTCGCCCGGATCTGGTACCACCGCCTTATCTATTCCTGCCGCAATAGCATCAGTGCTTGTCGCTGTCGCGTTCCGGTTTGGAGAGTAAGGCAGCCGGTAAATTAATGGTTGACTCTTTCCATCAAGAGACCCATCTGCTTGTTTGCTATCTTATAAAAAATACAGTTTTTGTTCAGCAATCAACTCCTAAATTGATCAAAAACTATATGGATGACGTGTTTTGGCGGGTGAAGCTACGCGGGCTAGCTAGTATATTTATATACGATCTTCACCAATATTTGCTTCTGTCAGGAATCGAATTCGAACTACTCAACCAACGGAAGCAGAAAAATAAAACAAAAGACTGCATCTGTACGTCTATATTTCAATAGGTACTCACATTTATGTAATGAATCGGGAATCTATCTCCAATATCAATATTGGACGGGCATTCAATCGTAGTGATTGCGTTGAATGGATGGATTTTAACTGGATGTGACGACGGCGACACGTCTCAATGCAAACAAGATGCGAAATCCGGGCCTATTTAACGATAGGGATGTTCGCTGGCGATGTTTTTATTGTTTTTTAGTGTGGTGAAATAAATAAAAAGGCTTCCTGCCTCTCTTTGTACACGCAAATTTTTTTAAATCCTGTTAGCTCTTTAAGAGTTGATTTATCTAAAAACTGATAGCCTGTGTCTTACCCTAATTAGATAGATAGATATTTAATTATTTTTGTGCTAAATTTCCTTAAAATCGGTCTGATGGTTTAGCCAGAAATAGCGTAAAAACAAACTCACTTTATTTTTTTTGTAATAATTGATAAATTTGCGTTAAAAAGTATTGGGCTCGTCCGGGATTTGAACCCGGGACCTCTCGCACCCTAAGCGAAAATCATACCCCTAGACCAACGAGCCGCCTACTTAGGTATCAAAAACCGTGATATCTATACAAGTACTACTAAAATTTATAAAGTTGTTGAATCATCGTTCAATGTTATTACGTTATGTCACGATAGACACGCCAGCAATAAAAATAGTATTTATAATTCTGATAAAGCAATAATAAAGTAAATGCTTAGGAATTTTATTGATAATAAAACACACTACATTGGTTACCTCATGCACTAATGTTTAGGATATGTTGTCAATATTTTACACACTCATATTTAAAATGAGTACCTATATGCGGCCATCAATTTCTAAATTGTTATGTCAAGATAAAGTGTTGATTTCTAATTATGATTAAAATATCTAATGAAATATTAATAATTGTTAATTATTTAACATATTTAAAATTAATATGATTTTTGAGCTGATATAAAGTCAACTATTTGATAAAGGTAATTATTAAATCGATAAACTGTTATAATAAAATATTATAAAAGGCCTGACAGACATGTTTCAAAGCATTCGTTTTTGTGAAACTGAGAAGTGAAGTGTCGTAATATACAATAAAGTGTCATCAGTCTTGTATTTTGTACTTAATATAATTCGATATTCCGTCAGTTGTTGTTTAAATTAATAAATCTTTTACCCCTTTTACCAAGTGGAGCGAACAGATATTTACATTATGAAGTAACAAATTCGATCCCTGGGCCAGACAAAAATTTCAGTAATTTTTTGTAAAAAAATTATTAGCAGCTTTTGATTTCATTCTGAGCTATCAGTAATCTAAATTTTATTCAAACGTATCCAGCCAGTCAGCGTTTAGAAACCACAAACACACATACACATTAAACACATATACACAATTTTTATTTTTAAAATTATTTGGAATAAAAATTGTAAAAATTTACAGTAATTTTTTTCAAATGCAACTATAGATATCATCCCTAACCCACTACGCAAAACCATAATAACTAGCGGTCACCAATAATTCCGTGCGGTCCCCTGCGGCTGAAATTCAACCATAAACTAAACAATATATTTTTTTTAGCTTGATAACTGACTTTAGGCGTAAAGAAAATTATTTATACATGCGTGTATATTATCAAGTATGTCACATAGTGTGTGTAATGTATATGTTTATAAATTTTATGTATTTCTAATGCATTTGATTAAAAAGGTTTTTGTAGTCTTTCGTAATGTAAACTTTAAGTGTGCCAAATTTCATACTTCACCGTTTGCGCAATTGTCTTAAAATGGGATCCAAAGTTTTACTTTTCCGTAAATGTGATAGGTGGCAAGCCTATCGCCAACCGGGCACTTTCCAATCCCGGGCAACTTTGTGTTTCTCGGAAAACTGAAAAAACACTTTTCTTATGTACCCGACCCGGGAATCGAACCCGGGACCTCATGTGGTCGACGCCAACACTGGACCACTAGACCACAGAGGCGATAATTTCGATTAATACTTTTTCGTATTAATATATAAATAAAATTTTTGTATTTCAGGTACCCGGCCCACAGATTATATATTATTAAAATAAATATTTATTATATTAACAATATTAGAATAAAAAATAATTACAATGTTAAAATAATATTGAATTATTAAAATTATACGATTAAACTTGCATTATTTAATTACAACATAAAAATTACATGAATAAGTCAATTTATTTAAATTACCATATTAATTATAATTAGTTAAATTATAAATATTTTTCGCTGTGTTGGTCCGAGCTCCTTTGAAGAATAGACCAACTGCCGTTTTACCAGGCAGGTCGTAAAAAGCTAATTGGCTATACGTGTCGCTACCATCGCGAACACTATGTAATGTAATAAAGAGTCGCAACGTCCTATATAATCCTAACTCACCCTTATACCTTAAGGAATGTTTTGTGTTCCAGAAAGACACACATGATCGCCCTTTACGTTCTGATGACGATTTAAAATTACATGTACCTGTTTCAGTTTAATTTCCAGAACTTCAGTTAGTTCTATTTCTAACATTACTTACTTCAGTGGCATTAAGGAACGACGTACTGAAAAAATAAGAAAATAAGCCATTATACGTGCTAGTCATGTTTGCAATTACTTTTTTTGGGAAATGCAAAATTTGCGTACGATTTTTTCTTATTTTTACGACACGCAATGTAAACATCGGAACTGTCACACCCGCGGAACATTTGTATAAGCTGTTTATTTTGCGTAATATGTGCAGCATAATACATTGCTTATTTAATTTAATTCCTTACATTTTACTAATTTTTAAAGTAGGCACAGAAGGGTATTAGAATAAATCAAATTATACAGCATTAAAATAAAAACTCGTTCATAAAATTAACAAAATCCACACAAAGTTCTAACGGCTTTCACTCAGAATTATGGTCCAAATCCATGGATTAGTTTTTTGGTAGATCGTCTCTTACAAACTGTATAGGATTTCTCGGAAAGTTACAAATTAATTAACTTAAATTTGTGTTTAAGGCGTTATGTGTATGTACCTACTTGTGTACGTTTTGTAGCCCGTAATGAAAACAAGCAAGCTCTTGATGGCAAAAATTGCCATTTCGAATAATTAATCCATACTAATATTATAAATGCGAAAGTAACTCTGTCTGTCTGTCTGTCTGTCTGTCTGTCTGTCTGTCTGTCTGTCTGTTACGCTTTCACGGCCAAACCACTGAACCGATTCGGATAAAATTTGTCAAAAATATAGTTTGAGACCCAAGAAAGGACATAGGATAGTTCTTATCCCGGAAATCCCACGGGAACGGGGATTTTTTATGAACGGGGATTATTTTAGAATTTTTTTCACGCGAACGAAGTCGCGGGCACAGCTAGTTAATAATAAATAAATAAATATCACTGGACATTTGTCCAGTGATATTTATTTATTTATTATAACAAATTGGTCTAACTCCAAAGTAAGCAAATTATTTACTTGTAGTATGGGTGTCAGTCAACGATACTGATACATAGAAATACATATATAAAATACTGTTACATAACAATAAACACCCAAACCCAGAAATACAAACATCTATGCTTATCACGCAAATGTTTGTCCCTGTCGGGAATTAAACCCGAGCCCCCTCGATTTGTAGTTAGGTTAGTTAACCACTTGAACAATGGGGCGGTAATGATTAATAATAAAAAAATATATAATGATTTATTACTGTATGTGTGGCAAGCATATAATGGAAATACTATTATCCCTATATTTAATGAGAACATATCAGTGACAAGCACTGACGATATTGCAGCAAGAATGGGTAAGGTGGTACTGTCTAACTCTGGCGAGATGCCTGTATCATCTAGAAGTCACTACGGTAGTAAGTAACCAAAATATTTATAAATAAAATATATGTTAGCGTCATGCTTCACTTTTGCTCGACCTTTACAAGTTGTACACAAGAAAATGGTATATTCTTTCAAAATAGCCTCTGATGGTTTTTTGATTTTTTTTTATATCATAAGATAGCAAACAAGCAGATGGGTCTCCTGATGGAAAGAGTCAACCATCGCCTATAGACACCAAAGGTGTTAATGGTGCGTTGCTTCTTGTGGCGAGGTCTAATGTCACATGCATAAGTTTACCAGATATATTACCCTCCAAACCGGAACACGACAGCGACAAGCACTGACGCTATTGCGGCAGGAATAGGTAAGGCGGTGGTACCAGACCCGGGCGAAACAATGCAGAACTCTACCACATAGTAGCCACTCGATGGTAGTGACTCGATTGACAATCGGTCGCCTTTTACGACCTGCCTGGCAGAACGCCAGTTGGCCTATTCTTCAAAGGAGGCCGGGACCAAGATTTTTTCCTACTTTTAGTTAGTTTAGGTTTAATTATACACATTTATGAAAATAAAATACAAAAATTCAGTCGATCACAGTTTAATAAAAATATTCTATTTACCCATTATAAATAAATAAATAATAAATATTCACGGCACAAACTACACTTACTGATCTAACCTCAAAGTGAGCAAATTATTTGCTTGTATTATGGGTGTTAGTCAACGATACTAATACATAGAAATACATATATAAATACTGGAATAAATTTAATAAACACCCAAACCCGGAAATACAAACATTTATGCTCATCACACAAATGCTTTTCCCCGTCGGGGATCAAAACCGAGCCCCATCGATTACTTCGTCAGGGTCGCTAACCACTCGACCAAAGGGGCGGTCAAATTATGTTTATATAAAAATTATAAAAATTTGAAATTAGTAAAATCTTTATTTTTTTAATTAAAATCAGCCTATGTCGATCTTAGGACATTGCAAACTCTTAGAAAATAAACAATAATATATATCCTTCTAACAAAAAATATTACATGTATTTTACTATATGAAAATATTATAAATATTTTGCTTACACGTTTGGTGACGCTGGTCTTACGGACCAGGTTGGTGCTGATACTCGTGAACATGCATCCGTGGCAAATTCATGAGTGGTATTTTTTCAAATATACTTACACTCATCAACTTTTATATAGACATCAACAGGCGGCAAGAACAGCTTTTATATAAACAACGGTCAGCAACAGGCGGACCGCGGTCCGTTTGCAGACCGCAAAAGGTTGAACCGTGGACCGCCAAATTCGTAATGTAAAATATCGTTCGACATTAACGGACACCCACTTAAAACACACATTTAGAATTCGCTGAGAACCAAACCATACACCCATTTCTCACAATAATTTTAGGTCTTATAATTCAGAATGTGATTTGAAATCATTATAATAAATATGTAGCACTTAATTATTATAATGATTTTTTCTGAACCTCTTAAAAATTTTGTCAATTGTATCCGTACCCCGCCTAAAACTACCTGATATAGACTATTTCATTAGTAGAGTATTTGATTAGGGTCCACCAAAGACTTACGCAGTCTTACGAATGACTACGCAATAGATAGGGTATAGGGCTTGATTCCCGCCAGGTATAAACACGTTATGTGCATAAATATTTGTATTTCTGGGTGTGTGGGTTTATTAAATACTGCCTGACCCACGCAGCTTCGCCCGCGATATAAATTTTCATACAAATTTCATCCCCTATTTCAGCCCCTTAGGGGTTGATTTTTGAAAAAAAAAATAGCCTATATTTGACTCTGATTTTCAACTATTTCCATGCAAAATTGCATGAAAATCGGTCCAGGGATTTAGCTGTGAAAGCTTAACAGACAAACGGATAGACACAAATATAGACTTTCGTATTTATAATATTAGTATGGAAGTATAGATAGTATGGATATTATTTTATTTGTATATATGTTGTAGTGAAATTGTCAATAGCCGTTAGATTATAATCTACCTAGGGATTTTATAATTTGGTTAGGTTAGGTTAGCAATTAAATTATAATATCACTAAGGTAGATTATAATCTAACGGTACTGACAATTTCACTGCGACATATATATGCAAAGAAATAATTTGCTTACTTAAGGGTAAGATCAATTCGTGTGATTTGTCCAACGATATTAATATTATTTATATGTATATAGAAACATCATTCAGTCAATCATTTCCTATATTCTGTTACATTGACTCAAACAATTCGCTGTAATTAGTGTTTTTATAGCAAAAATGTATATAACATTTTCCGAGCACGTAAGTGAAAATCTCGCAATTAAAGTGTGCTAATTAGAACAAGATTAAAAAAAATACAGGGGAAATGACTCGAGCTAATTTTGTAGTACCAGATAACTAATTAGTGCGATGACAAAACCTTTATTTTGGTAAAAATGGCACACGCAATAACGTATTTGCTTTTCACGTGTTCTGGTTCGCAGAGTAAGGTAGCCAGTAAGCACACAGACACATACATTCACATACAAACACTCGTACTTACCTCAGTTTGAATATTCCAGTGTTCTTGTATTTTTTAATATCTGTGACCTCAAAACTCTTATTAACCAATTGGGTTTTTTTTGTTTCAAAGGCTATACTTTCCATTTAATGTCATATGGGTAAAATATGATTCTGGGTTCCAGAGATACAGGAAATCGGAAGTCGATGCAGTTTTTCTTTTTATTTTCATAAGGCCCGGCACGAGGCGAGGTATTTTGACGCGCGCCAATACTATAGTAGGGGAGCTCACGATGCTAAATAGGTAGTTACTCGAGCGTCATTGGGACCTATTGGATTTTGTAGATTAAAATATAGGAAAAATAAAAGGTTATATAAAGTTTTTCATTTTAATGATGGGGAAAAAACTAGAGATAAAATGTTTAAAAAAAAATCTGTGCCATAGTAACACTAAATCGCGTCAGATTAAGGTATGGCGGATTAATTCTCACCTAAAATTTAGAAAATCTGCCAATTCAAGTGTAACGTAAGGGAGCGGGAGGGTTACAAAGTTGCAAAGAAAACGTTGTTTTGACATTCTCGAGCGCGTCTGAATTCTGTTTTATTATATAGGAAATGATGTAAGAATAACGAAAAAAATATAATCTGACAATTTGCACAAGCCGAAGTTATCTTAATATTGTTTTTTTTTTCTGCGCTAGTTACCCCCTCTATAGAAATGGCTTATATTTGGTGGAGAGCCTCAACAGTATGCCAGGTATTTTCCCTATTTTAATCTGACGCGCTCGAGGAAATACCAAAATCCCCTCTTGGGCTCCCTACTACTATAGAAAGTTGGCGGCACGGTATGTTTTGAAACCGCTGGGAAACGGTTTAGTTTTCAGATAAATAAATATAGGACTTCAGTTGAAAACCCAAATTTAGTACATTATTTTTTGTATTTAAAACTAAATATCACCATATAATGAAATAATAAATGAAAAAATGAAAAAATAGTTAGTACATTCCTTAGATAATATCTTCAGGTATATCGTGTATACATAAAAATGTGATTAAGCAAACTAGTTTTTTTCCGTTTGTCTCCGGTGCCTCGCAGTAAGTGTAGTGAACTTCAGTAAAATAAAGTCTTAAATTAAAATTTTATCACTTTCTTTTTAATTTTGGGTATAATATAGTTTGGATGATAATATAAAATCCATATGAAAAGGTTTTTTTGGTTATCTACTACTAACAAGAATGAAAAAAGTGTTTTTTTTTTTACAATTACTCAAAAACTGTAAAAGTTTATCTTAGCTAGTAGAGGTAAGCGATTTTTTTTGTAATTGATAAAAAGTCTTTGATTTTAAGGATAAAACTTTCCTTTAAATTTGAAAGACTTTCTAACTCGATTATTATATATATTCATTTAGAAAATAGTAAAATATATAGTTTGGTTTTAGAGTAATTACAGTTTTTGTAGAACGCGTTATTTTACCCCAGACCCTATGAAAAGCTCGTTGTTTCTTCGATGCGTTTTCTCTAAAGGGCAAAGAGTGATGAATGGTTTATATTTCAATTTAGAATTCTTTAATTTTAGGGATACAGATATTTTCCTTAAACTTGAAAACCTTTCTAACTTGGTTAATTTTGACCGGAGGAGGAAAAGTTATATAAACTTTTTGATGTAAAATTGTAAGTTCTACGCATTTTACTAAAAACTCTTTTATGTAACTTTAATGTTTTTGAGTAGTTGCAAAAAAACAATTTTTAGTTGTTTTTTAACTCTTTTCGGTGATTTCCTACCAAATAAAGTTAACATATCGTTTTTATATCATTAAGATTAAATCAGAAATCAGAAATACTTTATTCAATAAAACTTTTTACAAGTTATTTTGACACATCAACATATAACTGCTACCGGATCGGTAACTAAATTATATCCAAAATTTAAAGATAAGAGACATAAATTTGCATTTAAAACTTTATTTTACTGGAGTAAGTAAAATAGTTTTTTTTTTTATATCATAAGATAGCAAACAAGCAGATGGGTCTCCTGATGGAAAGAGTCAACCATCGCCTATAGACACCAAAGATGTTAATGGTGCGTTGCTATCTTGTGGCGAGATCTAATGCCACATGCATAAGTTTACCGGCTACCTTACCCTCCAAACCGGAACACGACAGCGACAAGTACTGACGCTATTGCGGCAGGAATAGGTAAGGCGGTGGTACCAGACCCGGGTGAGACAATGCAGAACTCTACCACCTAGTAGCCACGATGGTAGTGACTCGATATCCAATCGGTCGCCTTTTACGACTTGCCTGGCAGAACGGCAGTTGGCCTATTCTACAAAGGAGGCCAGTCAATTTATTATAAACACAAGAGAAAAAGCTTTTTATCGTGTTTCCACAGGCTCCCGATGATAAATAGACTATTTGCCATTTTGCCGGGTAGTTTGTAAAAGGCGGACGATTAACAAAGCGTGTCGCTACCGCTCTGACTACAAAGTGGTAGAGGTCCGCCACATCTCACCGTGATTTAATGACACTTTACCTTTTTTTATTTGAGTACTAGCTGTTGCCAGCGACTTCGTCCGCGCGGACTTCGTTTACTCCGCACTGCTACTCCCCCGTAGGTGATAGCATGATAATATGTAGCCTATATGTTGACCCGACCGGTTAGTAATATTCATGCAAAATTTGAAGTAAATCCATGTAGTACTTTTTGAGTTTACCCCGGACATACATACAGACAAACAGACAAACAGACAAACAGACATACAGACAAACAGACAAAAATTCTAAAAACTATATTTTTGGCTTCTATATCAATTGTAGATCACGCCCCAAGTATTCTTTCAAAAAAATATTCAATGTACAGTTTTGACTTTCCTACGATTTTATTATATGTATAGATGATAATCCATTTTGGCTTCCAATCTTGTGTTAAATTTGGTAAGTGTATCTATGATTGTATGTTTGTTCACGAATTTCCCAGAAACTAAAAGTCATAGCAAATTTAAGTTAGATACATGCAATTCAGGGAATAGTCGAATCATCAAATTCAGTTCAGTAGTTTTTGAGATATAAGTATAGTTATATTATATTTTAAGTCATATCAAAGATAGCAAACAAGCACATGGGTCTCCTGATGGAAAGAATCAACCATCGCCTATAGACACCAAAGATATTAATGGTGCGTTGATATCTTGTGGCGAGGTTTAATGCCACATGTATAAGTTTACCGGCTACCTTACTATGACAAGCACTGACGCTATTGCGGTAGGAATAGGTAAGGTGGTGGTACCAGACCCGGTCGAGCCGATACAGAAATCTACCACCTAGTAGTCACGATGGTAGTGACGCGCACAGCCACTCAGTCGCCTTTTACACGGCAGTTGGCCTATTCTTTAAAACAGCCCAGGACCAACACGGGGATAATTTTTTTAATTACTTTTACTATTTCCAACTCAGTTAGTTATTAATGAGGAACTCTACCGGTGAATCGAGGTGAACTGGAAAGTTTGTTGACGTTCGGTGCACTCTGCCTTACCCGCAAGGCAATTAGGCGTGATGATACTATTATTTCTAAATCCTATTCAAATATTGGATGCCAACTTAGGGGTTATGTTGCGAGGAAGTTTAAAAATGTAGCATTGTTATCTGGGTATACGGATATTAACGCACTGTTACTATCGTTAATAACTTTGGTATTTATAAGCGATAGTTGCTTCTTTCTAAAGTGCCATCTATATGTATTAATGTATCAAATAAATAATAAAATAAACAAATAAATATCACTGGACAATGTATTTTACACTATTTATCGTCGGCACTTGGTGAAACTCCATTTGTAGTTTTGTTAATACACTTGTACTGTTTCACAAATTACTTTAAATTTAATTAATATCACTTTTGATACACACACAAAATCTTTTGTAAAATCATTTTTGTAAAATCATTTTTGTAAAATTTTTTACAAAAGTGTCATAGTCCTGAAGATGCCGTAAAAGGCGAAACCGGTTGGTGATATTAATTAAATTTAAAGTAATTTGTGAAACAGTACAAGTGTATTAACAAAACTATCACTGGACAAATTACACAAATTGATCTAACCCCAAAGTAAGCAAATTATGTGCTTGTAGTATGGGTGTCGGTCAACATATATAAATACTGGAATATACTTAATAAACACCCGAGCCCAGAAATACAAACATCTGTGCTTATCACACAAATGCCTGTCCCTGCCGGGAATCGAACCCGGACCCCATTGATTGCGTTGTCAGGGTCGCTAACCACTCGACCAACGGACCAAATAAATTAATAAAGTCATAGATCAGTGTCATCTCTATGGTCTGGCAGTACCCAGCTTCGGCATAGAAGTTTACCACTATGAAAGCAAATAAAAGACGTATTCACGTCAAAAATATATAAAAAATAATATGTGCATCATTGATATAAAAAACCCAAGATGCACAATCTCGAACAAAACTGATACTCAAAACTGTCGGTCATTTACATAAGTAGTTTTCCCCGTGTTCATTCCGGGCTCCTTTAAAGAATAGGCCAACTGCCGTTCTGTCAGACAGGTCGTAAAAGACGACCGATTGTCTTTACGAGTCACTATCATTGTGGCTATTAGGTGGTAGAGTTCTGCATTGTCTCGCCCGGGTCTGGTACCAGCGCCTTTCCTATTCATGCCACAATATCGACAGTGCTTGTCACTATCGTGTTCTGGTTTGGAAGGTAAGGTAGCCGGAAAATTTATGCATGTGACATTAGACTTCGCCACAAGATAGCAACGCACAATTAACACCTTTGGTGTCTATAGGCGATGGTTGACTCTTTCCATTATGATACCTATCTGCTTGTTTGCTATCTTATGATATGAAAAAAAGTCGTTATAAATACGGAAAATACCTTTTTTGATTGCATATCCAACTTTAAGCGCAAGTTATATGGTTGTTTTTACAAAGCAATGTAAAAAAATAATAAAATAAATATAGAATTTAAAAATAATGTAGGTATCATCTTCTGGTTTTTATAATTTACAAACTGAATTTCAGCCAGTATTATTAAATTTTGCATTTTCTTTTTATCTTAAGCCCATAAAGTCTAAAGCTATTGCAATTTCCTTTGGCTTTACGCCAGTCATTGTGACGGAGGCTTTCTAAGCCGACGTAAATGTAAGAAAACATTTACGATTGCTGAGAAACATCTGGCTTATATTACGAGTGATATTTTATCGAATACTCTTGTCAATTTTCCCAAATATCACTCCGTTTATCGGCTGGAGAACAGGGATCATTTTGTATTGGATCATAAATATGATGTTTGCAATATTTTCTTTTTGAAACTTTTACAAATAATAAATGAGTTTCTCAGGTGAAATTAAGGTAATTTCTGCAATTTTTATCGCGAAATATTATATATGATTGTTATAATGCCACTAAAACAATAATAGTATAAGGAGTAGAAAGAACTCACCGGAGGTCAGGATTTCTTAGAAAACCCCAGAGGCTCTATAGTCCATTTATATCCACAGCACTTCCCTTAAGTTAGTAGCAAAAGCAGAAACACATAGTTTATGTATTCAACGCACATTTCACTTCGTAACCGAAGTACTGTAACGACCTGGCCTCAGCTGCTAACCGGACCTCGGCGCGAACTGCGACGCTAATTGCGGCGCGATGAGTCACGCGAACTTTTAGATATTATGTCGCAGCTCGAGTAGTTGCGATCGAGGTGGCGTCGCCACGGACGTATTAAGAATTTTTAAAATTGTTTAATATCCATGATAAATTTCAAACTCCATATTCGAAAAAGAACAAAATATTTTGTTTTGGTGGCGCGGATGCGAAATGTATTTAAATTGTATATTTTGTTAATCTATTCGGCTCTAATCATAAGGTCCTGGCAGTAGTGTTATTGAAGTTTTTAAGAGGCTTTTCTCGAAAATCTCTGGAGCGGCTTGCAGTCTTGCGATAGTTACAACTCCCGTGTCTCGAATGAGCACTTAAAATTTATCAATCCTGTTGTCCTTAGAAATAGAAGATAATAGTTATCAGTAGTAGTATCTTCACGCTTGTACCCTGAAAGATGTAGGCAGAGGTACAAGAAGTACACCCACGGCTTGCCGAAGATACAATCGGGCACTCTTTTTAATCCCGGGCAACACAGAGGCGATATAATACTACAATAATAGTTATCAGGTTAATTATTTATCTCGCCAAATGATAAACTGGTGAATCGCGATGAACTAGAAATTCTTTTGAGCCGTTTTGTTTACTTTGACTACCCCATAAGGAAACCAGCATGATGATATTTATGATACTAAATTGAATATTCAGCCAGTTTTAATTATATCACGTATTGTTAATGATTAACGTTTACGCAATTAAATTCTCTGGAATTACTGTTTCGTTATTTTCTATTGCATTAACAGTGAAATATCTGCAATATTGTAATTAATTGCGTAATTAACGTATGTTTCGTTAAATCGATGTAAAATAACAATCCAGATAGCAATCGAATTAAACGGAACGAGTGCCGAGTGCTTTATTTGTGTGTGAAATTGAAATCGTGATTTATGGAGTCTGCGTTGTTTGCGAATTTGATTTTAAACAACAATAGCTCACAAAACATAGACCTATAAAATGTAGACATAGATTGGACAAGCTATGAACTTTTAATATTAAAAGGGATTTTCTTATAAAATTACATACAAGCTTGTTATTTTAAAAATCGTCTTTTTTAGGGTATCGAAGTAAACTAGGAACCCTTATAGTTTCGTTATGTCCGTCCGTCCGCACGATTGCTCAGAATTCTTTATTACTAGAAAGCTGTAATTTGGTATGAATGTACATATTAGTTACGTCAACAATGTGGTAAAGTAAAATTTTGAAACATATTTTTTATGGTACTTCCCTTACATGTGAAGTGGAGATGTTAATTTTTTTTCTCACGTACCCCATTGTGTGGGGTATCGTTGGATAGGCTTTAAAAATATTGTAGGTTTGTGAAAAAAAGTTTTTGATTAAGAGACTCGTTTGTAGAATATTAAGCTTTTAAGTGCTAATTTTTGTTAGAATCAAGTATCCTCCCCTCTGCTGGTTGGTTTTGGGGGTGGGAAAAAATCACAGTACTAGTAAAATGTACTTAGAGAAGTTTTTATAGGCGGTGAACCTGTGGGTGCAGATATATTACATTTGTTATTGACGTCGAATAGCTTAAATGTTAATAGTATGAAACTATAAATGCCCTTTTCTTAGTCCGCATTATTATGATAGGCAATTCGGAGCCCTACATCGCGCGTGGCCTGACACGCACTTTACCAAATTATTCATATCATAAGATAGCAAGCAAGCAGATGACTCTCCTGGTGGAAATATACAAAATAGACACCCAAGGTGTTAATGGTGCGTTGCTACCTGTGTATGGTGTTAGTGCCACTTGCATAAGTTTACCGTCTACCTTACCCTCCAAACTTGAACACATCAGTACAGCTGTAGCTGTAGGTTTAAGTAAAGTGTTACCAGACCCCGGCCGAGACAATATAAAACTCTACCACCTAGTAGCCACGATGATTGTCACTCGCACGGCCAATCATTCGCCTCTTACCCACAGCCTGGTTGAACAACAGATGGTTTATTCTTTAAAGAAACTCGTACCAGTACCGAGTCGTCCTAACTATTTCGATAAAATTGCAATTTTGAGACTCATTAGTTCAAGAAATCAATCAAAGTTTATTTTTAAATGTTTCAGTTTCTTGCATTTCTATTCCTTTTAACTAGAGTACCATTTATTAGTTAGTGGATTTAGGTGAAACTATTTTTTAATCTGAATCACTAAGAGGATCTCTGGATCATCTGGAGTATACTTCAGCGCCTTACATAAGTTCAACCTTGCAATATATTTTTTTTTATATTATAAGACGGCAAACAAGCAGATGGGTCTCCCGATGGGAAGAGTCAACCAATGCCTATAGACACCAAACATGTTAATGGTGCGTTGCTATCTTGTGGCGAAGTCTGTTGCCATATGCATGAGTATACCGGCTACCTTACCCTCCAAACTGGAACACGCCAATGACAAGCATTGACGCTATTGCAGTAGGAATAGATAAGGAGGTGGTATGTACCAGAATCGGACGAGACAATGCAGAAAATATCTCGAGAATAGAAAAGAAAAGTTAATGCTTTTGTATATTCTATACTTTCCATCGTCGGCACTTGGTGAAATTCCATTGTTACTAGACACTTTTACTATTCCACTTGTACATCAATTTCACTTTACACAATTTTAATTATATTACTCGACCGGTTTCACTTTTTAAAGCATCTTCAGGATGTAATATACTTAACTGATTATTATTGACTGTTGTGGAATATAAACAAACGTAAATATTGATTTTAAAAGGGTAAGCTTAAATATCGCTCCCAGGTGTTGTCAGCCTTATCAATTTTGCCCAAAAAGGTGTTGCTAAAAGACTGCACACCTACTTTCTATACCACTAAATCACTAAAATCTCTTATATATAATAACAAACAAGAAATATCTAAGGAGTCAAGAAATGGTGTGTATCAATTACCATGTGAGAGTTGCAATGCGATATACATTGGCCAATCCGGAAGGTCGTTTTCAACGAGAATTAAAGAACACCTTCGAAGTTGGCGCTCGGGCAAGGGTGATTCTACCTTTGCGCAACACCTTATAAAAGAAGGTCATACCTTTGTTAGTACAAAAAATTTAAAAATACTTCATTTCTGCAGCAAAGGTAGAAGGCTCAATGCCTTAGAAGCGCTTGAAATTAATCGACACAAAGGTGAACAAAGACTCTTAAATGACCAAACGGAGCTCAATACTTCTCCTTTGTTAAACCCTTTTTAATATTTATATAGGCACAAATATGCACTAAAAGTAAAAATAATTATTAATTATAACGTAATGCAATGTAATAAATTTTTTTTAATGCAATTTCAATTTGACATTTTCGATAATTATTCTGTTTTATTGTTATTATTTTAGTTTAAATATTTTAATTTATATTATTATTTTGACATTTAAACATTTTTCATTTTTATTTACTTAGTGATAATTATTTTTACTCATCTTTGACATAAATAACTGTGTAATAGGTAATAGGTGTGTTAATCTATTTTTATTTTATTTTGTTTTGTTTTACTTGACATTATTTATATAGCATAATTAATTATTTAATTGACATTTTTGGTATCCATAAGTATAGTTATAAATTAGTGCAATATAATTGTAAATTAAAATTTCCCACATTGTTGGGCAAAATTGATAAGGCTGACAACACCTGGGAGCGATATTTAAGCTTACCCTTTTAAAATCAATATTTACGTTTGTTTATATTCCACAACAGTCAATAATAATCAGTTAAGTATATTACATCCTGAAGATGCTTTAAAAAGTGAAACCGGTCGAGTAATATAATTAAAATTGTGTAAAGTGAAATTGATGTACAAGTGGAATAGTAAAAGTGTCTAGTTAATGCTTTTGACCACCCCGTTGGTCGAGTGGCTATCTGGTACATACAGTGTCAGTAAATCCCGCGTGTCGATATTCTTTTACTTTTACGACTTCAAAGGAACCCGGATCCAACACGGGCGAAAGAAGTCTATAGTCGAATTTCGTCCACAGACGATCACTAGTATTATTTAATACATCCAACCAGTTTCGGTAATTACAGCATCTTGAGGGATATTTTGCACAAATATGTTTTACCAGTTGCAAGTTATATTTTGTAAAAAAGTACCGTCACACCCGGTTCCAGTCTACAGACTTTCCAGATCACCACGATTCACCGGTTTGCCATTTGGCGAGATGAGTGGTGATCCCATGGCCGTATTTTAACGACCTGATTATTATTAATAGTGATAAACTGCACCGACGGCTTTACGTGCTCATCCGAGGCTCAGGACTGGTAACACGTCACCCGCCAGGTTCCAAGCTGCTACTGAAATTTTTGGGATTTGGAGAAAAACCTCAAAACAACCTCAACAAAATTTTGCCTGAGCCGGGAATCGAACCTAGGACCTCGTGATCTGAGTTGAATATGCCTCTAGGCCACGAGGCAGTCTATTTTGTAAAAAAAGTTTTTTATAGTTAGTATAATGCATTATGGGCAGGATAGGTGGTAATCACCATTATCGTATTTTCCCCGAGTGCCTAAGAAGGAATGTTATGTTTTTCGGATCTAGTCAGTGTCGAGTTTTAGTTTTTGTGAAAATATAGGCTGTAGGTATTCAACAGAATGTAAGCAGCATCACTATCTGTGCTTTCTCTGTGATCAATATAGCTTGAAGATTATTTATTCACTTATAAAACATAACTAGAACTGAATGTTCTAGGAAATTGATTGTACGTAAACTAGAGTATCGATAATCTACAAATCGCACAACCAAGTACCCTTTTAATACGACGTCGGATTTTCCTGTTTACAAGATAATTTAAGATAAATGTCCCTCACGTTTTCAACCCTTGTCTTTACAGCAAAGTCAATTTGCGCAAAGCTCCATATTTGGGTCAGTTGTGCCCGCTTGGTAAACAACTAAACACCAAGGCTTGCATTTAAATTTTTAGAGTTTCTTTTGTAAAAATGGCGGAAAATTTTCTTTGTAAAAATTTAACTATAAAATGTTATAGTGCTGTACTGATGATGATGATTAAAACGCAAACGTGTAAAACAAAGTCCCTTCCGCTGTATGTTCGCTTATATCTTTTAAATCACGCAATGGATTTTAATTCGGCTTTCATCAATAGATAGCGTCATTCAAGAAAAATATTTATATGTATAATATATCCAAAATTTTGTAAAAAAAACAGCTATTTCAAAGGTTTGACGTAAAGACATATTTTTGTGCACTTAAACTACGTGCAAGGCAGCGGGTCGCTAGTATGATAATAAACAAATAAATATAATAAAAACAAATAATGGAAAGTCTAAAAAAAAGTCTTAAAAAAAGTATCTTCACGCCCAAGTATGAGGTAGGTTTATACATTTTTTATATCATACATTAGCAAAAAAACAGATGAATCTCCTGATGGAAAGAGAACAACAATCGTCTATAGACACATATGATTAACAAGTATATATATATATATATATATATATACATATATATATATATATATATATATATATATATATATATATATATATATATATATATATATATATATATATATATATATATATACTTGTTAATCATTTTCTTATTTTCAATAATATGTGGGAGTGGAATGTGTCAAATCATGTTCAATATGTTTGCATAATCAGGGTTGTCTTGAAGATTGGTTAAATAACCTCAATAGACCAAAAACGAAATAAATAACAATAATATTTGTTGACTTATTAAGCAAGTTATAATGTAAAAAATTAATCTAGGCTAACGTTTTAGAGAATTGAATATGCTTTAAATTTTTAATTGAAATTTGTCATCTATCGTCAATAATTTAGAAAATATAGTTGAAAAATTATAAAAATATGACTTATCAGACTTGTTACTCTAAGCTATTACGGAGACGACGAATCTTTCTTATATAATTTTGTGGCAAATTTGATGTACTAAAAAATAAGAATCAAATTTTTTGTATTTTTATCGATGGTTCACTTGAACAAAGCTAAAAATTAGAAAAATAGGATTTTGTTGGTCTGTAACTTTGGAAATATTAATGATACAAAAAATTTTACTGAATATTTTTTGTAGTGCGTTACATGGACTACAAAATTGTCATTTGACTTTTTGTTCTATCTTGTATAGTTTAGCTAAAAATTACGAAAAACACGAAATTTGGGGAAAATTGATACTGTAAAGCTTTATAAAAACTCAGGCTTCGATGGTAGCAATATGACCCAATGAAATTTTTTGTTCAAAATTTAATCCCCAATGAGGTCTAATAGTTTATTTTACGAAAAAATAAAATCTTCAGACGTTGCGGCAGTAAAAATGAAAAAAAAAATTCCAGTGTTATTTAAATGGGAAAAACTTCAGAATCGATGGAGGACCTCTTAAAATTAAAATTAAGAACTCTCCCTCTCCTTTGGACAGGCCTTTTGTTTCGACATCATCTACGATATTTTGAGCGGAAAGTGAAAAAAAAAATCCGATTTTTTTGGCACACCCTAATATATATATATATATATATAATAATATATATAAATATATATAAATATAAATATATATATATATATATATATATATATATATATATATATATATATATATATATATATATATGTGTGTTTATCGGTTACCTAACTTTCCAAGTGGAAACATGACAGTGAAAAGCACTGACACTATCGCGGCAGAAATAGGTAATAGCTAATCATTCACCTTTTACGACTGCATGGTAGAACGGCAAATTGTATATTCAAAAGAGCCCGTAACCAACACGGGGGAATTTTTTTTCTAATTCTTCTCCTTCTATATGTAGGATAGCATCTTTTAACACAATACAATTTATAAAGATTTTTAGCAATTTATTAAATAAAATAATCTACCGCCTACAGTTTAAGCCTACCCTGGCGATGACACTTGAATATGATTTTTTCCTTATATAAATTCTCGGACCCAATTATGAGGAACATTTTTCTTAATATATTTATACAATATCATATACATAAGAGTACGTTTATTTCTTTGATTTCTTATGAGGGCTTCAGAAGGAGTAAACTTACAAAGAAGCCACCATAACGGAAGAAATAAAAAATAAATAAAGGATATGACATCATTGTGCTCTGTTATTGTATGAAGCCATGATTTTTTTATTAGTTGAAGAGCTGAAGATATTCGGGTAGAGGGTATGCATATAGAGATTTCATTTTTATTTGATCTTTCTTTATTTTGAATATAAGTTTAATAAATATTTTTATACTAGCTGTTGCCTGCGATTTCGTCCGCGTGGATTTCGTTTACTCCCCACAGCCCCTCCCCGTAGGTGATAGCGTGATAATATGTAGCCTATATGTTGTCCCGACCTGTTAGTAATATTCATTCAAAATTTGAAGTAAATCCATGCAGTACTTTTTGAGTTTACCCCGGACATACATACAGACAAACAGACAAACAGACAAAAATTCTAAAAACTATATTTTTGGCTTCTATATCAATTGTAGGTCACGCCCCAAGTATTCTTTTAAAAAATATTCAATGTACAGTTTTGACTTTCTTACGATTTTATTATATGTATAGATATTCTACACTCTTTGTCGTCGGCACTTCGTGAAATTCCATTTTCATACAATATTTTATATCTATAACACTTGTTTTAATTTGTAATTGCCCTGATGATGCTTATAGAAGCGAAACCGGTTGGATAATATGTATAATAGTTTATTATGAAACAGTAAGAGTGTTATAGATATAAAATATTGTATGAAAATATTTTTATTGTTATTACACAAATAGTAGTAGAACCTCTAGTAAAATACTCAAGGTTCTGGCGTTTCTGGTAATTTTATTTTAATTGTTTATTGATTTTGTTTGAAAATCAAAGATAGTTAAAAATAACTTGTAGTTTAAAAATACAAAGCCTGTTACAGGTTTTCACGTTTTAGTGACAGTATGACCAATATTTAAGTAACAACGTACACAGACGTGAGTTTGACCGATGTATTGTTGTAACCGTCAAAAATATCGAGGGTTATTGCTTTTCTTATTTCAAGTGCGCTCGTTGTAAATGGATCAAGAGAGTATAAAAAAGTGTTTCTTCGGCCTCACAGATCACCGCGCGGGTAAAGGAGGGTTAAATATAAATAGTAAAAGTGAAATATATTTATTGTATTTTTTATATCATCTAACAAGCAGATGACTTTTCTGATGGAAAGAAAAACCTTTCCCTATGGACATTAAGCAAGCAGATTAGACTGCTGGTATGTGGATCATTGCTGTGCGATTGTTGTTGGAATGTGCAGCAATGATTTAGATTACAAACTGTTAGTGATAAGTCATAGGATAAGTACTAACATAGTAAATAAGTTTATGTATATACTAACAAATATGAGTCTGGTTACTTAAAATAAATGCTACAAATAAGTTGTATGTTTGTTTTTATTTACTGCTTATGTACAGTATTGTGTGATATATAAAATAGTTTTCATTCTTATTGTTTAAAAGATATTCTTAAAAGATTTATTGTAAATATTTTTCATCTAAGTTTAGTTACAAATTACCAAGCCCTTTGATTACAAGTAAAAATAAGAAAACTATATTCTAAGCACAGCCAAAAACATTCAGTTAACTGTGAATGTCACAAATCATTGTATTTTTGGCGATTGTTGTTATACTCTTGGCAATATCCATGGATTTAACACTTGCTTCCTGGTTCTTAGTTTACACAAATCCTTGTTACAGCTGGATACATCAATTATTTAGTTTTGAAAATAAATTTTGCTGCTTTTTAATTTTATTTATAATGTAAGACCAGACTATAAAAAATGGAAGAATTAGTGAAAGCGAGTTCCATTCGGAGAGGTTGAAAGCATAGCTAAGAAAGAAATAATGCATTAGGAGTTGTTACGGATATACAAGTGCAAGATAGGTTAGCGAAAATGAACCTACCAGACTACCTACCTACTTCTCGAACGGATGATGTAGTGCTGGCACAAATAGATAACTTTAATAATAATAATTATCTTTATTTAATGCATTCAAAGTGTACAATATTAAAACAAAACGTTAATAACTACATTAGTCGAAGACTGTGTTGAAGTCATTAGCGCTTTTGTAACTTTGTATATTTTGAATGTGTTTTTGCAAGGTACACCGCTGATATCGAAAGAAGTGTGTTTCGTGTTGGTTCCGATATATACAAAATTATATACAGTAAAATTACAAACCATCTATCCATATCCATACTAATATTATAAATGCGAAAGTCTGTCTGTCTGTTATGCTTTTAAAGCTGAACCGCCATACAAATTTTCATGCAATTTGGTATGAAAATAGTTGAAGATCTGGGGTTAAGCATAGGCTAATTTTTTTTCAAAAATCAACCCTTGAAAGGCTGAAATCGGGGATGAAATTTGTATTAAAAACTATTTCGACCGACATGTTAATCTACTCGCGGGCGAAGCTGCGCGTATCAGCTTGTTTGTATATTATTAAAAGAAATTTGTATATTATTAAAAGAAATGATAATAAAAATAATAATACGTTATTGCATGATGTTGTAGCTATGAAAGCGTGGGATATCCTGGCACGAATATATTATTTATTTAAAATGATAATGGAGGATGATCTTTGGAGTTAATAATAAACAATTTATATAAACTATTCCTGTTTCACTTTATTCATTTCAATATGATTTGCCCATACAATGAAGATCAGTGACAGCATCTCATGTTTGCCCTAGTTTCAGAAGTGCTCGCGATAGCTTACACAAATTAGTTGCGGTAAACAAAAGTTTGATACACGTTCTCTGTATTGGATTCTTGTTAGTATTGGGCCCAAATGCTCTTTGATTGCTGTTGGAAATTGTTTTTGTTATTATCTTTTGTATTTCTTCTTCGAGAAATAGAAACACAAATTTATATACATGAAGCAAGGATGTTTAGTATTTTTGATAAAAGTCGATACTTAAATTGATTCGATTCTAAACTTAAAAATCGATTCTCAAGAAAAACAGATTTATTTTAAGGATCGCCTGTGGCCGAAATTCGACCATAGACTACACAATGAAATCTCTTAAGTTTGACGACTAACTATAGTGGCCCAAGATGCTAAATGGGTAGTTACTCGAGCGTCGTTGGGACCTGTTGGATTTTGTAGATTAAATTATAGGAAAAATAAAAGGTTATATAAAGTTTTTCATTTCAATGGTGAAGAAAAAACTACAGATAAAAAAATGTCTTAAAAAATCTGTGGCACGGTAACACTAAATCGGATCGAAATTAACCCGCCATTTAGGTATGGCGGGTTAATTTCGATCTAAAATTTGGAAAATCTACCGATTTAAGTGTAGCGTAAGAGAGTGGGAGGGTCACAAAGTTGCAGAGAAAACATTGTTTTGACATTCTCAAGCGCGTCTGAATTCTCTTATGTTATATAGAAAATGATGTAAGAATAACGAAAAAAATATAATCTGACGATTTCGACAAGCCGAAGTTATCTTGATTTTTTTTTTTTTTTGCTCTAGATACCCCCCCTCTATAGAAATGGCTTATATTTGGTGGAAAGCCTCAACAGTATGCGAGGTATCTTTCTTATGTTAATCTGACGCGCTCGAGTAAATACAAAAATCCCCTCTTGGGCTCCCCTACTATTAGCCGTTAAAAAACAATACATTTCTGTATATTATGTATGTAACATGAATGTAGTATGTATGATGTTTATTTTTATTAATTAAAAATATTAGTTTTCTGCAGTTTACCGAAATATATACTTTAACTGTGTCGAATTTCATACTTCTCCGTTTGCGCAATTTTCTTAAAACGGGTTCCAATTTTTTTATTGCACCAAATTATTTAGACGCGCGAAAAAGAAACACGGTGTTCCGATTGGCTAATTCAAAATCAGTTTTTTATGGCGCGTGTTTACAGCTCACTGGACTAATTATTATTTATGGTTATTAAAAGATCTATTAGTGGGATGAGTTGATAGAACAATTGATCTGTTAAGGTCTCTTTATTTTAGCTAAAAGGCTCAAATCAATGCGGGAATATATAGCATTAGTAAGTATAAATAATTGTAGAAATGATATATATAAAAAAAAACTTTTTTTTTACCCTTTAAATTAATTTTTGTCCGCCTGTACATTGCTATATTTTATCAGGGTCCATATGTAAGTCTTATAATATAAAATGTAAATATTATTAAGACCTAACTGTTTAACATATAATTGCTATTAAATATTAAATATTGAATAATTTGAGTTTTAAATTATCAAAAACGGTATTTTTATACAACATTTTAAAGTAATAACCATCAAATTAAAATAGTATTAAAAAGTCGCAAAGAAAATGCTTTTAAGTTCAATGCTTTTCATGAAAACTTAAAGAAACTTCTAAACTTACTTTATAGCTCTAGAACTTTTCAGCTTTTAATGGAAAATTAACTGTGACTTTGGTGCAATCTAGTTTTAGTAGATTTTTTAATAAGTTTTTTGGTTTGCAATAACATGAAAGTATAAACTCTGAATTTGGTTTTATCTGTATTTTTCTACGAATAACAATCTTGGCTTATAATACTTGCAGCGAAAGCTTTATAGCCCTTTATACGACAATTGCGTGGATCAAGGAAAATGAAATTTGGCATAATTAAGGCTTTTACACGAAGTGTGGGAGGTTTATATTTTTATTAATTATATTCATTAATAATAAATTAAATTAATAAAAACAAAAACAAAATTTTATTTTTTTTATTATAAGATAGCAAACAAGTGAATGTGTCTTCCGATGGAAAGAGACAAACGTCGCCTATAGACACCAAAGATGTTAATAGTGCGTTGCTATCTTGTGACGAGGTCTAATGCCACATGCATAATGTTACCGGCTACCTTACCCTCCAAACCGGAATACGATAGTGACAAGCACTGACGCTATTGCAGCAAGATTATGTGAGGCGGTGGTACCAGACCCGGGCGAGACAATGCAGAACTTTACCACCTAGTAACAATAACGGTAGTGATCCGTATAACCAATCGGTCGCCTTTTACAACTTGCCTGGCAGAACGGTAGTTGGCCTTTTCTTCAAATGAGCCCAGGACCAACACGGGAAAAACAAAATTACATACACCACATTGTATTTGTCAAACTCATTCTTTATGGTGAAAGTCTGTTGTCAAATTTAGAAGAAATTTTAATTGTTTACTCCGAATACCGAATTTCACAACTGTTTGGAATGCTTATGTTAAAAATTGATAAGAATTAATATAGTTTCTATATTTAATCACATCTAACAAGCGGCTCGTTGGTCTAGGGGTATGATTTTCGCTTAGGGTGCGAGAGGTCCCGGGTTCAAATCCCGGACGAGCCCTAATATTTTTTCGGGTTTTATTAAATTTTTAGGATTAACATTGCCGAAATAGGAGCGTTAAGAATCTGTGGTGTTATAATTGCGGAATGCTTTTGTTGCACCGAAATAAGGCAATAATTGGATTTACAACTAAAAGTATCGTTACGCCCGTATCCCTGAAATGGTAGGCAGAGCTACAAGTGCACCCACGATTAGCCGAAGACACTTGGTCCATGGAAAGTCTTTTGTCGTATAAAGGGCGATAAAATTACAAAATTGTTATTCGTGGAAAAATAGAGATAAAAGTAAATTCAGAGTTTAAACTTTCATGTTATTGCAAACCAAAAAACTTATTAAAAATCTACTAAAACTAGATTGCGCCAAAGTTACAGTTAATTTTCCATCCATGCACCATTCACATCTTTGGTGCCTATAGGCGACGGTTGACTCTTTCCATCAGGAGACCCATCAGTGGATTTAAAACTTCTATAAAAAATAACGTTTGAAGAAAAGAACGTTTCAAGAACATGTTCCATTGGTTCAGACAGATGTTCTGGGGACCTACGAGTATACGAATAGCGTACCTTCATCAAATTCGTCAGGATTTGGTCTACAAGGTAATACCTAAAAAGTACCTTACTAAAATCAAACTGCTGTTAGTTTTTTCCCCAACACATATCTTTAATGTTTTATTTAAAAAAATATATATTATTTAAAATTTATTTCTTCGTTAATTATCATAAATTTTTAAGTTTATTTCACTGGGTATATTAAATTATTTCTGTGTTTATTAATTTTTAAGTATAATCAATATTCACTAAATCAAAACATAATTTAATTTTATATTTTACTATTTATTATAATGTATTAATGGATAAGTTTGTATTTATTAAATTATAACATATATTTATTTTGTTTCACTATTAATAATAATGTAATAATTAATAATTCTGTGTAATTATTTTTAAATTTCTATACAAGTTCCTTGTGTCTTATCATAAGTGGCAAATTGTCTGTAGGTATACAAATGTGTAGTTAATAATGGAACTAACTATGATTTTTAAATTATATTTCTTCTGACTGTTAGAATATAATGTACAGTACGTTTACGTACGTTTATTACTTGTATTGTTGTGAACTGTTATTAGTACTTAATAAAATAAATAGAGTCTATGATCAAACAAATCTAAATTTGTTATGGCATTTTATATGGCAGTTATATGGCATTTATTTGCTCAGTGTATTCTTATGGTAACATTTTTAAAGTCTCAACTTATTTGGAATCAAATACAAAAACTTACGATACTATTGAACAAATGAAAGTAATTTACTTAATATAAACTTATGAAAAATGCAATTGAGTATAATTTACACATACGTAAGTTAACATAAAATAAAAACACAACAGAGAAAACGAATGCTTGTAACGCTTTCATTATGTTTGTATCGCAAGTGATGTAATACCAAACTGGAACCTAACACAACCTGCACTGCAGCGGTTGTGCCACAGCACTGATTTTTAGTGAGTCTAGAAAAAGATGCGCTGCGTCTACGAGGCAGCTACGGGGTTCTAACATTGCGGTCACATCATGAATACAATTAAAAATAATAATAATATTGCGAATAATATAGAAGTGAAGAGTTAGAACTCTGGAATCATCTAGAACTAAAAAAGAGATACCTAGCTGTTCTATTGATAAACAATAGCTGCTATTACCCAAGCAGCTATGCCATAACGGACCTTCTGTTATAGAGCACAAGGTTAAAAATAGCATGCACTAAGACTTTATTACCTTTAGATTATTTACGCATTATTTTCAGAACTTTCGGGAATATGAACGAATTTTACCTTGGATATAAATAGGGATGTGTTGGCGAATAGAGCTCAGTTTTATAGAGTGATTCGAAAGCGATAATTCGGACGACAAGTGTAAAGCGATATAGTTCAATGTTACGGAAAGTGTTTTAGTTTAGTGATTCAGTGTAGTCGGTTAATTCTAGTATTAATATATTGAGTGTTATTAGTGTTCATCGGTGTATTTACGTATTGCATTATGGTGCATTGTAAATTTGTGTTATAAATATTACCACTTCACACACATTACACATTTTAATAAAATACCACTTATGTTACGTTTTAACATAAATGGTATTTCATTGCACAATACGAACGTGAAGCTAATACCTATAATAAGAACAAACATGAATTGTCTCATTGGAATAATTTAAACAAAATCTACTGGTATTGAAATCGCTTTGAATATTAAAAAAACTATTCAGATAATAAAAAACCAAAATATAAAAACCGCAGTTTAGTCGCTATCTACTATAAAAATAGCTATAGTGATATATTTATAAAAACAGAGATATAATCTGTATATATTTTTTCTATCTATCGATTGAGCAGCGCACATAATGAATGGATTTTTACATTTTTAGTATGTTTGTATGTTAACATGCTAATATGTAACGGAAACTTTGAACATGATATTGATGTATTTTAAAACGTCCGATTAATTTGAATTTTTGCGTACTTATCAATGACTGACGACAATAGCAATAAAATGAAAAAATTGGCCTAATATCCTTACAAGGACTACTAGGATTGTTTGTGTTTGGGCTCCTGCTGCCTTCTTCGGATAAATAGCTGATTTTCAGACTCTCTCTCCGAAAATTTCTTTTTGTCTGACGTCGGCAACTTAGCCTATGAAGGCATCAGGAGCCCAAACTATTTATTACGTAAGTAAATTAAATAATATTTTAAAAACTCAAAAACACGCTCTTGTAAAATCTAAAATAAATACTCTTATACAAATCGAACTACAAAATTAAAGATAAATAATAGTTAAAAAACTAAATAAACATGCTTTTATAAAATCCAAACTAAAAAATAAAATAAATTTAAACTAAAAATAATTTAAATAATATTAAAATGTATAGCATTGTAAAAAAAACAGCTTTAAGTTATTTATTGACACCATGCACCCCATACTTTTTATAATGCAATATATTTTAATATTATTTACACTACATGTATGCTTAAATTTATTTTTTATTTTAAGTTTGAATTTTATAGAAGCGTGTTTACTTAGTTTTTCTTAAACTATTATTTATTACACATTGAATATCATCGTTGTAGTTTTCTTTTGAGACCGTTAATTTTCTTGAAAAAGGAAAATATAGTCTTTGTCACTCACTTGTAAAATACAGTGGTGGTGACAGAATTCTTTTAATCGATTCTACACACTTTAAGTTTAATCACATTGTAATATAAATTAAGTATGTACACTGTATGCTTTCCGAATAAAATAAAATAAAATAAAAAATAAAATAAATAAAATCGTTACATCTTTTGTTTTAAATTGTTTGTAATCTTTGATTGAAAGAAATCTTTACACTATTATAAATTAAAAAATATTTCCTGCCACGATGGCGCCAATGTGACCGCATTGACACTAGTCATGTTATGGTTTAGTTTGAGTATAATCTATATATATATATATATATATATATATATATATATATATATATATATATATATATATATATATATATATATATATATATATATATATATATATATATATATATATATATATTTGCGTTCCAAAGGTCGTAAAAATTTACAGCAGTTACGACCGTATGGTCGCGAATATGTATTAAACTCTTTTGTACGCTGCAACGCTACTTAATTTTAACTTGTGTTAGACGGTTTATTATTATTGAAGCACTGCAGCGAGTGTTAACGAAATGGAACTTGACTTCTATTTAGTATAGCTTCTCTCGTACGTAGGACATTAAACTTTGTCTCAGAATACAATACATTTTTTATACTTCGATACTTACGAACTAAAGTGAGGGAATAAAATTTTCATTGTGACCTTTTCACCCGTGAAATCAAAGGCGGAATTAATGATGACCAGACTAAACGATCCCTTGGGTCACCCAGGGTCCTAAACTTAACGTCTTATTTAATTAAAAGACATCAACGCCTTCTTTTGCCTAAAGATACCTTTAAAAATACAATCCTATTAATTGTGGCAGAAATATGGAAAATTTTATAAACAAATATAAGTAATTTAAAAATAATAATACGACTTTCATATCTGTCTACTGTACCTATAATACAAAATACCGGATGTAGAAACATTTATGCTGTGTGTGTAAAACATTCGCTTGGAACGAAGCTTTTTATTTTTCCTATAATTTTATGTTCATCCCTTCTTCCCGCTCTTCTCTCTCTACCACACTCATGCCCTACACCCCATCTAACCCCTCCTTTCCTCATCTGACTAATTCTTCCTCCTTCCCTGACGGAGTGTGAGTGACGGAAACTTGTGGCAGAACATTCTTAAATTTTTTTCGCCTAGCCCCAATCACTAAGTCCGTATTGTCCGATAAGGAACTTTGAAAATGAAAAAATTAAAAAAATATATTTATTTCCAACGCTATAATTTGAATACAACAATAACAAAATATGGTTTCCAATTTGATTTTATTAATGCAGCCTATACTAGAAAAACAGGACTCCAGGACTCTCACCTTCGGCACTGTACATTTACAAAAAATAAAACTGACTATAACTTTCTTTAGTGTGTGGTGTAGAGTGCGTGTGCATCTGTGTGTATGTGTGTGTGTGTGTGTGTGTGTGTGTGTGTGTGTGTACGTGTATTTGTATGTGTGTGTTTGTACATGTGTGTTTGTTTGTATGTGCGTGCGTGTGTGTGTGTGTGTGTGTGTGTGTTATAGTTTACAGAGAAATTTAAAAAAGGTTTGTGGTTGTGTTAGGTATGTCACTTTCCTTTAACTTTGTTCCAAAAACAGATAATAAAAGATTATTTATCAAAATTTTCACACCGGTTCTGTTAGATAAATAAGATTTAAATGCTTTGTAGTTAACCAAAAAACATTAATTTAATCCTATTAAGCAAATAAATTACTTGAATTTGAATAATATTTCTATAAGCTTAGGCCGGCTCTGTTGTAAAACTAAAACAGGTCAGCCAGTAATTAAAGATTAACGATAAAACCAAACATGTAACGTGTTTAACTACTTTCACTTTGAATTTACAGTCCTCGCACATCCCTATCGAGTTAGCTACGTCTTAATTGATGATTGTTAAAAAAGATTATATACAATAGTTTAGTGATGGGCATAAGTTCTAAGAAATAAAAATCAACATCGATAAATTTTTTTTATATTATTTCACTTAATTACGTTTATATTCTAGTAGTTAGAAATTTTCATCAGCTGAAAAATTGATTTACGAGTAATTGGTAGTGAAACTTAAAAAAACCAATAGCAAAACCATGTCAAGAAAGAAACACACCAACAACGTAACAAACTATTATAATCCCAACTAAATTATGAATTATAATATAATGAAATCTAAAGACGTTAAGTTTGCTTTCGATTGGAATTTGTCAGCATCAACATATATGTACATATATTTTTAGTCCAATATTGATGTAGTTATTTATTTCAAATTAGCACATTTATTTTTTATTTATTGAACTAAAATTTTAGTATGTAGTAAGATCGGTAACATTAAATAAATAAAATACTAAAATAAAATAAATACTTACTAGATCATACAATATCGTCAATAAAATAAAATAAATTAAGAGAAATGTTATCGAGAATTCAATAAATTCTTAATCTTTGCATCATTTTTGGATATGAATTTTTCAAGCAATATCATAAGTCCTTTAATCTTTCTGAGAAAATTCGTTTTTGTTTGTTAAATACGGTGATATCACATTTTTTTTTTAATAAAATTATGCTACTTTTTTATTTCAGGAAACCTTTATTAAAGAAACCTTCATTTCCAGATCTTAAAAGATCAAATAATCTTAATTCAAATTATATAAATTCTTAACATAATTTCATTTCCTCGATTAAGTCAATTTACGATCTGTTTAATATAACTCCTCAAAATGTTGGAGATTTCTGCCACGGCATGCGCTTTGATCGCATTATTATTCCACCATACACTTCGCACGTAGCGAATACACGGATTATAAAATAGTTATTATTGACGAATAGCTACATGAATTCTTTCGCCATATCCTCGGATAGTATTCTAGATTCGAGATTGTATCTAGATTTGATGTCAAATTTTCGATCCGGTGGCAACTTAAAACATTGTTGACGCATCAAAATAATATGTAAAATATTTAATTAAATAAAGTGTTTTTGATTTCTAGTTTTATATATACACATATACATAAGCGTATATTGTTGCTGTTAACATTAAGAAAATCAAAGTATGCTCAGCTAGCGTGTGTGTGTTGATGCGATAATTGGGAAGTTTGTTCGTGGCATTTCTCAGTATCGATGCTGCAAACTTACTTTAGAAGTTCATGTTCAAGTTATCCAGAGTTCAATACATGTTTGACCTGTCACTAACAAGCAGTAACTAGTTTTGCAGCTGGATTTGAGATATATGAGAATATTAACAGCGATATATAATTTAACGTTATTTCAGTGAATTTAAATCTTTTAACAGAAATGAGTGTAAAACAATAAAGTAAATTATGCTATTGCTTCTAGTTAATATTACTATATTTTTTTGATTCATTAATTCATGCATTACTTTGTGAAAATTAATGACTTAAACAGAAATTTATTTAATTTCATTAGCAATTTACTATGAACTGATGCGAGTCTCATGTGAATTTACTAAAACAGAAAAAATACTGAAACGCACCAAGTAGGTATCTGGAAAATAAAAAAACTACAGCGGCATAATCATCCCCTTATGGTATCCCCTATCCACGTGGTAAAAATATGGTGGAACTGTACTTTCTTGTTTTAGTAGCATGGCAAGTCTTCTAAGAGCATGTCTCAAAGTTATAAAAACTACTTTAATTTATTTTCTACTGATCAATCAACTATATAAAATTATTCTATAAGTCCCAATTAGCGCACCATCTATTGATAAATATATTCAATTAAGAATATTAAAGTAAAGTATCCTCACGCCCGTATCCCCTAAGAGGTAGGGAGAGGTACAAATAACCAGTGCACCTACGATTTGCCAAAAATAGCTAGTCCCACAATGTATTATGTGGCGAGTCTATCGCCAAACGGGCGTTATTCAATTCCAGAAAACATTGTGTTTATTATAAAACTGAAAAACACGTTTTTAATTTGCTCGGCCCGGGAATCAAACCCGGGATCTCTTGTGGTCTAGCGAGAATATCAATCTTAATGATGTAATACTTTATCATAGAGGAAGTACAAGGTGCAACTGAAAGTCAACGGTATTACCAACCTATTTACAAATAGGGCTTTATCCGTTCACGAGCAAGTTATGTACTAAATCCAGAAAAAACTTATTTAAAATAAATGTTGACCCGGGATACGAAGCCAGAACCTAAAGCGGGTATGGCAAAGCCATACCACTAGGATATAACTATCAATGAATTATAGATATCACATAATTGCGCGTCATTTTTAAAGAGTAGCTAAGAGAATAAGCACAAAAGTAGATGCATGCGATAACACTGCGTAAATTTCAATATCACGCATTTATTAAATGGAAAAACGTTTTACCGATATAAATTTTCCTGTATTCGTCTCTTTACTATTACAATATAAGAGTCTGCCTGAGATAAAGCGTGCGTTAATCACGAGTGCGGATCAACCAACTCTAATGAAGATTTTAATCCTTATTTTTTAATTTGTATGTAAAGGGAGGAGAAAATTTTTTCCCCCCGTGTTGGTTCCGGGCTCCTTTAAAGGATAGACCTACTGCCATTCTGCCAGGCAGGTCGTAAAAGGCGACCGATTGGCTATGCGAGTCACTACCATCGTGACTAATAAGTGGTACCACCTCCTTACCTATTCCTGCCGCAGTAACGACAGTGCTTGTCAGTTGTCACTGTCATGTTCCGGTTTAAAAAATAAGGTGGCCGGTAAACTTATGCATGTGGCATTAGACCTCGCCACAAGAAGTGTCTATAGGCGATGGTTGATTCTTTCCATCGGAAAACCCATCTATTTTTTATTGTTTTATATTTTAAGATAGCAAACGAGCAGATGGGTCTCGATGGAAAGAGTCAACCATCGCCTATAGACACCGAAGGTGTTAATGGTGCGTTGCTATCTTGTGGCGAGGTCTTAAGCCACATGCATAAGTTTACCGGCTACCTTTCCCTCCAGTGACACGACAGTGACAAGCACTGATGCTATTGCGGCAAGAATAGGTAAGGCAGTGGTACCAGACCCGGGCGCGACAATGCAGAACTCTACCACCTAGTAGCCACGATGGTAGTGACTCGCGTAGCCAAACGGTAGCCTTTTAGGACCTGTCTGGCCGAACGGCAGTTGGTCTATTCTTCAAAGGAGCCCGGATCCAACACGGGGGAGACACACACACATCCGTCTGCTTGTTTGATATCTTATAATATATAAAACAAAAGGAAAATTATTTAGGGAAAGTTTTATTGGGGTCTTCTTAGGTTCTATCTTAAAAATACAAAATGCAGTAGCAGCTCATAGTTCACAATTGAGTTTTAGGTTTTGAAATAGCAAGTGACGTCCAATTCTGTAACGATTTGGAGGGCAAAGTAAAGCTAAGTTAGCTTCAAAGAAACTGGGCGTATTGAATTGTGCTAGATGATGTCTTTTCACGTCTGGTAATGCTTCATTCCTTATAAAGCGTAGTTCAGCCACACATGATGGAATATTGTTCGCGTCTTGAGCCGGAGCACCTCATTTTATAATTCAACGTAGATTGGTTCGCTTTGCCGATAATCCTTCTCTTACTAGCGGTCATTAACCACTTAGTCTCCGAGGAGACACTGGATCTCTTTATGTGTTCTACCGAGTGTTTTATGGGCCATGTACTGGTGAGCTATTTAATTTATTGCCGGCATCCACATTCTCGTGATCTGAGCCGAAAAGGCAAACAAAGTAAGGTCAAATGTAATGCCTTTTTTTGCATTATAAGTAAAACAACTCTTAAATCAGCTCAGACTGTTGAAATAAGTACCCTACGAATTAAAGTTTGCAAACAAAAAGTAGAAAAAATACAATTGTATATACCTAGGTTTTATTTTCTATTTTATTAACAGTTTTTATTTAAAAATATGTACTTAAATAAGTAAAATTTCCAGTTCTTAATTATAATAATCATATATTATATTATTAAATTATATTAAATAGTAATTTTTTTCTCGAAAATATTCCTTATTTAAAAAATATATTTATCGAGACATTTAATGTCAACTAAACAACTTTATAATTATTATTTTCACAGTTACTGCCCCATCCTTTCACACTTTAAATTGAATCCCCAGAAAGTTTGGACGAAATTAATTTATCGAGTACACGTTGCTATTTTAGTTATAATGGAGCACTTATGGCACCAAGTTCCACATATTGTGGATAATAGTTTACAAGTGATGTATCTAGTTTGTCTTCATGTTACTTGTTGATAGTCTAGCGCGTTAAATAAATTGAGAAAACCATATTCATCAAGAAATATTCACTGTGATGTGCTCAGAGTAAAAAATCTGGCACTTTTACTTTGTAATTATTTTCTGTCGTGTGGTACCAATAAATCAGATAGTTATTTTTTTCAATAAATCTGTAGGTTTTAGAAAGAACCTATTACAAACAAATACCTGAATCTTTTTGCGTTACAATATAATTATGTAAATAGTTAACATAAAATAATTACAAATTAAATAAGTAAGAAAACATAAGTAAAACTATGGGTAGCGAACAAAAGCTTAACGGGCCATTACCAACCACATACCAGGTAGATGTTTTTGCAATCTTCATTTTTCTAGATTCTACGTTTGTTTAAAGTCTAAATGCCAAATTATTGAAATACATGACATAAAGTTAATAAAAAAAGAAATGAATTATTAAGTTAATTAAAATTTATGCCAAGAAATAGATTTATATAAGAATAGTATACTAGTTGACTCACGAAATATGTAAAAAAATCTAATATAATAACACCACAGTGTACAATATTTAAAAAACTATCTATTTATGAAAGTGGCGTACAATTATTATTACTAGACTTGCATAAAAATGTTAAACACGTTTTTTAAACCTTTTTTGCAATATCACCTCACGCTTTAGACTAGAATACAGCTTTGGCAAGTATATGTATTATGGAATTATTAGTATTAACGGATCTTGGGGGAGAGGTGAGGGTTAATTGATAATTGCTTGATAAAATTTACTCTCAGCTGTATCAAGCTTTTAAAGTCTACCAATAAGCTACTTATAATTATGTCTGAATAAATATATAATATGTAAAAATATTATACATTTACGAAAGTATTATTTTATATTTTTACAAAGATATCTCACTTACTTATTGCTGATCAAGAGATTATTTGAAACATGCAATATTTGTGATTATATCATGGGATATATTAATAAAAATGATGACGATTAAATAGCTTTTAAAACATATATCCTAAGTACGGTGACTTTAGCAAAATATTTTATAAACACTTAAAACTCCAAATCATTTTGGTGGACCATGCTTGAAAGCAATTTATATTAAGGACTGTTACATATTTCCATGGAGTCTAAAAACTTTGGTGCTAAAAACCCTTATAAGTTCCACTTTCAATCAATGTGAGTTGTAATGTTGATGGAAAAAGTTTTGAAGTACCGTAGTTGTAAGTCGGGGCCTTCGTAAAATTTATGAAATTTCTGTGTTAATGTTATCGGTACAGTACGGTCCGATCATCTCAAACGTTCTTTAGTTTCGAAGTGGCAATTGCTTCAAAAAATGTTTTTAGACAAGTTTAAAAAAAAGTTTATAAAGTTTATAAATTTAATAAGTAAAACAAAGTGCTAAAATACATATTTTATTTATTTATTTAAACTTTATTCTATACTTAATTAAAACTGTACAAAAGGCGGACTTAATTTATTTTCTCCCAGAGAACCTTTGGGCTAATAGTTTAATAGCCAATTGCAATAACATTCTCTTAGCTTAGGACAATCGTAAAAAACCTAAATAGTATGTGTGTAAGTGTAGGTGTCTGTGTTAAATTGAATTAAAAAATCTGTAAATCAGTTGATCCAGCAGGTTATCTCTGAAATCAAATTAAGGTATTTTAACTAGAAGGTATAATAACTAAATCAGAGCATATATATAGAGCTCACCAAACCTCAAATAGTTAAACATAAAAAGCTGCACGAATATTTTTAAACTGATGATTGGCTTTGTTTTATTTAACGTTTACACGCGATGGTTACCTTTGTTCATTATGCTATTCATCTGCTAGTTTACTGACCTATGAAAAAAAAAAAAAAAACGTCACTAGGTGGTAGAGTTTTGCATTGTCTCGCTCGGGTCTGGTACCACCATTTTACCGCAATAGCGTCAGTGCTTAATAGCGTAGTGCTTGTAACTATCATGTTCCGGTTTGGAGGGTAAGGTAGCTGATAAACTTATGCATGTGGCATAAGACCTCGCCACAAGATAGCACCGCACCATTAACATCTTTGGTGTCTATAGACGATGGTTGACTCTTTCCATCAAGAGACCCCTCTGCTTATTTGCTATCTTATTATATATAAAAAAAATTGTCTCTGTGGGAATCGGACCCGATTTCCGTCGATTGCGTAATCATAGTCACTTACCACTAGACAAAGATGTGTTTAGAATTGTAAAATTGTGGTAAAAATCTAATAAATAAAAAATAATATTGACTTTATATTTAGAACGATATTCAGAAAAAGTTTGCCCAAAAAAGGAATTTATTACATCCACTAAATTAGCGAGAATATCAAAAGTTCAATAGCAAACAAAAGCTAGTAATGTACGATTCATTCAATCCACTCCCCATTCACTCATCCCAAATTCACTTATAGCGTATATCATTCAACCCCAATGAGCGTAAATCTCCGGTAGAACGAATGTTAGCTGTTTATTTTGTTATTCCCTCAGTAATTCGAACATATGCGGCGGAAACATTAACAGAGAGTAGGGAAAATTCACAGAAATTTCAACACGGCCTTTAACACAACAATTACCTATGTTTCTTGTATAATTTTGGGCCTTTTATAAAGTTCCCTATTTACCTGTCTGGCGATTTGTAAGTGCAAACAAAATGTTTAACTAAGACACTGGTCCCAGGAACAAAGTTTTTTTTAATTAATAACAACTGAATTTTTGTGAACAGCTTCGTTTTGACGAGACAACCGTCTTTTCTATCTTCGAAAAATCTCCAATCGGGTAACTAATAAACACAGATAAAAAAGAAAACTTTAGAATGTCGGACTACGAAAAGTTTCCACTTTACGCGTAGGACAAAGTGACCCTTGAATTATAATAATAATTAACAAGCTGTTGTAAGAAAATTAGGTTGCTTTTAGATTGATATTAATCAATTTGAAAATCTCATAATTCTGAATCTTTAGAGTAGAGGACTCATCAGAAAAATCATGAATGATTAGGACAAAAGTTTTAACGTGTTTTTTATAAAATAATCAAGCGATTAAAGCATAAAAATAATGAATTATTGTTATTAATAACATTAAATTTTTCCTTCACCGAATTAAAATTTTTGAAGCCCACTAAAGTTATTAGTATCCCGATTCGAAATTTTTCGAAAATAGAAAAGACATTCATCTAGTCAAAATGAAGCTGCTCACAAAAATTCAGCGTGTAATTTAATCAAAAAAAAAAAAATGTTCCTGGGACCACGGTCTGGACCGCCACGTTGGTCGAGTGGTTAGAGACCCTGACTACGCAATCAACGAGGCTCGGGTTCGATCCCCGACGGGGACAAGCATCTGTGTGATGAGCATAAATGTTTGTATTTCCGGATTTGGGTGTTTATTATATATATTCTAGTATTTATATATGTATTTGTATGTATTAGTATCGTTGACTAACACCCATAACACAAGCAAATAATTTGCTTACTTTGGGGTTGGATCAGTAAGTGTAATTTGTCCCGTGAATTATTATTATTATTATTATAAATCTGATTTAGAGATTGAACAATTTAAAACGGCGTAAGTAAAAATGATATAGAAAGCCTCAGTGTTTGTTACAACGGATATGTGATCTGTGCTTATTACGGTCGTGTTTCGGCTTAAACGGTAAGGCAACTGATAAAGAACACAGGCAATTTTGGTTTTGTACACCCCTTGCGTGTCTTTCTGAGTGACGAATATTAGATAAGCTAGAGTAATTTTCTACTACTTTTTAAATAAATAAAATAAAATATATAGCTAGTAACAATCATATAAAAAATATTTAGACTTTAGTTTGATTGAATTCTATCATCATAATATTTAAGTGTTACAATTGTATAAAACTTCAATTATATTTTCATTGAAAAAGCAATAAGTATACATATCATAATTTTCAATATAAGTATCAAATAAAAATTCTCCCTGTTTTTGTATTAAAGAATAGTTAATGTTAATTTATTTTTTGTTTCTTTTAAGTACCTATAAAGTGTCTTCGCAAAATCTTAGCTCAGAATTCTGTCAATCCAATTTAGATTTCTGAGATTAGCGGCTGTTGTACTGAAGACACCCAATGACAAGATAAATACCTAACCACAGACTACTAAGGCGATAAATATTTGTTTAGGTACGTTAACCTTACCTAAATTCCAACTTTATTTAGCTATTATTCCCTAAGTTAAAAAAAATATTTATTAAATGCGTATAAGGTAAGGAGTTGATATAAAATCTTAAGGAATATATTAAACTTAACTTAAACTTTAGTTATTAACTAAAAAAACGATGTATGAAGTCTTGCCCGTGTTCTTTATGCAATTGGTATAACCATCCCGTCACACAGACGCTCCATCGACGCATTATCAACATCTATGTTGTTTATAGGCGATATAATAGTAATAATAATAATAATAACATACGGAAAGGACTATTATCACAAATAGGCCTGATATCGTATTGGTAGATCGAATGGAGCGCTGGGCATTTATTGTTGATATCACAATCCCGCATAACGATAACCTCGTGAAAGCAAAAAAAAAGAAAACTAAGTATTTGGACTTAGCTCACGAGATTACCGACATGTGGGGTGTGGAGTCAACAATAATTGTCCCGATAGTTGTTTCTGTAAACGGTTTAGTAACGAAGAGTCTCGACCAACATCTACGGAGGCTCTCCTTACAATTCTGGATCAAGGGCCAGATACAGAAGGCGGCAGTGTTAGGAACGGCACGTATTGTGAGGAGGTTTCTTTCTCTGTCGCCCTGACCACCGGCGGCATAGCTGCAAGGCTCCCGTTGGCGGGAAACCTATTTTTATATATTTATTTTTATAATATTGGGTTCTTGTTAATGTTATAATTATCTATACAGATAATAAAATCGTAGGAAAGTCAAAACTGTACATTGAACATTTTTTTAAAAGAATACTTAGGGCGTGATCTACAATCGATATCGAAGCCAAAAATATAGTCTTTAAAATTTTAGTATGTTGGTCTGTCTGTCTGTCTGTCCGTCCGTCCGTCCGTCCGTCCGTCCGTCTGTCTGTCTGTCTGTCTGTCTGTGTCCGTCTGTCTGTGTCCGTCCGTCCGTCCGGCCGTCCATCCGTCCGTCCGTCCGTCTGTCCGTCTGTCTGTCTGTCTGTCTGTTTGTCTGTATGTATGTCCGGGGTAAACTCAAAAAGTACTGCATGGATTTACTTCAAATTTTGCATGAATATTACTATCAGGTCGGGTCAACATATAGGCTACATATTACCACACTATCACCTGCGGGGGAGGAGCTGTGCGGAGTAAACGAACTCCGCGCGGACGAAGTCGCTGGCAACAGCTAGTAAATGCATATAAAATAAGAAGAAAAATGCAAATAAAGGAATATAATAATAATATCGGCCAATTATTTATTTGCTTGTGATAGGTCAATAACCACTCAACCATTCACAAGTTTGACAAGCGGGCGGGATGGATTGTGGAATGTAAATAGGCAATGATACCTGGTGGCCTCTTTACATCCAGAGACCCACCTGTTTTTCTATTATTCTGTTATATAAAAAAGCGTGAATGTGGATCATTGATATAAAAAACCCATGATACACAATCAGTGTGTCAAAAACGTCCTCCAAAAATGAGTGCACAATGCGTCGGCCGCGTCTCTGTCAATTTTATTTCTTTTCATACATTGCTTTGTAAAAACATATGTTTTTGCCATATCTATAACTACTTAAATGAAATTAGGGACACTTTTGAGTGTCAGTTTTGTTCGGAACTGTGCATCTAGGGTTTTTTATATCAATGATGTGGATGTATGTATTAGTGCGGCGCAAAGAAAAAAACAATTGCCGTTCTGCCAGGCAGATCGTAAAAGATGACCGATTGGCTCTTCGTGTTACTATCATCGTAGTAGAGTTCCACAAAGTTTCCCCGCAAATGAGACCACTGTCTTACCTATTTCTGTGTAATAGCTTCAATGCTTGTCACTGTCAAATTCCGGTATGGAGGGTAAGGTAGCCGGTAGATTTATGCATGTCACATTACCATCGCGTCACACATATAGTAACGCACCATTTACATCTTTGTTGTCTATTAGTGATGGTTACTCTTTCCCTCAGAACAGCCATCTGGTTGCTGCTGCTTGCTTGCATTCATTTGCATAAAATATAATATAATAAGATCAATTAATATAATGTAAATAATGTAATGTCGCAGGGAAATTGTCAATACCGTTAGATTATAGTCTAACTAAGTGATATTATAATTTAACTGCTAACCTAAGCTAACCAAATTATAAACTCCCTAGGTAGATTATAATCTAATGACTATTGACAATTTCACTGCGACATAAACACGAGATGTAGTTTTTGCTTTTCATTTTTTTTTTTTGAATTTATTCTCCGCGCTAAAGAAAAAATAAAAATGTGTTGGGCTCGTCCGGGATTTGAACCCGGGACCTCTCGCACCCTAAGCGAAAATCATACCCCTAGACCAACGAGCCACTTGTAAACACTGCTGAAAAAATAGATATGTAAAAATAATATACAAAGAAGTATTCTATATTTTTTATTATCTTTATGTACTTAACTACTTGTCTAAGCTATATTTATTGCTGAACGTGAGATTATATTGAAACGTGCAATATTTATGGTTTTATCTCAGGAAATTTAAGTAAAATAATTATCTTGAAGAATAGACCAATTTTACTAGGTGGTAGAGTTCTGCATTGTCTCACCCGCGTCTGGTGCCACCACCTTACCTATTCCTGTCGCAATAGCGTCAGTGCTTTTACTGTCGTGTTCCGGTTTGGGGGGTAAGGTAGTCGATAAACTTATGCATATGGCATCAGACCTCGCCACAAGATAGCAACGCACCATTAACATCTTTGGTATCTATAGGTGAGGGTTGACTCTTTCCATCAATAGGCTCATCTGCTTATTTGCTATCTTATGATAAAAAAGACCAACCACCATTCTGCCAGGCAGGTAGTAAGAGGCTATTGCTTTCATTGATTACAGCAGCAGATGCTAGGTAGGTAGTAAGAGGCTATTGCTTTGATTGCAAATCGTAATTGTGAGCCAAACACTCGTCGCGTTCACGAAACCATTGGAAGCAGTGATTTACGTGTATGTGATACATTATTTATTTTAAATATTTCTACAAATATATTTTTTTGAGATTATCACTGTAGTGTGTTTAAATCAAATAATAAAACGTTGAGGTAATAAAACGCTAAAATATGAAAAATTGTCACGTAAATTTCCAATTGTTTTCAAAAATCCCAAATAACAAAAGTGTTTTATTCAAATTAACCAGGTACTTTTTACGAGTCGACATTTTGTTATAATTACTACCGAATCAGAGTGCGGCCATATACCGAAAAGAATCGAAGATTAAATTAGAATCATAATCCAAATCATATCTATGTGTACTTATTGATGATGTTGTTCTTATAGCTATGTCATCATACTTAGTGATCGGTATTACTAGCCAAATCCAGTTCCAAACTACCAGATATTGATCCTCTGAACCAAAGACAATATTACGCATATCATTAAAAGTATATGTATATATATGTATATATGTATATATATATATATATATATATATATATATATATATATATATATATATATATATATATATATATATATATATATATATATATATATATATATATATATATATATATATATATATATATATATATATATATATATATATATAATTGAAAGTATAACGTGAAGCATAAATTACATAGATGTGTGCGTGCAAAATTTTAAGTTGTTATGTTGGTCGTACGCACACAAAAATAACAATAATAATGTTGCAAGGCCATGACATTTTCCCTAAAAACTTGTAATTCCTTCGTATTTTTAAGGCACCACTTTAAAAGCTTTCTGGAAAAATAATTATGAGGTATAATTTTGTTAGACTACTTCATTACTAACGAATTCGTATTATTAAAAGAGGATAAAGTGTAGAAAAAGAAGACATTTTTCAGGGTAATGTGGGATAGGTATATATGAGACGAAAATAAAATGTTATGATTTTCACGACCGAAACCTTAGTTTAGTTGCGTTATTATTCTATACTGTGAATTTAACAATATAGTAACGTCTGTGTGTACCTGCACTGTGCCAATTATTGCGTACACAGTACCGATGTACCGGTAAGTCGCTAGCCGTAAATCTCAATTTAATGTTTGTATGCGAGGGCTAAATACACCACCCATATCCTCCCAAAATGTTAGGATTTGTTAATTACTTATATTTTTGCTAAGTATATTTGTAACATATTTTTTTAGTATATAAATAAGGCTATATTTTTTTACCATATTTCTATTTGTACTATATATTATTTTGTAGATAAATTAGGCTACATTTTTTACTATATTTCTATATGTACCATAATGTTTATAATGTTGTCATATATTTTGATGCACAATATAAAATTTGTATTGTACCATATTTTCTTTCGTAGATAAATTAGGCTACATTTTCAACTAAATTTCTATTTGTACTATATTTTATTTCATAGGTACATAAGGCTACATTGTCTACTATATATCTGTTTGTAGTATATTTCTATTAATAAAAAACTTTCGTTTTGTTTATTTGCATAATTGATTTCCGCAAAATAACGCCCGAATCTATAAATTATTTTACATTAGTTATTTATTTAACACTTAAAAGTCATATTAGTTATTTGTAAATATTTTACAAAAGGTAAGCTTATCTCTGTATCATCAATTTCGAAACATACAATAAAAAGACTAAAAATTATTATTTTAATTACCTTAATTTTAATATTAATAACACTTAATTAAGCCCTTATATTCCACAATTTATGGAGACTAAACCCTTAAGGTTTTTTAAAAATTGCAATTGATTGACTGGTCCTAATATGAAAAGGAGGTAAATTCCAAAGTTTCGCTGAGGTAATAGTGAAAGAATTACTGTAAAATATGAAATAAATTATTTTGATCGGCGAAAATTTATCTATCTATGTATATCAGCAAAATAATAGCATATTGATAGATAATTGTATTAGGTTACCAAGAATCTTTACTAATGGAACAGGTTTTTTTAAGAGTTTATAGATAGAAAGCCCAGATCGACTTAATAACAAATCTTTAATTTATTAAATTAAATATAAATATTATCTTACGGTAAATATAACACGAGACGTACGCTGAAGATCCGGAGACGGTGCTAGGAAATTCCGGAAATTACTTTTTTGTTGTTGAAGATGCCGCTGGTTTGTGTCTCGCGATTGTGTGTAGTATTTATATTTATAAATCACTTTTATAGAAATAATACCTTGCATTTATCCTTGTTGGCTTTGTTAAAATTCGTTTTTGTAAGTTATTAATCTCCGATGTACAACAACAACCTGTATCACATTGGTGTTGTTGGAAGGAATCTCTTAAAGAAATAATCTCGCCTTTGTATGTAGGTACATGTATTTTCTTTTTAAATAAGTATTACTTTGTGTTTCCATGTGTACAAAATATAGACTTATTTATAATAGTATATATATATATATATATACATATATATATATATATATATATATATATATATATATATATATATATATATATATATATATATATATATATATATATATATATATATATATATATATATATATATATATATATATATATATTTATATATATTGCCCTCAGTTGATTTGCAGTCAAACTATATTTACGTACCAAAATATACCGACACATATATCTCGACAAATCGTGGTGACGTCATTGAATCATGTTAGCTACACAGTTGAAATTTTCACAGATAAACGTGATTTTTTACAGTTTTTTTACGCAATGGTTTGTAACCCTTCGTGCGTGAATCCGACTCGCATTTGGCCAGTTTTTTTCAGTCCTCATTTCTCACCTCAATATTACGAATAGGTATGATCCGCGAGTGATCCATCACATGTTACAACGCATGTAAAATAGGGGTGCAATTATAGCTACATATATACACACATATCTTCGTGCCAGATCCCTTATCGGGTAGGCAGAGAGAACCGAGTGCCATACATCACGATCAATGATCAAGCCTTGCAATTATATTTTGTAAAAGTAATCGAACAACATGTCATCGGAAATTAAAATAAGGTTACCTTTCACTGCGTATTAGTTTTAAATGACCATACATTTTAACAGTGATATCACCGGCTCGTTGGTCTAGGGGTATGATTTTCGCTTAGGGTGCGAGAGGTCCCGGGTTCAAATCCCGGACGAGCCCAACACCTTTTATTTTTTATTCTTACATAGAAGGCCATTTTTTCCATCTATATATATATATATATATATATATATATATATATATATATATATATATATATATATATATATATATATATATATATATATATTGCATTATTGTCGTTGCCTACTACGGAACTCTACATGTATAATATAGAGTTTTTAGGGTTTCGAAGTAACTTATAATTTTGCTATGTCCGTCCGTCCGTCCGTCCGCACAATCGCTCAGAGATTCTTATAACTATAAAGCTGTAATTTGGCACGAATATACATATTAGTCGCGTAAACAAAGTTAAAACCTTCAAAAATATTTTTTTTCAGGGTAGCCCCCCTACATGGTAAATGGGCCACCGTGTTGGTCCCGGGCTCCCCCCCGTGTTGGTCCCGGGCTACTTTGAATAATAGGCCAACTGCCATTCTACCAGGCAAGTCGTAAAAGGCGACCGAGTGGTTATTCGCGTCGCTACCATCGTGACTACTAGGTGGTAGAGTTCTGCATTGTCTCGCCCGGGTCTAGTACCACCGCCTTACCTATTCCTGCCGCAATAGCGTCAGTGCTAGTCATTGTCGTGTTCCGGTTCGGAGGTTAAGGTAACCGGTAGTCTTATGCATGTGGTATTAGACCTCGCCACAAGATAGCAACGCACCATTAACATCTTTGGTGTCTATGGGCGATGGTTGATTCTTTCCATCAGAGACCCATCTGCTTGTATGCTAAAAATAAAAAAGAAAAAAAAAATACAATAGGGGTATCGTTGGTTAGGTTTTTAAAAAACAAGTGAAGCTTTGTGAAAACAAGTTTCCGATTAAGGAGCTCGTTTGTAACATATTAAGCTTTTAAATGCAAATTTTCGTTAAAGTGCCCCCCCCCCCTTTACAGGCTAAATAGTTGGTTTTGGGGGTGGAAAAAAATCATAGTAGCAGTTAATATAATGAAGTTAAAAATAAAACTATCATTGTTTTGAAGACTTTACAAGTTTTTCAGTAATAGTTAACCAACTTATAAAATGTACTTAGAGAAGTTTTTATAGGCGGTGATTTTATACCTGTGGTACAGATATATTTGTCATTAACGTTGAATAGTTTAAAATATTCATGTAAAACTATAAAAACCCTCTTCTTAGTCCGCGTTATTGTGATAAGCAACATCGGAACCCTACATTGCGCATGGTTCGACACGCACTTTATCAATTTTTATGTTTTATCTACATACATACATATTTTCACGCCAGATCCCTTATGGCAGTCTTGATCTTCCCCGGTACCTACATTCTTCCACATATGCATTGTATATTTGTTTTTTTAATCTTTCATCTACCATTCTTTCTACATGTCCGAACCAACGGAGCATGCCTTTCTCATCTTTATACCGACACTTTCTTTCAAACCTAACCTCTCTCTCATTTCCATATTACGAACCCGGTCCGCGAGTGTTACACCACATATTTTTCGTAGCGATCTCATCTTCACCGCGTTGTTTCTACTTTCATGCGCCTTCTGACATACCCAACTCTCACTTCTATACAATAGATATATAGCGTTGGGATAAGCACATAATTATTCAAAGCTAGGCGGGCACCCTGACCTAAAATTGTGCTACTCATATGAAGTAATTTCGCTAACGCTCTATTCACTCTGTTCCCTGCACACACTCTGCTTTCAACATCAGCGGTGTACCTTCCATCCCTGCTAAAAGCACATCCAAGATAAACAAACTCATCCACTTGTTCCAGCACTACATCATCGACCACAACTCCTACATCCGTTCTGGTTGCTTCTCTTTCAAATACTAAAACTTTAGTTTTCTTCGCATTCAAATGTAAGCCCATACTCTTACAATCATCATTCACAACTGTGACCAGTGTTTGCAGCTCAGATGGAGTTGAGCCTAGAAGTACAGCGTCATCTGCATAAACACTAGATCGCTCATGCGCATTCCCACATTCAATTACCTTAATCTTTGGAGACACTTATCCAGATATAGAATAAACAGACGAGCTGACAACACACAACCCTGCTTGGCGCCAATATTGACATCGAACCAGAGCGGTATGTTGGTTGGTTAATAAAAAGTTTTACTCCAGTTTAAACAAAAACCACAAAAGGGTATGTAGTGCAGCCAAAACTTGAAATCTGTAGATATCGAATATTAAAAACACTCTATTAACCGATTTATTCATTCAAAACCTTTCAAAATAAGGCTCCGTAAGGAAACTCATATTTTTGAAGTTAAGTTAGTACCAAAATTTAAAAAAAACTTCTTATGCGCTTACACTGATTCATGTTTTTTTCTGATATACCATAAGATAGCAAACAAACAGATGGGCCTCCTGATGGAAAGAATTTGCCATCGCCTATAGACACCAAAGATGTTAATAATGTGCTGCTATCTTGTGGCGAGGTTCAATGCTATATGCATAAGTTTACCAGCTATTTCTCCCTTCAAACCGGACCACGACAGTGACAGGCACTGATGCTATTGCGGCAGGAATAGGTAAGGCGGTGGTACCAGACCCGGGCGAGACAATGCAAAACTTGTTAGTGACTCGCATTGCCAATCGGTCGCCTTTTACGACCTGCCTGGCAGAGCGGCAGTTGGTCTACTCCTCAAAGGTGCCCGTGACCAATACGGGTGATGAAAATTAACCGGTTAACAATCCTTAGTTTAGATTTAGTGCTTGTCGCTACTATAATATCACTGGTTGACCTACTGTACTACTGTTTTACTGGTTGTTTTGCTATATAAATTATTGAATTACTAACATCGCTGTCAAAAAATAGGGTTTGATGGGAGAAGCGTGAAAATTTAGAGTTGTATGTACATATATTTAATGTCACTTCATGAAAAATAAAGAAAAAATAAAAAAAATTAGTTAGATCACTCTTATTCTTATTATTATTTGACCGCCCCGTTGGTCAAGTGGTTAGCGACCCTGACTACAAAATCAACGAGGCTCGGGTTCGATCCCCGACGGGGTCAAGCACTTGTGTGATGAGCATAAATGTTTGTATTTCCGGGTTTGGGTGTTTATTATATATATTCTGGTATTTATATATGTATTTATATGTATTAGTATCGTTGACTGACACCCATAACACAAGCAAGTATTTGCTTACTTTGGGGTTAGATCAGTAAGTGTAATTTGTCCCGTGAATATTTATTTATTATTTATTTATTATTACTAAGAGGTATAAAAACGTATTTATCTATTCTCAGACCTGCTGAATATATATATAAAATTTCAACAAAACCGTTCATGCCATTTCGGAGGAGTTTGATAAGTAAAACTGTGACAAAAAAATTATTCAAGTACTAGCTGTGCTCGTGACTTCGTCTACGTAATTATTTGTAATAAAAGCATGCATAGTTCCCGTTCCCGTGGGATTTCCGGGATAAAAATCTTATCCTATATCCTTTCCCGGGTCTCAAATTATTTTTGTACTAAATTTCATCCAAATCGGTTCAGTGATTTAAGCGCTAAGAAAAGACAGACAGAAAGACAGACTTACTTTAGCATTTATAATATTAGTATGGATATGGATTAGGTAGATGAAAAAAAATCATAATTTCGGTTAAAAAATATTCATAGAGTTAAAATCAATCTTCGACTCTCGGGTAACTTAAAGTTTTATATATTGTTTTTGTTTTCATCACAAAATAGATAACACAGTTCAAACGCCCATGTTTCAAAACACATACAGATTTTTCACAGCTATGTCGTGTCTTTCGGATTTTGTTTACTCTACCTACCCACAAGGGACCTAGTTTGATGACATATACAAATTAATAACCCCGGCCGCAAGAGGGATGATATTAATTAGACCACCGCCAACTTATATACACCACAGACTAGCTATTTCACGCCACAAACCGAAACAACAGTGACAATCATTGACATTTTACTAGGTGGCAGAGTTCTGCGTTGTCTCGCTCGGGTCTGGTACCACAGCCATACCTATACCTGCCGCAATAGCGTCAGTGCTTTTCATTGTTACGTTCCGGTTAGAGGGTAAGGAAGCCGATAGACTTATGCATATGTTCATTCCACTACACGTATAGCAATGCACCATATGTATCTTTCGTGTCTATAGGCAATTGTTTCTCTTTCCATCAGGAGAGCCACCTGCTTATTTCTTATCAAATTATAAAAAATGGAAGCCCGGCGTTATGTTGTAGAAATCTACTACCAAGCTCTTTTATAAAATCAATCGTTAAATGAAATCTCAATTATTATTTTCTCCGTGTTGGTCCCTGGTTCTTTTGTAGAATAGGCCAACTGCCGTTCTGTCAGGCAGGTCGTAAAAGGCGACCGATTGGCTATGTAAGTCACTACCATCGTGGCTACTAGGTGGTAGAGTTCTGCATTGTCTCGCCCGGGTCAGGTACCACCGCCTTATCTTATTCCTGCCACAATAGCGTCAGTGCTTGGCGCTGTCGTGTTCCGGTTTGGAGGATAAGGTAGCCGGTAAACTTATTAGCCGGTGGCATTTCAATCAATCAATCAAATAATTTTTATTCAAAATAAGTATAAAAATACATTTTTTGAACGTCAACGCTAGAAAATAAAATATCATTACAAAAGTAACAGTAAGTAGGTACATAGTTAAATATAACATTGAAAAATTAAATCATTTTATAATAAAGTCCAAAAAAAAAGAATATAGTACATGTCTCATGTCTTATACGTGTCAAAAAATTATAATAAAAGTCAAAAAATTAAAAAATAGTACATACGTTAAAAATGACAAATGATAATATAAGTAAAATAATCAAAAAATGCAAGGAAAATATATAAAAATGATCAATAGACCTAGCCACAAGATAGCAACTCACCATTAACGTCTTTGGTATCTATAGGCGTTGGTTGACTCTTTCCATCAGGAGACCCATCTGCTTGTTTGCTATCTTATGATATAAATAAAATAAATAAATAATAAATCAATCCCATGGGATTAATAATTTTATAACGTAGTGAAACTGCAATAACCGACTTCCCTTTTCCTGTTTTTTCCGGAATCCTGCATCAGATCTCCACCAAATTAAAACGGGATTACCCGGGAAGTGTGTCCTCCTGAACAAAAAGAGGATTTTTGAAGTGGACCGACTAAATGACCGAATTCTGAGGTAAAAAAAAACATATAACTTCTCGGGTTAATCCCGTATATTTTCATCAGAAGAGATATCAGCTTGTTTGCTATCTAAATACCTGAAAATAATCAGAAGTTTACTGTTACCCTAAACTACTCTGCCCTACTAATTTGGTTGATCGTAAGTGCATGTTTGGTGCAACAGAGAAAATCTTTGAAAGTTGCATCTTTATTTTTGATGCTACAAAAAATCTTTAAAAGATACAGAAAAAAATTTGATCTACCAAAATTTTTTGTAGCGTCAAAAATAAAGGTGCAAATTTTTGTGCGCGATTTTCTCCGTTGCATCCAACATGCACTTATGGTCGACTAAATTAGCAGACTAGTATTAATGCCCTATTCTAATATCATAAAACGACTCGTTTTAGTTGCGAGCAGTAACATTTTCTACGAAGAGTAAGCTATAAATGTTCCTATAAATGTCAAATTAATGATCCTTGAAACTTGTGGAATAATATGACAATACCGAGGCGTACCTCGGTATTTAAATTAGTTGCTAATGTTTACTGCTACGAATAATGAATTGTTTATTTTAGGAACCGGGCATAAATTGAGTATGATTATGTCAAGCACTGATGCTGTTTATATATAAGTTTCTTCAGAAAAGGATAGACCAAATACTGTTCTGCCAGGTAGGTCGTAAAAGACTACCGATTGGCTATACGTGTCGCTACCATCGTGACCACTAGATGGTAGAGTTTCGCAATAACTTTCCCGGGTATTTACTACCACTGCCTACTATATTCCTGCTGCAATTAGCGTCAATGCTTGTCATTGGCGTGTTCCGACTTAGAAAGTGAGGTAGACGGTAAACTAACATATATGTCATTACCATACCACACTGATTGTACGGGCTACCAGTTAGTAACCTGTACACGTAGTTAGTAGAAGTTTGAGAAGGCGATAAATAAAGTGAGTAAAGTTGGTTGATACGCGATGTTTATTGTAATCGTTAAGTTAAACGACTCGCGCTCGCCGTGACTGTATCGCCTCTGTTTATTAATGCCTTGTCGGCCTTTTTTATATCACCAATGTACGAAACCTTACCCTGATAGCAACATCTTTGGTGTCTATATTTCTCTTTCCATCATGAGAGCTATTTGCTTGTTTGCTGTATTATGATATAAAAAAAGTTAATCGATTTCCTAACGAAGGATTCGAACCACGGACGTCTTGCGTGAGCACTGGAAACCAGTATCCGAAATCACTGATGCCTTAAAAAAACTAATTTTCATTTTCATCCAACAATATAGTTTATAAAGTCATAAAACGAATAGTGGAGAAATTTCGTCACATTCAATAAATCTATCATAAACCTTATCTTTCATCGATATTATTTTATAGCGTCGTAAAGTTAAATTATTATCTTTTTTCAAATATTTGTCTTTATAAACACGTGTAATCTTTGAGATATTTTTATTTTATGACCGGGTCATAAATGCTATAAGTTTCATCTGTAAATTGGTTCGCTTGTGGTTCACATTTTTCAACCAACTTCCCATAATGAGGAGGTTTTCAATAAGGCTGTTTTTTTTGTATCATAAGATAGCAAACAAGCAGATGGGTCTTCTGATGGAAAGAGTCAACCTAGTAGCCAAGATGGTAGTCGCTTTTTTTACTGTAGATAGGGAAGCGGTTGACCACGATCTCGCCTGATGGTAAGCTAAGATGCGGCCTAAGATGGAACGCTTACCTAGAAGGTACCTGTTCACTTTACTCTTAAAGATCCCCAGGTTGTACCCGTCGGGGAACACAGACTTAGGAAGCATATTCCAGTCCCTTGCGGTTCGTTACAAGAACGTCCAGTCGAACCGCTTTGTCCGGGTACGTGGAACGTCCACCATATGACGATGCCTAGTATCTGTGCGCCTCGATGATCGAGAGGAAAACGGGGATAGTGGAATTGAGTCGTACAATGCCGTAGCGCACTCTCCAAAATGTATCCGACAAAAAACCGATAAACTAGCCACTCTGCGGCGATGAGCGAGGCTCCGGAGTTTATTGCCTACCAGATCATCGTCGTTTATGAGCCTCTTGACACGCCTCTCTAGCGTCTCCAGCTGGTATTTGGCGGATCCATCCCAGAGGTGAGAGCAGTATTCCATGCGCGAACAGACTTGTGCTTGATAAACATTGAGCAACTGTACTGGGCTGAAATACTGTCTCACCTTGGCCAGAATACTAAGACCTGCCTGGCAGAACGGTAGTTGGCCTTATAATATATATTAATATATTATGCTTTCTTTGAGCTGACCTCCCCACTGACAATGAAAAGCATTTACGCCATTGCGACAGGAATAGAAAAGGTTGTAGTACCAAAACCGGGTGAGACGTCGCAAAACTCTAGCAACTAGTCTCGGCTCTTTTTGTCTCGTACTACTTTGTTGTGGAATCAAATTTCCGGCAGAGGTGTTTACAAATAGATACGACTTGAGAGCCTTCAAGAAAAAAGCTTAATCATTCTTAAAATGCCGGCAACACAACTGTAAGACCGCTGGTATTGCGGACGTCCAGGTGCCGTGGTGATCACTTACTCCCTCTTCGCAGCATTAACATTTTTGATGTCTATATAAGTATGCGATGATTTCTTTTCACTAAGGAACAATAGCCATATTTATATAGTGAAAAAAAAAATTAAAGAAATAAATATAACTAAATTTAAATAAAATAAAAAAAATATGTTGGGCTCGTCCGGGATTTGAACCCGGGACCTCTCGCACCCTAAGCGAAAATCATACCCCTAGACCAACGAGCCGCTTGTCGATTAGCGTGAATAATAATTTATTTTAAATTTTTAATGCAGTTCATGAGAATCGCCGAAAGTGTGCGTTATTATTCTATGTTGTTTAATTATTATTAAACAAGCAGATAATTTTTCTCGTGTTCTCCTAATAGAAATATATAACCATCACTTAAATACACGAAAAATGTAATGACGCGCTGCTATCAGTGTAGCGACGTAGGCGTTGTTTGCAACGTTATGCCATTGCCATTTGCTTAAGTTTACCTCCTACCTCACTGACATGGCAGCAATAAACACTGACATTATTACAGCAGGAATAAGTAAGGCGGTGGTAACAATAAGTGAAGTGGTCGTGGTGCCGGCGTAGATACGTGACAATCCCGTCGACCACCGGGGGGATAATTTTGTTACAAAATTATTCCACCGGTGCAGTCAGTCAACCAAATTAGTGGTAGTTCTAACTGCAATGGTTGGTAGCTGAATAGGCTATCAGACCCGGGGAGACACCACTCTCTCACTCAACAGCAAAGTGAAGCAACAGCTTTGCTGTTGTGTTTCGTTCGGTTTGTGGGAGATATGTTGTGAATTGGTAGCATGCATTGGTATGCATATGCATATATATTTACGATAGGAGTAGACGATACGAAACCTAGATATTGAAAATATACATCGTCACAATACCGTTACCGGAAATCGGATATCGGTCTAAACTAAAACTATATTGTCAAATAACTATCGAAATATGCAAAGAATTGAATCGATGAGAAGGCAGAGTGCATCGCGAATAAACTGAAATAGCTGTATTATCAGACGGATACTAGTACTACGATTCCAAATCTTACGGCGAATGCGTATGTAATGGTTTTCATTATTGAAATCGTTTTCTTAGTATTTTGGTGAAATTATTATGCGTGACTTCAAATTTAGACCTTGATACAAATATCCGATATTAATATCGATATATGGTTTCGATTTGATATTCATGAAAAGTGATATTAGTATACCTACTCCTAGTCTGGGGTAAATACAGTAAAATTATATAATACACGTATAAGGGAGCCCATGATACAAGATAAAGATTAATTCGAGTGTCATAGGGACCTATTGGAACTTGTAGATTAGATAATAGACAAGATAAAAGGTTATATTTTTTATATCAATGGTGGGGAAAAAATCTACAAATAAAAAATGAAAAAAAAAAACACTGACATGAAAACATTGAAGCGATGGTTTATTGCAAGCAACAATGTAGAAAATGTGACAGTTTGACTGTAACGTCGGAGTGGGACTTTGTGACCCAAAGTTGCAAAGAAAACGTTGCTTCGACATTTACTAGCGCGTCTGAATTTTCTTTTATTTTAGAAAGGATGTAAGACTAACGAAAAAAATTAATCTGCCAGTTTCCTTAAGGTGAAATTGGAATTTTTATTTTTTACTGCCCTAGATCCTCGCCTCTATATAAAGGGCTTATATTTGTTGAAGAGCTTCAACAGTATGCGAGGTGTCCCATCTATGTTAATCTGACGCTCCCGAGTAAATTCCAAAATCCCCTCTTGGGTTCTCCTATTAACGTATAGAGATGTTGAAAATCTAAATAGTTTCAAGTCTCATAAAAATACTCGTTCGATTCGGAATGTTGTTCTTTTTTTATATATCATAAGATATCAAACAAGAAGATGTGTCTCCTGATGGAAAGTCAACCTTCACCTATAGACACGAAAGGTGTTAATGGTGCGTTGCTGACTTGTGGGGATGTCTAATGCCACATACATAAGTTTACCGACTACCTTACTCTCCAAACCGGAACACGACAACGACAAGCACTGACGCTATTGCGGCAGGAATAGGTAAGGCGATGGTACCAGACCCGGGCGAGACAATGCAGAACTCTACCACCTAGTAGCCATGATGTTAGTGACTTGCATAGACAATCGGTCGCCTTTTACGACATGCCTGGCAGAACAGCAGTTGGACTATTCTTCAAAGAAGCCCGAAACCGACACATACACAACATTTATTGTTAGATAGAAGGACGGATTTGTTACATATTTTACCAAGAACTTGACAAATTCTGGAAAAATCTGTAAGCCCCGAAAAAGAAAATAATGGAATACATTATAATAACATTCGTTAAACCAATCACAATTCACTGACTTGTGGTTTGCAGGCTTGTAATTGGATGACCAAATGTCACTTCCAATAACGTGAATACAAACCAAATGTAACGAACTATACTGAAAATATGAAAAAGAAATTTCGTTAATGAACACCGTTTCTGAATAAAATAAAAATTACTCTGATTGCTTTTGTGTAATCAACATTTTATATTTTACAAAATACTTTACTTTTATTCAGTAATTCAAGGTTTTTTAAAATACTGATGGTATTTGTAACAATTTTTTATCACAGAGCAGCTATATCTAGACACTACGCAACATAGATGCAGAATATAATCCTACTAAAAATTATATTAATATTTTTTTATAACTATATATGCGAAAGTTTGGATATTCGGATGAATTAATGGATAGATAAATGTTTGTTACTCTTTCATGAAAAAACGGCTGAACCGATATGAATGAAATTTGACATACGTATAGATGATATCCTGGAATAACAGATGCCATTTATCTCGGAAAAATAAGTCGTTCCCGTGGGATTCACCAAAAACTTTGTGATACTATTGTAACAACGCCTTAAAATATTATGTAATGTGTGAAAGTTTAAACACTAAAAACCATCTATTATAATTTCGTACTTTATAAAGTACTAGCTGTTGCCGCGATTTCGTCCGCGTGGAAAAATTCTAAAATAAAACCCGCGTAGTTCCAGTTTCCGTGGGATTTCCGGGGTAAAAACTACTCTATGTTCTTTCTCGGGTCTCAAACTATATTAGTACCAAATTTCATCTAGGTCGGTTCAGGGGTCTAAGCGTGAAGAAGAGACAGAAAGACAGTCATATAGACAGACAGAGTTACTTACTCATTTATAATATTAGTATGGACTAGCTATTCCGCTTATAGACACCAAAGATGTTAATGGTGTGTTGCTATCTTGTGGTGAGGTCTAATGCCATATGCATAAGTTTACCGGCTACCTTACTATCCAAACCGGAACACGACAGTGACAAACACTGACGGCTTCTGCTATTGCGGCAGGAATAGGTAAGGCGGTGGTACAAGACGCGGGCGAGACAATGCAGAACTCTACCACCTAGTAGTCCTGATGGTAGTGACTCGCATAGCCAATTGGTCACCTTTAACGACCTGCCTGGCCGAACGGCAGTTGGTCTATTCTTCAAAGGAGCCCGGAACCAACACGGGGAAACAAGTTACAGATTTATGGACAGTTGGATTAAAATTTTCGATTCTGTATACTTTTTGGAGTTTTTAACTCATTTTGACTTATTTAGACGCGCCGGAATAGGATATATTTTTTTTTATAGCAGAGGGGGCAAACGAGCAGGTGGTGCACCTGATGGTAAGTGATCACCGCCGCCCATGGACAACTGCAATACCGAGGGGTCTGCAGCTGCGTTGCCGGCCTTTTAAAAAAAGAATAAGCTCGTTTCTTGAAGGTCCCTAAGTCGTATCCGTTCGGAAACACCTCCGAGGGTAATTGATTCCACAATGGAGTAGTGCGAGGCAAAAAGTGCCGACAAAAGCGCACGGTTGTTGATTTCCAGACATCAAGGTGGTGAGGATGGAATTTTAAATTTTGACGCGATGTCCGATGATGGAATTTAGCTGCAGGAATTAGTCCGAATAACTCTTCGGAACACTCCCCATGATACATACGGTAAAATAATAAAATATAAAAAATAAATAATAATATATACGGTAAAATAATAATAATAAAAAGGATATTGAGTTTAGCTTCAAGCCAACATTATTCCATACCGACTCCAGTCTGAATATAGACATGCAACGCGGCGCCATAGAGCAGAAAATAGTTAAATGATTGTTTAAGAGAATTTTAATGAGTCCGCCACGTATACCTATTAAATCTGACGTATAATACGTATAATTTGAGGTTGTGGCGGTATATACTTCACGTATTTACCGCGAAAACTTTAAGCCTCTGTTTAGGACAATCACGCTAACCTCTGAAGTATAGAATTTGGCACTGTTAATGTTAACGTTCCGAAAGGCTGCTGAAGCTTAATATTTATAAATATTATATTATAAAAGGGAGCAAATGATCAGGAGACTTACCTAGCGGTTAATAATCACTAACACTCAAAACATCCACAATACTAGAGTATATCTGTTACGTTTTTCACATACCCATATGTTGGGAACCGAGCTTTTCTTGGACCTGGAACCTTGATAAATCGATTCCTATAGAATTTTTTTTTCTGTACCTGGTTGACCGAGCTTTGCTCGGTTTTTTACATACCCATATCTTGGTAACCGAGCTTTTCTTGGACCTGGAACCTTGATAAATCGATTCCTATAGAATAAATATTTTTTTTCTGTACCTGGTTGACCGAGCTTTGCTCGGTTTTTCACATACCCATATCTTGGGAACCGACCTTTTCTTGGACATGGAACCTTGATAAATCGATTCCTGGACCCGAAAAACCCCTAATTTGTGACTTTCATGAAAATCGTTGGAGCCGATTCCGAGGTTCCAATTATATATATACAATAATTGCTCGTTTAATGGTATTAGATATTAAGTTGTGCTTTTATTTTGGGATTCAAAAGCACTTGTGTAGAAGTCTACTGGCCATCTTTTGCTTAACACCAAAATAATAAGTCATAAAAGCTACTCAGTAATTGTAGAATATGGTGGAATTTGACCGCCTCTTTGGTCGAGTGGTTAGCGACCCTGACTACGCAATCAACGGGGCTCGGGTTCGATCCCCGACTGGGGCAAGCATTTGTGTGATGAGCATAAATGCTTGTATTTCCGGGTTTGGGTGTTTATTAAATATATTCTGGTATTTTTATATGTATTTCTATGTATTAGTATCGTTGACTAACACCCATAATACAAGCAAATAATTTGCTTATTTTGAGGTCAGATCAATAAGTGTAATTAGTTCCGTGAATATTTATTATTATTATTATTATATGTGTTGAATCAGTGCACAATATAAAAATCATTAGTAGTATCATTTAAATAGTTCAGTAATGTAGCTGTTATTATTATGTAGCTTACGTACGAATAAGTTTTTTACGGACTACCTAAATCGGTCTCTCAGCATTACTGAAAGTACCTACCTAAGCTTTAAAAATGTACTTATTAGCATTAATGCATAGCATAAAGTATAATAATGCTAATTTACTATGAGCCTACACTTTTTATACTAACTTATTACAGTGAAATTTTTAAATAAATAAAAAAATATATAAATCAATTTCTCTTTGGCTGGGTCCATAAATTACGTCACACGAATTTCATGATTTTTGACCCCTCCCCCGTCCTTGTCAAAGCTAGTTACATTTGTGAGAACCCCCTCCTACCTAGTGTGATGTTACATATTTTACAATTTTATATTGGAAAAATGATTTCCTTAGATTATTTTTTATCTTTAAAAAATGTGATGTTACAAAATTTGTGCGAATAATCTCGTATTATTTTTTTAATACGTGATAGACATTCGTTAGTATTTTTTTATTACTGTGATCGAAATTCGACCATAGACTAAACAATAAAATCCCTTAAAATTGAAAAGAAGACCCGAGTGGTAGAATTATCCACCCATATCCACCACACTTTCACCCACGTCGACAGCAAGCACAAAAGTGAACAAAAAGTACTTGCTTTAAATGCGAAAGTCACTCTGTCTGTCTGTGTGTCTGTCTCTTCTTCACGCCTAAGCCACTGAACCGATTTGATACTACACAGAGATAGTTTGAGACCTGAGAAAGGACTTAGGAGTTTTTATCCCGGAAATCCGACGAAAGCGGGAACTATGCGGATAAAACTCCAGGACTTTTATTTTAGAAAATTTTCCTCCCGGACGAAGTCGCGGGTACAGCTAGTATGCTATATTACTTACACTTGCGTTGTGTGAGGTAGTTTTTATTTTATGGAAGAGGGGGCAAACGAGCAGGAGGTGCACCTGATGTTGAGTTATCACCGCCGCCCATGGACATCTGCAATACCAGAGGCCTTGCGGTTGCGTTGCCGCCCTTTTAAAAATGGGTCAGCTCTTTTCTTGAAGGTCCCCATGTCGTATCTGTTCGGAAAAACCCTTGCCGGTAATTGATTCCACAAAAGAGTAGTCCGAGGCAAAAAGTGTCGGGAGAACTGCACGGTTGTGGATTTCCAGACATCGAGATGGTGTGGGTGGAACTTCAAATTGTAGTAGTAGGTAGTGTTTGTTTTTCCTGAAGATACTTCGATTTCGAAAAGAAATGTACGTTGAGTGCATAAATTATGTGCTTTTGTACTTGCTACCGACGTAGGTGAAAGTGTGGTGGGTGTGTGTGGATAATTGTGCTGCTGGGGTTTTCTTTTTGTCCGGACCATCGCTAAGTTTTATTCATTTATTAAACTGGCGTCTTTTTTTTGATGGCACCACGGAGGTCACGTAAAACAATTATAAATTTCCGCAAAGTAACGCCTGAATCAATGAAAAAAAATATCCTACACATTCCATCGTCGGTGTAGTGAAACTCTTTTTATTGCAATATTTTGTCACTAATTAATACACTTTTTTTATTTTTTTTATTTTATTGGTTTACCAACGTTTGAATACAATAAATAATTAATTTTAACACTTGTCAACAACCATGCTAACTGTATCAAACATTTACAGGTAAACACCACATGCTTATAATATTATAAAATAACTTATTTAACTTAACAAAAAGAAACTAGAAATTACAAAAAAAAAATGAGATAAATAAACATAACAAAATTTAAATCTTAACATATACAACTCAATTCATTTCAAAATTTAAAAATCATATTTTTGGAATATTTTATGGAATTTGTTAGACGAATCAGCAAAAATGTCACTTGTAGTGTTTCACAATAAGTTTGTGTATATTGCATTGAAACAGAAAAATCTTTGTTAATACTTAAGTGAAAGCATCACTTTTTTTATATCATAAGATAGCAAAAAAGCAAATGGGTCTCCTGATGGAAAGAGTCAACCATCGCCTATAGACACCAAAAATGTTAATGGTGCGTTGTTATCTTGTGGCGAGGTCTAATGCAACATGCATAATCACTTCAATAGCCATTACTAATACCTATACTCAAATACAAAAAAAAAAAAAAAACCAAAATTATTACAAATTATGCTGACAACGTAATAAGCCCGTGTCTCTTTACCAGGTACCGTCGTTATGCGTAACGAGCCTCGTTATGTTCGCTACAATAAATCAATTTTTATCATCCTAGGGACCGCTGAAATTTTAGCTCCAGTTAATACGTTAAAAGGGTTGTCCAATGTATGACACCGTAATGGCTGTTGGGCTCAGATAACCACATACTAAAATAAAGTGTCAACATTATCACTAGATGGATGCAATTATTTTCGAAATGTTTTATTATCACTGATAATCGTCCACTGGTCGAAATTCAACCATATAATCCATACTAATCCCATATACAGGTACTTAAAATATGAAATTTTGTATGTTGTGATCTTTATTACTCAATTACAAAAAAGGATATTGATGAAATTTAGTACATAGGAAGACGATGACCTAAAATATGAATGACAAAGACGACGAATAAATTGAGGTACTTAATTTGCAAAATCGAACGGAAATGCTGTGATGCAACTGAAACGAAAGGGAATGTAAACAAGAAAGGTAATGTTAACTCTATGAAAGGTGAAGCATTAATGCTTTCCCTTCATAGAGTGAAGTGCTATTCGACTCTGCTGAAGATGCTTCGGTTGGAAAGTGAAACGTGCGTTGAGTACATAATTTGTGTGTTACTGCCTTTGCTTTTGACTTGGAAGAAAGTGAGGTGGAAGTGGGTGGATAATGTGCCGCTGTGGTCTTCTTTAATTCTCAGGTCTTGGATAAGTATAAGGTTTCCCGGAAATTTAGGAAATTAAATACCTCAATTTCTTCGTTAAATTAATGATTTCCGCAAAGTAACGCCTGAATCTATTAAATATCAAAGGCCTGAATCTATTAAAACAAGCAAAATCACTCAAAAACTACCGAACGGATGTAAATAAAATTTGGCACACAGTTAGTTGATGACCTGGAATATAACATAGGATACGTTTTATCCCGCAAAAATTAAACAATCCCGTGGGATTCGCCAAAAACTTTTATAATGCAGCGGGCTGCACGCTGCCGCTAGTAATTTCATAAATATAAATATCATGATGACACACGATCGCAGGTAACTTGCCACTGTGTTTCTCTACCCCTTCTTCTACCTCGTAAAGATAGGCGTGAGGATTTTTAGTATTACGTTATTATTTATTTAAAAATATAAATTTTATCACACACGATCGCAGGACACAAACAGCCGCGTCTCCAACTACAAAAAAGTAATTTCCGGAATTTCTCAGCACCATTTCCGGGGCTTCAGCGTACATCTCGTCTTATATTTACCTTGAGATAACATTTATATTGAATTTAATAAATTGAAGATTTATTATTATGTTGATGTAAGCATCGTATTGTGAATAGATTTAATATTCGTTTGCGCAATAACGCATGTCTGTTTTTTAACCTCCCGCTACGTATGTAGATAAGGAAGTTACTGATTTTGCCCCGATTTTCGGAAATGGAGTTTTCACCAGATCTCCACGTCTTGAGGACTTAGGAACCTTTTCCGATTATTTTCACGGTGACGTCAGTATGTCTGTATGTGTGTGTGTGTGTGTGTGTGTGTGTGTGTGTGTGTACGTGTATGTGTGTATATGTGTATATAAACATCTCATAACTTTTGATCGGCTGGACCGATCGAAACGCGGTTGATGGCATTCGATTGGATTCCACTCACCTGAGACTTCCTGAAAATTTGAACTAAGTTGGCTTGGGAGATTTTGAGTAATTTTGAAAAGACTTAATCGCTCATACCATCAGCCATTTTCGCATTTATTTCTAAAAACACGTTACGCGCACACGTTCCGAGTTCATTCCGGTGGACCGTGGTCACAAAAATGGTTTATGAGTTATTTGAATTAAATCCGATACTGTAAAGCGTACATTTTTTAAGAGGTCTTGAGCACTGCAATACAGTGGTGTGAGAATTGTTTAATATAAATGGCTTAAGCTACAAAATAATTCAGGTGTAACACGACACTGAGAAAAATATTGAGTACTTGTTAGTCGAGGATTTTTAATTCGAAAAGTAAATCGATGACCTATGCTTTTTATATTTTTTTTTATATAATTGGTATGTATATACATACGAAAAAAAATAAACAACATATATTATAGTACAAAAATATTTATTTACATAAATATTAATATTTTTTTTCATAATTAATACGTAGTTTTTTTTCGTAATTTATAAATAATTTATTTCTTTTTCAATTTTACAGCTATGTTATTTTTTTAAAATATTGTTTAGGGTATTTCACATTTACATCATATGTTTTTTTGAGATCATAGGTATCAACACTAAAATTTACGAAAATAATTAAAAATAGGTACCGTCATACCCAAAGCGCTGGTATCATCTAGTTGGTCGTTAACGAAATATATGTTTTATTAATTAATATTTACGGTTTTTTTGAAAAATTATTATCTACACTGTTGGATCTTGAACTAATCTTAATTATAAATAAAGTTTACTTGTTGATCAATACGCCAAAACACTTTGAAATTAACCTGTATCATAAACTGCAAGCAACCAACACATAACACCAAGGAACTTATATACTATAACTGGAATTGTTACAAAGCAATATTTGAAAAATAAAAATGTACTTTATTTCGTTACCCATAAAGTTGACATTTGTTTCTTACTTAACAGAGGGGGAAAACGTTCTGAGCAAGACAACGACATGAGTGGATGTTGTCCCTTTCTTGCAATTGCCAGTATAAATAAAACTATCTAGATGGTAGATTTTTACATATTCAGTAATCATTAAATCCTTTTTATACACGTTGATAAATAAATTAGCATAAAATGTATTGTAATTAACACAGTGAGTTCTAAAATGTGCTTATTTTAATTATTACGTAATTACTTATGCAATGCAAAAACTGTTTCTCACATTAGTAGAATTACTTAGTAGTAATTTGCAAACTACGCATGGCCGCACTTATATATGGCGATTGGAGCTTTATTTAGTAGAAAGAGACACACTCCACTCATGTCGTGGTACTCTTCGGAACGATTTTGAAGCGCGTGTTAGCATTCCGGGTAGAATATAACTTCCTTGCATAACACACAGTACGAATCAATATGGCGGACTAAGTTCTTTTACTTTTCCCCCAGAGCGTATTTGAAAAAAGAATGCCAATTTGATGTTATTCTGTACAATTTTTCGTTCGAAAACGATAAAATACCATATTGTATTAAAACTGGTAAGTAGTGAAAATATATTTTTTTTGGATGAAGTTAGCGTTGGTCCCTATAGAGACCATACCGTATTAACGGAATTTTCTCAGAAGTCTCATTAGTTACCAAACTGAAGTGAGCGAAAAAAACTTGGCGAAACAATACTTTTTAACATAACTTTCAGATTAATGTACCGATTGAGTACAAAACTAATCACCTCTATTCCTCACAAAACTACGTCTAATGCATACATTGCATCAAAATCGGTTTATCCGTTTGGGAGAAATCGTTGACGAAATATTTTGAAAAAAGTGTTTTTTCTATATAACTTCGAAATTCAACCAATCGTTTTTTGCTTATTTATAATATTTGAGTACTAAAAAAACTACGTCCAATGCCGTTTAAAAAATAAAAATTGAACCCAATTTTTGAAAGTTGCAGCTTTTCAAATATTAAAACAAACTAACATAATATTTATGAAATAACTTTCAGGATAATACACCGATTTACTTAAAAGTCTTAGCAGCTTTTCTACTTTAAAAATTGCGTCAAATACTTATAACTGGATCATCGGTCAAGATGTTTTTGAAAAAAAAAATGTTTTAACATTCTTCGAAACTTTTCAACCTATCAGTTATTTAGCTAAAGCAATATTTTAGATCTCAAAAATTGAGTTGAATGCCATTTGAAAGATCAAAATCAATCATTGTTTCCAAATATACAGTTTTTTAAATATCAATATACTGCTATTTTTGTTGTTGTAATTAGATGTCTGAACTGAGAAAATATATACTTATAATTTTTACTCTTATAAAATTCCTTAATTTAGCGGGAAGTTTCAGGGATAGCCTGCAAGATTTTTTTATATCATAAGATTATCACAGATTTTTTATATCATAAGATTGGACACAAGCAGATGGTGCTCCTGATAGAAAGAGACAACCATCGCCTATAAACACCGAAGATTTTAATGATATAGCGATTTAACCAATCTACAAACGTTATAAGAAATAATAATAACATGAAAAGTAATTATCCTAAATTGCGAGTTTTTCGAATGACGATAAAAGTCTATTCACACATACCATGAGGTCCAAGGCTTGTTACCCGAAAACATTTTTTTTATACATACATATATTCAAGCCAGATACTTTACGGGGTAGGCAGAGAGAATTAAGTGCTATATGTCGTGGTTCTTGCATATTGTTCTTACTTCCTCCACATTAATAACTCTCTTGACTCTTCATAGAAACACGCCCGGTGCGAAATTTTTTTACGCAGCCCTGGAACAGTACCCGATTAATCTGATCATGGTATGTCAATTTTGGTCTTCCCCGGTACCTACATCCTTCCATACATCATTGCTTTTTTAGTTATAGACATGAAAAAAAAAAACTAAAAACAATGGTGTTTCTTGATTTTCAACTGATTTAAAACAATTGAGAAGATTCTGAGTCCATAGAAATGTTGATTGGTTTTTCCTTTTCTATCAAAAGGGATGCCAGCTTGTTTGCTATCACAGTATTTTAATTGAATAAATAATAAGGAAAACAGCGTGATAATGATACCAACCCTTACAAACAAGTACATTGTGATTAAAACAAACAACGCCCTAAGGATGATAATAATTAATTTATTGTTCAGGAACATAACAAGACCCGTTATATGACGCCATTACACGAAACAGATGTACGGAATAATGATCCTGTTAATATTATTTACATCATTGCTTAAGGGTGACTAGTCCTGGTTTATTGGTTGGCTTATCAGGCTTTTATCTTAAGGTTCAAGTTTCAAAACCTGTAAAGAGCATATTTTGACGTAAATCTATCCATCTATCTAACAATTCTTTTTTTTTTATATATATATACAGTGTGTAAAGAAAACCCTGTCGGATAATTAAACGTGTTATTTGGTACCGTAATACGGTTACATATATGTATACATTTTAGTATGCAGGGAGTTCCGAAGTGATTAATCGATCAAGCCAGGTTTCACTTTTAGAAAACTTTTTTTAACTAAAAAACCTTACCATTTTAGTGCTTTTAGACTTTAGTAGCGCCTTCAACTCCGTTGATTTTGAATTATTGATTGGAGTCCTGCACACTCTTAATTTCTCACCTTCGGCTTTAGGTTAGTTTGATTCATATATGCGGGTTCGAACACGATATGTTTCTTTGAATGAAGTTTGCTCTAACTGGTGTGACATTATGTCGGGGGTTCCGCAAGGCTGCATATTATTTCCTTTAGTTTTTGTTATATTTATTAACACTGTTACCAAGTTTATCTCTTCTAACTTTCATCTGTATGCCGATGATTTGCAGATATATCGTTATTGTAGTTACGGGGATATAACGGAAACTTTAGGTTTGCTGAACAAGGATCTTAGCGCAATTTATTCTTGGGCTGAAGCTTTCGGTCTTATGGTTAATCCATCTAAATCTAAAGAAATCATTGTGGGTAGCCGTCAGATGATAAAATCCATTGATCATTAAAATTTACCACCATTACTTTATAATGGGACTCGGATCCCTTTTTCATCTAGCGTAACAAATTTGGGTGTTATTTTTAGCTCTGATCAATCGTGGGATGATCACATCAGTAGCATTAGCAAAAAAATGTATTTCACTTTTCACTCCTTACGGTTATTGAAAAATTTCCTGCCTATTAAGATAAAAATTTCTTTTGTGCAAACTCTTGTCCTTCCTATTCTGGATTTTGCAGATTTCTGTTTCCTTGACGCTACTGAAGTGCTTTTAAATAAACTCGAGAGGCTTCAAAACACATGTATAAGATTTATTTTTGGTCTTCGTAAGTATGAGCACATCTCTACTTTCAGAGTCCAGCTCAGATGGTTGCTCACCGTTTTCGTAGGAACACGCATATTCTTTGCCTTCTGTTTAATATATTGTTCAATCCTGCTGCTCCCAAGTATCTTCGTGAGTGTTTTTCGTTTTTGTATTCCTCCGATTCCCCATGTCGTTCTCATATTGGCCCTCTTCTTCGTTTTCCTGTGTCACATTCTCAAACTTATTCATGGTCATTCACTGTCCACGCAGTGAAGTTGTGGAATTTTATACCCACTGAGATTCGCAGTAGCTCCTCGTTGCTAGTTTTTAAGAAGCGGGTTAAGGAGCATTATCTGTCATTGGCGTAGTTTTTTTTTCTCTCCTATTTATTTTATTACTGTGTTATCTTCTCTTTACTATAGTCATCAATTTGCGTTTTAGCCTTTTCTTATCTATGTGTAATCTTATCCTTGCAATGTATGAATAATTAGAATTTCAGTGTAATTTATATATTTGTGTTTGTCTTTATGCTTGTGCATGATGCCTTCCACTTTCCTTTCCCAGCTTCACTTTCTGGGTTAGCTGGAAGAAATCTCTGTCGTTAGGGATAAGCTCACCTTTTGTGCATTATTTTAAGTATCGTTTAATTTTTTTTGTCATTATATAAGTGTACAATAAAGTATTAAATAAATAAATAAATAAAATAAAAAAATACCGAGCAAAGTTTGGTCATCCAGGTACTATGTCTTAAAATTTGCTTCATACTGCGGCATAGTCAAAAAAACTGATGATAATAAAATTGGATGTTATCTATAGGTATCAATCTATATTATTAATATAAATGCGAAAATTTGGATGTTTGGATGCTTGTTACTCAATCACGAAAAACTACTAAACAGATTTGGATGAAATTAGGCTACTTTTTAACCCGGAAAAATGAGTTTCGGGGACTCACAAAAACTTTTTAATGCAGCGGGCAGCAAAAATTGAAAAAAAATGTTAAGCCGTGCACACTACGATGCTTTGTGGAGGGGGTGGAGGAAGAAGTTGCGCCATTTTAGGCGATTTTGCTGTGTTATATTTATAGTAATTAGTATATCTATTGACTGAGAAAAGCTATGACGTTCGATTTAGGTTTTTCACAGCTCTTGTAAAGATTTATCGTTTGTGTAAATAAATTTTAAATGCTATGCGTTTAAGTGAAAAAAATAGAAAAAAAAGCCATCATCAGTCAAAAACATCTTTAAATAACTAAATCAAAATACAAAAACGTTTACCGTCTGAAAGGGATTTTAAAAAGCAATCTAATTATATGCATGAATACCCATACAAAGAGTAAATAAATGCCGAGAACACAAAAAGACGAAGGCGTCCGAACCGATCAAAGACGGCACCTGTACGATGAATGAAAAATACAAAATGAATAATGAATGAAACAAAAAACCGGCTAAATGCGAGTCGTACTCATGCACGAAGGGTTCCGTACCATCATAGCAAAAAAAAAACGGAAAAAACACGTTTATTCTATGGGGACCCCACTTATTATTTTATTTTTTTATTTTTAGTATTTGTTGTTATAGCGGCAACGAAAATACATAATTTGTAAACATTTCAGCTTTCTAGCTATTACGGTTTATGATCTTATCTCACAGATTGGTGTCAGACAGACAGACGAACAAATAGCGAAGGCTTAGTAATAGGGTCTCGTTTTACCTTTTACCCTAAAACCATCGCAATATGGGTTATATTACGTAGACCTAGAAAAATATACACGGCTGTATAGGTGACTCAGTCACACTATGTTTTTATTATATCTAGATAAAAGACAGACTAAATAACAATAATTTTATGTGCACATTTTCATTTTCAGCCGAATTAAATAAACAACAAGATCCTATCCTATCCTATTCTATCACATCGTATAATATTCATATCATAAATGATATGAATATGATATGATGTTTGGATGGATGGATGTATGTTTTTTACTCTTTCACGCAAAAACGGCCGAAATAATTTAGACTTTGCGGCGTAGGGACGTGACGACCCCATCGCCCACTGGTGGGATAATTTTTGTACAAAAATTATTTAACACCGGTGCAGGCAGTCAACCAAATTAGTGGTAGTGCCATACTGCATTTGCAACTGAATAGGCCGGCACGCCCGGGGAGATACCACTCTCTCACTTAACACCGACGTAAAGTAGCAGCCCTGCTGCTGCGTTTCGTTCGGTTTGTGAGAGTCCCGGAGGCCTACCCCCCCCCCCCCCCCCCCACGTATACTATGAATGCGCAATTAAAACAGAATCTACCCCAGGGGGGTACCACTTGCACCAGCAGTGGAGAATCCCCCTCTGGGCATCCGTGCTCTGGATTTCAGCTAGATCACGGATGCTCAGGCTGCCCTGCGTATTCTGGGGGGGGCAAAATTGCGCTCACAAACAATCCTGTCCGGGGCAGACAAAGCAAGAAGGCCATGACACCCCCTACCACGCTTATTGTGGATTTCTGTAATATTAGGGGGCTTCATTCCAACTTGAACGCCGTCCACTACCATCTCGAGACGGCGAAGCCAGCTTTGCTCTTCTTGACCGAGACACAGATATCTTCTCCGGCTGATACTTCCTACCTCTCCTACCCGGGGTACAAACTGGAACATTCCTTTGTACCGCGGGCTGGTGTGTGCGCATACGTCAGAGAAGATATCTGTTACCGGCGCCTCGGCAGTCTTGAAGGTCAGGACCTATCCATCCTCTGGTTACGCGTAGCTTGCGACGACCATCCACGCAGCTATGCGTGCCTATACAGGTCCCATAGCGGGAATACTGAAGTTGACCGGCTCGTTGAGCATTTACAAACGGCTGTAGACTCCGTGTTAGAGCAGACTCCCTCCGCAGACATCGTGATCTTGGGCGATTTTAATGCCCACCACTCCGAATGGCTTTGTTCGCGCACCACCGATCATGCGGGGAGGTCTGTTCACGATTTTGCCTTGGCGTATGGTCTTACACAACTGGTAACTTCGCCCACGTGAGTTCCCGATGTGGATGACCATACGCCTTCACTGTTGGACCTTCTGCTGACCTCTCATCCGGACCATTATCAGGTATCTGTGGACGTCCCACTTGGTTCGTCAGACCACTGCCTGATCCGGAGTAAAGTGCCGGTTTCGCGCCTATCACGGCCTCCTTTAGCAGGCTGTCGTCGCGTTTGGCACTACAGGTCAGCAGATTGGGACGGGATGCGGACTTTTTTTGCGTCCTACCCATGGGGGCGGTTGTGCTTCCCGCTGGATGATCCGAGTGTAGTCGCTGACTCTATTGCCGATGTGGTGCTGCAGGGCATGGAACTTTTCATTCCATTTTCTGCGGTACCAATTGGTGGTAAGTCTCAGCCTTGGTTTGGTCGCTCTTGTAAAACGGCTTCACGCCGAAAGCAGGAGTGTTACCGGGCTTGGGCTGCTGCGTCCGCATCTTGTGATGAAAAAACCAGCATATTACGTAAGGAGTACAATTCCGCCTCGAGGTACTTCAAAAGAGCTATCGCCAAGGCAAAATCTGAACACATAGGCAGAATTGGCGAGAAATTAGTTCGCCTTCCTTCAGGGACCCGTGCGTTCTAGTCTCTCGCCAAGGCTGTCTTAGGGAGTTTCTCACAGCCCTCTCTTCCATCTTTGCATGGAGACGATGACTCTTTGGCCCATACCGCAAAGGAGAAGGCCGATCTCCTGGGCTCCTTCTTTGCGGCCAACTCAACTCTGGATGACCAAGGGAACGCACCGCCTACCATCCCGCAGTGTGATAGTTCCATGCCAGAACTACAATTTCGGCAGTCATCTGTGCGTAAAGCACTACTTTCCTTGGACATCCACAAGTCGAGTGGGCCGGATAGCATCCCTCCGATCGTGCTAAAAGTGTGTGCTCCAGAGTTGGCGCCAGTATTAACACGCCTGTTCCGGCTCTCCTACTCACTTGGCGTGGTACCGAATTCATGGAAGACAGCTTTGGTTCATCCCATCCCTAAAAAAGGAGATCGCTCTAACCCGTCTAACTATCGGCCCATAGCCATAACCTCCTTGTTCTCCAAAATTATGGAGACGATCATCAACTCTCAGCTCCTCAAGTATTTAGAAGAGCACCAGCTGATTAGCGACCGTCAGTACGGTTTCCGTCGCGGCCGTTCAGCTGGTGACCTTCTAGTATACCTAACTCATCGGTGGGCGGAAGCAGTTGAGTCCAAGGGGGAGGCGTTGGCAGTTAGTTTGGACATAGCGAAGGCCTTTGATCGGGTATGGCACAAAGCGCTTCTCGCGAAGCTGCCTTCCTATGGGCTTCCCGAGAAATTATGCAAGTGGATCACCAGTTTTTTGGCTGATCGGAGCATCAAGGTCGTTGTCGACGGTGCGTGCTCCGACCTTAAATCTGTCAATGCTGGTGTTCCCCAAGGCTGCGTGCTATCACCGACTCTGTTTCTTCTGCATATCAATGACATGATGCGAATTCGCAACATACATTGCTATGCGGATGACAGTACTGGTGATGCTACATACTCCGGCCGAAGCGGTATTTCTCGGGAACACGTCGAAGAGTGCCGAAACAAGCTTGTGTCTGAAGTCGAGACTCGACTTACCGATGTCTCTGAATGGGGTCGTCAAAACCTGGTCACTTTTAACCCCAAGAAGACACAGCTTTGCGTGTTCACCGCAAAAAAGACACCCTTTGTCGTATCACCTCGATTTGGGGATACTCTCCTGACAGCCTCAGCTAGTGTCGGAATCCTGGGAGTCGACATATCGAATTACGTTCAGTTTCGCGGTCATTTGGAAGGCAAGGCTAAATTAGCCTCTAAAAAGCTCGGTGTGCTCAGCAGAGCGAGACAGTACTTTTTGCCGGCCCATCGCCTTCAACTTTATAAGGCACAGATTCGGCCTCACATGGAGTACTGTTCTCATCTCTGGGCCGGAGCTCCCCAATACCAGCTTCTTCCTCTTGATCGCATACAGCTTAGAGCGGTTCGAATCGTTGACGAGCAGGCTATTTCGGAACAGCTCGACTCTTTGGCATTACGCAGAGATGTAGGTTCACTCTGCGTCTTCTATCGTCTTTATCATGGGGAGTGCTCCGACGAGTTGTTTGGAATAATTCCTGCCGCCGAATTCCACCATCGGACATCGCGTCAAAATTCAAAGTTCCATCCTCACCATCTCGATGTCTGGAAATCCACAACTGTGCGTTTCTCCCGACACTTTTTGCCTCGCACTACTCTGTTGTGGAATCAATTACCGGCAGGGGTATTTCCGAACGGATACGACATAGGGACCTTCAAGAAAAGAGCTTACTCATTCTTAAAAGGCCGGCAACGCAACTGCAAGACCTCTGGTATTGCAGATGTCCATGGGCGGCGGTGATCACTTACCATCAGGTGCACCTCTTGCTCGTTTGCCCCCTCTTCTATAAAAAAAAAAAAAAAAGATAAAATTTGACAAAAATATAGACGATGACCTGGAATAGCACCTAGGATACTTTTTATCCCGGAAAAATAAGTTAATCCCGTGGGATTCACCAAAAATTTTTATAATCACAGAATAAATATCAAGTAGACTGTCTATAGGTGGAGATTGACAAGGAAACCACCATAACACATTTGCACACAAAGGTTGTATTATCATATTTTTAACTCATTGAAACAATGCAAGTGATTCGTCTTTCTAACTTTTCACTCTGTTCTTACTAATTTCATCGTTAGTCCAATGTGTTAAGGCTGCAACTATTATTACCTTGGCTGAGTAGCGCCATGGCACGTAGACGGAAACTTTGAGAACTGTATGTATAGTTTAAATAAAAATGGACCTTAAGTACGTTATGGGTAATGGTAGAGTTCTGCATTGTCTCGCCCGGGTCTGGTACCACCGCCTTACCTATTCCTGCCGCAATAGTGTCAGTGCTTGTCGCTGTCGTGTTCCGGTTTGGAGGGTAAAGTAGCCGGTTACCTTATGCATGTGCCATTAGACCTCGCCACAAGATAGCAACGCACCATTAACACCTTTGGTGTTTATAGGCGATGGTTGACTTTCCATCTGCTTGTTTGCTATCTTATAACATAAAAAAAAAAATTTAAACGTCTCCTCTAAGTTAAATGGAACCTTTTTTCTTGTTATGTTAATATTGTTTTATTTTCAAACTTTATTCAAAATAAACAAAAATACGATTTACAATGGAACGATATATTGTTAACCTGGCTATCGTTTTTGCACTCCAAAACTTTTTGTTTTTATTTTTTAAGCAAAATAGTAGATAGTGATGGAGCACGACTGAAGTCTTCGACAGGGGCGTCAACTTATGACTATGTGGAGTTCCGCTTACTTAGTACTACGATTGTCCCACCTACTTGCTACTTCCATTTGATATCTTTTCTGTGATTATAACAGTTGAAAATTGAATATAGTATAAAATAGCAAACAAGCATATGGGTCTCCTGATGGAAAGAGTCAACCATTGCCTATAGACACCACACGCATAAGTTTACCGGCTACATTATCCTCCAAACCGGAACACGACAGTGGCAAGCTGCACTGACGCTTTTGCGGCAGAATAGGTAAAGCGGTGGTACTAGACCAGGGCGAGATAATGCAGAACTCTACCACCTAGTAGCCACGATGGTAGTGACTCGCGTAGCCAATCGGTTGCTTTTTACGACCTGCCTACCAGAACCGTTCTGCCGTTACGGCAGTTCGTCCATTTTTGAAAGGAGCTCGGACCAATACCGGGCAATATTTTAACATAAACTACAATTAAACTACATAGAAGTTTAAAACTTAATAATGTTAACCCTCCAAGTTACAAGTACATGTTTTCTCAAAAGTTTGCTTAAGCTTTCATTAGCAAAGTTTAGCCAGAGGCAATACTTATGTGATGACGTAATCAAAATAGTTTAGTAGTCGGTCTGTTCAGCCCGAATTTGTAATGATTACTTATGATATTATTTTTGTGTTTAAACTCAACCTGTGCTTGGGAAAACTTGAAAAACTTTAAAAACAACAAACAAAAATTTCGACACGCAGGATCAATCGCGCTGTCCTGGCGACACGTATTGCCATACGTGTCACTACCATCGTGACTACTAGGTGGTCGAGTTCCGTAACATTTCACTCGAATATTTAGTAACACCGATTTACATATTCCTGTCGCAGTAGCGTAAACGTTTGTCATTGTCGTGTTCCGGTCCCGGTGGGAGGGTAACTAGGTAGCCGGTAGAATTATGCATGTGCCATTGCCATCCCGCCATACGCCATACCATTAATATCTTTGGTATCAATAGGCGGTGGTTTCTCTTTCAATTAGAAGAGCCATTTGCTTATTTGCTATCTTGTGTTATATAAAAAAAACTAGCTGTTGCCCGCGACTTCGTCCTCACGGACTTCGTTAACTCCGCACAGCTCCTCCCCGTTAGTTGATAGCGTGATAATATGTAGCCTATATGTTGACCCGACCTGTTAGTAAGATTCATGCAAAATTTTAAGTAAATCCATGTAGTACTCATTGAGTTTACCACAGACATACATACAGACAAACAGACAAAAATTCTAAAAACTATATTTTTGGCTTCAATATTGATTGTAGATCACGCTCCAAGTATTTTAAAAAAAAAAATATTTAATGTACAGTTTTGACTTTCCTACTATTTTATTATATTATGTATAGATAGATATATCCGAATAGATGGAAGTTTCCTTTTAATACATCTTCACGCTAAATTCCCGCAGAAGGTAGGTAGAGGAAAAAAATTGTAAATAAAAACAATTCTTAAAAAAATATCATCACGCCTATTTCCTTTTTGAAGCAGAAAGATTCACTCTCGAACGTCTATAGACTCTTAAACGACACCCCCTGCACCATAAGATACTCTAAAGAAAAAAAATCTACCCACTTTACCCGTAGAGAACACACACATACATATATATTTTCATGACAAATCCCTAACGGGGTAGGCAGGATTTGTGTGCCATATATCACATATAAAGAAAATACCTTCTCTAAAACTTAAGAAAGTAGTAAAATAAACTACTTTCTCTAGTAAAATAAACTACTTTTTGTTTTAATTTATTTACGTACCTATAGAGAAAATATCTTCTCTGAAACTTAAGAAAGTAGTAAAATAAACTACTGTCTCAGCTATACATACTAATATCGCTCCTATGGTCTAGTGGCCCGGTGTTGAAATTGACCACATGAAGTGCCGGGCCCGATCCCGGGTCAGGCAATTCAAAAATGTGTTTATTCAGTTTTCCGAGAAAAACAACGTTGCCCGGGATTGGAAAAAGTTCCCGGTTGACGAAAGGCTGGCCACCTATTACATTGATCTTCACTGTTGGTGCACATGTTATATCTCTGCTAACCTCTTCGAGGATACGGGCGTGAAGATACTTTTATACTTACATGTAAAATAGTACTAAATTCGCTATAAATAAAATTATATATATAAATCCATACTAATATTATAAATGCGAAAATATGTCTGTCTGCCTGTCTGTTACGCTTTCACAGCTAAACCGCTTGACCGATTTTCATGCAATTTGGCATGGAAATAGTTAAAGATCCAGGGTCAAACAGAGACAATTTATTTTCAAAAATCGACCCCTGAAGGGTTAAAATAGGTGATGAAATTTGCATTAACTATTTGGACAACGCGAGCGAAGCCGCGCGGGTCAGTTAATAAAATATAAATAACCTCGATGAACCTCTGAGCTAGGTTGCAGATAAACAGGCGGATGAATATGACAAAACTAGAAGTATTATTTGTAGACTACGGAACCTTAAAATATAAGTGTACCTACTTATATATTAAAACACTAAAGATACAATCATTTTAAAACATCCATTAAATTACCCTAAATAATTCTAAGCTGTCATGTATGTAAAAGTTCCTTCACACAACGGCTTTGAGAATAAATTGCCTTTAAAAAGACCAAGAAATATATCGCGCTATCATGCTTGAAAGATGAGCGTTATTGCCTTGCAAAGAAATTTGTACTTTGAGCAATTACGCTAAGTTCCATATTTTAATGCGCAATCTCAACTTCTTGTCACGCTGCTGATATAAATAAATGTTGGAATAAAGAATTCAGTGGAAGTGACATAATGAGTAGATATCTAACGCCAAGCGGTTCAAACAATGTTCTTGATATTGTTACGAATAATCTAGAAACGTGAATAGTTGCAACGCTGGAGGGATCTAGAAATAAAAAAAAGAGTTACCCGAATAGCTATGCCATAATGGATTTTCTGGTACACGGCATAAGGATGAAAATAGCGTGTACTAGAACTTATTTATCATAAGTTTATTATAAGTTGTTTACAATTAGAAGTGATTCATTGTATTACACAATAAATTTAGATTTTTCTGGATCCAGGTAGAACTTACCCTGGGTATAAATAGAGATGTGTTGACAAATAGAGAGCAATTTTTATAAAGCGATCAGAGAGATATTTCAAACGACCAGTGCGAAGCGAAGTGACCAGTTTAAATGAATAAGAGTAGTGTTTTCTTTAAACGTAGTAGGTTAAGTTTAGTGTTAGTACAGTGAGTGACTAGTGTTAATCAGAGTATTTAAGTATTATATTTTGTTGTTTGTGTACTTGTGTTGTAAATACACGGTTTAATATAAGTGGCGTTTTCTTGCAATATACGAACACGAAGCACGTAACAATATAATGACGAGATGCGTATTAATTAAAATATTTTAATGACAAGCCTAACTCTCTTATAGCATACTAGCTAGGCCGCGCAGTTTCACCCGCGATTATGTACTTGTCACCAATATTTCAATTAAACTTGCATCCCCTAGTTCAAGCCTATAGGGGATGAGATAAAAAGCCGGTCAAGCGCGAGTTAGACTCGCATATCGAGAGAACCGTATAAACTTGTATTTTTTTGTGATGTAACAAAAAAATATTAAGAATTAAATAACTGTAGTAAAAGAAAAATTACTAAATCAGGTAACCTACAATCGTCATTTTTATTAATGTTCAAGGAAAAGGGTTCCGTAACAAAAACATTAAAAAGTGATTGTAGGTTATCTGATTTATTATTTTTTAGGCTTATCTTCTTCATTAACGTTACTTGGTTGGTAATTTATAATATATGAATTTTTTTTAATGTCATAAGAGAGCAAACAAGCAGATGAGACCCATATGCTTGTTTAGATGGAAAAAGTCAACCATCGCCTATAGACAGCATAAATGTTAATGGTGCGTTGCTATCTTGTGGCGAGGTCTAATTCCACATGCATAAGTTTACCGGCCACCTTACCCTTCAAACCGGAACATGACAGTGACTAGCACTAACGCTTTGCAGCAGGAATAGATAAGGCGGTGGTACCAGACCCCGTCGAGCCAATGCAGAACTCTATCACCAAGTAACCACGATGGAATTGACTTGCATTGTCCATCGGTCGCCTTTTACGACCTGCCTGGCAAAAAGACAATTGATCTATTCTTCAAAGAATATATAAAAAAGAGTTAAAAAGATAAATAAAAATCATTACACTGAGAAAATATATTTTTTGTTATTTTTAACTTGCTACTATACGGAATGTTACAAAAGCGGTATAGTAAGCCGAAAGGGGGTGACTCAGAGGGTCATTCTGAACAACTTTTGTTGAACAATTTGTGAAGATTCGCGAAAAACAATTTTGTTTTTCTATTGTGAAAAGTCACGTGACCAACAAAGTTTCTATGGAGAATCAATATTTTTTCGCGAATTTCCAAAAGTCGTTAAACAAAAGTTGTTAAGAATGACCCCCTGAGTCACCCTCTTTCGGCTTACTGTACCATTTTTGGAACACCCCGTATATATGTATACTTACAATCATTTTAAAAATATTATATACTTAGATACAATTATAGGCAAGAGGGTATGTGTTTCTCTTTGAAGAACTAATAATATTAAATCGCAAGCACGAAATAACGTATTCTTCTTAAAAATGTTTTTGTGATAGACCAATCTTTAAAGGGCTAGATTTTTCGTTCTTGTTCAAGTTAGTTATATCATGTTGTTTTCTTGGCCATTATAATTCACTTTTATCCTCCCACAAACTGAGTACGATACAAATAGAGTTTTGGCTTCTCTCAATTGTTTTTATTATTTTATAAGGCATATTTCCCTAAAAAATAAAGTAAAACATGATTGAAATACATATCCCATAAGTTATAGTTAACAATAAGTTGGTTTAGTTTTGAAGTCAAACGACCGACATCAATACATCACAATAGCGAAATAAAGTGACAAACGCATGTTTTGTATTTAGGATTCTTCAATTTTTGTACGCATCTCTAAACATAAGTTAAGTGATTAAAAGCCAATGACTATATAATAGATTTATTTAGGGACTTAGTACAGCCTAAAGTGTATTTGGACGGTAATTAAAAGCCAATAGCCGTATGATAGAATAAAAAAGAGATTCAGTACAGGCTTTAGGCTGTATAAGAAAGCGTCGCCATTATTGTGTATTAAAAACAACATTAAGGAAATATATTGTTAAATAAAAGATATAGTTAGCAATAGCTAAAGCTATATCATGACAAGCAACTTATATTATGATCATTATGCCTTTATATACAATATTGTACCATAAATACTTGTATATTCTAACCATAAAGACAAACACTTACCGTATTTTGCAATTATTTTATTTGTGTTATCTTAATTATTTCGTTGGCGCGTGAATATTTTGAGGGAAAACATATATTATTTCACAATAAATTAGAATTTGCACTTTGAATACACCGTTCAATACTGCTCCAAGTCCAAGAATTTATCTTTTATTAATATATTTTTAATTATGGCGTCTGCAGATACCATATGTGATATAATTAATGTTATACAATATCAAAAACAGATTGTTACTTTTTATCATTTTCAAACACCTATCAAGAACATTTAGCTGTACGAGAGAGTATATTTAGTGTTATAGTTTCTTTATACACCGAATAACAGCCTTTGTACAGTCTATAACAGCTTGTACAGCTATTGTGCAGCCTATTTAATGCTTAGCTGTACAAGACAGTTACAAGAGAGTATCCTTGGTATTATAGTTTCTTTATACACCAAATAACAGCCATTGTACAACCTATAACAGCTTGTATAGCTATTGTGCAGCCTACATAACGCAATAAGCTGTATAACTTGGGGCCCTTTTTGGTGTTATATCGCCTGTAGAAGAGCTTTTACAGCCTTTGTACGGCTTAGTATACAGCTTTAAGTTTAAAAATGAACCTAAATGCAGCCTATATACAGCTTAACGAGCTACTTGGGTAGATTTTGATTCCCTTTTGAATCGCAAAATTTGTGACATAAATTGCCATTTCTTTTGATTGCGATCAGTTACAGGTATTTTTGCGCCGCTACGCTGAGAGGGGCCTTAGACTCGAGTATTTGATACAAATTTCAACTTGATATCTTTTTGCGTTCCTGAGAAAAAAGGTCTTGGCAAACGGACAGACGGATAGACGGACAATGGAGTGATCCTATAAAGCTTAGATTTTTCCTTTTCGGAATCCTAATAACCGGCCAAGTGCAAGTTGTAGTCGCGCACGAAGGGTTCCGTACCATCATAGGAAAAAAATACGGAAAAAAACACGTTTATTGTATGGGGACCCTATTTTCATTTTTATTATTGTTAGTATTTGTTGTTATAATTGCAAGGAAAATACATAAGACGAAGAAAATTAGTTATTTTGCAAATTTCTGCGAACTTATACATAACTTGTGAAAATTTCAGCTTTCTAGCTATCACTGTTTATGGGATACAGCCTGGTGACAGACAGACAGACAGACAGACAGTGGAGGTAGCGGCGGCTTAGTAATAGGGTTCCATTTTATCTTTTAGGTACCGAACACAAAACATGACATGTCTAATTTTTCAATAAGCAATCTCACTCCCTATTAATACAGTATTAAAATCACATCTCCGCAGTCTTTGGTCCTAGGAAGCAGCCTTGAAACAACAAGATTATTTCAATCTTACACTGGAAAATCGTTTAAAGTAGAACTTATAATTTCCGTTGTTATTTCGCAACATAATCACGCTGTGGTTGTTAATTTTGGCTCACAGAAGTTTTAACGATGGGATGAGAGATAGGTAGGTTGTTTACAGAGGCTTTGCTTAAACAACACGCAAACTTAAGATATTCTATGCAAATAAATATTTAAGTAATCGTTCTATGGTTTTAATTATACTGTGTCGGCGTCTTAAGGTATGAAGAGGTAAGAATTAATATTTATTAATTTCATACTTCGTAATAATCTGGATTCTGGAGTATTCGACGGCATTTTTTTTTTAAATACGCTATTTTTCATTTTTTTAAATAAAATAAAGATTTTTTACATAGCAAACAAGTAGATGTTTCTCCTAATGGATAGAAACAACTCTTAAAACTTTTGATGTCTATTTATATCAAAAATGTTACATATACATACGTATTCCAATAAAACAGAATTATTAAAATCGTACTACTCTGTAAAAAAAAGTGTGGTATGAAATTTAAAAATATACACGTCGAACTAAGAATCTTCCCCGTTTTTTCGTCGGTTAAATCATAAATTGATATGATATTAATTACAGTTTTACTAGGTTAGGTGGTAGAGTTTTGCATTGTCTCGCCCGAGTCTGACTTATCTATTTCTGCCGCAAGAGCGTCAGTGCTTGTCACTGTCGTTAAGGTTGCTGGTAAACTTATGTGGCATTAGGCCTTGCCACAAGATAGCAATGCACCATTAACAGCTTTGGTGTCTATAGGCGATGGTTGACTCTTTCCATCTGGAGACTCATCTGCTTGTTTGCTACCTTGTAATACAAAAAAAGTTAAATGGACAAATATTAAGTTTTGATTAATATTCAGTATCTTCCCAAAAATAAAATTAAAATAACAAAAACTATTTTTTGAAAAGCATTATTTTTCCCCCGTGTTGGTCCGCACTTATTTTAAGAATAGACCAAGTGCCGTTCTGCCAGACAGGTCGAAAAGGCGACCGATTAGCTATGCGAGTGATTAACGTCGTGGCTACTAGGTGGCAGAATTCTGCATTGTCTCGCCCGGGTCTGATACCACCGCCTAACCTATTCCTGCCACAATAGCGACAGTGTTTGTCACTGTCGTGTTCCAGTTTGAGAGCTAAGGTAGCCGGTAAACTTATTCTTGTGGCATTAAGCGTCGCCATAAAATAGCAAAGCACCATTAACATCTTTAGTGTCTGTAGGCTATGGTTGAGTCTTTCCATCAGGAGACCCATCTGGTTCTATGCTATTTTATCATTTAAAAAAGTTTCAAAACGATAAGACTGTGACTTAAAAACATTTTTAGCCAATACTCAAAACCAATTGTAGAAGACTTCATTATTTGTGCCAAAGTGTCAAAGCATTAATCAACAACGCAGTCCAAAAAAAAGTATCATCGCGTCCGTTTTCTCGTAAACCGGGTTTTCTCATAAACCGAACGTCTATTAAGTTTCCAATTCGCCACAAGTCACTGGTTCGTTGGTTTGCTAAATAAGTGGTGTTCCCTATCGCCGCCTTTTACCGACTCACCACCTGGCCACGAGAATCGACGGCGGCAGCGGCGCGGCGGGCGAGGCGAAAATTTGTCGGTCACCCCGCCGCCGGTTGCCACGCCGCATGGCATGTTTATTCTTTCCCATACACTTATTTCAGACGCCAGACACTTCGCCGTTCGCGCCGCGCGAAAAATCGCAAGCGCGAATTTCCCGTCGCCAGACCTTTAGTCAATTATTTCTAGCTATAACCGGAGCCGACGGCAGTATATGTTCATACGAGACATAAAAGTGGTAACACACCACCCGTCAGACTTCAAACTGCTACTGAGATTTTGAAATTTTCAAGAAAAACCTGGAAAAACCTTAATAAATAAATATCACTGGACAAATTAAACGAATTGATCTGACTCCAAAGTAAGCAAATTATGTGCTTGTAGTATGGGTGCCAGTCAACGATACTGTACATAGAAATACATATATAAAATATAAATACTCTAATATATTTAATAAACACCCAAACCCATAAATACAAACATCTGTGTTCATCACCCAAATGCCTGTCCCTGCCGGGAATCGAACCCGGACCCCATTGATTGCGTAGGGCGATAAACGTTAAAGCGGTTAATAACCCTATATTTGACCTGGTGACTGAACTCGGAACCTCATAATCTAAGCCAAATAGGCTATCTTCTAGACCACAACGCAGTCTCAATGCTAAAATTATTAAATTTTCTTTGGAAATGTATGCCTAATGTTATTTAAGTCATCCATAATGTGGCTAGCGAGCTTCGTGATATGTAAACCGCGGAATCTAATGCAACGTCATGTGGTTCATATTATTTGGTAACACGTTTTCGGAATTAATTTAAATTAATATAACATCGACATTCTACACATATTATTAAATCGTAGGAAAGTCAAAACTGTACATTGAATATTTTTTTAAAAGAATACTTGGGACGTGATCTACAATCGATATCGAAGCCAAAAATGTAGTTTTTAGAATTTTTGCCTGTTTGTCTATATGTATGTCCGGGGTAAACTCAAAAATTACTGCATGGATTTACTTCAAATTTTGCATGAATATTAGTGACAGGTCGAAAAAGGTTTGAAAATCAGGCTATTTCGAAACGGCTTGACTCTTTGGCATTACGCAGAGATGTAAGCTCACTCTGCGTCTTTTATCGTATCTATCATGGAGAGTGTTCCGACGAGTTGTTTGGATTAATTCCTGCTGCTAATTTCCAACATCGGACATCGCTTCAAAATTTGATGTTTCACCCACACCATCTTGATTTCTGGAAATCCACAACCGTGCATTTCTGCCGGCACTTTTTGCCTCGTACTACTCTTTTGTGGAATCAATTACCGGCAGGGATTTTTCCGAACAGACACGACATGGGGGCCTTCAAGAAAAGAGCTTACTCATTTTTAAAAGGGCGGCAACGCAACTGCAAGACCTCTGGTATTGCAGATGTCCATGGACGGCGGTGATCACTCAAAATCAGGTGCACCTCTTGCTCGTTTGCCCCCTTTTCCATAAAAAATCTGTTAACTAACTACAAAGTGTAATATAAAAAATATTATAATATCTTTCAAAAAAAATTAAACTAAAACTAAAATTAAAAAATGAAGAGTTTGGCGTGGTCATGAACAATTAATCATCCAGTGTTTTTGGACTCTTAGATTTAAAAAAAATAATTAAATGGGACCATTTTCAGGGTATACCCGTTCCAATGAAAAATAATTATCAAAATCGGACTACTCTAAATATAAATAAATAAACTGGCCAAGTGCGAGTCACACTCGCGTACAAAGGGTTCCGTACCATCGTCTATAAATGAAAATCACGTTTGTTGTATGTATACTTATTTTGTTTTATGTATTAGGCATTTATTTGTATACTTATTCTAAATATTTACTCTATTTCTAAATATTTACTTTTTTTAAATATGCAAGTTTCTACCTGTTTATTAAGACCGAGTAAAAATTGCTTATAAATTACGTTTGTTGTATGTATTCTTTAATATTTATTTTATTTTTATTTAATTATTTATTTTGAAAGGTAATATACAATTAAATATTCTGTGAAAATTTTAAGCGCCTACCTGTTACTGTTATTAATATTGAGTAACAAAAAAGAAAATTTTATTTTTAGAATTTGTTGTTAGGTAACGGAAATATATAATTTGTAAAAATTTCAGCTTTTTAACTACCATAGCTTATGAGATACAGCCTGGTGACAGACAGACAGATAGACAGCGAAAGCTTACTAAAAGGGTCCCAGGTACGGAACCCTAAAAAAGGAACCTCCTCCGTGTTTTCGTCGGTTGAAAAAACAAAATACTCGTCTGGCTAAAACTCAATTTACAAAATATGTAAAAAAAATCTGAAAAAAATGAAAAAAATAAGCCCAGTAGTTCAGAATTCTCTTAATATATGCAAAATAACTTCAGCATTGAAATAATTTTATAATCGATAAAACATAAAATAATTCTAATGCAGAATAGAATGACTTACAGTCCTTGCTCTAGAGTAATAATTGTGTTCTATATTAAAAGTAACAAATTGTTTTATGTGTGCGTCGATTATAAAATTATTTAAATGTTGAAGTTCTTTAGTGAATTAACAGAATTATAAACTACTGGTCTTTGTTTATTTTCTTTATTTAGTTTTTATTTGAAGTTCATTTTTAAAAATTAAGTTTTATCTAGGAAGTTTTTTTTTAATTTTTTTTATTATGTTTTTATTTGGACATAATATTATGACTATCATCTACCGTGTCCTTCTCGCCGGACACTCTTTTAGTACCAGTGAACCTATAATATAGTGAATACATAGATTATACCTATTATAAATAGCAAAGCGAAAATATAGTTTACAACTGAGAAATTTACCAAACACGACGACGACAAAATTTCAGTCATATTCAAACCTCTGAATATGACGTGATGCATCTAACCCGTCTATATTGTGGTTAGCATAACGTCCGGCGGTTTAAATGTGGTTTCCATTTGTTGCATCGTTTGTGTTTTAGAATAGTCATTTGAATACGTCCTGGACGATGAAACAAATATTTTTAAAGAAGATAGATCTCCTAATGGAAAGAGACTCCATCGTTTATGTTACCAGGGGGCTTAGACAAAGTAGCCTTGACGATGGTGTGAAAACAAAACCGGTTGGCAGTTTAAAATAAATAAAAATTATTTTGTGAAACACTAAAAGTGTATTAAAATAAATACATAGAATTTAACACCAAGTACCGACGACAAAAGTATAAAATATATCTTAGACGAAGTTACATCGAGTCGTAGTAAAACGATATCTATCGAACGATATCTATCGCACCATTTTTTAAAACAGGAGGACCACAGATCTGAAGGCATGTTTTCTACGTGCTGATTGAACGCTATCACTGCCTCTTCGGAGTTGGTAAAAGTAAAACCTCTCATCAAATCTTTGATTTTGGGGAAAATACAGAAATTAAAGGGTGCTAGGACAGGGTGCTATGTGCAGGCTGAGTGACGAGATGTACTTTTTCGGAAGCTTAAAATGACTTTGTTTTGATGGCCGTGTGTGAAAAAGCGTTATCATGGTGTAGGAGAATGCGGCCTTTGGGTCGTCTTTCGCGAACTTTTTCTTATACCCTAAGTAAACAAAATAATGGTGGAACACCACTCGGCATTAAAACTGTTTTTATCTTCAATTGGAATTGTACAGATGGGACCCGTAGCTGACAAAAATAACGCGATCATTTTTTATCAACGTTTCTCGCCTGTCTCACTTTTGTTAGCCTGTTCTCATTTTCAAACACCCATTCACAAGATTGCTGTTTTTTTCGGGTTCAAAACAATAAATCCACGTTTCGTCAAACAGCATTAGAATGTCCGTGGTCGTAATTCAGTAGCATCTGTAAGCACCATTCCACGCGAGCCCGCTTCTGCTCCGCTGTCAGTTCTTAAGGAATCCAACGACCACAAAGTTTCCGAACTTTCAATTCTTCGTGTAAAATTTTCTGAATTTGTCTCATACCAATCCCCAATAGTCCTCGAATTGTCTCATAGGTAATCCGGGGGTTTTCTTTAATTAACCGCTCAACAGTAGCCACATTATTTTCGTTGACGACAGTTGAAGGCCGCATTTCACGAAATTCGTCATGTAAAGAAACTCGACCTCTCTCAAATTCAGCAAACCATCGCCTTACGGTGCTCAAAGAAGGTGCTTCTTTTGCCCAAAAGCATTTTGAAGACGAGCGGCACAGTCTTGCGGAGAAAGAGAACTTTTAAAATCATAAAAAATCGTCGCACTAAAATCTTTTCGACTTAATTCCATTTTCGTTGCGTACGTAGAACTTTGATGTGTGATAAAAAAACAATTGACAAATCATTTCCCGCCAATTGTTTTTTATTACTAAGAAGGTTGCAACGTTTTAAAAATATAACATTCGAAATTCAAATAGTTCCGATTAGCTAGAAGTGCAAAACTTTTAGTGTGCCCCATGTATAAGGTAGAGAATAAGAAATAAGGTCACGTGAACTTTAACCAAATGTTTCTCAAATATGAAGTCGGCTCCGCCCATAGATCCTCTGATGCAACACTTCATGTTTGTTTTTGCTCAGTTAACTAATCAGTTATACCCAAGCAAAAGTCACAAAACACAAACATTTCACTCTAATTTTTTATAATTTATTTTTAACAACTTGTAACACCCATATTCTTGCAAATAAATATTTTCTTTCTTTCTTTCTTTCTATAGAACTAAAAGTAAACTCCGAACAAAAGATATATCACAGGTGAACTACGTTACGAAATTGAAATCATAAAATGGCGTCGTTGCTATATTGCTGGACAAATTACTCGGATTGATCTAACTCCAAAGTAAGCAAATTATTTGCTCTTTTTTTATTATCTTATGGGCGCTATTCAACGTCACCAATACATAGAAATACATATTTGAATACTGTTACATACATAATAAATACCCAATCCCAGTAATATAAACATATATGCTCATCACACAAATGTTTGTCCCTGTTGGGAATCGAACCCAAGCCCCCTCGATTCGTAGTAAGGTTCGCTAACTACTCGACCAACTGAGCGGTTCATTTAATTATTTTTTCCAATTAATAGGTTAATTTGGGATTCCCTTAAAATAACGCCTGAATCAGCAAATCACTAACTTCGCCGCACAGCCCATTACGTACGAAATGTTTTTAAAAATCTCGCGGGAAAATGAATTTTGCGGGACAAAACTTTCTCCTGTTCCAGCTCATACCTGGATAATGTATACATATACATACCTGTATACATAATATAAATGGAAGTTTTTTACGATATGTACTTTAATATAAATAGAAAAGCGGAGCTTTCTAATGAGATACTTGAAAGTAGTACCCCAAAAGCTATGTTATTAAGTGTTACTTGTGTTAACGGAATAAATTATCTTTATTATAATTTCTTACTTCTATTACTACTACGAATCGATGGGACTCAAGTTCGATTCCCTGACAGGGACAAACATTTTTGTTATGAGCATAGGTATTTGTTTTTCTGTGTTATGGTGTTTAGTATATATGTTAGTATTTATATATGTATTTTTCTGTATTTTTATCATTTCACAAGCACCCATTTCAATGCACAAGCAAATAATTTGCTTCATTTGAATTTAGATCAATTCGTGCAATTTGTATAACGATATTTATTCATTTATATGTACTAAATTTCATCTCAATCGATTTAGTACATTTTGCGTGATATTGAAAAAATCCCAATAAACCAAAAACCTTTCTCATTTATTATATTAATAATGGGGTAACAATGTTTAGTCATTGCTTACCTTACCCCTGTCACCTTTTTAGTGTTCCGTAACTAAAAGGTAAATACGGAACCCTTTTACTAAGCTTTCACTGTCTGTCCGTCTATCTGTCTGTCACCAGGCTGTATCTCATAAATCGTAATAGCTAGAAAGCTAAAATTCCCACAAATTATGTATTTTCGTTGCCGCTATAACAACAAATACTAAAAATAAAAATATTAAAGGCACATATAATAAACGTGTTTTTTCGTATTTATTTTTTGGTCAATATTAATAACGATAGCAGGTGGCCGCTTAAAATTTTCACAAAATATTTAGTTGTAATTAAATAAAAAAATGAAGTAAATATTAAAGCGTAAATATTAAATATTAAAAGACTCGATCTTAATAAACAGGTAGAAACTTGAATAAGGAAACGGAACCCTTCATGCGCGAGTCTGACTCGCACATGGCCAGTTTTTTAATTAACTATCACATTAATAACTACATCAAATATAAAGATAAAGTAAACTTGCATATATGTATATTTGAAAACTATATTAATATAAAAATAAAAAAGAGAAGTGCAATGCTTCGCATATCATTAATATGTGAAGGAAAAACTTTGTACCTAACAGTAAAGATGACATTTGGCAGGTATTTTACTTATTATTTCACTAATCTATATATGAATTTGTGAAGTTTTTTTATATCATAAGATAGCAAACAAGCAGATGGGTCTCCTGATGGAAAGAGACAACCATCACCTATAGACACCAAAAGTGTTAATGGTGCGTTGCTATCTTATGGCGAGGTTTAATGCAACATGCATAAGTTTACCGGATAATTTAACTTCCAAACTGAAACATGACAGTGACAAGCACTGACGCTATTGCGACAGGAATAGGTAAGGCGGTGGTACCAGACCCGGGCGAAACGATGCAGAACTACCACTTAATAGCCACGATGGTAGTGACTCGTATAATAATAATAATAATTTATTTCAGATATAGCATTAATATTTTTAAATTCTTGACAATTATTGTTAGAAATTGCTTAAAATTAATGTTAGTAAAGAACTCATGATAACAGAGATTTAAAATTACAAATAACTATGGGAAACCCACGTTGCATTAGTTGTGTGCCTTGGTATTATGCAACCAGAACCAATGTCGTAAAAACGGGGAATGGCATCGACTGGCTAGCATCTGTAGAATGCTGTTCATGCTGGCACGCAGGCGACCCAGTAACGAGGCGCAGCAAGCTCTGATGACGGCATAAAAATCTTTAATCCTCGCCTCCGCGAACATGAATGAGGCACTACAAAAACTTGGCAGCCTGAACAGCACTTTAAATGCGTTATTGTACTGAACACGCAGCGCGCTATATATGTGTATATGTGTATATTTGACCCACAGGCTGCACATATAAAAAGATCGGCAGTACGCCTTAAAAAGCGTCATCTTAACTTGCTCACTACACTTTGCGAACCTGCAGGCCAGCATGTTACATCGCACAGATATCCCTCTGCATTCTCTCTCAATGTCCATTGCATCAGACATATCCTCAGTGACCCAGTGACCCAGATACTTAAATTGTTCAACTCGATTCAACGGAATGCCACAAAAATTTACAGGCCATTTAAGTATAGCCAATCGGTCGCCTTTAACGACCTGCCTGACGGCAGTTGGCCTATTCTTCAAAGGAGCCCGGGACCACCATATTTAAAGTTTATATTGCGAAGGAGTGCAGAAACTTAATATTTTTAAATATGCTAAATAACATTATAGGTACATATTACATTCATGTGACAGACTTACATACAAGTGTATACTATTTTCTTTACGACTAAAGTCAGTTGTCGAACTTAAAAGAGACTTTTTTTAGTAGAAAAGTGACCAAATATGGGATAGTTTCCTAATATGGAATACCGGCAATTCTCTTAAACGGAAACATGCACATGCAACAAACTGTCTGTTTCTTACTTTCTACCCCCATTCGCACGTGCAAGTTATAACAAGGTCAAGTGAACCCTTTCGTCGTTGTCGCAGTGCTTTTTTTCGTCGTTGCCGCATAACTTTCACAGGTACGTAAAAAATACGTATTTTTCGTACAAAAAGTGCACATAGTATTGTTTTTATAAAGTCAAAAGATGGTTTAGATATTATTCTGTAGATTTTAGCAGTACACTACACACTAGTTAACAGTTTCATTGTATTATTTTCTTAAATATACAAATATGAATGTCAGTTTGAAGTGGTTGGAAACTCCAAATGTGGACGGATCATAGTATCTTATTATGGACTATTCCATAATTGGTTGTCTTTTTTTATTAGCTGTCTTAATTATTTTGTTAATTATAAATTGAAAGTAATTTTTTTCTGTTTTATGAGAATAGCGAGCGTCAACTCAAAAACGAAGTGAAAAGAATGGAATTCGGAGCATAAGCAAGGCTATTTAATTAGTTAGCACCTTACAAGAATGATCTCTTAGAAAAATTAAGAAATAATAAGAAAAAGAAAATGAATTGGCAAAGAACAAGAATCAAAACAGAACGACAAGAAATCGAAAGCGAAAAAGCCAAAGAAAAAATTAAGCCTAAGTCAAGAAAAGATTCAGGTGATGAGGAGATGGTGCTCTTTGATAGAAAGTGAGCTCTATACCTTGGTAGGAAATTATAGCTGTAGTCTCTGATTCAGAGTTTATTTTTTGTTGTTTGCTGTTTTCGAATGATACTCATGATGAAAAGTCGATCAAAATATACCAAAATATTCAAAGAATCATTTAAGTTAAGGTTTATTTTTGATGGTGTTTGTAGTATTCCATATTGGGTAACTATTCCACATTTAGATACCTTTATCATTTTTTAATATTTCTAAAAAATCTATATCTATACATATAATAAAATCGTAGGAAAGTCAAAACTGTACATTGAATATTTTTTTAAAAGAATACTTGGGGTGTGATGTAGATCATTTTGGCTTCGGTATCGATTGTAGAATCGATACCGAAGCCAAAAATATAGTTTTTAGAATTTTTGTCTGTTTGTCTGTTTATCTGTTTGTCTGTATGTATGTCCGGGGTAAACTCAAAAAGTACTGCATGGATTTACTTCAAATTTTGCATGAATATTACTGACAGGTCGGGTCAACATATAGGTTACATATTATCACGCTATCACCCACAGGGGAGGAGCAGTGTGGAGTAAACGAAGTCCGCGCGGACGAAGTCGCAGGCAACAGCTAGTATGACATAAAAGAAATCAATTTAACTAAAACGTGTTACAAAATTAAGCGCAAATGTATGATTGTTAATAATTATTACAAAAAGTTTTTTTATTTTAAAGTTAATAATATAAAGTTTGTACAAGGTATGTGTAAAAAACAATATGGTATTCCATATTTGGTCACTCTCCATATGGTTGAATTTCGACCACAGGGCAATCATTAGTCATCTAAATTACACATCAACAGAGTGCTAAGTGTGAGTTTTTCTTTTCGCATTCGATCGTGAGCGCGTTTGGAGTTTACTAGGAATTTGTATGTGATTTGTACAGCGCCATCTAGTGATAAACGTGAGAAACCAGTTTACCACTAGGTGGCGCTGTACAAATCACATACAAATTCCTAGTGAACTCGAAACGCGCTCACAATCGAATGCGAAAAGAAAAACTCACACTTAGCACTCAGTAAAACACACAATCTGAGCGTTTTTAAAGCTCACGCGTGATAAGTTTAGTGCCATCACATCTTTGATACAAAGGCTGTAATTTTTTTCACACACCGCCATAAAACATATGTAATAAAATTATATTTCCCGAAAAGATACCGTAGACCGTTGCCATGGCGATTCAGGGATATTTCCGGTTTTATTGCTGGAGGAAATTACATGTCTTTTATGTTGGTAATTTGCTATTTTAACATGAAGTGAAATAGTTTTCGGAGTTTATTTTCTTTGATTACAGGCAATTAGCAAGATTTAGCAAACCAAATCCAGATTTAATATTAACTTATATATATTTAACTTTAATTTACCCTGGATCCGTTGTAGCGCATTACTTTTTTAATTTATTCATATTCTATATCCTACACTAGCTGTTGCCAGCGACTTCGTCCGCGTTTACTCCGCGCAGCTTCTCCCCCGTAAATGATAGAGTGATAATATGTAGCCTATATGTTGACCTGACCTGTTAGTAATATTCATGCAAAATTTAAAGTAAATCCATGCAGTACTTTTTGAGTTTACCCCGAACATACATACAGATAAACAGACAAACAGACGAAAATTCTAAAAACTATATTTTTAGCTTCGATATCGATTGTAGATCACGCCCCCAGTATTCTTTTAAAAAAATATTCAATGTACAGTTTTGACTTTCTTACGATTTTATTATATGTATAAATTATGATAATAAATGTCACTAGATAAATTACACAAATTGCCCTTACCGCAAAGTAAGCAAATTATTTACTTATGTTGTATGTTTTAATGTGTTAATGATATTAATACATAGAAATCTTACAGAAATTTCATAGACATCTTGAGACATCGACTATTTGGTTAAAGTTAAAAGATAGGATATTTTTTACTTCACACCCCCCCCCCCCCTCCCCCTCTTAAGCACCCCTCTAAATTACTCAATTCGCAAAACAACGTTTGCCGGGTTAATTAGTACATTATAAGTACTGTAACATACATAATAAAAACCCAAACATAAAATACAAACATCTGTTCTCATCATACTAATGTTTGTCCCTCCGGAGAATCGAACCCGAACCCCGTCGATTCGTGGTCAAGTTAACCAGACGTTAACTCTCTCGAAAACTCGAAAGGTCCCGCTAACCAACAGGGCGGTCGAAAAAATTTATTACGCTTAAAATTGTTATTTTATTTAAATTTTATTACAAACTGTGATTATATCTATTGGTCCGGTGTCGGAGTTGACCACATGAGGTGCCAGGTTCAGTTCCCGGGTCACGTAATAAAAAATGTGTTTTTTCAATTTTCTGACAAGAACTACGATGCTCGGGACTGGAATAAGTGCCCGGTTGGCGATAGGCTGGCCACCTATCACATTGTGGAACTAAGTATCTTCGGCTAATCGTGGGTGCACTTGTACCTCTGCAAATCACGTCGGGGATACGGGCGTGAAGATACTTTTTGGTTGATACGCCCCGTTGGTCTAGTGGTTAGCGGCTCGTGTTCGATCCCCGACGGGGACAAGCATTTTTGTGATGAGCATATATGTTTGTATTTTCGAGTTTGGGTGTTTATTAAATATATTCCAGTATTTATATACGTAGGTCACACTATAAGTTTTGCGTAACTTAAAAAAACAATATTTTATAACCAAAATATTATGTTTATTGCTTTCCAAAATAATCTCCGTTACATTTTAAACATTTTTTCATGCGATCGAATCATTTTTTAAAACAGGAGGACCACAGATCTGAAGGCATGTTTTCTACGTGCTGATTGATCGCTATCACTGCCTCTTCGGAGTTGTTAAAAGTAAAACCTCTCATCAAATCTTTGATTTTGGCAAAAATACAGAAATCATATGGTGCTAGGTCGGGGCTATGCGCAGGATGAGTGACGAGATGTACTTTTTCGGAAGTCAAAAATGACTTTGCTTTGTTGGCCGTGTGTGAAGAAGCGTTATCATGATGTAGAAGAATGCGGCTTTTGGGTCGTCTTTCGCGAACTTTTTCTAACACTCTGGGTAAACAAATGGTAGAATACCACTCGTTATTAACATTCTTTTGATCTTCAAGTGGAATTGTACAGATGGGACCCGTAGCTGAAAAAAAACGCGATCATTTTTTTACCAACATTTCTCGCCTGTCTCAGTTTTATTGGCCTGTTCTCATTTTCAAACATCTATTCACAAGATTGCTGTTTTTTGTCGGGTTCAAAACAATAAATCCACATTTCGTTTTCTGTGACAATATCATAAACAGCATTAGAATATCCTTGGTCGTACTTCAGTAGCATCTGTGAGCAACATTCCACGCGAGCCCGCTTCTGCTCCGCTGTCAGTTCATGAGAAATCCAACGACAACAAAGTTTCCGAACTTTCGATTCTTCGTGTAAAATTTTCTGAATTTGACTCATAGCAATCCCCAATAGTCCTCGAATTGTCTCATAGGTAATCCGGGGGTTTTCTTCAATTAACCGCTTAACAGTAGCCACATTATTTTCGTTGACGGCAGTTGAAGGCCGCCCTTCATGAAATTCGTCATGTAAAGAAACTCGACCTCTCTTAAATTCAGCAAACCATCGCCTCACGGTGCTCAAACAAGGTGCTTCTCTCCCAAAAGCATTTTGAAGACGAGCGGCACAGTCTTGCGGAGAAAGAGAACTTTAAAATCATAAAAAATCATCGCTCTAAAATCTTTTTGACTTAATTCCATTTTCGTTGCGTACGTAGAACTTTGATGTGAGATAAAAAAACAATTGACAAATCATTTCCCGCCAATTGTTTTTTTTATTCTAAGAAGGTTGCAAAGTTTTAAAAATATAGCATTCGAAATTCAAATAGTTCCGATTAGCTAGAAGTGCAAAACTTTTAGTGTGCGCCATGTATGTATTTCTATGTATTAGTATCGTTGACTAACACCCATAACACAAGCAAATAATTTGCTTACTTTTTTTATATCATAAGATAGCAAACAAGCAGATGGGTCTCCTGATGGAAGGAGTCAACCATCGCCTATAGACACCAAAGGTGTTAATGGTGCGTTGCTATCTTGTGGCGAGGTCTATGCCACATGCATAAGTTTACCACCTACCTTACCCTCCAAAACGGAACATGACAGTAACAAGCACCGATGCTATTGCGGCAGGAATAGGTAAGGCGGTGGTACCAGACCCGGGCGAGACAATGCAGAACTCTACCACCTAATAACCACGATGTTAGTGACTTACATAGCCAATCGGTCGCCTTTTACGACCTGCCTGGCAGAACGGCAGTTGGTCTATTCTTCAAAGAAGCCCGGAACCAACACGGGGATAATTACTTTGGGGATAGATCAGTAAGTGTAATTTGTCCTGTGAATATTTATTTATTTATTATATTATTGTGTTTAGTTCACAAGTACAAAATAGACCCATTTATTGTTCCGGGCATTTTTTAAGAATACGCCATTCTATCAGGTCAGGCAATTCGTGAAAAATAAAATATTGTAGATTTATTGTAGATTGTCTCTCTTCTATCGTTATTATTTTGTGGTATCTTTTTGGTAATCTGTAGAGCTTTGTAACATCTTGCCTGCTTTTGGCCATCCTAAGAGGCTTGAGAAGGTCTAATGTATTACTATCCTATATATAGTGTCCTTTAAGTATATATTTTTGGACAAATAATACAAATCGATCTAACCCCACAGTAAGCAAATTATTTGCCTGTGTTATGGGTGTTAATCAACTTCAAGAATACATAGAAATACATACATAAATACTATTATATAGGTACATAATAAACACCCAAACCCAGAAATACAAACATCTGTGCTTGTCACATATGTCCCTATTCGGCATCCAACCCGTACTCTATCGATTCGTCGTTAGTTTGGCTAACTACTCGATAAGCGGGGCGTCGACTAGATGGTAAAGTTTTACAACGTTACGTCTGGGTTTGGTACCACCACCTTATTTCTGTCGCAATAGCGTCAGAGCTTGTCACTGTCATGTTTCAGGTTGGACGGTAAAGTAGCCGGTAAACACATACATGTGGCATAACATCCGTCACGAGGATATCAACGCACCATTACCAGGTTTAGTGTCTATAGACAATGGTCATATCTTTCTGCCAGGAGAGTCATCTACTTGTTGCTATTCTATGAAGTATGTACCTAATTTTTTTTAGATTTCTAGTTATTTCTTATTTCTTAAGATAGCAAACGAGCAGATGGCTCTCCTGATGGAAAGAGATTACCATCGCCTATAAACACTACAGATGTTAATTATGTGTTGCTATTTTTGTAACTGACTTTATACTCCACGTACATAATTATGTTTACCGACTAACTCACCCTCGAAACCGAAACACGACTATGACAAGCATGGGCGTATCCAGGTTCTGGGCCAGTGGAGGGGGGGGGGGGGGGGGGGCAAATGTTACATTTTCAGACTATATTTTTATCCACATCAGTAGATAGATATTAGGGAGGTAACCAAATTCCAGGGGCATCTGCCTCTCCCTGCCCCCCTCCCCCCGCTCGCCGCGACAAATAATTAAATCGGTGGTACAAGACCCAGACGCGATAATGCAAAACTCTACTACCTAGTATCTCTGTATCAAATGTTCGCCTGTTACAAGCTGCCTGGCAGAACGGCAAATCGTCTATTCTATAAAGGAGCTCGTACCAACACGGAATAATATTATTATATTTAGCCTAAATGTAAATCGTCGTATAATTAATCTTTTGCCATAATAAGGCTGAAGATAATTTTTAAACCGTTTAAGAAGCTTAACAGTGTCAATTTGGACCCCTCTCATAATCTCAAAGGGCTCTTCCCCTAAATGGCTATTTAAGAGTTAAAATCTACGTTCAAAGTTGTGAGTTTATTTTACAAAATAAATTTATAAACTACGCTTTAGGTATCATTAAAACATCCATAACCTTGAACTGGTTTACAGCTCTAAGACTAAAATGTAAATTGAAGTAGACATATTATGCATTCAATTTATATGCATTCAAATGGAACCTAATTTAGTTCAATTGTGTATTTTTTGTTAATCGAATAATTATTTTACACTAGCTGCAGCGTGCAGCCCGTTGCATTATAAAAGTTTTTTGTGAATCTCGCGGGATCACCTAATTTTTCCGGGATAAAAAGTAGTCTATATGCTATTCCAGGCCATCATCTATCAGCGTGCCAAATTTCATTCATATCCGTTTAGTAGTTTTTGCGTGATTGAGTAACAAATATCCATCCAAACATCCATCCAAACATCCAAACTTTCGCATTCATAATATTAATATAGATTAATATAGATTTATAGATCAAGAAATTAAAGATACTCTATCTTTAATTATTGGGCAATTATTAAAGGACAAATTTTGACACGTGCAATGTACATGTTTAACATATAAACTAGCTGACCCGGCAAACATTGTTCCAACATACAAATTACTATTAAATAATTTGGTGGGGTACTTGAGAGGGGGAGTGAGCTTTGAGATATAAACTAAACTGAGATATAAACTAAACTAGAAAATAACTGAATTAAAAAATGTCCTATTCTTTAAGTTGGACCAAACAATATATACTTTATTACAGAATTTCATTGAAATCGGTTTATTAATTTCGGAGTCCATCGCGGACACGAAATTTATATATTATTAAGATTTTAAAATTGCTAAAAAATATTCATTGATAATTCAATTACCACAATATTTTGCAAATGATTAAACGAATAATTAATCGAACTAAGGTTACACCAATTGGAACTTTATATTTTATATATTTCATATTATTGAAGAAAAATTCAATAAAGCAAGATGTTCAATCAAAAATAACAAAATGTTTAAGTTAAAATACAATGTACTGTAGGATAACACAAAATCATGCAAAGCCTTTGCATAAGTTTGTGCTATCTTATGCTATATAGACCGGAATCCCAGGAACAAACTTTTTTTGATTAATTACAAGCTGAATGGTCGTGAACAGCTTCGTTTTGACGAGGCAACCATCTTGTCTATCTTCGAAAAATCTCGAATCGAGTAACTAATAAAGATAGATAAAAGAAAACTTTAGAGTGTTGGACTAAGAAAAGTTTCTACGCTACGTGTAGGACAATGTTACCCTTGAATAACAATAATAATTAACAAGCTGTTGTGAGAAAATTGTGTTTTTATTAATTTGATTAATATCAATTTAAACATCTCATAATTTCGAAACTTTAGAGTGGAGGACGCGCCAGAAAAACCATTGAATGTATAGGACAAAAGTTTCATCGCGTTATCATAACATAATCAAGCGATTAAAGTCAACAATACAAATATTGTTATTAATAAATATTTTTCCTTCACCGAATCAAAATTTTCAAAACTCCATAACTTTATTATTTACCCAATTTGAGATTTTTCGAAGATAGAAAAGATGGTTGTCTCGTCAAAACGAAGCTGTTCACAAAAATTCAGCTTGTTATTAATCAAAAAAAAGTTTGTTCCTGGGATCCGGTCTAATAATATGGAGCTGCGTACCTACATCGAATAATTTTTATTACAATACACTCATTGATATAAAAAACCCTAGATGCACAGTCTCGAACAAAACTGACTCTCAAAAGTGTCCCTAATTTCTTTTAAGTAGTTAGATATGAATTAATAGATATGACAAAAATATATGTCTTTGCATATCCAACCTTAAGTGCAAGACCTATAGTTGTTTTTACAAAGCAATGTACGAAAATAAATAAAATTGACAGTGACGCGGCCGACGCGATTCTATTTGAAATGAGCGCACAATTTAAAATTGTGCGCTCATTTCAAATAGAATCGCGTCGGCCGCGCATCGGAGCGCACAATTTAAAATTGAGGACACTTTTTGAGGACGTTTTTGACACAATGATTGTGTATCTTGGGTTTTTTATATCAATCAATACACTGAATCAACTGGCTTCCTATTTCCTGTACCTCCTAAACCCTGCATCAGATCTGCACCAAATAAAATGGGACTACACAGGGAAATGAGACACCCCCTAATACACAATTTTCAAAATCGTTTCATAACAAACCCAATTTCTGCAGTAACATAAAAAAAATTAAAAATGTAATGTTAAGTTACAAGTTACATAAGTTAAAAATGTATGAACAGAATCAACGCGGTTGTAAAGTAATATTTAAAATAAAGTATTCGCAAATTATTTTCGAAACTAAAACGCAAGACATCCTGGTTTTGAAGGAAAAGTGTAATGATAACAAAACATGTTCTTTGGATCAAGAAAAGCAGAAAAAATATAACATCACGCACGTATTCCGGAAAGAATAGACAGAGGTACAACGAGTGCACACACGGTTAGGCGAAGATACTTAATCCCAAAATGTGATAGGTGGCAAGCTGATCGCCAAACGGGTAGGTACTTATCCAATCCCGGACAACTTGGTTTTTATCAGAAAACTGAAAAACACGTATTGTGAATTACCCGACCCGGGAAACGAACGCAAGACTTCATGTGGTTAGCACCGACACCGGACCACGAGACCACATGCGATAGATGTTTGAAAGAATAGCAGATGAAATATTGTTAAAGCAGATATACATTGCGAATGTGGATGGATGTAATTAAAAGGACATAGCTGCAATGATTGATTAAACTGATCGGACGCTGCCCGATATGATATCAATAGTCACGAAAACTATTATGAATTATATACAGTTATAAGGATTATAGAGGAAGCAAAGTTTCAGCAGATAAATCCATCCATATCCTACTATATTAATATTATAAATGCGAAAGTTTGAATATTTCGATGGATGGATGGATAGATGTTTGTTAATAAATCACGCCATTGCAATTAAACTGATTTGGATAAAATTTGGAACACAGGTAGATAATGATTTGAAATAGCATATAGGCTAATCCCGAAAAAATAAGTAGTTCTCGCGGGATTCACCAAAAACTGTTATAATGCAACAGGCTACACAGTGCAGCGAGTTAAATATTATAAATGCGAAAGTTTGGATGTTTGGATGGATGGATGTTTGCTACTCAATTACACAAATACTACTGAATGGATTTGGATGTAGTTTAGCAAACAGGTAGATGATGACCTGGAATAGCACATAGGCTACTTTGTAGTCCGAATAAATGAGTTGTTCCCGCGAAATTTATAGAAAACTTTTATAATGCAGCACGCTGCAGCTAATCTATATTAATATTATTAATGCAAAAATTTGGATGTTTGGATGGGTGGATGTTTATTACTCAATCACGCAAAAACTACTGAACGGATTTGAATTAAATTTGACACACAGGTAGGTGATGACCTGTAATAAATACCACATAGGCTGCCCTAATATTTTCATCCCGGAAAAATTAGGTATTCCCGTGGCATTCGCAAAAAACTTTTATAATGTACTATGTTATAAATGTGAAAGTCTGTCTACCTTTCTGTTTGTTACGCTTTAAGGGCTAAATCACTGAATAAACTTTGATGGGCATTGACATTGTTAAAGATATTAGGTCAAACATAGTTTAACTTTCTTCAAAAATCTTTCTCTAAAGGAATAAAATAGAGGAAAAAAGTTTGTTTAAAAAATTAAATCGACGACATATCAATCCAGTCACGCGAGCAATTGTTTGGGTCACCTAGTAAATATAAAAAGGTCAAAGTAACCCCAAGATGAACAAAGTATTTGTTTTGACATAGATGCAAATTAAACATCTAATTATTAACATTTTAATGTGTTTTGTTAAATGAGACTATGTCTATCTAAGATTATACAAGTCTTTGCTCTAAGACTACATAAATAATCAACCAATTAAATACTTCTAAATATTTCCACTTAATGCAGGAACTTTTAGCTGAATACTTTAGCAAGCATCTAATTAAAATGTAAAGTTTAATCGGCAAAAAATTAAATAACACAATAAGGTGAAGGTCTTTAGAAAAAGATCTGGAAGAAAGGATTATTAAATTTAATCGTCGTGAATTGAAATGAATATTCATTAACTTACTAATTAAAAAAATATTTATCATTAAATTTTGCGACTTGGTTACTATAAGCACATATAAGGCAGCTAGTATTTCGTCTCAGTAAACTTTTATATTTTGGCGTTTTATCCCTGCCATGACGGTTGACGATATTTTGATATATCTGGTTCATAAAAGTGAGAATTTTCTTATTTCACGTATTTTGAATCGTATTGTGTTTGTTCGCTTATCCCATCTATTCCTACCACCTGCATACACTAATATCGTAAAGAGATAACATACGTTATTACCCCTTGGTCTAGTGGTACTGTCGATATAATGTCGCGGGTCAGTTTTCTGTTAAAAATAACTTTGCCCGCGATTGGATAAGTGCCCGGTTGGCGATAGACTTGCCACTTATCACATTTAAGACTTATCTTCGGCTAATCGTGGGTGCACTGGTTGTACCTCTGGCTACCTCTTCGGGGATACGGACGTGAGGATACTTTTTAACAACTGTATTTTTGTATATTTGTTACGAATAAACTCAAAAACTGTTGGACCAATCCTAAAAATTATTTTACCAATCGAAAGCCACCACACTACCCAGGAGTAATATAATCTATTTTTTATCCTTTTTTTCGGAATGCCTGAGTTACTGCTGGCCTTAAGGGCCTTCACAATTTCACCGGTCTTGGAGTCGATCAGAGTGCTCAGCCAGAGTTTAAAGGTGTGGGGCTGTACGACCTGCGCCCTAAGGATGTCTCCTGTGAGACCAATCCTTGGCTTAGGATGAGGTCGTGATTTGCGATAGGAGGGTTAGAGGCATTGTTTTGTCCGTCAGCTGATCCTTGTCCTTGGGCTCGGTTCGCGTAACAGGGGCCTCGTTGATCGTCGATGGGCGAAACAGGGGGCCTCGTCGCCGCCTGCGGCGACGGCGTCGCGTAAACAGGTGTGTAGTGTTTTGGTGTGTCTCATTGGCCAGAGGTATCGGCTCGTCGGGACTAACTAACAGTTACTAGTAATATGTAAAATCATATATCTATCACAATACCACATGTTCTATAAAGTAAGTAAAAATATGTAAAAAAAAAGTTTAAAACACAAAATCAACTGCCGTATCATTAACAAAAAACATCTTTAGAAATTTCAGATTTTCTTCTACAACTGTTTTGAAAACTAAATGTATCTTTTCAGCAAACCCGTAAATCAAGCGATACTAAAAGTCCTATTCAGCGTTGATTTACTGCTGACATTATATATGGGCATGAATCAAGGATTCAACAGTAAAATCTGAAAGTGGTAGTTATTTATGCTGTCGTGCTTTTAAATAGCAGAATGTGGCAAACAGAATTAGAGACATACTATAAGTGTTAACAGTAGACACAAAAAAAACATAATAAGGAAGTATCTTCACGTCCGTATCCCGAAGAGTTTGGCAGAGGTATAACCGGTGCACCCACGATTAGCCGAAGATACTGAGTCCCAAAATGTGATAGGTGGCAAGCCTATCGCCAGCAGTGCACTTATCCAATCCAAACAACGTTGTTTTTATCAGAAAACTGGATAAACGCATTTTTGATCTGCCCGACCCGGGAATCGAACCCCGGACCTTATGTGGTCAACACTGACACTAGACCACTAGACCACAGAGACGATAGAAACATAATAGTAGTAAAAATAGGGTATCCACACTTGCAGAACTTTAGCAGACATACATGATGGTAAATTTAAACAAGAATTTTAATTAATAGGGCAAGATCCGGCTTCGGTGGCTAATCTACCTTCCATCGTAAAGTTTTCGAATAAAATTATTGTTTTAGTAGTAGAAAGTGTAGTAGAGTTGTAGTTTTAGATCTCTTCGTTGTTATTTTTAATTATATATTAAGCAATTGCCTTGTCGATAGTAAATAACCGCCCATAGTATATTTGTCAAACAAAAATACGACAGTTAATAAATAATCTATACAAATAAATAAAATTGAAGTGTCTGTTTGTAATATTAAAATACCGGTTATAACTAAATGCATATGGATGTATACACGGTACACATACCAAAATAACACATTTTACGATTTTTGTCTGTCTGTCTGTCTGTCTGTTTGGCTAATCTCTGGAACGGCTAGATCGATTTTGACGGGACTTTCACTAGTAGATAGCTTATGTAATAGGGAGTGACTTAGGCTACTATTTAAAAAAACACGCGGATCAAGTCGCGGGCACAGCTAGTGTAATATATAATAGGAAAATGTAAAATTTTAACAAAACAGATATACATGCAATGTAAAAGGATGTAGGTTCCGGGGAAGACCAAGACTGAGGTACGATGATCAGATTGATCGAGTATTGTTCGAAGGCGTGTGCGTATGAAGAGATTAACGAATGTGGAATAAGCGAGATAAGCCTGCAAGGATCGTGATGTACGGCACTCGGTTCTCTCTGCCTACCCTTAAGGAATCTGGCGTGAAGATATATTGTTGTTGTTGCAATGAGAAAATATTACCATTATTATTCCGGTTTGGGGGACAAGGTAGCCGGTAAACTTATGAATGTGGCATTAGACCTCGCCACAAGATACCAACACACCATTATCATCTTTGGTGGCTATAGGCGATGGTTGACTCTTTTCATCACGAGACCCATCTGTTTGTTTGCTATCTTATGATATAAAAAAAAAAACTTCACGAATTCATATATAGGTCAGTGAAACAATAAGTAAAATACCTAAATTCAACAAAATATCTGACATACGCAATTAAAACTGACGCTTTTGGATGCATTAATATTAAATTCGAAATCGCTTTGCTACCAATATAAATTAAATTAAACGTATTCAATTTCAAAGTACATTTTATAGTTTCATTTTTGATATATTAATTAATAAAGCTAATTTATTTCAATTTAAAAGCCAATCAGAGATATAGGATAGCATCCCATTTATTTTCTGTTTGATTTCATTCAATATTTTTCATAAAATATTGATTTAATAAACAAATAAATTCAGAGAAGGTCAAGTGAAGCCGGTTCTTAGATTACAAATGATAATATTCGATAATATAGATAATAGTCAGTTTCAGTTTCCCATGTTGGTCCGAGCCCCCTTTTGAAGAAAAGACCATCTGCCTTTTTGCCAGGCAGATCGTAAAAGGCGACCGATTCGTTATACGTGTCACTAACATCGGGACTACTAGATGGTAGAGATTCGCAACGTCTCACCCGGGTTTATGATACCACTGCCTTACCTATTCCTGCCGCAATTGTCATTGTTGTATTCTGGTTTGGAGGGCAAGGTAACCAAAAGTATCAAAAGCTCTGTGTTCTAAGCAGAGCAAACCAGTATCTCTTGCCGGCCCAACGCTTCCAACTTTATTAAGCACAATTCGATCTCACGTGTAGTATTGTGTTCATTTCTGGGCCAAAGCTTCCCAATAAGCTGGTATTGATTAATTATCTTTCTCTTGATCACATTCATCGTAGATCAGTTCGAAATGTCAACGACAAGACTATTTCGAAACGGCTTAACTCTTTGGTATTACGCAGAGATGTGGGTTCGCTCTGCATCTTTAATCGCATCTATCATGGACAGTGTTTAAACTAGTTTTTTAGCTTAGTTCCTGTCACTAAATTCCATCATTGGACATCGCGTCAAAATTCAAAGTTTCACCGTTATGAGGTGGTAACGTCTGAAAATCTACAACCATGCATTTTTCTCGGAAATTTCCTCTTACTACTCCTATCTGGAATCAATTACCGGCCGGATTATTTCTGAACAAATACGACTTAGGCAACTTCAAGAAAAGACCGTATTCATTTTTAAAAAGCTGACAACGCAACTGCTACTCCTCTGGTATTAAAGATGTCCATGGACGGCAGTGATCACTTACCATTAGATGCAATTCCTGCTTTTTTGCCTCCTCTTCTATGAAAAAAGACTCAAAAAATTGAATTTATAATATAATATACGTGTAAAACTTTTAATAAGATATACGACAAAATGAAAATACGTCCAGAATATGTCATTGGCTTTTCTTCGACGGATAAAACGTAGTCCAGTAATCCCAATCGTACTTCTCAGAAAACCACTAGATGGGAAAATCGTTATAACATTCCTTTATAAGGTAAACCTATACGAAATTGAAATATAAGGGTGTGAAATTCGATTAAGCTCACCATTCAACGTGACGCCAGGCTAATTGATTTTTTCAGTTTCATCTGTCACACGCAGTAATAACATATCACAGTAAATGCCTTTCACACAAAATATATACATATACATACAATTTAAAACCTATAAATGCGAAATGATTTCAATATATCCGCCGTGTTGGTCCCGGCCTCCTTTGTAGAATAGGCCAACTGCCTTTCTGCCAGGCAGGTCGTAAAAGGCGACCGATTGGCTATCGAGTCACTACCATCGTGGCTACTAGGTGGTAGAGTTCTGCATTGTCTCGCCCGGGTCTGGTACCACCGCCTTACCTATTCCTGCCGCAATAGCGTCAGTGCTTGTCGCTGTCGTGTTCCGGTTTGGAGGGTAAGGTAGCCGGTAAACTTATGCATGTGGCATTAGATCTCGCCACAAGATAGCAACGCACCATTAACATCTTTGGTGTCTATAGGCGATGGTTGACTCTTTCCATCAGGAGACCCATCTGCTTGTTTGCTATCTTATAATATAAAAAAAAAAAAAAAAATTATAATACTTTTTGCATCTCATAATGTAAGTATTTGTCTTGGGAATTTTTCTGAGAAATTATACGGTTTAATTCAAGCCGCTGAATTCCATCATCGGAGATCACGGAGCTGTATAAAATTCCACCCTTTCTTTACTTCTGGATCTAGGACTGTAGTATACGGTAATATTCCTAGGGGTTTTTTCCTTTTACTGCTACTCTAGAACTCTGCCGTATTAGCGTCAGTATTTATCTTTGTTGGCTTCCGATTTTGAGAGTAAGGTAGCCGGTAAATTCGTGCATGTGGCATTGTGGCCCCACCACAAGGATATTAACGCATCATTAACATCGTTGGTGTTTACAGGCGATGATTGTTTCTTTCCATTATGAGAACCATCTACCTGTGAGCTATCTTATGATATATTTAAAAAAAATTGCCGGTGACTTTTTAACCGATACCCACAAGACCCCTGATGTCCATTTTTAGGTAATTTCGGTGCGTTATATATTCTGCATATAGTATATCTTTTGACTCAGAACAGCTATGTCGTTCAATTATGTTTTATCCGTTATTGTGTACGAAAAAAAATTTTAACCGTAAAAGTTAAAGTGTTAAGTCAGCCGTGTCAAAAAAAGACAAGCCCGCTGAGTTTCTTCCGCCGGATCTTCTCAGTGTGTGGCCGCGTTTCCGATCCGGTAGTAACTCAAAAAATGTTGACTCGTCAAAAGTGCCTGTAAAGGATAATTTGAATAAAAATGTTTTGACTTTGACTTTGACTTTGTGTATCTTCGCCGTGTACGAATCTTTCATTCCCTGTTTAGGGTTTTATTTAAAAAAACAAGGTATTTGACCCCTGTTTTCAACTATCTTCTAACCAAATTTCATTTTTTTTTAAATTTCATTAAAATCAGTTTAGCGGTTTAGCCATGAAAGAGTAACAGGCAGACAGATTGACAGACTTTCGCAATCATAACAGTAGTACAGTAGTACGTATGGATGGATATAAATCGTTTTGTAAAAATCTATTCGAACATAAACCATCAAACGCGCCAACCTAGAATATTGCAAAAATATAAAAAGATTGAGCGACGAGCGTGTAGGAGAGTCTGCTCAACAGCAACTTGCTTTGACTACTCGAAAGCGATCTAGTGTTTTAAATAATGCAAAAACATCTTACATTGCATTTAGCACCGGTATTTACATTTACATCGTGTAAGCATTAATATCTTCTGTTTACGTTCAGGGATTGCAGTTTGTTGATTAAATATTAGAAAAGTTTACTAAAAGATATATCCAAAAAGGGTGATATCAACTGGCCTCCTTGTAGCCCAGATTTTTCTCCCGTGGACTTTTTTCTGTGAGGTTACCTAAAGGTAAAATTTTCATTAGTAACAAAAGTCTCTTAAAGAATTAAAAGAAAATATAATCAGTGAAATGCAAAATATTTCGCCATACACTTTGTCGGATGGTAATTTTTCTTTCGATACAGATTACAAGAGTGTCAACATAAATAAAGAGCACACTTGAATGATGCAATGGTGCATTATACAAAAAAATAAAACCCTGTTTTATCCACTTTTATTATAAATAACTAAATACTTTTTTTATCTCTACATCGTTTTTATTTTTTACCTCCATTTTAAATGTTAAGAAACTTTTGGTCCACCATGTAATGATGCTAAATTTAAAAAAAATTAAATACTGGGAGCAATATTTTTAAGGAGCATTTTACCGATGTTATCACTGACCAAAAATAGTATTAATATGTATTCTAGATAAACAAAAATCCTTATTAGTAAAGAAATATTGCTTGCTTTAAGAATCGGAACCGGGAACTCGTAACCTCAGCAAAATTGTCCAACCTTTTGATCAACTAGGTAGTAAATAAATATACAAAAAATTAAACACAAAATCTAATTGCTATAAATCAAATTCACTGGTATGTTTTGTTCAAAAATGAAGCTTGAAAAAATTCAATCATGTATTTCGTGTCAATGAATTATTCGGTTTCAATTAAGTTGAATCGTTTTGGGATTTTTGTCCCAAACGCCCTTGGCACTCAGTCTTGTTTCTTTTTAAAATGGAAATTTAATAAACTTCTGAAATAATTCATTGATTTTAACTTTTATTGGGAAAGAATAATTACATTTTTCGAAATTATTATTATTATTATACTCAAGGCCATTTTAATCTCGATAAAATATTATAGTCCAGTAAAAAGTTTAATGAAACCATGATCTGACCAGTTTTGGTGCAATGAGTAAAAATTTGTTCATTAATACTCAAATAATGATTTATTATGAAAGAAATTTTGATTTAAATTTAGGGGAAAGGGATGAAAAAAATAAAAAAAGGGTTGAAAAATGCCTTTTTTTAAATAAATTAATAACGGTAGGAAATAGAAAAAAAGTTTCAAGCAAAAGTTGTAGAGAAAAAAATTTTACACAAAAAAGTTCCTCTTCATTTTTTTGTTATGTGCTTTAGTTTAGCTACAAAACATAAAGATTAAATTTGCTTTGTAATTAATTATAAAAACTTACCAGAATTATTACGGCCCTGTACCATACAGCGCGCGCATCACATAAATATGTACTAACACATATATTTTTTACATATTTTACTACAAATTTAATTTTAATTTTTTATAGCTAAACTAAAGCAGGTCACAAAAAAATGAAGAGGAACTTTTTTGTGTAGAATTTTTTTCTCTAAAATTTTTACTTGAAACTTTTTTTCTATTTTCTACCGTTATTAAGTTATTTAAAAAAAGGCATTTTCAACCTTTTTTTTTCATCCCATTCCCCTAAATTTAAATCAAAATTTCTTTCATAATATCATTATTTAAGAATTATTGAACCCATTTTTACTCATTGCGCCAAAACTGGTCAGATCATGGTTTCATTAAACTTTTTACTGGACTATTACCCGATCCTAACTTTTTTATAGATACGTATTGAATACAACTAATACCTATTTCATTGACGTTCCACTCAAACGAACTAAACCTTGTTCTGAATAGGCTATTACTTTAGTCGAGTTTAGAATTACAATTTAGTAATTAAGTAACTGAACATGTTTAAACACTAAAATGTAGTTGGATAGATTATAGTGCGCGCGGAACTAGTTGGCCGCGCCATACGTAATACGTAATACGTAAGGCGCGGCCAACTAGTTCCGTGCGCGCTATAGTGCATAATTAGTGCATAAGCAGTCATTCAAGTATTACGTAAACACTTAAGGGGGGCGGAGGGAGGATGGGTGGCCTTGCTTATTACAATAAATATTTTTATAATATGAAGGAGCCTCCTGCCCCATATTATAAAAATATTAGTAAGAGTTAGTAATTACGAAAAATTTGCCTGCGTCATGAGGGTGATTACGTCAGTAATAATTATTGGTATAACAAATATAAAATCAAGTATATTACGGACGCGAGCCATCCGGCCTATATAGTGGAGTGCCTGGAGCATTCAAAACCGTAAAACCTCGGATTAGAGTTATAGTGAATGAATTAATATGATCGATGTGGGATATTGTTTTTTAAACTATAAATTGCAATGTTTACCCAAAATTTTTTTGTGCATTCCATTGTTTCATTGTTTAAACAAATTATTGTGAAAAATTAATGTTTGACCATATATTTTCACTTTATGGTAAGTGGTCGACGTCGCCAATGAACATAAACTGTTTTACCTGGAACAAGCTCAGTTAACTCATTTATGTGTTGCCTATCCTGAGATATAAGTTGTTAGGTCTCGGTGCCAGTAATTACACTACCTGTCTTGCCCTTCTCTCCAAAACATACCAAAGGTGTTTCATGGGAGATACAAGCAAGATGGTGGACCCATGCCACCGGGAGCCACAAACATCATGCACAACCCATCCCTTCCACCTGTAGCGTCAGTGATCCATAAGAAGATCCATACTATCATTATAAATCTTAAAGTCTGTGTGTCTGTTACGGTTTTACATCTAAACTTCTGAAACGATATTGATGAAATTTGACATGGAAAAAATTAAAGACCCGAGGTCAGATATAGGCCACTTTTTACACAAATCAATCCCTAAGTGGAGTAGAGGATTAAAGTTTGTAACTGTAGCTACGCGGGTCAGGTTCAGTTTTAAATATAAAATTGTGTTCGTCTGTTTGTTATGCTTTCATGGCTAAATGTTGAATCGGTTTTGTTAAAATTTGGTAAGGAGAAAGTTTTAAGGCTGCCCGGGTATTTCCCTATTATTATGAAAATAGCAATAGGGATCTCGAAAAGGTAGAAAAAAGTGGAGGGAAGAGCGGAGCGACAGCTTCTATGTACAATGGAATTTCTCGGCCACTTTAATTATAAATGAAACGTACTCTATTGTGTACATTTAAAAATATAAGGTAATTAATTACGACTAATGAAAAGAAATAAAATTATTAGTACAAAATCTGTTTATTTAAATATATTACATTGTTGTCTACATCAAATATTTTCTCTTATTATTATTAATAATAAGAAGTTACTCCTCTACTAATTTTTATAATTTCACCTAAATTTGTTTCGGAAGATGAACCCAGCTGTATACGTAGGTCACACTATAAGTTTTGCGTAACTTCAAAACCAACATGTTATAAGCAAAATATTATGTTTATTGCTTTTCAAAGTAATCTCTTTTACATTTTAAACATTTTTTCATGCGATCGAACCATTTTTTAACACAGGAGGACCACAAATCTGAAGGCATGTTTTCTACGTGCTGATTGAACGCAAACACTGCCTCTTCGGAGTTGGTAAAAGTAAAACCTCTCATCAAATCTTTGATTTTGGGGAAAATACAGAAATCATAGGGTGCTAGGTCAGGGCTATGCGCAGGATGAGTGACAAGATGTACTTTTTCGGAAGCTAAAAATGACTTCTTTTGTTGGCCGTGTGTGAAGAAGCGTTATCATGATGTAGGAGAATGCGGGTTTTGGGTCATCTTTCGCGAACTTTTTCTAACACCCTGGGTAAACAAATTGTAGAATACCACTAGGTATAAACACTCTTTTGATCTTCAAGTGGAATTGTACAGATGGAACCCATAGCTGAGAAAAAACGCGATCATTTTTTTACCAACGTTTCTCACCTGTCTCACTTTTGTTGGCCTGTTTTCATTTTCAAAGACCCAATCACAAGATTGCTGTTTTTTTTCGGGTTCAAAACAATAAATCCACGTTTCGTCTCCTATGACAATGTTATAAACAGCATTAGAATGTCCGTGGTCGTACTTTAGTAGCATCTGTGAGCACCATTCCACCTGAGCCTGCTTTTGCTCCGCTGTCAGTTCATGAGGGATCTAACGACAACAAAGTTTCCGAACTTTCAATTCTTTGTGTAAAATTTTCCGAATTTAGCTCATACCAATCCCCAATAGTCCTCGAATTGTCTCATAGGTAATCCGGGGGTGATCTTCAATTAACCACTTAACAGTAGACACATTATTGTCGTTGACGGTGGTTGAAGGCCGCCCTTCACGAAATTCGTCATGTAAAGAAACTCGACCTCTCTTAAATTCAGCAAACCATCGCCTCACGGTGCTCAAACAAGGTGCTTCTCTCCCAAAAGCATTTTGAAGACGAGCGGCACAGTCTTGCGGAGAAAGAGAACTTTTAAAATCATAAAAAATCATCGCTCAAAAATCTTTTCGACTTAATTCTATTTTCGTTGCGTACGTAGAACTTTGATGTGTGATAATAAAGAATTGACAAATCATTCCATACTAATATTATAAATGCGAAAGTCTGTCTGTCTGTTACGGCTAAACCGCTGGACCGATTTTCACGAAATTTAGCATGGGTATAGTTGAAGATCTGGGGTCAAACATAGACTATTTTTTTTTTTCAAAAATCAGTCCCTAGAGGGCTGAAATAGAAAAAAAATAGGGGATAAAATTTTTATTAAAAGCTATTTGGACGACTTATTAACCGCTCACACCATTAGCCATTTTCGTATTTTTTTCTAAAAACACACGGACCGTTACGCGCACGCGTTTCGAGTCCGTTCCGGTGGACCGTGGTCACAAAAATGGTTTATGAGTTGTTTGGATTGAATCCGATACTGTAAAGAGTATATTTTTTAAGAGGTCTTGAGCACTGCAATACACTGGTGTTAGAATTGTTTAATTTAAATGGCTTAAGCTACAAAATAATTCAGGTGTAACACGACACTTTGAGAAAAATATGACTACTTGTTAGTCGAGGATTTTTAATTCAAAAAGTAAATCGATGACCTATGCTTTTTATATTTTTTTATATAATTGGTAAACATATACATACGGAAAAAAAATAAACAACATATATTATAGTACAAAAATATTTATTTACATAAATATTAATATATATTTTTTTCATAATTAATACCTAATTTTTTTCGTAATTTTTAAATAAATTATTTCTTTTTCAATTTTACAGCTATGTTAATTTTTTTTTAAGTATTGTTTAGGATAATACTTTAAAAAAAAATTAACTCCCTTACGGGGAAAATCCCTTACGGGGTAGGTCGAAAGAATTGAGTGCCATGTGTCACAGTCCAAAAAGATTTGCCTTGCTTCCTGCATATTCATAACTCTCTTCATGCAAATACGCTGGTTTCAAAGACTCTTGACACCACCTTCGGACAACACCGGACCAATTTGATCATTGTACATCAGACTTGGTCTCCCTTCGTGCTTACACCCGTCCACATTCACAATTTATATCTGTTTTTTTAATCGTTGATCTTCTATTCTTTTCACATGTCACATGTTAGCTACTAGGTGGTAGAGTTCTGCATTGTCTCGCCCGGGTCTGGTACCACCGCCTTACCTATTCCTGCCGCAATAGCGTCAGTGCTTGTCGCTGTCGTGTTTCGGTTTGGAGGGTAAGGTAGCCGATAAACTTTTGCATGTGGCATTAGACCTCGCCACAAGATAGCAACGCACCATTCACATCTTTGGTGTCTATAGGCGATGGTTAACTCTTTCCATCAGGAGACCCATCTGCTTGTTTGCTATCTTATGATATAAAAAAAAAGTCTGAACTAATGGATCATGCCGTTTGTCTATACATGGACATTGATTACGAAAATAAACAAAAAAAAAATTACAACAGACACTACATTTATAAAGTACAGATTATGTTAAATCCTATTACACAACTAAATGCCAACGAACTTTATTATGAAACACCTTTGTAAATAAACTGTCACAAACACAAAAATGGTTTGACAGAATAATGGAAATTTAACAAAGAAATAAAATTGATTGGCAATATCGAGTCTGTCAATTCAATTCTTTATTGAGTTTAATGACATGATTTTATAGCCTATGTGGTCTATTGATCGGAGTTGACCACACGAGGCTCCGGGTTCGATTCTTGGGTCGGGCAATTCAAAAATGTGTTTTTTTTTTCAGTTTTCTGATAAAAACAACATTGCCCGGGATTGGAAAGTGCCGGTTGGCGATAGGCTTGCCACCTATCACATTGTGGGACCAAGTATCTTCGGCTAATCGTGGGTGCACTTGTTGCACCTCTGCCTACGTTTTCGGGGATACGGGCGTGAAGATATTTCTACTTGATTTTAGGATATTTTGCGAATTTAAAATATATAATTACGCTGATTGCCTTACTAGATAGACAGAATAAATAAAATAAAAATAGCCTTTATTCTCTGACCTTATGAATTTAACAATTTAAACAAAAATAATTTAACACTAACAAATTTTACTCTTTTAACATATTTATTTTTTATATTAATCTTCTTATTTGTGAACTTCCCGGTCAGGTTGTCTTCCGACATAGGGCTCCTCAAGTTCTCTCCACTTGTACAGATCTAGTGCTATCCTCCTCCAACCCTTCTTTAGATCATCTTTAATCTGTCTTTAATCTGTCTTCCTCTACGCCTTTTTCCGTTTCTTGGATACCATTCTGTCACTTTCTTGGTCCATTTTTCTGTTTGTGTCCTCATCATGTGACCTGTCCATTTCCACTTTAGTGTTCGTGTTTTTACTTTAAAGATAGACAGAATAAACATCAATAAATGCTCAAATTCCTCAGTTTTGTCAACTGACGAGAACACACACTTATACACGTATGTACTTCTATAATGGGTAGCGCTATCTTCACACTCAGGGCTGCGTATGTGTGTGTGTGTGTGTGTGTATGTGTATGTCTATGTGTACGTATATGTGTGTATGTGTTAGTGTGCGTTTGTCTGTGTGTGGCCATTACTATCTGTATTTATATTCTTCATGCTGGTATGAGACTTCTTTAAAAAATAGAAAATCTGCCAGGCAGTACGAATAATTACCTAAGAAGTTTCTTCACGCCCGTATCCCCGAAGAAATAGTACAACATATATCTACGATTAGCCCTAGATACTTAGTCCCTGAACGTGATAGGTGGCAAGTCTATCGCTAACCAAGGACTTATCCAATCCCTGGCAACGTTATTTTTACCAGAAAAAAACACATTTTGAGTTGCCCGACCCGGGCATCGAACCCGAATATTTACCTAAGTATGTCAATACCATCGTGACTACTAGATGTACTAAATGTATTCCACAGGTTTTTGGAACGATATTCCTTATCGCGCGTTGTGAAAGGGCGCTAGACGGAAAAAATTCTTACGAAAAGTTGTCACGACACTTTTTGCTATAGTAAGCTATTGTAAGCCGTGCGGCGTGCGCATGTTTCTCTGTCTATCTCCCTCTCTCTCTCTCTTATTGAAAGCAAGCAAGATATTTTCATTTCTATTTCGCATTGAACAGTGTGGTGTCGCGACGATTATTTTTGTTGAGTGTATATAGGTTTTTAGTATCGAAAGGAACTTCGTTCCATCCGGGTGTCCCTTGACACCTATCAAGTTTTTTTGCTTGAGTTTGGTTCCACCGCTTCTCCGCTCCAATAGCATTACTGTTTGTCACAGACAGGAATGCTATTGGATAGGCCATAAACTTATAAATGTGGTATTACCGTCTCGACACTCGAATAGCCCGCCCGTAGACTAACTGCTTCTATCAGACAAGTCGTTAAAGGTAACTGATTGGCTGTACGTAACACGTACAGCCAATCAGTTATCTTTAACGACTATTATCCTGACTTGTACGACGAGATATATATATATATATATATATATATATATATATATATATATATATATATATATATATATATATATATATATATATATGTCACACGGATAGCAACGCACTATTAATATATTTGGCATCTAGGCATCTATAGGAGACGTTTTCTCTTTTTGTCAGGAAAGCCATCTGCTTGTTTGCTGTCGAAGAATATAAAAAAATATCAATGCATATTTTTAGTGGCTATAGGCGAATGTTGTCTCTTTCCACCAGGCAAGCCATCTGCTTGTTGACTTGGGAAAGCTGTAATAATTTAACAAAGAAATTTTTTAAGACAGGGTTTGAACCTGGTATCTCTCCTCTGGCCAACACGCTTTATCCAACTGAGATACGTGTCGAACGATTCAATCTACAAGAATTTCATCTGTAACGATGCACTAATTTAGTTTGTGTACACGAGTGTATGTCTAGCGATCAGTAAAATCGATCACAAAGCAAAAAGAAATTTCGTTACATTGAACCATTCTACACGTGGCTCAGTTGGATAAAGCATGCCAGCCCGGGTCGCAGATTTAAATCCTGTAAAGTCAAACTTTTTCTTTAAGGTTTGGAAGTTTACATTCATGTTCCTTATTATCCCAAAAAAATGCTTTATCCATTGGATTTTCAAAGGTTACTCGCTCAGTAAAACACGATTCTCAACGAAATTAAATTGTTTATTAACTTGGTTAGACCCAATCGCCAGTCGAGTATTGTGAACTGGTTAAGCCGCAAATCAGATACCATCTCTATTTTCGTGTTTGTTTTGGGTTTGATTTAATTAAAACGGAAAATTTAGCTATTCGACAAGCATTGAACGCGGTTTAATGCTCGGTAAGATTTAATAACCGTCGGAATCTAGTTTTAATGGAAGCTATGTAACTTGAGATCTGTTGTATTTATTCTCATTTACAATCTGATAAGTTGCGGGGAAGTAAATTAATGTATTTGATTCGAATGGTGAAAATTTATGCACTATTAATAAAGGAAATTTGAGTATGTGTTTGTTAGAATATATTGTTCCCGTTAATTAGAATCGTGAAAATTATGTAGGTATGAATAACAAACAAAGTATTTGTTAATGTATTTTTGAAGAAAAAATAATGGTGTCAATCAAAATCGTGCAAATTAAGTGCGATTAACAAAATAAATTTGATTAGTATGTGTGTGCGTGTGTATGTTTTTTTATAGAAAAGGGGGGGGGCAAACGGACAGGAGGCTCACCTAATGGTAAGTGATCACCACCGCCCATGGACGACTACACTATCAGAAGCCTTGCAGTTGCGTTGAATTTGAATTAAATTTAACTAGTATATACGAGTGTATGTCAAGGGGTTATCGCTATAGGGCGATAGTTGGACGGATCTGAGCGATGGCTTTTCTTAGGAATTGGGTGCACTAAAGCTGTCTTCCAAGATTTTGGGACAATTCGTTCGTTTATTGCTTATTGAAGAATGAATTATTGACATTGATTGGAATCGTCTTGAATGTGTATTCGTTTTTGCTTATCGAAGAATAAGTTAATGACATTGATTAGAATCGTCTTTAGTATGTATTCGTTTATTGCTTATTGAAGAATAAATTAATGACATTAATTAGAATCGTCTTGAGTATGTATTCGTTTATTGCTTATTGAAGAATAAATTAATGACATTGATTAGAATTGTCTTGAGTATGTGTTCGTTTATTGCTTATTGAAGAATAAATTAATGACATTGATTAGAATCGTCTTGAGTATGTATTCGTTTATTGCTTATTGAAGAATAAATTAATGACATTGATTAGAATCGTCTTGAGTATGTATTCGTTTATTGCTTATTGAAGAATAAATTAATGATATTGATTAGAATCGTCTTGAGTATGTATTCGTTTATTGCTTATTGAAGAATAAATTAATGACATTGATTAGAATTGTCTTGAGTGTGTATTTGTTTTTGCTTATTGAAGTATAAGTTAATGACATTGATTGGAATTCTTAGAATTATGAACGATAAATAAACGAAATTTGAGTATTTGTTATTCTTGAAGAAAATATTAATTACATTGATTAGAATCGTGAAACTTTTGTACGATAAACTAACTAAATTTGAGTATTTGTTGTTTTCCTTCTTTAAGAATAAATTAGGAGCCTTACTACTATTAACCTCGTAAAAGGCGATAGAAATTTACCATAATTTATAAATGGTTCAGTTCTACAATCATACTCGCGTTTGGTACCACCTATTCATATCGCATTTAGCCTTACCAATTTTACTGCAATAACGCAGGTGCTAATCACTGTGACATTTAGGTTTGAGAGTATAGTAGCCAATAAACTTCTATATATGGCATTCATTGACCCTTTTACATGAATAACAACGTACCATTAAAATCTTTATTGTCTGTATTAATTGTTTATTTTTTCATCACAAAAATCATTAACCTGTTTTCTGTCCTATAACATTTTTGTATAAAAATAAATCTATGATGGTAAAAAACTTATATAAGAAAAGTTTAATATCAACAAAGAAGTTCAATAATTAATTCTGTATTTTTGTACAACAGAATTCACCGTCTTCTTGTAGAAAATATTCATGTTCGTAGCGTGCGTGCGTGCTTATCAGTGATACCCGTAATAAATTATAAAACATCTTCTCCACAAGTACAAATATTAATTTGTAATAAAATTCAGTTGTATAAATTTTAAGTAGCTCTCATAACCCTTATGAAATTAAATTGAATAAATTATAAACTACTATTACTAATTATTATTAAGTTTTTTTCTTAAAAATATCAAGTGTTTTGTGATAGAAAATCTTAATTTTATAAACTACTAGCTGACCCGGCAAACGTTGTTTTGCCTTACATATTAGGAATCCATAGCGGACAAACAACGTGACAATTTATATAAGTATACGGGATTAAACTTTATATGGTGGTTGAGTATTCTTAAATTTTCCGCGCAATTTTCTTAATATTTTCTTTTATAAGAACCTTCTCTTTACAATTACAAATAGTCCAGTAAAAAGTTTAATGAAACCATGATCTGACCAGTTTTGGCGCAATGAGTAAAAATGTGTTCATTAATACTTAAATAATGATATTATGAAAGAAATTATGATTTAAATTTAGGGGAAAGTGATGAAAAAAATAAAAAAAGGGTTGAAAAATGCCTTTTTTTTAAATAACTTAATAACGGTAGGAAATAGAAAAAAAGTTTCAAGTAAAAGTTGTAGAAAAAAAAATCTACACAAAAAAGTTCCTCTTCATTTTTTTGTTATCTACTTTAGTTTAGCTACAAAAAATAAAAATTAAATTTATAGTAAAATATGTAAAAATATATAAATATGGGAAAACACATGTAGTAGTGTTAGTACATATTTATGTGATGCGCGCGCTGCATGGTACAGGGCCGTAATAATTCTGGTAAGTTTTTATAATTAATTACAAAACAAATTTAATTTTTATTTTTTGTAAGTAAACTAAAGCAGATGACAAAAAAATGAAGAGGAACTTTTTTGTGTAGAATTTTTTTCTCTACAACTTTTACTGGAAACTTTTTTTTCTATTTCCTACGGTTATTAAGTTATTTTTAAAAAAGGCATTTTTCAACACTTTTTATTTTTTTCATCCCTTTCCCCTAAATTTAAATCAAAATTTCTTTCATAATATCATTATTTAAGTATTAATGAACACATTTTTACTCATTGCGCCAAAACTGGTCAGATCATGGTTTCGTTAAACTTTTTACTGGACTAAAACACAACAAAAAAAAATACCGAAATTGGTCCAGCCATTCAGGCGTGATGTCGTGACCAAGGAAAATAGGGATTGATTTTTATATTAAACTATAGTAATGAAAATCATTATGTTAAAATGCACTTGTACATAAAACACGTTAATTTATAATTATCCCCAACCAATTTCGCTTTTTACGACATTTTAAGGGCTAAGATAATTATTTAGTACCTTTAAGATACTAACATAAATATATATTTTATCTGAATATGCCGTAAAAAGCGAAACCATTTGGCGATATAAACTAAACAAAAATATTTTGTAAAACACTTTCGCCGTGTTGGTCCCGGCCTTCTTTGTAGAATAGGCCAACTGCCGTTCTGCCAGGCAGGTCGTAAAAGGCGACCGATTGGCTATCGAGTCACTACCATCGTGGCTACTAGGTGGTAGAGTTCTGCATTGTCTCGCCCGGGTCTGGTACCACCGCCTTACCTATTCCTGCCGCAATAGTGTCAGTGCTTGTCGCTGTCGTGTTCCGGTTTGGAGGGTAAGGTAGCCGGTAAACTTATGCATGTGGCATTATACCTCGCCACAAGATAGCAACGCACCATTAACATCTTTGGTGTCTATAGGCGATGGTTGACTCTTTCCATCAGGAGACCCATCTGCTTGTTTGCTATCTTATGACATAAAAAAAATAAAAAAAATAAACATAATTACAAATGGAATTTCACCAAGCGCCGACAATAGAAAAAATTTATGAAATATAAAGCACTAACTACTTACAAACAAGAAAAACACTTACCAAATAATAAACGCCAAACGGCATCACGACGACTGCCACTAGTAGATCCGCTACAGCTAAGCTCACGATAAAGTAATTTGTCACTGTCTGCAATGTCCTCTCTCGCACTACACTCATAATCACCAACACATTACCGAAAAGCGTAAAAAATGGAAATATCAACAATAAAAGTGCCCAGAAATTATACACAGGTGGCTCGACATGGTTGTAACATGAAATATTGAATGTTGCGTTAAAAGTACAGTTTGTAAATACATCATTGAGAACTTCTAGAGTATGATTATGTACATCGAATACATCTTGACTTGCATTAGAATAGAAGTAATCACTAAAATCATCCACCAACATTAACAATTCACTTGGAGCTTTAGTTTCATTTAGATTACTAACACTAGATATACTTTTGGTGACAATTGTATGATTTTCTTTAGTATCAGGAGGTCTTTTTGATGGATATAGATAAATAGAGTTGTATGTTAAGTTGTAGTGGAGTATTTTTGTTATATTCTCCATTTTCTGTCATCTACGTTATATTCTCATAGTTTGTAGAATTCATTTTTTATTATTATTATTTTGATTTCTTTATTTGATAACACTCCACAGTTTCGAGTCATCTGAAACAAATAAAAATATTATTCACATTATATTATTTATATATTAATATTAAGTTAATACGAAAAAAATTGCTAACTAAACTTTACAATATTATTAAATTCATACATGTATGTACGAATTCTTCACGCCAGATCCTTTACGGGGTAGGTAGAGAGAACCGAGTGCCATATTTCACGATTCTTACAGATTTTTCGTGTTGCCTCCACTTTCACTACTTTCTTCATACAAAAATGACGGTTACGAAGATTTTTGACATCACCTTTAGGCAGCACCTGATCGATCAGGTGCTCTCCGAAGATATAACAGTCTTGGTATTCCCCGGTACCCACATCCTTCTATATTGGCATTGAATATCGATTTTGGTAACCTTGAATTTTATTTTTCTGTATATCTGAACCAATGAAGCATTTTTTTTATATCATAAGATAGCAAACAAGCAGATGGGTCTCCTGATGAAAAAAATCAACCGTCGCCTATTGGCTATAGGCGACGGTTGATTTTTTCATCAGGAGAGACACAAAGATGTTAATGGTGCGTTGCTATCTTGTGGCGAGGTCTAATGCCACATGCATAAGTTTACCGGCTACCTTACCCTCCAAACCGGAACACGACAGCGACAAGCACTGACGTTATTGCAGCAGGAAGAGGTAAGGCGGTGGTAACTGACCAGGGCGAGGCAATGCAGAACTCTACCACCTAGTGGCAACAATGTTAGTGACTCACATAGCCAAACGTTCGCCTTTACAACCTTCCTGGCAGAGCGGCAGTTGGCCTATTCTTCAAAAGAGCCCAGAACCAACATGGGTTGAAAATATAAATATAAAATATAAATATATAATACTTATTTATTTATTTATTTATTTATACTTTATTGTACACTTACATAAGTAAAATTGTGCAAAAGGCGGACTTAATGCTAGTTGCATTATCTCCCAGTCAACTCGTTTTTTTTTTGTTTTTTTACATCGACATTTTCTTTCAGGCCTAACCACTCGCTTACTTTAATATATTCTACACTTTTTATCGTCGGCACTTAATGAAACTCCATTTTAACACAATATTTGCTAGCATATAACACTTGTACTGTTTCACAATAAGATAATTATATTTAATTTCCGACCGGTTTCACTTACACAAGCATCCTCAGGGTATTTACAATTGTAAATACCCTTACACAAGCATCCTCAGGGTATTTACAATTGTAAATACCCTGAGGATGCTTGTGTAAGTGAAACCGGTCGGAAATTAAATATAATTATCTTATTGTGAAACAGTACAAGTGTTATATGCTAGCAAATATTGCGCTTACTTTAATATTACGAACCCGGTCCGCCAATTTACTTCCGCAGCGATCTCATCTTCACCACATTGATTCTGCTTTCATGCTCATTCTGACATACCCAGCTCTCACTTCTCCACTTCCATACGTAAGCGTTGAGATAAACACATATTATGTAGAACAAGATGGGCATCCTAACTTAATACTGTGCTTTTCAATAATTTCCCTAACACTTCACTCTGTTCTCTCGACAGTTCTGTTCTCTCGTTCACACACTCTTCTTTCGACATTATCCCTGTTTAAAGTACATGCGAAATATACAAACTCAATTCTCACATCACTTCTGGGTACTTCCTTTCAAAAAAATCCAAAATTTCTAGTATTTAACTAGGTTTCTTTCGCATTCAATTGTAATTTGTACTTTCATAATTTATATAATGTTATATATAACTAACTGACCCGGCAAACGTTGTTTTGCCATATAAACTATTCAATTAAAAAATAAGGGCTGATCGTAAAGGCTTGAAAATTAGGGTATTTTTTATGAATCAGCATTAAAAATATATATTTTTAATGCTGTATCATAAAAAAATAAAAATAAAAAACTTTATCTAAAAAATAAAATAAAAAATGTAGGGGTGGACTACCCTTAGCATTTAGGGGTATGAAAAATATATTTTGGCCGATTTTCAGACCTACTTAATACGCTCACAAAATTTCATGAGAATCGGTCAAGCCGTTTCGGAGGTGTACGGGAACGAACATTGTGACACGAGAATTTTATATATAAGATTTACAATTTTAATTCATATTAATTGTGACTAGTGTTTGTAGCTCAGAGGGAGTTGAGCTTAAAATCCTATAAAGTAACAAACCAAACCAGTACTTAAAACCCAACAAGTGCTTTCTATGGTTTCGAACAAAAAATGACATTTTCATCGATTGATCGCCCACCATATTTCACGAATAATGGATAAAAACGTTACTGTCATAAGTTTGTTAGATGAAAAATGTTTTTAAAAGTTCTAACACTTCATCCCTATTACATCATTACTTAGTATCTTCTCGAGATAGACCAATATTTTAACATGTCTAGATCACGTCATTACCCCCATTATCTCAATTCTAACGATCATCAATCATAGAAATGTTCCCAAAAAATTCTTCAAATCAAAGCAAACGTCAATCGCATCCGCAAGGCAATTTAAAATGATTGATAAGTTTAGATCCTTGTCTTGAGGTTTGTATTAAACCAACTTCATAAAAAGTTTTACCATTCGAATTACATTTTTTTATATTTGGTAAAACTAAATGGCCTTATATATAAATACATGATAAAAAATTGTGCCTCTTTTTATGACCATTACGCGAACGGAGATGCATTAAATTTGGCACAGTTAAAGTTTACACGGTGAAGGAGTGCAGAAAGATATTTTTTTAAGTAATATGTGTTAGAAATACATTAAATCAATAAAAAATATACATTTTATACACTACATTTGTTCATACATATTCTTATTCTAAATTCTCTTGTCAAACTAAGAAAAGGTATTATTTATTAGACTACAATCAAATTTCAACTACAGAGCAATCGCTAATTAACATAAATCTATATATATAAAAATCAATCCCTATTTTCCTTGGTCACGGCATCACGCCTGAATGGCTGAACCAATTTCGGTAATTTTTTTTGTTGTGTTTGTAATTGTAAGGAGAAGGTTCTTATAAAAGAAAATGCTAAGAAAATTGCGCGGAAAATAGAAAATTTAAGAATACTTAACGTTAAGTAAGTTAACGTAAAGTTTAATGCAATTTTGGCTGCGTGGAAGGACAATCCCGTAGGGCGTAAATTACGTGTCACGTTGTTTGTCCGCTATGGATTCCTAATATGAATGGCAAAACAACGTTTGCCGGGTCAGCTAGTCCATTATAAAACACTCGATATGACATTTCAACTTCATTGTTAACAGAAAGTTGTGAGTCGGGATTAATTAATTAAGTAAAACATCTCTGATAAATCTGCCGTTAGCGAAGCGCGTAACTTTAATACAAGAAATATAAAAATGTTATAATAATAATTGAATTTACCAATTTTTTATCGAATAAAACAGCTCACACTCAGATAGTTATTTTGAACAATATTACTGCCAATCTTAGCAATTACGATGTTACGGATGCATTATTTTTTTTACTGGTTGGTATGTCAAAATATATCGTATATAACTAACTCTATAGATACGGATAGAATATTAACCAAGTAAGACATTTACAAAAATCTGGAAATCAAAAACCAAAAATATCTGATATATGATTTTAGACCGCCCCGTGGGTCGAGTGGTTAGAGACCCTGACTACGCAATCAACGGGGCTTGGGTTCGATCCCCGACGGGGACAAGCATTTGTGTGATGAGCATAAATGTTTGTATTTCCGGGTTTGGGTGTTTATTATGTATGTAAAAGTATTTATATATGTATTTCTATGTATTAGTATAGCTGACTGACACCCATAACACAAGCAAATAATTTGCTTACTTTGGGGTTAGATCAGTAAGTGTAATTTGTCCCGTGAGTAAAAAAAAAAAAAAAAAAAAATTAATGTTATTACAATTTATAAATGTAAAATTAATAGATGTGTAAGTGATTTCATCCGAGTGGAAAATTTTCAAAATAAAAGCCTAAGTTACTATTTATTACCGTGGTTTAAAATATAGACTGTTTCGGGGTTCCCGCATAGTTTCCGTTTCCATGGGATTTCCGGAATAAAAAATATCCTATGTCCTCTCTCGGGTCTTGAACTATCTTCGTACCAAATTTCATCCAAATTGGTTTAGTTGTAAAGAAGAGACAGACATACAGAGAGTTCTTTCTCATTTATAATATTAAGTATGGATTTATTTCAAAAAACTAAAAATTTATACATATATTATGTATTGCTTTATAGATATATAATTGTACTAGCTGCAGCGTGCAGCCCGCTGCATTATAAAAGTTATTGGCAAATCCCGCGGGACCACTTAATTTTTCCGGGATAAAAAGTAGCCTATGTGCTATTCCAGGTCACCATCTACCTGTGTGCCAAATTTCATTCAAATCCATTCAGTAGTTTTTGCTTGATTTAGTAACAAACATCCATCCAAACATCCATCCATACATCCAATTTTCGCATTTATAATATTAATATAGAATATAGATAATATACTAAAAACAAATAGGTGGTAGAGATCTGCATAGGCTCGCCCGGGCACGGTACCATTGCCTTACCTATTCCTGCCGCAATAGCGTCAGTGCTAGTCACTGACGTTTTCTGATTTGGAGGGTAAGGTAACCGGTGAACTTATACATGTGGCACTAGACCTCGCCACAAGACATCAACGCACATTAACATCTTTGGTGGCTACAGGCGATGGTTGAGTTTTTCCATCAGGAGACCCATCTGCTTGTCCACCCATATGTTTATGTATACATTACTTTACTTCTACTTAAAAAAAATCTTTATTACATTCACAAATATTCAATTTTTGTAAATATAAGTAAAGAAATTTTTATATGTCCATTATAGATTTACAAGGAGGTAATTTATAACAAGTAATAAAATATCTTCACGCCCATATCCCCGAAGGGGTAGGCAGAGGTACAAAAAGTGCACCCACGATTAGCCGAAGATACTTGGTCCCACAAATGTGATAGATGGCAAGCTTTTCGCCATCCGGGCACTTTCATTGTAAGTATAAATAATAACACTTTCATTCATTCACTTTTACAAGTAATATTGTAATAAAAAACAATTTGCAACAACTTTTGTAATACATTCTTACAAATTAACGTTCATTCGTTCTTTCTTTCTTAAAAATTGATTTACTTTGTCTTAGACTGCACTTTCAAAGAAAGTATATAAAGAGAAAATTGAACCAATTTATAAGGAAATGTTACGTATTAAAACTTGCATAACGAGAAAGGGACTGAGTTATACAACATCATTAATCTATGCTTTTACATTTTATAAAAAGTTTAGCTTTAAATATTTCTTCTTTTCACGGTCGCATCAAGGGTTTTATAACGTCAACCATTTTTTTTATTTTACGTGATAGGGACAGAACCGAAGATTTTGATAGAAAATTTGTATATTCTACACTTTATCGACGGCACTTGGTGAAACTCCATTTTAACACAATATTTGCTAGCTGATAACACTTGTACTGTTTCACAATAAGATAATTATATTTAATTTCCGACCGGTTTCGCTTACACAAGCATCCTCAGGGTATTTACAATAAATATTAAAGTTAATAATTATTGTAAATACCCTGAGGATGTTTGTGTAAGCAAAACCGGTTGGAAATTAAATATAATTATCTTATTGTGAAACAGTACAAGTGTTATATGCTAGCAAATATTGTGGGAAAATTTATACAAAACAAACACATTAGGCATACAACAAACAAATATGTAGAACAAGCTAAAACCTACAGAGAATTTACTTGTGCTATTCTATAAATATAAATAAATATTGACGGAATTAATTACACCTACTGATCTAACCTCTAAAAAGTAAGCAAATTATTTGCTTGTGTTATAGGTGTTAATCAACGATACTGATACATAGAAATACATATATAAATACTGATATATATTTAATAAACACTCAAACCCGGAAGTACAAACATTTATGCTCATCACACAAATGCTTTTCCTCGTTGGGGATCAAACCCGAGCCCCATCGTTTGCGTAGTCAGGGTGGCTAACCACTGGACTAACAGGTGGTCAGTTTTTTATATAATATTATATCATTCTATGATATGAAATATTAAAAAAATAAGTACAAATGTATGATGATATTATATCATCAACCGCAATTCTAACGTTTAAGATTACTTTCCCTAAAATAAAAGTATGTTCACGCCCCCTGAAAGGTAGGCAGATGTGCCACAAATACACCCGCGATTAGGCGAAGAAACTTAGTCCTACAATATGATAGGTGGCAAGCATATCGCCAACTTGGCACTTATCCAATCCCCGATAACGTTGTTTTTATCAGATAACTGAAAAAACACATTTTTGAAGTGCCCGAACCAGGAATCGAACCCGGGATCTCATCTCATCTCTTCAACGCCGAGACTGGACCTCTAAACCACAGAGGCGATGATGTAGTACATAGACTATAGTTCTTTCAAAAATCAACCTCTAAGACACTGTATTATGGGATGAATATTTGTATAAAACTATATCGACGACATGTGAGTCTGTTTGTCAGCGAAGCTGCGTGTGTTAGATAATAATATGGTATATATTCTTTACTTTCCGTAAATAAACGTTTTTGTAAATGTCTTACTGGTAATAATATGATATATATTCTTTACTTTCCGTCGTTGGCACTTGGTGAAATTCCGTTATTGTTAGACATAATTAACAATGCACTTGTACTTCCATTTCATTTCACAAAATATATATTTTTGGTACCTTACTCAACCGGTTTTGAAATTTTTAAGCATCTTCGGGATGTAATTAATATACTTAGCTGTATAATATTATGGTATAATAATTATTATAATAATTATTTCATATATAATGTATAATAATTATTATTATAATAATTTCTAAAAAGTACCAACATTATCTTCAAAGGAACCTAGACCAATACGGGGAAAAATGTAATTATTAAAGTAAAAGTAAAGAAATGTTTTTTTACAATAATTTGTAAAACCTTTTAAGCAAATGACGCCTGTGCCCAGGTTACACTCTTCTAGATCTGGTACAAAATAGTATGAGATCCGAGAAAGCACATTGGATAGTTTTATTTTAATCCCGAAAATCCCAGAAGAACGGGAACTCCACGCGGACAAAGTTGCGTTTACAGTTATATATATAACGTATTTGGCGATAACTTTAATTGCGTTATTCTAATTACCAGGTTATTGTACAAAGTAAACCTCAGGTAAGCTTATTACACATAAATAGGCTTAACATGAATGTTCAATTAGCTGAACAATGATAATGCTTATGTATCTGGTGCTTTAATATCTTGACAGCTAATATTATTATAATCTGTCGAACAATTTAAGTCACCTAATTTTTGACAGGAAAGCGTGTATGTCATGCATCAAGGATAACTATTGAACATTAGTGTCTTACGTAGTATTGTTATACTCTTTGATTAGTGTTTTCACTTTTTACAAAACTCTATGCAATTAGCATTATAACGTAAATAAAAGGGGACGTCTTTTATCATGAAAAGACTTCTCTCAAGCAATGTGACTTTTTGACGTAAGTAAATAAGTCTTTAAATTTGTCTTCATATGATAACAAAATGGGGGGATACAGTTTGTTACATAACTATCACCAACATCCAAAATCTAATTATACCAATGGATAGCTAAATAATCAAAGAATTTAACAAGCTGAATGCGGATGGCAATGATGCAGTAGGAAGTGCCGACATTTATTTCGGTAATTTTTCATTCGTTATATCTTCTGACTTAGAGCAACTATAAAAAGTTCAATTAAGTTTTAGTCGAAAGCTCTTGTAATGATCTATTGATTGTATAATTTAAAAATTAAATTATATGCTTATAGTAAATATAAATGCCATATAGGCATTTAAATAAAAAAATCAAAGAAAAATTGTAATCAGCCAAAAAAAAATCTTTAAAAAGCCATAGGTATCCAAATACAAGGAACGTATTTTGGATTATATTTACACAAGATGGTCGTGTTCTAAGTCCGTAGGCTGGTTTGATGGGGAACATTGTGATTGGAACGACGAATGAAAAATGTTACAATCGCAAAATATTACCCATGACGTAAACGTATTCACATAAAACCTGCACGGCTGTGTCCATGACACAGCCACATCCCGTTTTTTTGCAGGAGCACGCTACACACATTCTTCTCCTTTTTGGGGTTCTGTAGTTAACTTGCCTTAACCCTTATAGTTTCCCTATGACCATCCGTCCGTCCGTCTGCAACCTAGCTAAGAGATATTTCAAATTAGGAAGCTGTAATATGGTCCGAATATATATATATGTCATGTTGAAAAAGTGATAAAATAAAATCTTCAAGTATATTTTTAAGGTTCCTTCGGTACATATAAGGTGCAGATGTTTATTTTCTTTCTCGCGTACCCCAAAGTGTGCGATATTGTTGGATAAGCAATAAAAAATATTTCAGATTTGTAGCAACAACAGTTTTTCGATTAAAGGATCCATATGTGAAATATAAAGCTTTAATGTGGTATCACAAATAAAATAAAATACCTCGGTATATTGATAGATGAAAATCTTACATTTAAATATCACATAGGGGCCTTATGTAATAGAATAAGAAAGCTGATATTTGTTTTTAAAAAACTGCTAACACTACAATAATTAGGCAAGTTTACTTTGCTCTATGTCAGTCAATAATAACTTACTGCATTACCTCATGGGGTGGTGCAGCTAAAACGCTACTAATATCCGTCGAGAGAGCGCAAAGAGCAATTCTCAAGGTGGCTACATTTCGCCCTTTCCTGTTCTCCACTAACCTTCTTTATAAATCATGTAAAGTTCTAACAGTCCGACAGCTTTTTATACTAAACACAGTACTAAAACAGTACGCAGCTCTTCCCTACTGTACAGAAATTACTAACAAAAGAAGAAAATATATAGTTTGTTCCCATAAAATTGCCATAAAACATAGTTTTGTAACAAAATTTTACTTATTTCTAGGCCCATATTTCTACAATAGACTAAATGCATTATTAGATATTTATCAATTATCTTTCCATAAATGCAAAAAAAGTCTCCAGTCATCCCTACAAAGTTTGTCCTACGAAGACACAGAGAATTTGTTAATAAGGTTAGAGTAGACTTTACCTATTTACATGTATTTTTTTTGTATCATAAGTTATGTTTATTTGTAGTATAAATGATAAAATATGATTAGTTATTTAAAGTATACTTGCTCTTTCAGCCTGAAACACAGGTTTTCCTAGTTCAGGCACACGTAATATCAGAAATATCTAAGAAAACCTTGTAATTATAGATTTAAGTCTGATTATGTAATTTTCTGAAATAAACATTTATTATTATATTATTTATTATAATTTTTGTTAGTCAAGTATATGCTAGATACATAATTTTTTTTGCTTTTCTCCGAGGGTTAAATCCACCCCCTAGGTGAGTTTATTGTCTCATTCTACAATAAACCTTAATGCTAATTCCTCTAGCATAATCAGAGTTTTTGTGTATCCAATTTTAATTATTACAAATATTTTCTATTTTATTTAAGTTTACATTATTTTATTTCAACTACATTTCTTATTTATCTTTATACAATTACTTATCTATACTGTTAGTCTTACAATTGCCAGCCTATAAATATTTTATCAGCAATATGTTAATCTACTTATGGCTCATACTGTTTCTGTCTCATATTTTATTGCAATGACTAATGTCTCTTAATTCTTCCTAATTACTATATTTTTTTGTTATATAATAAGATAGCAAACAAGCAGATGGGTCTCCTGATGGAAAGGGTCAACCATCGCCTATAACGTCACTACCAAAGACGTAAATAGTGCGTTGCTACCTTGTGGAAAGGTCTAATGCCACATGCGTAAGTTTACCGGCTACCTAACTCTTCAAACCGGAACACGACAGCGACAAGCACTGACGCTATCGCAGCAGGAGTAGGTAAGGCGGTAGTACCAGTCCTGGACGAGACAATGCAGAAATCTACCACCTAGTAGTCACGATGGTAGTGACCTGCATAGCCAAATGGTCGTCTTTTACGACCTGCCTGCCAGAAAAGCAGTTGGCCTATTCTTCAAAGGAGCACGGGACCAACACGGGGGAAAACAATAGCAAATAAGTAATTTGCTATCAAATAAAATAAATAAAACTAAAGAAAAAAATTAGATAATTTGTTTTGCATTTTTTTGCGAATCCTACTATCTTACTACTAAAATTTTGACATTACTGGATTTGATCCAGCGACCATCTTGCCTTAAAGCCAAGCAATGCTCTGACTATCGAGCTACGTGTCGATATTTTAATGTGGTTAAATTCTTTAATGCTTTGTTATCGATTCCATCGATTGTTGATCGCTAAATAAACATATAGTGCCACTGAAACAATAAAATACCCCATCAAATAGAACCAGTTATACAAAGCCTGAAAATCAAGGGAGACCATTATATATTCCTTGATTTTTTTTTCGATTTTTGATGAATAGGTTCCATTTATTGGGCAACTTTTGTTGCTTTAATGGCTTTACAGAAGTCACGTATAAAACATACTTAACTTGCAAGACCAATTGCTTGTTAAATAAATAAATAGATAATTTTCTCCCGTGTTGGTCCCGTGCTCCTTTGAAGAATAGGACAACTGCTGTTCTGCCAGGCAGATCATAAAAGGTGACCGATTGGCTTTACGAGTCACTACCATTGCGACTACTAGGTAGTAGAGTTCTGCATTGTCTCGCCCGGATCAGGTACGACCGCCTACCTCTTCCTGCTGCAATAGAGTCAGTGCTTGTCACTGTCGTGTTCCGGTTTGGAGGGTAAGGTAGCCGGTAAACTTATGCATGTGGCATAAGACATCGCCACAAGATAGCAATGCACCATTAACACCTATGGTATCTATATGCGATGGTTGACTCTTTTCATCAAGAGACCCATCTGCTTGTTTGCTATCCTTATACTATAAAAAAAAGAATTTTGTTATTTCTCTATCTGATTTAATATAATATTTCTTGTTTAAACTTGAAACCAAAGATATTTAAATACAAATCGTCTGAAAGTAATCGTCTTTGCGTTGAATGATATAATTACCCCTTAAAAATTAAGGCTTTAAGTTGAAACTCTCTAGTGATAAATGTTAAAGAAAAAAAACAATAAATGTAAAACCAATATTCCAATCGTATTTCACGGTTCGACTTTCATTTTGATGGACGGCGTTATGCTAATAGAAGCTATTCAACGATTTGATGGATTTGACGTTGATGACACACTTTTGTCGGCGATTTAAATAGCTGTTGAGCGGTTATGGCCTATAAATGAACCTTAGATTTACTTAACTACTTATCTTTTATGACTGTATGATAGAATTTACGAGAGACAGTAATGGAGTTACAAGGAAATGATATTTTTAGTTATATATTTATATATATCCAAACGTTGATCTGGGCTCGTTCTGAAAATATATCATATTCTTGTCAAGCAGTTTTTAAAAGGCGAAGATAGATAAACTTTTCACTATCATCTTGACTAATGTTGTAGACCTGCAACGTCTAGCTTGAGCTTGATGCCCAACGACCAATATATTCAATCCTACCGCAATAACAACAGTGCTATAGCTGTCATGTTTCGGCTCAAAGAAGAAAACACTTTCTGCTAGACAAAAAACAAACGTGATCGCCTCTTTAAAAGACGTTGCACCTATGGGGGGCGCGCTCATTTTGATATTAGTGCTCGAGGCGTACACACGTGACGCATACTCGCATTATCCAGTGCATTTGCAAAATATCTAACTGATTCACATTTTTATTCTATTGTAATCGTTAATTAACTTTTTAGGTAATATTTTCAGTTAAAAATAATGGAAGCAATCAAAAGTATTATTATTTGTTTATTAGCTACTTTAATAAAAACCGATCCCAGTTGAAGGATAACGCCATAAATATCGTAATATAACTTTAACGTGGTGGCAAATAGCTAGCAGGAGGCAGGGCTTATCTGAGCTTTCAAAATACCATTACTAAGTCTCGAGATAAAACGATTTTCCGCTTTGCATATTATCTCACTTTCACGTTTCTGAAAGATGAAACCGTTTCAAACTTTTATAAGTTTTGATTGGGGCGGATTGATTTTCTCTGGATTAGCAGTTAGGAGATGTTAGTAACTTTAACTTAATGGAAAAGTTAATTAAAATTATATTTTTATAATTACATTAGTAGATTGCAGATATTTCTTACTTCCTTCACATTCATTATTCACTTATCAGTCTTGTCCCTTTTGGTCCTTACATCATTTCACATTCGAATTGTACATCTTTTTTGTTAACCTTTCATCTACCATTTTTTCTATATATCAACGGAATACGCTCTTTCTCATACACTGACACCTTTTTAAAGTCTAACCTCTCTCTTGCTCAACGCAGTGTGCGATTAATGCGCCAAATATTTTCCGTAGCGATTAATATTAGTACAAAATTAAAATTAAGGAAACTAGAAAAAAAATACTGAAAAGTTACTGCATCTCTCTCAAAATGAGCTCGCGTAGTCTTTTATATATTGTACCCTACCCATTATACATTATAGATCCATAGCGGATGGATTTGATGTCATCAGTGATTGTTGGTGACACAAATTATACACCTGGGTTGCTCCGCTTGAATTAGCCTGGCATGGCATGGTAGACTAGATTTTCCTTTTTATTTTTGTCCGGGTCCCCTTTTGAAGAATAGGTCAGCAGCCATTCTGTCAGGAAATTTGTAAAAAGTGAACGGTTATACGAGTCATTAATATCCTGACTACTAGACCACAGAGTTCTGCAACGTCTCGCCTAGGTTTGGTACTACTATCTTGCATATTCCTGCCACAAAAGGGTTAGTGCATGTTACTATCGAGTTACGGTTTGGAGGGTATATAACTTGCGTTCACAACATTACAAGCTACCTGCCTGTAAACTTGTGCACGTCGCATTATCATTAATCCACACGGAAAGCAACACTACATTAACTACATGACGATTGTGCGTGTCTTTCCATCAGCAGAGTAATATACTTTTTTGCTATCTTTCGATATAAAAAAGAGCACTTAGACTATTAAGTTGTTCAAAAATTTGCTTACCATGCCAGATTCTAAAAAAATATAAGTGTCCTTGGGCCAATTTTTGTAAAAGGAAATAATTACAACCTAATCCGCCTTGTCTGACATTCGCCTCGTAAATGGTCCTTGCGAAGTAATCTTTAATCAACTACGAAAAGGAGTAAGAACGAGACCCATAAAATATTATGGCTCTTAATAAAACTAAGGCAGTTTGGGGTTGGAAGTTTGAAAGTAAAATCGCACAAATCCGTAATATTGTGTATAATATTTTTTGTTTATTCTGTTATGAGAAAGTTACACGTATTTTGTTCTTTATGTTCATGTATTTAAGAGCCACAATTAGTATAAGGATATTACATATATCATTTTCCAGAGCCATTATCTAACTAACCCTTTTATCAATATGTCGAAAGTTTCCCTGCTGGCTATGAATTCAACACAATCGTGACACTTCATTCGTTAAGGAATTTTTATATATGATGAAATATAAACAAATTCATATTATAAACAAAATAAGCTCGTATAGTATTTCATCTTTAATTCCTATTCAAAATTTAAAATAATTTTAATAAAACTTTTGCCTTATATTATCGTATTATCGGCAAAAGTGTTTTATATTTTATTAGCCGTTAGGGAACTATAAATATTAGCCGTTAGATATATAATTCCTATATAAATATTATGTAATATTTTTTTAATAACGTTTCATTTTTTTAATAACGTAATCAAACACGTTTTGAATATTTAAAATAAAGTGTATTTCTGCTTTTACAATGGTTTATCCATTTCCGCGTATTTTTTTTGTCTCACTGCTCAAGCAAAATTTCAATCTGTATGTAGAACAAAAATTTTCACTAAGTTTGAACTCTTAAATTAATTTTGAGAAGTCATAACTTAAATTTGAAGTTTTACCATTTAAAAAATATGTATTTTTTTTTCAAATTTCTAATGCTTAGCCACATTTTACTATATTGTGAATCGGTTAAATGAACCTTACGGGGAATATTACGCTCTTTCAAATTACTTTTGTTTTTCTTGTGTAACTCGCAACGGTCCATTTGTAGGAGTTATCAAATAAATTTTTTAGAATTAATTATTATTAGATATGTTTTAAGCGAGCCGCAAGAAATAGGGAGAAAAATAGAATTTACTCAAAAAAAAAATTGTACTTAGCGCAACATTTGATGAATTGATAGTCATTTTATGGCTCAAAACGTAAGACATTAAAAAAATATAACTAATAATGCTATGTAAATTCAATTTTTTTATTGACCAAATATTAAAATAAAAATGTATACTTATTTAATAAAAACACAAAAGCAATTTGAAAGAGCGTGAAATTCCTCGTAAGGTCCATCAGACCAATTCAAAATATAGTTAAAAATGGCTAAGCATTAGAAATTTTATGAAAAAAAAACCGTACATTTTAAATGGGAAAATTTCAAATTTAAATTGTAAGTACTTAAAATTAATATTAGGAGTTCAAATTCACACCAGTAAAGGCATCTGCTTGTTTGAATATAAATAAAGATCTATCTTAGAATATAAATGAAAATTTTATTTTGTAATTTTAAACCTCAATACCATTTAATTCCGACACAGTTAACAAACCAGAAATATATTTATGTTAAAACTAGCTTTTGACCGTAGCTTCGCTCGTGTTAAATTGGGGGCAGATTTTTTTGTTAGTCACAAATAGTCCGCATACCAATTTTTAGCTTTCTACCTTGACAATTCCGGAATGCTCCATACAAACTTCCCCCTCATTTTAAAGAAGTGAGGGGTTAGAAAGAGACAAAAAGGAGCCTATGTCACTTTACATTCCTTCAACTATCTCCACTTAAAAAATCACGTCAATTCGTCGCTCCATTTTGCCGTGAAGGACGGACAAACAAACACACACATACGCTTTCCCATTTATAATATTAGTATGGATTGGCCATCGTTCGTTCTCGTTCGAAACTTTTTTGTTGTGTATTGTATGTCTATTAATAAATACAGTCATATTCCCGATAGCCTTAAATTATTATCTAAGTATACATAAATTTCGCAAAAAAATATATTCATTTGTTATTAGATAAGACATACTATGATAGTTTTTAAAAAAAGTATCTCACGCCCTGATCCCCGAAGGGGTAGGCAGAGGTACAACAAATGCACCCACGATTAGCCGAAGATACTTGGTCCCACAAATGTGATAGGTGGCAAGCCTATCGCCAACCGGGCACTTTCTAATCACGGGCAACTTTGTGTTTCTCAGAAAACTGAAAAAACACTTTTCTTATGTGCCCGACCCGGGAATCGAACCCGGGACCTCATGTAGTCAACGCCAACGCTGGACACAGAGGCGACTATGATAGTTTTTAGCCGATAAAATTAAATGTTAGTGAATAGAAATAAAAGTTTGTTAATTTTGCCTTAAAATTTAAATGTAATAAAAATTGAATAATAAAATTTTGCAAATGGCAAAATAAATTGTAAACATTTTGATTAAAAATGAAAGGAGATTGATGAGGTCGACCTAAAAGAACTACGAGAATATAGCGTCAGCTGAAATTATCAAATTAACTCATTTTACAATAAGTCAGTATTAGAATTTAACGAACACTTTTTAATGGCAAGTTAATTTTAAAAGGATTTTAGTTGGAAAGTCATGAAACTAATCAAACTTGTACGCTTTTTTTAAACCAAGCTAAGATTTTTCTTTGCTGCCATAAAGTTAAGACTTTTTTTTATTTATGACCAGCCAAACAAATTATAGAGATGTTGGTTAGGTTAGACGCAAAATTTAAAACAAACTATTGTATAAATTGCAACAAAACTGAAAATATTTATTAATATAGTCGAAACTTACAACATATGTAAGGTATAAATAATAAGGCTACATATATAAGGCTGTATAAATAAGGTACTTTAAAATTTATTTATTTTTTTTTGTTTTTTCAGGATGATATTTAATATCATCCTGAAGAAACAAAAAAAAACAAGTGTTATATATTTAAACTATGAACGAGTAACAAAAGTTGTTTGTCTTATATCTTTTAGGTGGTTAAAATCAAATAATCTTCATGACGAGATATACAAAAACGTATTGTATCTATATTGATAATATATTGCGGCGTGAATTGCTTATAATAGAATGGAATAATTATGAATCCAAGAAATATTAATCTTTAAGGGTTTTCGTGAGCATTGTAAAAAGCGTCCGTGATACAATTTACATTTCGTTTAAAATTAATAATATATTACAATACTGTGTTATTACAATAATGTGTTGCGTTTGAGGCCAAATTTGTATGGAACCTCATCATTCTTCTTTTTCACTACATAGTATAAAACAAAGTCGCTTTCTCCGTCTATCCCTATGTAGGCTCAAATCTTTAAAACTACGCAACGGATTTTTATCCGGCTTTTTTAATAGATAGATTGATTCTTAAAGGTTTTAGTATATAAATCTTTCCTATATTCTTACGGGAACAAAAGCTACGCGGGTGAAACCGCGGGCAGGCCGCTAGTAAATTATAAAAATACCTTTTGTATTAATGTAAATTAATTCTTTTACATATGTAATAAATATATTAGGTAAAAAAAAAGATAAGCCCGCTGAGTTTCTTTCGCCCGATCGTCTCATTGTGTAGCCACGTTCTACGGTTCTGCGTTCGCGATCCCTTACTAATATTAAAAAATGATGTGGTGTCGCGGGACACCAGGTAGGAACGAACTTCCTTCAGCTAAACGGCATTACTCGCTTGTGTACGCGACTGTCGCGCATGCGCACGTCTCATTTAACGCTTTTATTCCACGCATTTTTCTTACGGTTTTACTATCACATTTTTTTCAGTTCGGTCGCGCAGCAAAATCCCTATCCCCTCCAAGCCTGCCGTAAGGAACTTCGTTCCAATAAAAAAATTGATACAAAAGTTTTAAATATGATAATTTTTAAATATTTACACACCATAGCCTGATAAAATTGTTGATAAATTTTGATTTATTTTTAACAACTTATAACACTCATATCCTTGCAAATATTTTTTGAAACGAAGTTCCTTACGGCAGGCTTGGAGGGGATAGGGATTTTGCTGCGCGACCGAACTGAAAAAAATGTGATAGTAAAACCGTAAGAAAAATGCGTGGAATAAAAGCGTTAAATGAGACGTGCGCAGGCGCGACAGTCGCGTACACAAGCGAGTAGTGCCGTTTAGCCGAAGGAAGTTCGTTCCTACCTGGTGTCCCGCGACACCACATCATTTTTTTTCGTTTCATTTCTGGAAACTAGAATCAAAATCAGCAGCCTTCTGACGGGCATTGAGTTGTGAACTCAATGTACCCTCGAAATAACTAAGTTTCCCAAGAACCCGCAACTTTAAGGTATTTAAAAGTATCTTCACGCCCATATCCTCGAAAAGGTAGGCAGGAGTACAACGAGAGCACTCACGATTAGCCGAAGATACTTAGTCCCACTATGTGATAGTTGGCAAGCCTGTCGCTAACCAGGTATTTTTTCATAATCCCGGGCTATGTTGTTTTTATCAGAAAACTGAAAAAAGACTCAGGAATCGAACCCGGGATCTCATGTCGACTATCGACGCCGGACCAACAGCCACAGAGGGGGTTAATTTATTATGGAAATTTTGAAAATTTGTGAATTAGAATACCTTAATTGTGTCTTTGATAAATAGGTTCCCGCAAATTAATGCTTAAATCTTTAGAATATATATCAAGTTTTTTTCTTAAAGAAGGAGACAGTAAAAGATTTAAACATAAAAAAGCTAATAAATGAGACATAGGACCTTATGAACTAATCCGAGTAAAACGCCAAGCGAGTCTGCTAGCAGACTAACGACTACTTTAAAATTATAATTTAAGTGAAACGACTTTGTAGCCAAAAAAAATCGAGCGCAATTAAAGAAGGTAAATTATAAAACACATTTTTGTATTCATAGCTCATACCACAACGAAGAAATGTTAATTTAGGTTAAACCATTTTGTGTAAAAAATAGATCTGTAAAAGTAATTTCGTGGAAAATTTTTATTTGCGAGACTAACTCAAGGTCACTTTTCGTTTAATTGTAGGTACGAGTATATTTATCACTAGGTTTTTCCCGTGTTAGTTCCGGGCTCCTTTGAAGAATAGACTAATTGCTGTTCTGCCAGGCAGGACATAAAAGGCGACCGATTGGCTATGCTAGTCACTATCATCGTGACTACTAGGTGGTGGAGTTCTGCATTATCTCGCCCGGGTCATATACCACCGCCTTACCTATTCCTGCCGCAATAGCGTTAGTGCTTGTCTCTGTTATATTCCTGTTCGGAGGGTAAGGTAGCCGGTAAACTTATGCATGTGGCATTAGAACTCGCCATAAGATGGCAACGTACCATTAACATATTTAGTGTCTATAAGCGATGGATGACTCTTCTCTGCTTGTTTGCTATCTTATGACATAAAAAAGGTCTTTATTTTTTTAATTTTGAATATTATTTTAATGCCATTTTATAGCAAACTCGTTGGATTAAAACACACCACAGTAATAAAATTGAAAATCTATACTAGTTATTAATATTATACCTTAATTTTTATTTGTAACTTAATCTCGCAGAAACGGCTCGATCGATTTGGATAAAATTTGGCCGATATGATGATGACCTGGAATAGAACACAAAATATTTAAATCACGGAAAAAATCGTTCTTTCCGTGTGATTCACCAACAACTATATACTATTGCGAGTAACAAGTACTGAATAAAATTTCTCACATTGACGACATGTTAATTTACTCACGGGTCAGCCAGTATTGCAAATACGAAAGCCTGTCTGTATAAAACACTTTCGCGGTTAAATTTCTGAATCGATTTTGATGAACTTTATAGGCATAATAAGCGGTGTAATTGTACACTTCAGAGGTTGATAATACCTAATTTGATGAAATGGATGTTATTTGCGCTATTTAAAAAAAAAAAACTATTTACCGCCCCGTTGGTCGAGTGTTAGCGACCCCGACTATGCAATCGATGGGACTCGGGTTCGATCCCCGACGGAGACAAGTATTTGTGTGATGAGCATGATTATTTGTATTTCCGGGTTTGGGTGTTTATTATGTATGTAAAAGTATTAATATATGTATGACTATGTAATAGTATCATTGACTAACACCCATGACACAAGCAAATAATTTGCTTACTTTGGGGTTAGATCAGTAAGTGTAATATGTCCCGTGAATATTTATTTATTACTATTATTACATCACAAAGTGTATACCTATGTTAATATTCATCATAATATGCCAAAGACCGTGGCCGGACTCGATACGTATCTAATTGAACAAAATTGGGTCGATAGAAAATAATTGCGAAGGATGGTCTAAAATCATCATTAAACGGTTCTATATTTTTTTTCCGTATGGGTCTGCAATTAAAAACATGAAGTCATCATGTTCATACCTAAGCCGCTATTTCAATATTTATTTATTATAAGACCTGGCCGCCCGGTTACACTGATAGTGAGCTTTTGTTTACTCGGATAGAAATAGGCAGATTGCGCGTTTTTAGTATGTATTCAGTGTTGACAGCGTCTTAATTTAAATAATAATAGCAGCACCATTCTATGTTCAGTGGTAGGTATAATCAATTTAGCGGAGTTTGGAACAATTCAGGGGAAACAACAGCAAGCACTGGTCAATGGTATAATTCATTTCATATCGAAGTGGACAATTTACGTATCATAATACGCATGACTTGTATGTGGTACGATTACTTACTGGAGAATTTCAAATAATTCGACTAATGATCGTTTCCTATATCAGTCAAACGACTCGCTTTAATTGCGTGTAGTTATATTTTCTACGAGACGTAAGCTAAAACTGTTTTTATAAATATCAAATTAATATCAAATGTCCAAACTGGTGAACGCCTAATTAATTTACATTGGTTGCTAATTTTTATTGCTATAAATGACGGATTGTTGATTATAGGAACACGACATTAGCTATCAGTTTTTTTTTTTATAGTATTAAAGCATTATTTTTATCAAAATATATCCTATTTTAATAAAAATAATATTATTTTAATTAAATTAATTCTTGGAGTTGACATATCGAGCAACGTTCAGTTCCGTAGTCACTTTGAAGGCAAGGCCAAATTAGCCTAAAAAAGCTGGGTAGTTCTCAACAGGGCCAGATAGTACTTCACGCCGGCCCATCGCTTACAACTTTATAAGGTGCAAATCCGGCCCTATATGGAGTACTTCTCTCACTTGTGGGCGGAGGCTCCTCAGTACCAGCTCCTTCATTTTGACCGCATTCGACGTAGAGCGACACGAATCGTCAATAATAGGACTATTTCTAATCGGCTTGATTCTTTGAAATTACTTAGAGATGTGGCTTCGCTCTGCATCTTCTATCGGATCTATCATGGGGAGTGTTCCGAGGAACTGTTTCGATTAATTCCTGCCGCAGAATTTCACCATCGGACATCGCGAAAAAATTCAAAATTTCATCCTCACCATCTCGATGTCTGGAAATCAACTGAGCGATTCTCGAGGCACTTTTTTCCCCGCACTATTCCTCTGTGGAACCAATTACCGGAAGGGGTTTTTCCAAGCAGATACGACTTAGGGATCTTTAAAAGGCCAATAATGCAACTGCAAATCTTCTGACAGTATGGTTGTCCATGGGCGGCAGTGATCAGTTACCATCAGGTGAGCCTCCTGTCCATTTGGCCTCTTTTCTATAAAACAAAAAATATTTTGGTATTATTGCATCATTTTTATCAAAGTGGCTCCTACTTTTAATAAAAATAGTATTGTTTATTCTTTTGGTATCATAGCGTTATTATATCGAAATGGCTCCTTTTTCAATAAAAAAAATACTATGAATATAACAACTAACCAAGGTATTTGCTATTAAATGACCCTTCCACTACATTTGTATCCCAACTCGTAACAAAACTTTCAGAATCCTAATTAATGTATACTAGATGCGTGTTCTTGAACATTACAAGCGCTATTATAGCGAGATAAGTCATTACCCCAAGTTTCAGGGTCGCGACAGATGTGCTCGATGAGCGATGGCTCGTTAGGGCCGTTGGGTTGTGGATGATAGATAATTCGATAGATCACCGTTTATTGTACAGATAATATGTTACCATAGAGCTAGCACGCTATTTTCTGTTTTGATATATTCTTGATTTTAAGGAAGATAAAATCTACGCCTTCTAATACTGGGATCGATCGATTTGCTCATTTTACCTATGTAGTAAATTATTTAATACAATGCACAGTGTTTTACAGGATTTTAGAAAAAAATAGTAAATCTTACAAAAAATGTTAAAAATGATTAAATATTTCTGGACAATTTTACACAAATTGACATAACCCCAAAGTAAGCAATAACTAATACATAGAAAAAAGTAAGCGATACTGATACATAGAAATACATATAAATACTCAAATATATTTAATAAACACCCAAACCCAGAAATACAAACATCTATGCTCCTCTCATAAATACCTGCAAGACCTCTGGTATTGTGGATGTCCATGGGCGGCGGTAATCACTTACCATCAGGTGCACCTCCTGCTCGTTTGCCCCCTCTTCTATAAAAACATCTGCCCCTGTCGGTAATCAAACCCGAGCCCCATAGATTGCGTAGTCAGGGTCGCTAACCACTCGACTAACGGGTCGATCAATGGGACGGAACGGTAGTTTGTTTAGTATGCATAACTGTTACGTATTTCGTGGTCATTAAAGAGTTTTCTGTTGCATTTAAAAATACATAATTTTTTAAAAGGATATGATATAAAAATTTCAATAACTATTATAACATTTTTGCTTACAGGTATTTTATTTACCCTGTATAATCTAAGTTTTTTTTCGTTTTGTTTAAGTTTTAGTGTACATACTTCACATCGCCAAACTGTTAGTATAAATTATTTTGTGAATAATTTAAACACATGCACAGTAAAAATGTACCAGCTGAACAATAAAAAATAAGAATCTACACATAATTTAGTTTAAATATAGTTGTTTTAAAGAAATTTCCAACCATATTATATCCGAACTTTTCTTATCAATAGTAACACTGACACGCAAAGAAATATTACAGCTTAATTCACTCTAGCCTTGTTAATATAATAGAATGTTATTCATATTTTTACATCCCCTTTAATGTGAATATACAAAGTATTAATTTTTATTACTTTTTTCTTCAAAAGTTTTAACATATACAGCGCTCTTATGATTATGATTTATCTAATATAACTGAACTGAACACATTCATTTTTCATACTAATATTATAAATGTGAAAGTGTGTTTGATTGTCCGTCTTTCACGGCAAAATGGAGTGGTGATTTGACGTGATTTTTTAAGTGGAGATAGTTGAAGGGATGGAGAGTACGATAGGCTACTTTTTGTCTTTTTTACCCCCTACTTTCTTAAAATGAATTAATCGCGAGCGAAGCCGCGGGAAAAAGCTAGTAGTAATGTAAACGAGTGCAATCTACAAGAATTATATGCTCCAAGATTGATTCCCAATGGTCTCTCTAAATTGGTTCTGAATTGATTTAGAAATGACACTGAACGTTCAAGGATATATCACGTAATTTGATTAAGTTCAGGCGTCCTGTTTGTCCTTTCACTTAATTATACTGATTAAATAGGCAAAGTTAATTCAAACGCAATCAAGAAACTAGCTTTTGGTCGTAGTCTGAATAGTACCATTGAGTATCTTTACTCAAATATTTGGTAAAGATTTAACGAGATGAACCAATGCTATCTCATCGTTTGTGCACTAAGTTAAATTAAGGTCAGGTAATATAATAGACTTAATAAAAATAATATAGTAATATCACTGGACAAATAACATAAGCAAATAATTTGCTTGTATTATGGGTGTTAGTCAACGATACTACTACTTAAGCCGGCGCCAGACATAGCTTCAAACATTTGAACACTTCTTTGAAGACTTTGAAAACGTATTTGAATACATATTGTCGCCACCTTTTTTTATATCATAAGATGGCAAACAAGCAGATGGGTCTCCTAATGAAAAGAGTCAACCCTCGCTTATAGACACCAAAGGTGTTAATGGTGCGTTGCTATCTTGTTGCGAGGTCTAATGCCTCATGCATAAGTTATGCACCTGCTAGACATGCTTTGCAAACATTTTTCTTCCCAGTATGCCGGTAGATGACAAACAAGATGGACGTCAATTTTGTGGACGCTTTATTATATAAGTGCTTGTAATATGATAGAAAAAAATGGTATATTTGCAAAATCTACCAAAAACTCTTAGAAAATGACGCGGGCGCGAGTGAAATAAATAATCTCGGCCTAGCACGTACGCGGCACGACACGACCTTTTACCATACCGGCGCTCGCGCAACTGAAGTGAACTTTGCAAAAGTGTGGCAGGCTACGCAAACATTTGAACACATTACGCATTCCAACTTTTAAGTTTTAACTTTTAAGCTTTGATGTGCGCTAAAAAACCGAAAACGCGTGGCAAATGGCAAATGTTTGTTCAAACTTTGAACACATTTTCAGATCCGTGCCACACATAGCAATCAAACAAGCGCCGGTTTTAGAAATATATAAAGGGCATAGATAAATGATTGGTCTCGCGGCGCAGACCAATCACAGACCAAACATTTATCTAAGATAAGGGTTACTTTTAAAGATCCGGACATATTTTCAAAGGCTGTTCAGAATCGATAATATATTCGATTTATGTAACAAAACAAAATAATTTAAAAACTCATAATTTCATTTTTATCCAATACAAAAAACCAGCATGCATATAATTTCAATTACGCAAAACTCAAACTTATATATTTTAGTGCCTTTGTTGAAGGTAATCGGAAAAAATGACCATGAGCATAATAGTTAGTACAGTAGTAGAAAGAGAAACCATCGCTTATAGACACTTAAGATGTTAATGGTGCGTCGCTTTTTCTTTTTTTTTACTATATTTTTTTATATATTACTAACTTTGCCCGCGACTTCGTTCGCGTGAAAAAAAATCTAAAATAAAAACCCGCATAGTTCCCGTTCCCGTGGGATTTCCGGGATAATAACTACCCTTTGTCCTTTCTTGGATCTTAAACTATATTTGTACCAAATTTTATCCAAATCGGTTTAGCGGTTTAGCCGTGAAAGCGTAACAGACAGACAGGCAGGCAGAGTTACTTTCGCATTTATAATATTAGTATGGATATAAAAAGTAAAGGATTGCAAACAAGCTGATGGTACTTCCGATTCACCATCAGTTATAGATGATATACCAAATAAATGTTGTTTTTAGTTGAAACTAGTTTATCAAACACTTGTACTTTTATTTCATTATTATTATATACTAAGTTATGATAAAATTGAATAATTTAGTATATAATAATAGTGAAATAAAAATACAAGTGTGTGATAAACTAGTTTCAACTAAAAATAATGGAATTTCACCAAGTGCCGACGATTGAAAGTGTAAAATCTATATGTTGTTATGCGTGTAGTATGGATAGAATGCCACATGCATAAATCTGCCTTATCCTTTCAACCGGAACATGACAGTGACAAACACTGACGCTATTGCAACAGGAACATGTAAGACGGTGGTAACATATACCCGACACGTTGCGGAACCTAATATCTCATGATGGTAGTGACACGTTTAGTCGGTTGTTCGCCTTTTACGACCTTCTTAGTGGAGCCCACTTGGAAGATCGTAAAAGGCGATCGATTGACTATGGTCATGGTATGGACTATGGTCCGACACGAGAACAATTTATAATTTTTAGAATACATACAAAGAATTAAATTCAAAGAAATATATGACTTTTATAGTTGCAGTAATAGCACAAAACAAATAACTACAGAAGTCAAACTCATGTATGTACTTCACTTTTCATATCTACGCTCGGCGATCGTGCTAGGAATAACAGCTTTGGCTTATGCACAAAAAACTGGTAGTAGAATAAAATAGAATAAACTTTTATCCATATTAATATTATAAATGCGAAAGTAACTCTGTCTTTCTCTTCTTCACGCCATTGAACCGATTTGAGTGAAATTTGGTAAAAAGATAGACCCGAGAAAGGAAATAGGATAATTTTTATCCGGGAAATCCCACGAGAATGGGAACTATGCGGGTTTTTATTTTAGAAATTTTTCCAAACGGACGAAATCGCTGGCACAGCTAGCTCAAAATAAGTATTTCTATAAAACATTTTTTGAAAGTTAATCTTAAAATAAATATATACAATAGGTAGTAGCTTTGTAGGGTTTGAATTATTGTTGAAAATGAAACAGGAAGAACTGAAATGCAAGCCAATAATAACTAAATATTTTAATGTTACTATACCTATTTCAATTTTTTGAACAAAATAGTTCACTGACTCGTGTCTCAAGCGGATGGCATTCGCGCTTGCACTATTCAAAACCATTCTGAGATACCGTATCCGTGAGAGGTGTTCACGGATTAATTGGATACCCTTCAAGACAATTTCTTAGTTTGTCAGTGTAGTTTGCAATTACATGGATAAATACAGAGTTATACTACTTACCAATGAAATAAAATTACTTCAAGGGTAATTTTTAAACCTTGTCATCTCATTCGGTACGATAAAACAGCACATCATGGTTTATTTCTATTTTTTCACAATATAATATATTTACAAATTTATGATATTTTTGACAATGGTAGGAACGTTTGCTCAATTGCACGGCGTTACGTTTCGTTCCCAACGGCATGTCTATTAGTATTCATGGGTCTGTGGAGGTGTCTATGTGTGCGTTGCTCGTATGCTTTTTGTACGTAGATTGGCTTCTGTGCCTATTTATTTTGTGGTGATAGTTTGCAAAAATCCAAAACTCAAAAAAGAAATCAATTCAATTTGCAATTTTTCACGGTTCCCGGGTGTGACCTCCATGACGCTTCTGAAAGGAAAAGATAGTGCCAGATATCAAATAAATATATTTTTCAAATAAAGGAGTTAAAATAAAAAAGTGAAGGACATAATTTAGGAGGGCACGTGAACAAGCAAATCGAACAGTCGGCATCGAACAATCGAACAATCGGCAATCGAACATGCCGGCACTAAATTAAATAGCTTGTCAGAACACACACAGAGATCAGATGTCTCTTTGGAGACAGAGTGATTCAAGACCACTTGTAAGAGTAGGTTTGTCGACAAGGCGTACTGCTCTATGTTAAATTTTATGTAATTGGAGAGTTGAATACTAAGGTACTCCGGCTCAAAGGTGCGAGCAATACTCGATGTGTGGCCGAACTTACGCTTTCTGAAGCATCAGACGAGAAGTATCATCTAGCCTTCACTCTCCAAATGATCCATTTCATCATCATTTAAATGAATGATAATTCAAATGATGATGAAATGGATGATACTTTCCAGCTCTCGAAACATTTCGACACCTAAAGTATTAATAGTGTCAGACATGGTAAGGGCCTTGATAAAGGGGTTAATTTGGTGAATAATGTAACTAACGTAACTTGAGTCTTCTGGAGGTTAAATGAAAAGAGATTTTGTTTGCCCCATTCTGAGATCAGCTTCAGAGACGTCATATATCTACATTAATATTATAGATGCGGAAGTTTAGATATTTGGATGGATGGATGTTTGAAAGGATGGATGTTTGTTACTCAATCACGCAAAAACTACTGAACGGATTTGATGTAAATTTGGCACACAAAACAAGCACAGAATGATGACCTGGAATAGGATATAGGCTACTTTTCTACACGGAAAAATTAGGTAATCCTGCGGGATTCACCAAAAACTTTCATAATGCAGCGGACTGCATGCTGTTGCAGCTGTTGATATATAAAATTAGATTTTAGATGTTGATAACAGTTATGTAGCTATAACACAAACTTGTAACCCTAATTATATGTAGTCGCCAGTTTTTTGGAATATCCCTCACTATATTAAAACAAATTTAAAGACGTGTACATGTTAAGATAAAATACCTGTTTTTTATCCACACGATCATGTAAGCCTACAATCTGCTCGTGAAAGATAATTTTGCAGCCACTTTTCGCGTCCACGTTTGGCGTTAAGCCAACGTTAGTTAAATGGAATCAAATTAAATTCAACTGCCCGCCTCGACACGTTGTTAAGTTTATATCCCCTATCAGATTCAAGTCCTTTTAAGCTGTTATGTAAAGTATGAACATGATTTTAAATACCTAATATGTTGTTTCGTTATCTATTTGCTAAGATAAATAGAAAAATATATAGTTTCCCCGTGTTGGTTTAGGCTTGCATTTTTATATAAGTATTTTCACGCCCGTATCCCTGAAGAGGTGGGCAGAGTTATAACAAGTGTACCCAGGATTAGCTGAAGATACTTAGACCGATAATGTGATAGGTGAAAAACCTGATGACAACCGGGCACTTATCCAATCCCGATCAACGTGGTTTTTATCAGAAGCCTAAAAAAAAACACGTTTTATGAATTGACCGACTCGGGAATCGAACCCGGGGCTTTTGTACTATCTGTACTGCTCGTAAGAACAAATCCAAATACTATTGGTCAAATTACTTGAATTAACCTCTAAGTAAGCAAACTATTTGCCAGTGTTGGGTATTTGTACATAACACACAAATGCTTATAGATACGGTGTTGGGTGTCAAAAGCCGCTCATATATGCAAATGTATTTAAAAAAATAGAAACATTCCATATTGTGCTAATTTATTGCTATGAATAAAAAGGTAAGGCTTAAGAGGCAGTTTACACTTTAGACCAACTTTTGACGAGAAATCAAAATTTTCCAACTCCTAATTTTTCATATTATAAGGTACTTTTATTTAATTAAATAGTACCATTAAATAGTTTCATCTTTTAAATATTGCCTCAATGAAATAGTTTTTTTAATCATCAATTGTGTTTCTTATAATAAATGTTTCTCGAAATCAAGTTTTGACAATTACACAAACAAGCATTTTTCCAAAAGGTATTGCTACTGCCAGAGTCAACAAAATTACTTAACTAATAAAAAAAATTGCCAGAAACATCAACAATTGTGCCTGAATGGATTATTTTTTTTCCTAAAAGATCTATATCTAATTATAATTTATACTTTCCATCGTCGGCACTTGGTGAAACTCCGTCATAATTATTGTTTTAAATTTTACACTTGTACTGTTTCACAATTCACTAATTATGTATAATATACACTTTTTTATTTAAATAGTCAACCGGTTTCGCATTTTACTGCATCATCAGGACTAAAACTTAAATTGTCAACAAATACGTTGTGTTAGGAATTGTTAATAATGGTCGGTAGATGTGAAATATTGAGTTTGATAGAAAATATTAATGTTGCCAACCATTATTTCCAAATCTCCACAGTACGAAGATACAAAATGAGGCAAACTACCAAATAAAAATTATACAAAATTACAAATGAAATCCAAAACCAATAACGGATCTAAAGTAATAATAAAATCAAATGTCACTTAAATTACTAATTTAAAATTATCCAAAATTAAGATATGTCATTGGGTTCAAAATGTCAAAATGTTCAGTAAATACTATATATAATATGTCAAACATAAAATTAATATTATTAAATTGAATTAAATTATATAAATAATGTTAACTTAAATTATATAAATTGAAATTAATTAGTAAAAATATTTAATAAGGGGGAAGAATTTAAATCCCTATGATCATTTAATAATGCCCTTGAAGCCTTAGAAATTAATAAACAGAAAAATAATCCGAAATTATTAAATGATCATAGGGATTTAAATTCTTCCCCCTTATTAAATATTTTTACTAATTAATTTCAATTTATATAATTTAAGTTAACATTATTTATATAATTTAATTCAATTTAATAATATTAATTTTATGTTTGACATATTATATATAGTATTTACTGAACATTTTGACATTTTGAACCCAATGACATATCTTAATTTTGGATAATTTTAAATTAGTAATTTAAGTGACATTTGATTTTATTATTACTTTAGATCCGTTATTGGTTTTGGATTTCATTTGTAATTTTGTATAATTTTTATTTGGTAGTTTGCCTCATTTTGTATCTTCGTACTGTGGAGATTTGGAAATAATGGTTGGCAACATTAATATTTTCTATCAAACTCAATATTTCACATCTACCGACCATTATTAACAATTCCTAACACAACGTATTTGTTGACAATTTAAGTTTTAGTCCTGATGATGCAGTAAAATGCGAAACCGGTTGACTATTTAAATAAAAAAGTGTATATTATACATAATTAGTGAATTGTGAAACAGTACAAGTGTAAAATTTAAAACAATAATTATATCTAATTAATTAAGCAAATATGCCTATTTCAACGAAAATTAACGAAATATTAACTGGGTTTTTTGTTATCAAAAAATTTATCATAATAAAGGAGGAGTATCACACAAACACTTGTCCCTATCGATAATTAATTAATCCCAAATCCCAAACTCCAAACTCCAAACCCCAACCCCCCTCAATTAAGTTATCAGTTGTTAAGAAAAGTATGATAACCAAATTATAAATTATATAGCAAATGATTATTTCAACGATACCTAGTTTTGTGATAACATTTTTGTGATACACGTAAATTGACTGTTCAACGCAAAGTTCCATTTAACTGAAAATGGAAAAAACCTAAAATAATATTATTGGGTCTGATAAAACTTTAGGCTCAAGTAAGATCTCCAATAATTCTCTGTAATTATATAAAAACATGAATAAAAAGTTTCCAAAAACTGAAACACCACTAGGTATTTTTGCGGTATTTTTGGGAGATTTTTTGATATCATGACAAACACGCAACTAGCTCTCTTACCTCTAAGCTCCTTAGACTTAGACCTTAGACTCGCTTCGAAGAGAAACAATATCTAAATTTGTCATCGTCTCTGAGATAACGAAAACGATTTTCTAGCAAATGTGACGCTATTGTTCCAATCGGGTTGCCAAATTGTTTTCTCGTTAAGAAAAATAAATACAGCCAATGTGACTGCTAACCAAAACCTAGACAGTGAAATTATGTATTCAAACCAATAGTTTAGTTTGAATACCCATTGGTTATCGAATGGTTTTTACTATATTTTTTTCCAAATCCTATAACTTTGTTCCGCGAACCATTACTTGGTTTTATCTTAGAACATGTTTTATTCGTACCATTATTATCTTTTAATTGGCATAGGTTTGATTAATGACCACGCCATAATAAAAAATTATAAGAAAAGCGCAAAAACTTCCTGCAAAAATCTTTTTCATGAAGTAAATACTCAATACTTAATAAATTATCGCCTGTTTTAAAAAAATATCACTAGTTTTATATTGCTTTATATGCCATAACTCGTGGGATAGTGGGGTAATTTCGTATCCATATGTCACCCAATCTCAGCAAATTGCATTACCTTTTTCGATCAATGGTTATAACGCATAAACTTTCCATAAAAATTGTTAAGAATTTGTCTGTACTTGTTTTGTAATGGTTAATTGCTGCAAATCGTTCACTTAATATTTTGACAGTGGTGATTTTAGCTCTGGTGATGCGTGGGATCATGAAACTATTACACAAATGTTAGTGTTATTGTTCTACATTTAATGAAACTGTCAAATCATCTTGGACCACTTTTTGATGAGCACATCACATACTGGTTTTACTGCAATGCACACGTTATTCTTATAAAAAAAGTAAAAAATTGGCTTATAAGATGATGTATTTTTGTTGCCTCTATAACAATAAATAATAAAAATAGAATAAAATAAATACAAGCAACCCACACAACAAGTGTGATTTTTAACTTCCCACTACGTATATAGATAAGGAAGTTATTGACTTTGCCCCGATTTTTGAAAATAAAGTTTCACCAGATCTTCATGTTTTGTGGTCCTAAGAACCTTTTCCGACTTAAAAAAAAACCTCATTTTTTTGTGAAACAGTATTTTTTAACCCCCGATGCAAAACGAGGGGTGTTATAAGTTTCAGGTGTGTATCTGTGTATCTGTGTATGTGCGTATCTGTGTGTCTGTCCGTGGCATCGTGGAGCCCTGGGATATGGTCCGATTTGATTGCGTTTTTTTTTAAATTGAAAGCCCTGTTTTGCGAGATGGTTCTTAGCTAAGATTCAATAGAATCTGTTCAGCCGTTTCAAGATAACCAGCTCTTTTCAAGTTAATGAAAGGAATTAAATAACTTGTAAATGCTTTATCGATACTAAATTTTATGTTCTGCTACTTTATTGATATTGCAATTACATGGTAACGTTGAGCTAATACTTTGAGATTCTCATTCGAAGATCATCAGCCTCTATTTAACTGGCAATTTTCGTACTTAAATAACAGATTTTCTAAATATTGCAAGCCACTTTTTAACGACTTTCTGATATCCGTTAGTACAAAAACTTGACAGACTTGTGAAGGAAATGCAAATACTATGCTACCATCCAACTGAGCTCGTAATGTAGCCTGGATATAGGGACTGGAACTGTCTGATGCAGAGTTTTAACAAGAAAATCTTGCTTAGACTGTCTGGTTGCTATAGATACTAAGTTTGATTAGTGCTCATGATGACGAGGATTTGAAGATGGAGCTGATAAAGTGCTACCGAAACTCACACGTAGAATGTAGAAAGAGATAAGATAGTCAAGTTCGGACTCGATGGATTTTTGATGATGTTTACTTTCCATTACATATAATGTCGAAGAACTGAACATGGAGCCGTAAGAGTGTAATTGTAACTCACAGATAGAAATTGCTAATGTAGTCGAGTTTGGAGTCATTTCATTTGTTACAGTAAGATCTTTCTCATGATGATATGGCTCTGAAGATTGAGCCGAAAAAGTGACATTGGAACTTCAAGAACCCAGATTCAAAGTTCAACTACAATGAACGCCTAAACTAAACCAGGTAAAGTTTTTGAATTAGCACTTAATTGTCTTGTATTGGCAAATATCTTAGTTCTGGATGATTTTCAGGATCTGATGATAGAACTAAAAGGTAACCATGAGAACTCCTAAACTAAATAAGATAAAATAATCGAAATTGGACTCATTTGTTCTGTTTGGACAAATACTCTAGTACTAGACGATTTCCAGAGTCTCATGATAGAGCTGGAAATACTTTATGGGAACCTTGGAATAAAATTAGCAACATCATCGAATTTGAGGTAGTTTGTATCGTTATTTCAACGACTTTGGAGCGGAATTTCTTCCAGTGCCTGATGATAGAGCTGAAGGATGTAACAAAGAACTCCTACACTAAACCAGGTTAACCCATCAAGTGGAGGAAAAAATTCAGTTTGTTTTTGCAAACAATTTGGTGCTAGATGATTTTTATGATGATGGCATTGGAACGTAGTCATGGGAACTTCTAAACCAAATAAGATAAATCTATCGAATTTCGGATCTTTTGTGGTGTTCTGACAAACATCCTGGTAGTAGACGATTTCTTGGGTCTTATAATAGAGCCGATAATGGAGGTCATGGGAACTTTGAAATAAAATTGAGTAAATTTTTACAAGGATTTTGAAGCATGTTGTTTATCAGTGCCTGATAATAGAACTGGAAAAAGTCTAAGAACTTGTAAGCAAATCCAAATAAACTCATTGAGTGTGGACTGCTTGGGTTTGTTTTGACATATACTTTGGTGCTGGATAATTTTTAGAATCTGATGGTGAAACTAGAAGGTGGCCGTGATAATTTTTAAACTAAACAAAATAAAACCATTGAGCCCCGTGTTGGTCCGAGCTCCTTTGAGGAATAGGCCAACTGTCGATCTGCCATGCAGGTCGTAAAAGGCGACCGATTAGCTATGCGAGTGACTACCATCCTGGCTACTAGGTGATAGAGTTCTGCATTGTCTCGACCGAGTCTGGTACCACCACTTTAAGTATTCCTGCCGCAATAGCGTCAGTGCTTGTCACTGATCGTGTTCTGGTTTGGAGGGTAAGGTAGCCGGTAAACTTATGCATGTAGCATTAGACCTCGCCACAAGATAGCAAAGCACAATTTACATCTTTGGTGTCTACAGGCGATGGTTGACTCTTTCCATCAGGAGACCTATCAACTTCTTTGCTATTTTACGATATAAAAAAACAAGAGCTTAGATTCATTTGTTCTGTTTTGACAAATACTCTAATGCTAGATGCTTTCCAGGGTCTTATAATGAAGCAGGAAGGAGAGAGTCTTTGGAGCAGAATGGCTTCCGGTGTCAGATGATAGTGGGAAGAAGTCCATGAGAAATCCTAAGCTAACCCAGAAGAACCCATTGAGTGTGGGTTGCTTCGGTTTGTTTTAGCATATTTTTTGGTGCTAGATGACTTTTTGAATTTAATAATGGAAATTGAAGGTGGCTATGGAATAAACAAGTTAAACCTATCGAGTTTGGACTCATTTTTTCTATTTTGAGAGTTACCCTGGTGTTAAATAATTTCTGTGGTCCTATGATAAAGCAGGCGATTTGGAGTTTTGGTTCGTTTTAATAAGGAATTTGGAACAAAATGTCTTCCAGTTTCTCAAGATAAAACTGAAAGTAGTCCATGAAATCTCGCTAAACCCTAAGGGACCCATCGAGTATGGGTTAAGTGGGTTTATTTTGGTATACTGTTTGGTGCTGATTTTAAGAATCTATTGATGTAACTTGAAGGTGGCTATAGGGTCTTTTAAACTAGACAAACTCAACGCGTTTTAACTTATTTGTTCTGTTTTGACAAATAATCTGGCGTTAGATGATTTTCAAGCTCTTATGATAAATTGTGAGAAGGTCATGGAAACGAAACGAATGAAAGAATGAAAATTGAGAAGCACCATCGATTTTAATCCCGTTTGAATCATTCTTTTTTCTGTTTTCCAGTGTCTGATAATAAAGCTGGAAGAGGCCCATTATAACTTTTAAGCTAATCCAGATAAACACGTCGAATGTTGGCTAATTCGGTTTATTTTGGCAAATATTTAGGTGCCGGATGTTTTCTAAGATAAAATAATGATGGAACTGAAAGGTGGCCATCAGAGATTGGGCTGATATCGTTGGCTTTTATTATTGGGAGATTCCTGGGAGGCCATGGGAGTTTTGCAATAACATAACTCAAGCTCATTGAGTAAGAAACCATGGTAACCTTAACCTGATGCTGCAAGATCCCCTTTCGTAGATCATCAGGCATTTTCACGTTTTACTCTTAAAATAATGCGTATGTAGCGGAATGGCGGTCTGAGGGTGTGTCGGGGGATTTTGAAATTTTTAATTTTATTTTGTTTTTATATAATTGGTAAACATATACATACGGAAAAAAAAATAAACAACATATATTATAGTACAAAAATATTTATTTACATAAATATTAATATATATTTTTTCATAATTAATACCTAATTTTTTAACATAATTTCCAAATTAATTTATTGATTACCGAAAAATTAAAACCGAATTAGCTCTTTTCCTCAGAAAACTGCGTCTATTGCATAAATTGAATCAAAATCGGTTGATCCGTTCGGGAGTAACCGTTGGCGTAAAGTTTTTAAAAAAGTGTTTTTTTGACACTACTTTGTAATTTTTCAACCTATAATTTTTTGATGATAATATTTTAGTGCTCAAAAAATTATGTCGAATGCTGTTTTGAAAATGAAAATCGATTCAAATTTTCAAAAGATACAGCTTCCCAAATATTAAAATTACTCTTTTTACAGTAAACTTACTATTTATTTTTAAAATAACTTTCAAGCTAATATACCTACTTATTTAAAAAACTCGTCAGCTTTTCTACTTAAAACCCGCGTCAAATACCGTAAATCGATTCGATCGATCGATTCGTTCGGGGATTCATCAATGGCGAAATTTTTTGAAAAAGTTTCTTTTTTATTCCATGAATTTTTTTTCCTTGATTTATTTGATTGAATTTATTTCCTTGAATTGTTTTTATTTTGTGAATACACAATTTTTTTTAATTTCCATTCCCAATAAGTACCGTTTAAAATAGTAAAGATACTTTTAATTTAAAATGTCTTTGCATTCCACATCCGAGATAATTTTCAGGTCAAAAATTTCAAACATGTTAAAATTTAACTCATCTCGGGCAAGCCTCCAAAAGTTGTATATTTCGCTGGATGCGTGAATGCCTTGCTTGTTGCTAAAGCGACATTTCGGATAAAATTAGAAGTTCTTGCAGCTTCTAGGTTTATTCGTATTAAGTTTGTAAATAAATTGAAATGTTAACTGAATATACGTACTAAGTAAGTATATTCACGCCCGTATCCCCAGAAAGGTAGGCAGAGGTACAACAAGTGCACCCACGATTAGCCGAAGATACTTGGTCCCACAAATGTGACAGGTGGCAAGCTCGCCCACCGGGCATTTTCAAATCCCGGGCAACTTTGTGTTTATCATAAAACTGATAAAAACACTTTCATTTTAAGGGCCCGACTCGGGAATCGAACCCGGGACCTCATGTGGCCAACGCCAACGCTGGACCACTAGACCACAGAGGCGATTAATATTATAAGAGAAAATGTTTTAAGTACTGTTTCTAGGCCTTCATGGCTAAACCACTAAACCAAATCTAATGAATTTTGGCAAGACGATAGTGTAGGACCGGGTTAGAACAAGACAAATGCTACTTGTTTTAATCAGACCCTAAGGGACTTTTTTATATAAAGAGTTATTTATTTTATACTAGCTGAGCCCGCGACTTCGTCCGCGTGGAAAATTTTCACAAAAAGTAGCCTTAGTTACTTCCTATCATATCAGCTATCTGCCAGTGAAAGTCCCGTCAAAATCGGTGCAACCTTTCCAGAGATTAGCCAGAACAGACAGACAGACAAAAATTGTAAAAAATATTATTTTGGTATACGTACCGTGTTTACATCCGTATATACACATATGCATTTATTAAAAAGCGATTATTTTAATATTACAAGACACTCCAATTTTATTTATTTGTATAGATAAAAATTGTCATAATAGAACAAACAAAAACAGTTCAAAAGGAAAGCTTATCCCTAATAAGAGATATCTTTCAGTTAACCCAAATATAGTGTTACAAGAGAACATTTACATAATGTACAATATTAATTAAAGCAATAAACTAACTCTAAATTAAAGGTACATACATACATACATACATACATTAAAGAACAAGGAAATAGCTCTCCTAATGGAAAAAGTCAACCATCGCCTATAAACACGAAAGGTGTTAATGGTACGTTGCCATCCGTGTGGCGAGATGACAGTGCCACTTGCATAAGATTTACCGGCTACCTTACCCTCCAAATCGAACACGACACTGACAAGCTTTGACACTATTGCACCAGGACTGAGTAAGGCGGTGGTGCCAAATACCCGGGCGACACAATGCAGAATGCACCTAGTAGTCACAATGGTTGTGACACATATATCCAGTCAGTCACCTTTTACGACCTGCCTGGTAAAATGGCAGTTGGTATATTCTTTAAAGGATCATAGACCAACGCGGGGGTATATTTTTTTACATAAAAAATGCATTAAAATATTACAAGATTTTTTTTATATTATAAAAAAATTTATTAGGGTTTAGTAAGAGAAACAATTAATTTCAGCCTTTTTTTTCATAAATAATCTGAGATTTTATAATACATTTTTAAATATTATTATTTTAACACATTTTTTAAATTTGCTTTTGAAGCCTATAAGCCACCACTCCTGTAAGCTTGTTACTCTGGTTTTTGTTAACGTATTCCCGATAAATCGCACAGAGCAAGAAAAATCGTGGAAATGCGATAGCATACGATGGAATCCTCGTGGCAATCCTAGAAAATGCTTGTATTTACCACATGTGTTTACCCTTCAATTTCAAGAAGATAAAAAAAAATACTTAACCACATCATTTTATCGTATTATTTACCCTTCAATTTCAAGAAAATAAAAAAAATACTTAACCACATCATTTTATCGTATTATTTACCCTTCAATTTCAAGAAAATAAAAAAAATACTTAACCACATCATTTTAAGTCAGCGGCCGCCGGCTTTAAAAGTTGTATATTTCACTGGAAGCGTATATGTAAATTTGAAAAAATTCAGCCCAGAAGATTTTGGGAATTTTTTTAAAAACTTCATAAATTTTTTTCGCAAAACAGTATTTTTTTTTAATATAACTTCCAATTGTGTACAAATTTTAATCAGATCTTTTCCTCAAAAAACCGTGTATATATCAATTACATTGCATTAACCCAATCGGGAGTTATCGTTGACAAAAAGTTTTGAAAAAGTGTATTTTCGAGATAGCTTCGAAATTTTTCAATCAATATTTTTTTGATCTTCTACGATATGTTAGTCCTAAAAAAATTACGTAGAATGCTGTTTCAAAAATTAAAATCGAATCTAATTTTCAAAAGTTACAGATTTTCAAATTTTAAAATTACGATGTTTACAGCAAATTACTTCATATTTTGAAAAAATACTTTCAGGCAATTATATCGATTTATCTAAAAATATAGTCAGCTCCTCTTATTAAAAGACTACATCAAATACCACTATCAAAATAAAGTCGGGATTTATAAAAAAAATATTGTTTTTACATTTCTTCGACATTTTTTAACCTATCATTTTGTAGCTAGTAAAACAATTTTGAGATCGAAAATTGTGTTGAGTACCATTCGAAAGATCAAAATCGATCATTATTTTGAAAAATATACACCTTTTTGAACATTAAATTATTAAGTATCATTTTAGATTTTTGAACTCTTCGAACTCAAAAATCTATACTTAGGTATAGTTTTTGCTACTTTCAGCTTTAAATACTCAATTTAGCGGGAAGTTTCAGGGATAGCTTGCAGGGTCAACCGGCTTACAGATTATTTTCATAACTACTACCAGACCAGGATGCGGTTACATACTAAGAAGATCCGGTGATAGAAAATCAGTGGCATGTCTTATCACATACATTTTTTGATACAGTAAGATGTATCTAAGGATGAATTAGATAATAGTTCCATGCAAAGGACGTCAAATGTCACGATTTCATTACATAAATGACCTTAATATTTTTCAAGTAAATGTTCAACTACAGTTTTACTTTCAATATAGTGAAGCATTAGTAACAGCGAAAAGTTTTACGGGAAAACTTCACAAATAAAGCAATAAAAACTAATTCTGTCTCGAACAAAAAACAAACAAGGGAAGAAATAGTTAAAAAATCAAAGATGTATTGATTTTGAAGAATAGACCATCTGTCATTCTGTCAGGCATTTCATCAAAGGCGTTATGTAAGATTGGCATAATGTAATATTACCATTGTGATTTTTAGGTGGTGGAATCCTAAAATGTTTCGTCCGAGTCAGGTACCTACCTATTTACCTACCTATTTCTGCTTTAATAGCATCAATGCTTGCAATGCCATTGTCGTGTTCCAGTTCCGAGGTTGAGGTAGCCTGTAAACTTACATAGTTAATACCACCACTCGGATAGCACCATTAACATCCCTGGTCTCTCTACAGGCGATGATTATCTCTTTCAAACTTCAAACTTCAAACTTATTTATTTTGCATAAATTAGGGTATACATGTTATTTCTAAATACAGTAACTTAAGCCTGTTTTACCAAATAAATGGCGTGCAAAATCTTATTACATCATCTACATCCACATTATACATTTTCTACAAAATCATAAATAATATTTTAAGCCTTTCAAAATAAAAATTAAATGAATTAAAAAATAGGAAGGTTGAAAAAACACATATGTACCTATATAACCAAAATAAATTAGAGTTAAATTAACAATTTCAATTTTAAAAAAAGAATATACGTCATAAATATATTATTAAGAAGTTTAATATTACAATTTCATAAGTGACTTTAATAATTGATTTATTGATTCCAGTAACAAGTTAAAATTTTGAAGAAATAAATAAAATAAGTTAAAAAATATATTCAAACTCTATATAAGAATAGATTTGTCGTCATACATATTATATATTATATTATTCATTATAAATTATCAATATTAAGATTTATCGTCGAAATAATGCTTTATACAGTAAAAACATTTGTCACGTAAATAATTATAGACTGTTTTTTTAAATTTATTCAATGGTAAACTTTTGTAACTTTCAGGAAGTTTATTGTATATCTTTATTACCATTTGGCTACAATTTTTATTAAAAAGTGCTGTGTTACAAGGCGGCATGAACAATTTATTTGAGTATCTACGATTAAAGTTATAAACCTCTTTTGCCGTATTAAATTCCTGATTTTTTTTTCACAAAGCAGACGGATTCAAAGACATACAAACATGGCAGGGTAAGTATATTTAAGTCCTTAAATAAAGGTTTACATGAATCAAAAGGAGCAGCGCCGGAGATAGCACGAATACAACGTTTCTGAATAATGAAAGCTTGGGATATTTCAGTACAATTTCCCCAAATAATAAGTCCATATCTTAAAATAGATTCTACATAACCATAATAGGCTAACAAAGCTGTATTTTTATCTATTATCTTTCTTATTCTATATAAAACATAAACAAAACGGCTTATTATTTTGGTGCATACACTTTGTACATGTGGGACCCAAGTACAATATTCATCTAAAGTTACACCTAGATAATTTGTAGTTGAAGTTTCTTCTATTAAAATATTTGTATACATTGCAGTTTAACCATATTTTTCCATTTTTTTTATTTCTAAATTGTATGTATTTAGTTTTAGCCGCGTTTAAATAAAGGTTATTTATATCAAGTCACCTTTACCTCAGGCCACCTGCTTGTGTGCTATGTTATGGTATAGAAAAAGCGAAATTAAATTAAATAATTTCTAACTTTTTGCAAAGGCTTAAATGTGTTTCTCAAGTGCCTTGCTTTTTGGCTCCTCTAACATCTCAATCTCGAAGAAGAAGAGGTTACAATTTAAAACGTACGTTGAGTACTGAAATTGTATATTTTTGTTTATGCTATTAAAATACCCCATTTTAAAGAGTGGTGGATGTGGGTATATTGTGTCGTTAAATAACTTGCCTTCGGTAAGTTTAAAATATTTAAAAAACTTAACAATCGCCTTTGTGGTTCTATTTCCAGGTCAAGCGAATCAAAAATGTGTTTTTTCAGTTTTCTGATTAATACAACGTTATCCGGGATTGGACAAGTACCTGGCGAAGATAGGTTTGCCACCTATCACATTGTGGGATTAAGTATCTTCAGCTAATCGTGGGTGCACTGGTTGTACCTCTGCCTACCTCTTCGCGGATACGGCGTGAAGATACTTTTAATAAAGCAAGAATTTGATATGACATGATTTGAACCTGCGGCCATGCCCTAACATGCTCTCACCAACTAAGCTACCGTCGACTAGTTGGTTAAAATCTTCTTTGCTTTGTGATTGATTCCGTCCGTTCCGTGATTTAATTTTCTAATTTCTTCCCATTTTTTATACTAACTATTACTTTTGCTTAAGTATGCTACTGACGCACACTTAAGATTTCGCGCAAATATCAAAGATGCAAATTACTTACTCTAATTTCGTCTTTCAATTATGAATATTATGGGTACTTTGCGAAAAGTATTGCTTGAATGTATAAAATAGTTAAAACGACGTAATTCCTTTCAGCAACCATCTTGTGGAATTAATTATCCATCGTGAGCCTTTCATTTCACAAAAATTAATTATGTATGTATGAGATTTGAATATGTTGGAAAGGATATGAAAGTAAAATAAACGAGGTTGATATGACATACTACGGAAAATATGTGGTGTGATATTCGCGGACCGCTTTTTTAATATTGAAAGAAGCTCTGCATGGTGAGAAAATTTCGATGTGAAATAAAAATATTTTGAACATGTAGAAAGAATGTCAGATAAAAATGTGTGTAATGCGAATTTGGCAGGGTATGGGTAATAGAAGAGATCAAGAATGACATGCTATGATAAATTTTTTCATCCAAAACTCATTAATTTCTTTTTTTTTTCTAATTTCGTCTTTATCTTCTAATAATATAATTGTTGTATTATAGTATTAGATAATTATTAATGCGGTGTAGAATATCAAAAACGTATCTTTACTTTCCGTAACGTTAATAAAAAAGGCAGAAACACCAAAGAAACTTGAATAATAAATTCCCATCTACAGCTCCGCCTTTACGAAACAAAGCCATTCTATTATGTTTATCACGTCCATTCAGAGTTTTCAGTTCTTTTAAACTTTAAAACTTGTGACTCTATAAATTTCCGCAGTTTACGAAGTTCTGAGGGCCCACTTAACTAGTAAATCAGTGTCACCACACTTTACAACTTGGAAATGCAAAAACAACTAGACAGACTTGCTAACTTCAAGGATAACTTGGACACTAAGTTTTTTATAACTATTCTACGTAATAAATATAGTATGAGGCTTGGACACAATAATATTGTGTACAAAATACAATGGTGACTGAGGTTTCAAGTATGGGTATACCGTATACAAGTGTACTGAAATCTGGTGACAACCTTTATTTGTAATATAATTAGATAGCAGTGAAATAGATGGTGAGATTATTTTGATGATAAGACATAATTGTAGCCTATGGAATCAAAAATTTTGGACTTTTTATGTCTAAGCCTCTTTTAAAGAATAGTTTATTCATTAAAACAAATTGTTACGTCAAACGGGTAAAAATGTAGGTAAAGTGGTTTTTCAAGTGGCTTTATCACTGTGGAGGTTGTAGGCTCCATGCTATGGCGAAAAGAAAAAGTCTTAGCAGCCAGGCAAGGTTTTCTGCCTGGGGACCGAAGTAAAAGTGACCACCTAAAAGTGTTGAAACTTATAATAATAACGCAAAAATGATTTTTTTTTATATCATAAGATAGCAAACAAGCAGATGGGTCTCCTGATAGAAAGAGTCAACCATCACCTATAGACACCAAAGATGTTAATGGTGCGTTGCTATATTGTGGCGAAGTCTAACGCCACATGCATAAGTGTACCGGCTACCTTACCCTCCAAACCGGAACACGATAGTGACCAGCACTGACGCTATTGCGGTAGAAATAGGTAAGGCGGTGGTACCAGACCCGGTCGAGCCGATGCATGACGCGCATAGCCACTAAGTCGCCTTTTACGACCTGCCTGGCAGACCGGCAGTAAGCCTATTCTTTAAAGGAGCCCGGGACCAACACGGGGAAAAATTTTACAAGATAAATAATTGTTATATTGTAACGTTTTAGATATCTGAACTGCTATCTCAACAAGTTTCGAAACATACACGAGGAGAAATTATAAGGCAAGAGTTAAACGAGATCACATTATTAAATTTAATAAACTATTACTTGAACTATCATGCAGTTTATTTTCATACCACAGAAGGTTACGTTAAAGCCTGTCCTTTAACCTTAGAACAATAAGTTCAACAACGACACTGTAATTAGAAAATACCTAATAACATTAGACACATATAAGGCTGCAAGTATTAGCTAAAAAATATCTTCACGTATCTTCCTCAAGGTCAGCAGAGATACAACTAGTATACCCACGATTAGCCGAAATACTTAGCCTAATAACATGGTAGGTGGCCAACCTATCGCAAACGGGCATTTATCAATCCCGGGCAACGTTGTTTCTATCAGAAAACTAAAAAGACGCATTTTGAGTTGCTTATTCACAATTAATATAGTTTCCAAGAAATAAGTTCCTGGGAACAATAAAAATCAGTTTAGTACATTAAACATGTTTATTTTCTAACCAGCCTTTAGGTAAAATTACTTTGGAGTTAGCAGAAAAATTATTAAGTGTTAAAGAAAAATAGTAAGATAATATTTCTTCGTACTTAAATTCCTTTACTACCCCTTAATTTTATTGAATGAAGTTCTTACGGATTATTTTAGGAACATAGCGCAGTTAAGTAATTACTTAAAGTCGGTGTTTAGCAGCATTATTGCTATTCTTTAAAGCGAATAGCAGAGAAAAAAATGAACATTGCAAGGATACCTTACTTATAAGATGAACATTAAAATCAGCACTCAGTCAATATTTTAATATTTTAATTTATGGTCGGAAGTATTAAGAAATTGTCTAAAAGTATTTTTGTTTTAATGAGTAAAAATTTCAGAGTCTGTTTAAACATTTTAAAGTAAATATTGGTTATTGATCAAGGTCAGTAACTTAACTAACCTAATTTACATTTTATTGTTTTAAATTTTACACTTGTACTGTTTCACAATTCATTTAATATATTATTATAAGTGTGAAAGAGTACAAGTGTAAAATTTAAAACAATAATTATGACGGAGTTTCACCAAGTGCCGACGATGGAAAGTATAAACTAATTTACAGAGTAATGTAGTTAAATGGTTCCTTGATATTTAATAAAATTTACTTTTATACCAAACGTATATCTGCGATATTAGAAACATCTGATTAAACATGATATGGCAGAAGTTCAATAGCCTAAATATGGTAAACAGTGCAGAATAAACGTAACAACATAGATCATAATCAAGAACGATAGTGGAGACAATATACTACCCCGTATGCTAAACAAATTCGGAAAATGCGGAGTTGAGAATTATCGTCTCTTTTAGCAACCTACAAATGGGTAAATCGTGGTGAGCCAGGAATCTATTGACGTATGGTTAGTCCTCTCTATTTTTTTTTTGTATCTCAGAAATATTTTTAACCCTTAAAAGATAATTTTAATCTTACTGAATTATATCAACTGAAAAACACAAACCACAAACTTACTAGCGTACAAGTATAATAATATATGTATTTTAATATGAATTCCTCTAACAAAACACCTGTTCCATACATAATTAGTAAGTATTATTTCACAATAGAGTGACTTAATTAACATATAAAGGCATTAAAACCGGATCACAACGTAATGATCCCCCAAAATGGGGAGTTTATGCCCTTAGAGCATATTTTACTATAGATCCAGCCAATCATGTTCATTTATTTACTTTAAAAAAATGAATACTTGAATGAATTGAAAGTAGTTATATAGTATCTTTACGCTAGATCCCACATCAGGTAGGCAGATACTACTTAGTGCCATATATCAAAATCCATCCAAATTTGCTTCACCCACTTTCATGACTATAAAAACACGCTAACCGCGGAGAATTTTGAAATCGCTTCCAAACAACATGGATCAATCTAATCGTGGTTGAAATAATATCCTGGTCTTTCCCGGTGCCTTCTTCCTCCTAAGTTTAAATTGTTTAAAATAACCAAATTAATGTATGTATGTATGTAATATATGTAACAAGTATAGCATGGTATCGATTTTGCCAGCGATTAAACTATTCTCAGTGAATCTGAACAGCTATTGTTGTTTAGTTTACTCTGCTTACCTCATCATAGAACTGGGTGATGATAATTTTGAGCTTGTAATTTTAACATAAATCAATAGAAGTATTTGAAAATTTGTACTTTTGTACAAATTCTCAAATACTTTACTACATTACTTTACTACCTTAGGACAAATATCAGGTAATTTTAAGGCTTTTGATAGAAAAAAATTGTTTCCGTTCTTTTGTGGGTTGTACCAGTATACGAATATAAAAAAAACACTTCAACAAACAAAGAAATAACTTGCAGTCAGCTTATAAGTATAACAGCTTGACTCTTTGGCATTACGCAGAGATGTAAGTTCACTCTGCGTCTTCTATCATATTTATCATGGGGAGTGTTCCGACGAGTTGTTTGGATTAATTCCTGCCGCCGAATTCCACCATCGGACATCGCGTCAAAATTTGAAGTTCCATTCTCACCATCTCGATGTCTGGAAATCCACAACTGTGCGTTTCTCCCGACACTTTTTGCCTCGCACTACTCTGTTGTGGAATCAAATACCGGCAGGGGTATTTTCGAACGGATACGACATAGGGACCTTCAAGAAAAGAGCTTACTCATTCTTAAAAGGCCGGCAACGCAACTGCAAGACCTCTGGTATTGCAGATGTCCATGGGCGGCGGTGATCACTTATCATCAGGTGCACCTCTTGCTCGTTTGCCCCCTCTTTTATAAAAAAAAAGTAAACGGTTGGACCGTTCAACTGAGAACGATATTTCGCTGTGCATGTTTTATACTCTAAGTTGTGTTCTCACTTCAAGGATGATAGATCGAGGCTGTTAGGCGCGTCGCCTCTGTAGGTGTGACGGTACCACGAATGAAGAATGATGGTGGAATGATTCTTGAGATCCGCGCAGACACGTCACTGCTCCATTAATCGAATGTCATGAATGACGAAGAGCGCATAGAATTGAAGTTTACGTTCATAAATATTTTAAACTACTTCATCTAATCGAATAGTAATAATAATACTTAAAAAATCATATTTAAATAACCAAACATTCTTTATGGTAAAATTAAATTTCCGCAGTATAAGTACACCAATAAATAATCCACTGGGAGAGTCTTTTTTTATATGTCATAAGATATTACACAAGTAGACCCATCTGGGTCTCCTGATGAAAAGATTTAACCATCCCCTATAGACACCAAAGATGTTAACGGTGCGTTGCTTTCTTGTGGCGGAGTCTAATGCCACATACATACGTTTATCGGCTACCTTACCCTCCAAACTGGAACGCAAACGCTATTGCGGCAGTAATAGGTAAGGCGGTGGTACTAGACCCGGGCCAGGCAATGCAGAACTCTACCACCTAGTAGACGCGATGCTAGAGACCCGCATAGCCAATCGGTTGCCTTCTACGACCTGCCGGCCAGAGTGGCAGTTGGCCTATTCTTCAAAGGAGCCCGAGACCAACACGGGGAAGAATAGTTTGCTATCAATACTGTATGATATAAAAAATCATGGGATGCCTAGCAGATGGAAAACATCAAAAAAATATTATATATAAAATATAGATGAAAAAGAAATAAATATGGAATAAGCAGAAACAAAATATTCAAAAAGAACGAGCGTTGGCTCTTTGGTCGAAACTCGACCGTGATACTATTAACTGTAGCTTAGTAAACATATTAAAGTAAAATTAATATCAAACCATAAACAAAATAGTAAATACGTATATGGAATGTCTATTTTAATTAATTTTGGTTACTTTTATTGCGTATTATATAAAAATATCAGCTTTAAGCTTAAGTAATTGTTAGAACCACTTCGAAGAATAAAATATATATATATATATATATATATATATATATATATATATATATATATATATATATATATATATATATATATATATATATATATATATATATATATATAATATATATATATATATATATATTATTCTTTGAAGTGGTTCTAACAATTACGATGAAATTTTGTATTTATTGTATTTATAGTCTTTTACTATTAAAATTGATCTATATTATCATCACCGTGATCATCTCTTTACACTAGAAAAAGTTTTATCCGAACGAAGCTAGTATAAACTTTAACTGTCAGTCTGTCTGTCTGTCAGTATTTAAAGCTTAAAGGAACAATAACTATATATAAGCACAGATTTTATTCAGAATTCAAAAACCTAAATTTTGGTACAAATGACAGTAATTTCATTTTTAAAAAGCTTTATACGTTCAAATGACATTCAATATTTTCTTAGCTACATAATATAAAAAATTTAATATAAAGGCTGAATAATGTCGAATATAAAATTTTTTTTCAAAAATTTTCATTATTAACAAATGCCAAACATATTGACCAATTTTGCCCAAATTTACGGCATTTCATGCAGTTTTTTAGGAGAAAAGCTGATTAGATTTTTAAATCAATCGGCAAATTAGCCTGAAAGGTATTTAAAAAATATTAAGTAAGCTTTCTGTAAACAACAAATATGAAAAGCTGCAACTTTTATAACTTGATTCAATTTTAATTTAAAAACTATATTTCACGTAGTTTCTTAAGCAGGTACTAAAATATTTAGGAAGGTCAAGAAACAATTGGTTACTCCCGAACGACTGAACCGATTTTGATTCAAATTATGTATTGGACGCAGTTTTTGAAGGAAAAAGGCTGATTAGATTTTGTACTCAATCGGTAAATTATCTAATCTGTAAGTTATATTAAAAAATACTGTTTCACCGACATTTTTTTCAGTTTTTTTTCAAAATTTCTCAAAATATCCTGGACTGAAATGTTTCAAATTTTCAGGAAGTCTAATCCAATCGAATGCCATCAACCGCGTTTCAATCGGTCAAGCCGTTCAATAGTTATGAGATGTTTACATACACACGTATACATATACATACATACACACAATAATACACATACATATACACACATACGTACAGATATATTGACGTCCTTGTGGAAATAGTCGAAATAGTTTCCTAGGACCTCAAAACGTGCTAAAAACTCGATTTTAGAAAATCGGGGCAAAATCAATAACTTCCTTTTCTATATAGGTAGCGGTAAGTTAAAAAATATAGAAATTTAAACTTGAAATCAAAGATTTTCATTACAGATAGCTAAAATATTTACAAAACAAAATGTTTACAAGTTATATCATTAATTTATAAAAATTTAGAAAATTCAGGTACACTTTTGGCACAAAAATAAAAATATACCAGCGAATTCCAAGTTTCTTTGTCGATTTTATATCTTGGAGTGTTGCCATGTAATTTAGCATTCATTAGATCATGTCTTCCGCCAACTGTGTTACAATATTAAAATTTACGATCTCTGTAATTACAAGCTAGAAATGTTGTGCTGAACTTTTTTCATCATAGTTAGGGAGTTGTTATTTAAAATTACCCATTGGTTTTCCTTTAACAAATAATTGTTATACATATTAATAGTAATTGATTCATGCCATTTTTAATTAGATGATTCATACCTGGTAAATAATTGCTAATATTTAAAATTGTATCCATACATATTTAGCAAATGATTATACAATAAGACGTGAAGAATTGTTAAGAATATGAATACAGAACATTTTAATGTCAGAGGTTAGAAAATAAACAGGTTATCTTTGTAATATATATATATATATATATATATATATATATATATATATATATATATATATATATATATATATATATATATATATATATATATATCGCCTCTGTGGTCTAGTGGTTCGATGTCGGAGTTGACCACATCAGGTCCCGGGCTCGATTCCCAGCGGAAAAAGAGTATCCTCACGCCCATATCCCCGAAGGGGTAGGCAGAGTTACAACAAGTGCAACCACGATTAGCCGAAGATACTTGGTCCCACAAATGTGATAGGTGGCAGGCCTATCGCCAACCGGGCATTTTCCAATCCCGAGCAACTTTGTGTTTCTCAGAAAACTGAAAAAACACTTTTTTACGTGTGTTAGTTACTTCGTAAAGTTTGTATTTTGGGTTTTGTAACATTTCTTACCAGCAGCATTGAAATTTTAATATTTAGTTCAGTAGATAAGTGGTAGAAATTATTTAGTGCTTAAGATTATTAAATAAAATATATTCTTCATATTTATAGTAAGTTTATAGTAAGAGTGTAGCTTCGTCGATTTTAAGTACCACACTGGCTCTCAAACCGCGGAAGCCAATCGTCGCGATCGGCATCTGCATGTGTTATGTGCCCGGCGTTTGCTAGTGTGCCCGGTGGAGCGATCGGTCGCTGCATCCAGCTTCTAAAAGCGACTGAATCGCCCATCGCCGATGTTAAAAGTAGCATGTGTGCCTTCTCTCTTATATATAACCTACTCGAAGAAAACACTACAATAGCGTATTTTAAATACTAACAGCGACATCTCTTGAATTGATTTTAAATTAAATTGATCCTTGAACATTTTTAAATATATACATATATTTTTTCATTTTCTATAAATATGCGACGTTTTTGTGTAGTAAAGAGTAACTAACATGTTCATGAATTCTGTTTCGTAGTTAGTTGAAACTCAAACTAAATTTTGCATTTACCTAGTTAATATTAAAAAAACTGATCAATTCAAATGTGAACTATTTAAAAAAAATTATTAAGGATGTAACCTATTAAAGGGTTCCGTGTAATATTATGCTCTGGTAATAAGTAATTATTATGTTAATGAAATTTTTGTTTGAACTTGCTGAACCAGTAATTGTATTTTCCTGTGGGAACGAAAGATTTTCCCGCAGTAAAAAGTATCCTAAATTTAACTCGGTTAAATAGCTATTTACTAACTAATTTAGTACAGTACAGTATAGTTTAGCTACACAAAATTTAGTAAAAATCCGTTCAGTAGCTTTGCGTGAAAAGCGAACAGATAGACAAACAGACAAAAAATTCAATTTCTATCTTTTTGGGGCTTATGTCTTGTAAAGAATACGCAGCAATAAGTTTTTTAAAGAAATATTTCATGTACAGATTTGGTTTCGTTACTGTTTTATTATATGTATAGAAGATATAGATAGGTATAGATGACGCCGGCTTTGGAGACTCATAACACGACCTTCGGACCATGTGATCCATACAGTACGTCAGTCTTGGTCTCCCTCAGTTTCTTCATCCATCTACATTCACATTGTATCACATTTTTTAATCGTTCATCTATCGTCTCTTCTGTTGAAGTTTGTTCATTGGTATAAATAATTTTTAGATGTGTTTCAATTTCAGAGACATATCGTATATATCATGGAGAGTGTTCCGACGAGTTGTTTGGATTAATTCCTGCTTTCGAATTCCACCATCGGACATCGCGTCAAAACTTGAAGTTCCATCCTCATCATCTCGATGTCTGGAAATCCACAACTGTGCGTTTCTCCCGACACTTTTTACCTCGCACTACTCTGTTGTGGAATCAATTACCGGCAGGGGTATTTCCGAACGGATACGACATAGGGACCTTCAAGAAAAGAGCTTACTCATTCTTAAAAGGCCGGCAACGCAACTGCAAGACCTCTGGTATTGCAGATGTCCATGGGTGGCGGTGACCACTTACCATCAGGTGCACCTCCTACTCGTTTGCCCCCTCTTCTATAAAAAAAAAGACAGTCATCACAAATATGCTACCAAACATGTTTAAACTTAATCGTTCATCAAAGAAAATGAGAAATACATTTTAAATAAAGAAACGAATGAAATAAAAACAAATGCTCTTTTAAACAGAACATTCTCGAAAGGCTTACATACGAGAATAAACATGCAATTCCTATCGACCTTACTTTATAGTCCCACGTGCAAAAAACGAACGGACTCCTGATAGGATCCTGGAGTGAAAAGATAAATTGAAACTGTATTTCCATGGATTAAAGTTTACTTTTCATTACACTTTTTCGAGTTAGCTTGGACATTAATCAAGGACTGAATGAAAATAGTTTATTCATAGCACTTGTTGGTTAGCTTTACATTTGGAGATGCAGAAAGAGTTTGAATATTTAAATGTTCATTTTAATAAGAATATTTGAATAGCACTTAAGAATATCTTGATGGAAAAAGACACAGCTTATAATGCTAATGTTGTGCTGACATCCACGCGCTCCAGTTTACTATATATATAAATTTACTATAGGGAATAGCATTATCATGATCTGATGATTAACAACATGAACATAAACAATAATCACGAATAATGAGGCAATGATGATGAAAAAAAATAAAAGGCACGAAAAATGTTAGTCCAGGCACCTTTTGAAGAATATTACCTATGTTATCTACCGCCTCTGTGGTCTAGTCTAATGGTCTGGTATCCGTGTTAATCACATGAGGTCCTGGGTTCGATTTCGATTTTGGGCAATTCAAAAAAGTGTTATTTTCAGTTTTCTGATAAAAACAATGTTAGATAAGTGCCCATTTGGCGATAGGCTTGCCACCTATCATATTATGAGACTCAGTATCTTCTATTAATCGTAGGTCCCGGCCTCCTTTGTAGAATAGGCCAACTACCGTTCTGCCAGGCAGGTCGTAAAAGGCGACCGATTGGCTATCGAGTCACTACCATCGTGGATACGTTATTAGAATTTTTGTCTGTTTGTCTGTATGTATGTCCGGGGTAAACTCAAAAAGTACTGCATGGATTTACTTCATATTTTGCATGAATATTACTAACAGGTCGGGTCAACATATAGACTACATATTATGACGCTGTCACCTATGGGGGAGAAGGTGTGCGGAGTAAACGAAGTCCGCGCGGACGAAGTCGCGGGGTAACAGCTAGTTTCTAATAAAATTACATCAATACTAAAACTGGCGTGCCTTTTTGCGGTGATTAAGTTAGGCAGTAAACTTTTTCGTGTAGGTTTCTACTCAGCCTTAATCATTAATTGCTACATCACTACATAGTATAAAACAAAGTCGCTTTCTTTGTCTGTCCCTATGTCCTTATGTCCCTATGTATGCTTAAATCTTTAAAACTACGCAACGGATTTAAATGCGGTTTTTTGTAATAGATAGATTGATTCTTGAGGAAGGTTTAAGTGTATAAACCATTCCGATATTCCCACGGGAACAAAAGCTACGCGGGTGAAACCGTGGGCAGGTCGCTAGTTATGCTATAAAGGTGGTAGAGTTCTGCATTGTCTCGCCCGGGTCTGGTACCACCGCCTTACCTATTCCTGCCGCAATAGCGTCAGTGCTTGTCGCTGTCGTGTTCCGGTTTGGAGGGTAAGGTAGCCGGTAAACTTATGCATCTGGCATTAGATCTCGCCACAAGATAGCAACGCACCATTAACATCTTTGGTGTCTATAGGCGATGGTTGACTGTTTCCATCAGGAGACCCATCTGCTTGTTTGCTATCTTATGATATAAAAAAAAAGATGCACTGGTTGTACATCTGCCTATTTCTTCGATGATACGGGCGTAAAGATACTTTTTGAAGAATAGGTTATTTGACATTCTGCTAAGTAATTTATGAAAATTTGACTACGTCTCATTACCATCGTGACTACTACATGGTAGATTTCTGCAACGTCTCGCTCAGGTGTATGGTACCACTATCTCTACTCTTGCAGCAATAGCATCAATGTTTGTCATTGTCGCGTGCCAATTTACAGGTTAAGATTCTTCCACATACATCATTAACATCTTTGGTGTTTATAGGCGATGGTTTTAGACTAGAGCCATCTGATTGATTTTCATCTAATGACATAAAAAAGTTAAGTTTACATTAACATTATTTATAATCATATATAAAAAATTGTAGTTTTGTATGTTTGTAGCTACAAACTAAAAAATTACTTTACCAATTTTAAAAATTCTTCTACCATGAAAAAGCTACACAAATTAGGAGTGGCATAGGCTATTTGAATATTCTTATTGAACTATGTTTCAATAGTAATATCATCCAAACTTTCGCATTTATAACATTAATATAGGCTAGCTGCAGCGCGCAGCCTATATTTTGGCGAATCCCGCGGAAACAGTTCATTTTTCTAGGATAAACATAGTTTATGGTTCCAGGTTATCATCTACATCCTACTAAATTTTCATCTAAATCCGTGTAGTAGTCATGGCGTGTTTGAGTAATAAAAATTCATCTATCCATCCAAACTTTCGCATTTAATATAGATGCAAATTTTCATTGCATCTCCAAACGTAAACCTAACCAATAAGTGCTATGAATAAACTATTTCCATTTAGACTGTAGTTAAAATTTGAGCTGTCTCAAAAAAGTGTAGTAAAAAGTAATTATATGATAGATCGTATATTTTTCAAAGGGAACTTGAACCATAACGCAAAGTTACGGATAGAAACTATTTCAAAATAATATTAGTAATTTAAAAAATAAACCTAACTTCAATTTCAAATATACTACCGAACCAATCGAAAATTATTATCTTGACATAATAATATTAGTGATTTAAAAAAATAAACCCAACTTCAATTTCAAATATACTACCGAACCAATCGAAAATTATTATCTTGACAAAATAATATTAGTAATTTAAAAAAATAAACCCAACTTCAATTTCAAATATACTACCGAACCAATCGAAAATTATTATCTTGACAAAATAATATTAGTGATTTAAAAAAATAAACCTAACTTCAATTTTTAAAATATACTACTGAACCAATCGAAAATTATTATCTTGACAAAATAATATTAGTGATTTAAAAAAATAAACCCAACTTCAATTTTTAAAATATACTACTGAACCAATCGAAAATTATTATCTTGACAAAATAATATTAGTAATTTAAAATAATAAACCCACCTTCAATTTCAAATATACTACCGAACCAATCGAAAATTATTATCTTGACAAAATAATATTAGTGATTTAAAAAAATAAACCCACCTTCAATTTCAAATATACTACCGAACCAATCAAAAATTGTTATCTTGACAAAATAATATTAGTAATTTAAAAAAATAAACCTAACTTCAATTTTTAAAATATATTACTGAACCAATCGAAAATTATTATCTTGACAGGGCTTATAGTTCCCGAGAAATTCGGGAACCGAAACAAACATAAATTTGTGAAAAGCACACGTGCTTGGACGCCTAAATGGATCATTATAGTCAAATGTTATCAAATTGTATATATTTTTAAAAATGAAAGTAGAATGCGATAGTTTAAAAGTTCAAATTTTTTTTTAGGTTATAAGATAGCAAACAAGCAGATGGGTCTCCTGATGGAAAGAGTCAGCCATCGCCTATAGACATCAAAGGTGTTAATGGTGCGTTGCTATCTTGTGGCGAGGTCTAATGCCACATGCATAAGTTAACAGGCTACCTTACCCTCCAAACCGGAACACGACAGCGACAAGCACTGACGTTATTGCGGCAGGAATAGTTAAGGCGGTGGTACCTGACCCGGGCGAGACAATTCAGAACTCTACAACCTAGTAGCCACGATGGTAGTGACTCGCATAGCCAATTGGTCGCCTTTTACAACCTGCCTGGCAGAACAGCAGTTGGTCTATTCTTCAAAGGGTCCCGGAACCAACACGGGAAAAAAATTGTATATAATAAAGCTAAATATACATGTCTAACTGATAACCTCCGTTTTTTCTTCGGTTGATAAAGAAAGCATTTATGTTACATACTAATATAATAGTACATTACTCCACAACAGACCGTTTAAGCTCAAAATTAATATGATTACAAGTTCCACGTTCTCCAGTTATAAATAATACATGAGCGAAATTCCAATTGAGACTCCACGCAAACATTAGCGTAAGCTCTCTGAATATGTATTGAAGTTTTTATAAGCTCTTACTTCTCCGCTGGAAGAAAGCGATCGCTACCATTTTATGACTTTTAATCTTTTATTCGAGTTATATTGTCTTTTTTATAGCACGTGATAACAAACAAACACACTTCTGAGAGAAAGAAGCAACCATTGCTTATAGACGCTATAGATAGATGTTAATGTTGCATTGACACCAGTATCGGAAGAATAATTCTCCGTGTTACTCTGGATCCCTCATGAAGAGTAGACCATCCGCTTTGGAACCAGATGGTTCGTTAAAGGCAAACAATTTGCTAATTAATATGTCATACCATGGATTAAAGTAGATACACCTTTCAAGGCAATTTCTTAGGTTGTCAACGTCACTTATATTTATACAAAGAAATACAGAGTTATAATACTTATCGATGAAATAAAATCACTCCAGGGTGTTTCTTAAAGCCTTGACTTCTTATTCGGTACGATGAAATAGCACAATATGGCATATTTCTATTTTTTACGATGTAATATGTCTATAAGCGTTTGACATTTACATACCATTGCTCATATGAGCGGTTACGCATTTTACGCCCAACACCGTATCTATTAGTATTTGTGTGGTCAGCGGTCAATATCATCAGTATCTAGTACTAGATGGTGGACTACAACGTCTAACTTAAATTAAGTATGACATCCTTCTTTATTCCCGCTGCAGTAGCGACAGCGCGTATTACGGTCAAATTTAGGTTTAGAGAATAAGCTTGTGTACCGAAGCTTTTCGTCTCTGCTACAGGCCGAAGGCAATCGTGGAAGAGGAGATATTATAAAAACAGGAATTTATATGTACACATAATTAGCATGTGAAGGAGTGAGGTAGAAGAAAGCTAACATTATTTGTGATTGCTTTTTTATATATATAAAATAAATAAGATAGCTTTCCTACGTGTTGGTCTGGTCTCTTTTGGAGAATAAACCAACTGCCATTCTGCCAGGCAGTACGTAAAAGGCGACCGATTGGCTATGCGAGTCACTACCATCGTGGCTACTAGGTGGTAGAGTTCTGCATTGTCTCGCCTGGGTCTGGTTCCACCGCCTTACCTATTCCTGCCGCAATAACGTCAGTGCTTGTCACTGTCGTGTTCCGGTTTGGAGGGTAAGGTAGCCGGTAAACTTATGCATGTAGCATTAGACCTCTTTTTTTTTATGTCATAAGATAGCAAACAAGCAGATGGGTCTCCTGATGGAAAGAGTCAACCATCGCCTATAGACACCAAAGATGTTAATGGTGCGTTGCTATCTTGTGGCGAGGTCTAATGCCACTTGCATAAGTTTACCGGCTACCTTACCCTCCAAACCGGAACACGACAGCGACAAGCACTGACGCTATTGCGGCAGGAATAGGTAAGGCGGTGGTACCAGACCCGGGCGAGACAATGCAGAACTCTACCACCTAGTAGCCACGATGGTAGTGACTCGATAGCCAATCGGTCGCCTTTTACGACCTGCCTGGCAGAACGGCAGTTGGCCTATTCTTCAAAGGAGGCCGGGACCAACACGGCGAAAAACCTCGCCACAAGATAGCAACACACCATTTACATCTTTGGTATCTACAGGCGATGGTTGACTCTTTCCATCAAGAGACCCATCTGCTTGTTTGCTATCTTATGATATAAAAAAATTAGCCACCGATATCATATTATAGGTATTATTAATATAATAAAACTATTATTTTATTTTAAATTTTAACACTTGTACTGTTTCACCATTCATAAACTATATCATGATGGTGCAGTAAAATGTGAAACCCATTGGCTATTAAATTAAAAATAAATATATTATATAGTTTGTGAATTGTGAAACGGTACAAGTGTTAAAATTTAAAATAAAATAATAATTCAAATTCAAATTCTTTATTTGCACAAAATAGGGTTTGAAAAGATTTTATACATATATCGATGTGCTTAAACCTATTTTGCCAGATAAATGCATGCAAATTTATGACTTCAGATTATTGTAATATACTATTTAAGAAAAACTTATATTTTTTTACATTTATACTTAAATAAATTATTAAAAGGTGGACAGTAACAAATTTTAAATAAATAGTATTGAAAAAAAATATATATAATTGTATTTAATGTCAAGAGATTACAAAAATGTTTATTTTAAAAAAAATTCAAAATGAAATAAAAATTATGTTCTACCAATTCGTATTATAATAATATTTTTGTCATTGTCATTATATAGTTTTATACTTCAATTAGTCAATGGTACTGTAATAACATTTTTCGCATATAAATTAAATAAATGTTTCTTAAACAAATGCAATTCTTTAATTTCCTATTATATTATACAGTTTATTAAATATTTTACCATTGATTTCAATTGTATTACAGTAAATGTCAATTTTTGCATGCAACTAATATTTTTTTAAAACAAGAAAAGTGTTAGTGGAATATTTTAAACATTGTTTTTTTTTTCTCCTTAAAAGAAAAAATTCCTTAAATGTATAAAATGAGTTCTTGATCAACCATTTACGAACCTCTTTTGTAAAAGTTGTAGTTTTCAATTCTCTGAATGTTTGGGATAGCGCGTTGTAGGCCTTAATTATCATTGCGTAGCAGTTTTGTTTGTAAAGTACGCTAGAACAATTGGGGAATTTTAACCTGGTCCCTAAAAATAAAGATTCTGTTTTCAGAATCAGTTCTGGTAAATAGATGAGGATATTACCTTACGAACAAAGCTGCTTCATAATTATATAAGGAAGTTAGCGTCAAGATGTTTAATTTTTTGAAAAATGGTTTGATTGACTTGACTTTTCTTGATTGATGACTTTAACTAGAGGTTGAATTACCCCAAATAAGAATGCCATACCTAAGAACTGAGCCAACATATCCGTGGTAAGCAGTTAACGTGAATCTATGCCCTGCCAGAGATCTGACTCTACTTAATAAGAATACATAACTGTTCAATTTCGAGCAGACACTATTTACTTGGGATTTCCAGTTACAATTCTTATCTATTAATAAACCTAAAAATTTGGTTTCATCCGTTTCTTTCAACATGTTTCCGTTCCATTGAATATTTAATGTCGACTGGTAAGGTTTTCTATTTGTAAATGTTATATAGTTCGTTTTTGACAGATTCACGTTTTTGTTTTTATTAACCATCAAAAAGAATTTCCATGATTATACATTTTCCACTTTATGTAAAATAACGAAGCCTTTTAGCGAGGCAATAAATACAATACTGAATTCCCCTAAATTGTTTTCAAGATTTTTCTTTGTCATTTGCATTTTTTGTAATTTCAAAGGCGGTTTCAATTAATTAAAAGGCCTTGGATGGAGGAAAAAACAGTTTAATTGAACAAACGATCTTTCAGTACGTAAAGCAAAGATAGGCAAAACAGCTTCTTAATGGCGGCGGTTGGGGCTGGAATATGTAAATTAGTCTGAGTGTTTATAAGATATATTTGTATTTTTTACAAAAGGCACAAGTTTAATAATATCTAGTGTTTATGCGCTTCTATGTTTTGTTCGTATTCATTTTTGTGTATATTATTATATCATTTTTGTATATATCAGCTTGCACTTAAACGACAATTATATCCATGTTTTATAAAACGGTATAATCACGGATTAAATGGATACGCGTTTCCAGGCAATTTCTTAGTTTGTAAATGTAGCTTGCGCTTACACTCGGAAATACAGAGTTGTACTACTTACCGATGAAATAAAATCACTCCAAAGATAATTTTCAAACCTTGTCATCTCATTCGTTACGATAAAATAGCACAACATGGCTTATTTTTATTTTTTCACATAATAATATGTCTGCAAATGTATTACACTTGACAGTAATAAGATCGTTTGCTCATATGCGCAGTGACACGTACCCTTTTCAATGCCGTGTCTGTTAGTATTCATGTGGTCTGTGAGTATAACATATGCATATTGTATAATAATTAGTACAATTAATAATCAATATAATTAGTTTGGAAAATCCAAAAGTGGACGCCTCAAAACAAATTGTTTTTCGATTAATTTTACAAAATATATGGTCCAAATTATTTAATTGTCGTAAATGAAAATTAAAAATCAAATAAAATTGTTACAAAAAATACACCACCCTGTGTCCGCGTTTCCGATCGGGAAGTAACTCAAAAAATTTGTAAAGTTGACCCTGCAGACCCTATCTAAAACTTCCCGCTAAGTTGTGGTATGTTACGCTTAAAAAAAGCAAAAAATATACAAAAGCACAAATTTTTGAATTCAAAGAGTTCAAAAATTTAAAGTTTTGCAAAAATGACAGTATTCTAATATTCAAAAAGATATATATTTTCAAGATGATATGAGTATTTATCTTTCGAATGGTATTCAACGCAATTTTTGAGACCTAAATTGTTTTACTAGATACAAAATCGATAAGATAAAAGTCGAAGATTTAAAAAAAGTTTTTTCAAAAATTTTCGTCACTGATATATCAACCAGTCAACCGGCTTTAATCTGATTTACGGTTTTTAGCGTAGTTTTTTAATAAGAAGAAATGACTAGATTTTAAAATAAATCGGTATATTAGCCCAAAAGTAATTTTAAAAATATGAAGTAAGTTTCCTGTAACTAACGTAACTTTATTATTTGAACACCTAGAATTTTGAAAATTTGTTTCAAACTTAAGTTTTTTTTTTATGTTTTCCCGTTCAGTGGTATTGCAAAGGTACATATAAAAGTTCATGGAAATTAGCAAAATAACTAGTTTTTTCGATAGAGGAGGTTTCATTGCACCTATCAATAGCCCAGTACACAATTATTTTACTATTTTCAAGCATATGGAGAGTTAAAAATTAAATTTGGCTATATACCTACTTTATGTAATGTAGTATTTATACATTACACAACGATTCGATTCTCCCACACCCCACACCATTTTAACATCACAAAATACTTAACAGTATATTTGTGCGAAAATGAGAACATACAATAAATAATAAATAAATAAATATTCACGGGACGAATTACACTCACTATTTAACCCCAAAGTAAAAGCAAAAATACAATGAAAAATCATATAAAAAGGACTTTCAAATTCAAATATAAAATGTTGTTTCTTTTTAATTGTAGCAGTATTTATGGTCAGACTATGTAAATTATAATATACTAGCTGACCCGGCAAACATTGTTTTGCCTTACATATTAGGAATCCATAGCGGACAAACAACGTGACACGAAATTTATATAAGACTACGGGATTGTCCTTCCACGCAGCCAAAATGGCATTAAACTTTATATGGTGGTTAAGTATCCTTAAATTTTCTAATTTTCCGCGCAATTTTCTTAATATTTTCTTTTATAAGAACCTTCTCCTTACAATTACAAACACAACAAAAAAATTACCGAAATTGTTCCAGCTATTAAGGCGTAATGTCGTGTAAACATTAGGAAACCAAGTAAAATAGGGATTGATTTTTATATATAATATAATAAAATAATATACGCCGCGCCATGCCAGAAATCAAATCTCGGCCCATTCGTCTTTGTAGTCAGTTTTGCTAGCACTCAACTATTTAGGCGGACGTTTACTCCTCTTTGTAAACAGCCGAGATATTTATCGTTCAGGCAACACCTCCTTAAACAAAGAATTTCAGTCCCTTCCCGTTCGCATACATAAAAGATGAGGTAAACTTTCAGTAGTGCGCATTCAGCAAGAAAACTGCTGTAACAAGCTGTTCTGTTCAAAAACTTAAAACGGACTACGAGAAATATTTTTCAATGCGAGATATTTTCTTTTGCAAAATGTTTCAATTACTCACTTTTATCATTTTCTTTTAATGGCGTCGATCGGGGACTTTTATTATTTTTTTATAGGAGAGGGGGCAAATGGACAGGAGGCTCACTTGATAGTAAGTGATTACCACCGGCCATAAACAACTACATTATCAAGGGTCTTGTAATTGCGTTGCCGGCCTTTTCAGAATGATTAGTATTCTACTAGGCCCCTTTGAAGAATACACCATCTGCCATTCTGCCAGGCATTTCGTAATAGGCGAACGATCAGCTATACATGTTTCTACTATCGTAACTACCAGATGGTAGAGTTCTGCACCGTCGCGCCCGGGTATTTGATACAACAGTTTTACCTATTCCTACCGTAATAGAGTTTATTCTTATTTTTGTGTTCCTGTTTGGAGGGTAAGGTAGTCATTACACTTATACACGTGACATTAGTCATTACACTTCACCACACGGGTAGCGATGCACTAATAACATCTTTTGTATCTAAAGGCGATGCAATGGGTGTTAATTATAACTTAAGACTAAGTAAAAAGTAGTCTATGGTTTTCTTTGTGAATGTGGTTTTATGTACAAAAATATTTTAAAATCTGAATAGTTCGTCCAAAGATTAATGCTTTAAAAATAGAAACTTTTATTAACAACTCGTTGCTATTTTTTTATATCATAAAATAGCAAACAAGCAGATCTCCTGATGGAAAGAGTCAACCATCGCCTATAGACACCAAAGATTTTAATGGTGCGTTGCTATCGTGTGGCGAGGTCTAATGCAACATGCATAAGTTTACCGGCTACCTTACCCTCCAAACCGGAACACGACAGCGACAAGCACTGACGTTATTGCGGCAGGAATAGGTAAGGCGATGGTACCAGACCCGGGCGAGACAAGAAGAACTCTACCACCTAGTAGCCACGATGGTAGTGACTCGATAGCCAATCGGTCGCCTTTTACGACCTGCCTGGCAGAACGGCAGTTGGCCTATTCTTCAAAGGAGGCCGGGACCAACACGGCGACAATGACTCATGACTCTCGAAATTAAATTACGGACCCTGCTATTGAAATTATATCTATCAGTTAATAAAGATTAAAGCTTTTGTTGCCCTATTATATCTTAATTTTGTTTGAAAAGGTATTTATAATATCAACATGAAATTAATAGGTAATATGATATAAAATCTATGTACAAACTAATACATTAAACTCAATGCAAAAATTAATTCAAATCAGTATAATATGTTAAACCTAAAAATTTAAACTACTCCTTGGTCTAGATGTTAGCTAACTTGGCTCGGATAATGAGATCCCGTGTTAGATTATTCTCGTAAGTCAACATTTTCAGTAGCACCTGTCGAACCTACGTGAAAATCATTTCTTTTTTTTCATTATTTTATTCTCCTTTAACGGGTTGGCTGGAAGAAATCTCTTTAAGTAGAGATAAGCTCATCCATACTATAATTACGTTTATCTTCTCTTATTATTGTTATTTTCTGTGTACAATAAAGCGTTAAATAAATAAATAAATAAGAATGTACGATATCTGAAACGTGTTCGATTTTCTTGATTATGTATGAAATAATAAGAAACGAAAAATACTGTTTTTTTTCGATTAATACATATTCGATGAAACGTTCACTCTAAGTAACGTTTAGCGATAAAAAGTTGTTCCGAAATTAATTCCATTCGAACAATCGTTCATTCGGCTTTCATTAATCGAACACATGACTTTTGAAATTAAATTACGGACCCTAAGTCTTACCGGTGTAGTGTTACCACTGCCCGTACTTCAGATGAGCACGTAAAGCTAGAAATAGCTGATGGCCGTTATCAGGTCGCTAAAATGGGGCGGCGATGGAAATTACACTAATCTCGTTAACAAACAAACCGGTGAATCGTAGTGAACCAGGAATATTTTGATATTCGAATTATTTTGCCTACCTCACAAGGGAACCGGCGTGATAATACTGTACTGTAAAAATTAAAATATATATATTTTTAATATATCTTCATAATCGCCTCTGTGGTCTAATGATCCGATGTCAGAGTTGACCACATGAGGTCCCGGGTTTAATTCCTGGGTCGGGCAATTCATATACGTGCTTTTTAAGTTTTCTGATAAAAACAACGTTGCCTGGGATTGGAAAGTGCCGGTTGGCGATAGGCTTGCCACCTATCACATTGTGGGACCAAGTATCTTTGGCTAATCGTGGGTGCACTTGTTGTACCTTTGCCTACCCCTTCGGGGATACGGGCGTGAATACTTTTTTTATAATAATTTTAAAACTAATAAACTGTAAAAACGCTTAATTACACAAATAACTCTAAAAATGTTATATTATTCGATTAATTTTAATAATACCACAATATAAATCTTCTAAAACGCAATAAACCACGTGAAACATTTGACATTTTCATGAAAATCTGTTGTCTCCGCTAAACGGCAGCCATCTATAACTGACATTAATCTAGATTTGGGAACGAGAATAAGTGCGTCGAATTTATCCGCCATATTTGAGAGCAAATCTCCCGTTTGAAATGGTGGGCAGTTTGTCTATCGGTTGATATATTGAAGGGCAAGAAGGTTTAGGAATTCGATTTAAAGTTACCATTTTCTATCTTGAAAAACTTACTGCGTATATCTAGAACCACAAAAAGAAAATATTCATCTTTTTACGGATTTTTACCAAAAGGGTGAGAACTGGAATACAATAAAAATGGCTTCGCTGTCTTTTTGTCCTAATTGGCTAAGAAATATGTTTAAATCATAAATAAATATAAAAATACGTATATCAATATTACGGAACAATCATATTGTCACGTTTGCAAGTTATTTTTTTATCTTCCCGCTACATACGTAATTAAGAAAGTTACTGATTTTGCCCCGATTTTCGAAAATCAAGTTTTCATCAGATCTTCACGTTTGGAGTTCGTAAAAACCTTTTTTGACTATTTTCACGATGACGTTAGTATATTTGTTTTTTTTTTTTGTCATAAGATAGCAAACAAGCAGATAGGTCTCCTGATAGAAAGAGTCAACCATCGCCATTAGACACCAAAGATGTTAATGGTGCGTTGCTATCTTGTGGCGAGGTCTAATGCCACATGCATAAGTTTACCGGCTACCTTACCCTCCAAACCGGAACACGACAGCGACAAGCACTGACGCTATTGCGGCAGGAATAGGTAAGGCGGTGGTACCAGACCCGGGCGAGACAATGCAGAACTCTACCACCTAGTAGCCACGATGGTAGTGACTCGATAGCTAATCGGTCGCCTTTTACGACCTGCCTGGCAGAACGGCAGTTGGCCTATTCTTCAAAGGAGGCCGGGACCAACACGGCGTATGTGTGTGTGTGTTTGTATGTTTGTATGTGTGTATATAAACATCTCGTCCACAGAGCACAGAATCGCAGGCGCGACCGACTGCGATTCTGTGCTCTGTGATCTCGTCACATCAACCATCGAAACGTGGCTGATGATATTTGATTAACGTCGAATGCCGTTTCAAAATGAAAATCGCATTAATTTTTTAAAAGTAACAGCTTTTCAAATATTTAAATTACATTGTTTACAGCTAAGTTACTTCTTATTTTTTTAAAGTAACTTTTAGACTAATATACCGATTTATTTAAAAATCTTGACAGCTTTTCTACTTAAAAATTTCGTCAAAAACCGTAAATCAAATTGAAATCGGTTGGTTTGTTCGAAATATGACGCAATATTATTAACAATGACGCAAATTTTAGAAAAAAAAAATTATGAAAATTTTCACGATATAAATTCGACAAAAATAGATAATAAACCAAGTGAAAGCAAACGCAAGACTGGAAATGTTACGTCACACCGTGGTAAAACGTCATCATGATGTAATTTTTTAAAAAACCATAGAGTATATAATGTAGATATTACCACGACGTGATGCAATTAGGACGCCGTTTGGACGCCGACAAACTTTGGCGTTTTAAAATTGATAATATTTAGCGCGAAAACGCTTTGGACTGTCATGGCGTCTACAATACATACTCTGTGGTTTTTGAGAAAATTACATTTTTTTACAATTACAATTAATTACAATTAACAACATAACAAACAGATGAGTCTCCTGGTGGAACGCCATCGCCTATAGACACCAAAGATTAAGGTGCGTTGCTTTTTAGGTCTAATGCTACATGCATAAGTTTACCGGCTAACTTATCTTCCGTACTTATATTCAAACCGAAACACGACAGTGACAAGCACTAATGGTATTGCGGCAGGAATTGCGGTGGTACCAGACCAGACCCGGGCGAGACAATGCAGAACTCTACCATGTAGTAGCGACAATGTAGTGACTCGAATAGCTAATTGGTCGCCTTTTACGACCTGTCTCGCAGAACGGCAGTTGGTCTATTCTTCAAAGGAGCCTGGGACCAACACTACTTATTATTTGATTACTTCACAGTTTTACACTAAATTACACACAATCGATAAGATTAAACTGGAATAAAAGCCAATAGATCAGCAAGCGTTCATCTCGTATGGCGGCTTTTAACAGAATGACGGCCATCATTACGCGTGGCGACATCAACTATTCTATTTGGGATTACCCGCTTTTATTTTATTAACTTTTATTATTATCGATTACAAAATTGAATGAATCTAAATCGATGTTGACAAATCGAGTTATGATAAATCATATTATCGTATAATCGAGTAATTTATGATTGAAATTAATCAATATCCACTCATTCAATCATTTGCAAGTTTTCTTTTATGAATATGTTTAAATCATAAGTAATTTTTTTGTTATATCATAAGATAGCAAACAAGCAGATGGGTCTCCTGATGGAAAGAGTCAACCATCACCTATAGACACCAAAGATGTTAATGGTGCGTTGCTATCTTGTAGCTAGGTCTAATGCCCCATGCATGCACAACAAGGTTTACCGGCTACCTTACCCTCCAAACCGGAATACGACAGCGTACAAGCACTGACGCTATTGCGGCAAGAATAGGTAAGGCGGTGGTACCAGAGCCGGGTGAGACAATGCATTTTACCACCTAGTAGCCACTATATTAGTGACTCGATAGCCAATCAGTCGCCTTTTACGACCTGCCTGGCAGAACGGCAGTTGGCCTATTCTTCAAAGGAGGCCGGGACCAACACGGCAAAATCTCATAAATCTCATAAATCCTTGCAAATGGCGACTTAAACGCTTTCTTCTTATTAGGGGTGTCGTAATTTTTGCTAATGAAAATAAAGCGAAAGAAAAATGTGCAAGTACAAGAGAATTATTCCAATTAGCCATTGTCCTAATTGACAGCGCATAAATGTTAATATTACGGGCCCGTTTTCGTAAACATATTAGGTCAGTTACTTATGTTACTGCTTATTCCATCTTTTTTTATTATTACTAAAAGTATTTGCTCAGTAGTAGAAAGCTGACCGCAATTTGTATGTTAATTTTGCTACCCGATTTTATTTACCCATCAAAGTTTTTCTTTGATTATACTAAAGCTTACAATCTTCCTTGTATGTTATATTCCCAAAAATGGATCTGTAGTTTTTGCTCTACGTCCTATTAATAATGTACCTTATACATGAAGTGAATTTGAGTAAAAGTTGTTTGGAATCATTGTGATTTGAAACTCGATGTAATGGAGAGGATTGAGAAGAAAATGTATATGATTAAGCTGGCGAGAACGAGAGTCTACGTGATGACTATTATTATAATTGCGGTTTGCTATTATTATTATTATATATTTTTATAAATCATTGTAAATAAAATAAAGACGTTAAGACAATTTTGTAAAGTAGTTTTATTTAATTTAAAAAAAAATATTTTAAAATAAAAAAAATTAATAAATAAAACATTTTATTATGAATGAAAAATATATTATTATTTTTATAATAATATATTTTTCATTAATTAATATTATTATATTTCATTATATAATTATTTTTTTATCCCTCGAATAGAACTTGAAATTAATATTTTTAAAATAAGGAACTTCGTTCCCCACGTCACCGCATGGTTTTTTTATATTTAAAATTTCGGATTATTGGATGATTCTGACGAATCTAACTCGCACGAAATGTACGAATCGACATCTTTTAATATTATTATTTTTTCTGTAAGCGATTCGCACGAAGTTAATTTATTGGTGTGCGAATCGGCAATCATTATCACATATCATTATCACAGGGCAGATATCGATTATTTAAATTAAAGGATATTTCGTGTTGACTTTTTGTTACCTAACTGGAAGAAAACATAATCGAGCAAATGCATTTTTTACGAATATGGTAAGTGGTATAGATATTCTTCATACAGAAAAATTATAAATCTTATTAAAAATCTTCTTAATAAGTTTAAGGTAACTCATATCTATGAGATAATCTATGTCTACACATAAACCAAGATTGTAGAAGGTGTCTGGTAAAATATTGTACTTACTGAAGGAGGACGTTTAGTAGGTACTGGATTCTGATACCAGGTATGTAAAAATCCATCTTGCCTATTCCTGCCAAAATAGCGTCTGTGATTGTGTCTGTCATGTTTTGGTTTGGAGGGTAAAGTAACCTATAAACTTACGCATGTGGCATTAGACCTCACCACAAGATAGCAAGGCACCATTAACATCTTTGGTGTCTATAGGCGATGGTTTACTCTTTTCATCAAGAGACCCATCTTGTTTGCTATCTTATTTATGTTAATGTTGCTCTCCGTATAGATGGCAATGCCACATGTATAAGTCTACCGGCTACCTTACCTAGACTGGAAGACGACAATGACAAGTATTGACGCTATTGCGGTAGAAATATGTAAGGCGGTGGTACCATATGCCCGGGTGAGACGTTACGGGACTCTACCACTTTGTAATCACGATTGTGACACGTGTAGCCAATCGGTCACCTTTTACAACCTGCCTGGCAGAACAGTATTATGTCTATTCTTCAAAGGGGCCCGCACTAACACGGAGAAAATGATTGGGGATAATTATAGTTTGCAATTTGAAAATTCACCAACAATTTTCTTATGCTTTAAAAGGTGCCGTTAGTTAATTTAAGTAAATCACCAATCAAATGATTCTTTTGTGCTGTAATAAAAAGTTTTCAAATTAAGGCGAGTGATTAATTTTCTTTGTTCAAGAATTTAGCTCAATAGTACTTAGGATATTTAAATCAGAACAGACTCCCACTGCAATTAAATATCTCTTTGTATAATTATACATATTATATATAGTTAGTATATATAATATGTATATAACTAGCAAAAAGCAGAGCTCTGTAAGGGCTCACAAAGTTATACTACCTAGTAATATTGTTAAGAAAGTATTTTTATGAGAATTACATCTTTTAATGTATGGACTTCATTTATAATTATCTAACCTAAAAAAAGCCAGCGTAATTTTATACAAACATTATATACCCATCAAAGGCGTCATCAGGCTTGGTCTAGAAGGGCGCAGGAAAATAAAACCAAAATAAAAAAAAATGTTTCTAAGACAATTTTTTTTAAACTTACAAGAAAAAATCTTTAAAATTTTCTTGATTTATTAAAAACACGATTTATATTAATTTATACTTTCCATCGTCCATATATATACGTTCCATCGTATTTAGTTGTTGTCTTGCGTGTGTGTTTCTCATGTTCAATGAATTTATAAACTAAAAGCCCTGATGATGCTGTAATAGGCGAAACCGGTTGGCTTCACAACAATTAAAAGTTAGTTGTGAAATATTTGTGAAATAGTACAAGTGTTTGACAAAATCAATACGATTTGTGTTATTATCAATGTTATCTACACAGAACAAATATAAAGGTTATCTACTAAAATTTTACACCATATTTTCTGGTCTACCTATAATTAGTTTGGTCTACCTATAATATGTTGCAACTCAAGATCCATCTCGCGCCAGCAAATCATCGCCGCACTTAAAGCCTAATATTGATAGAAATCAATTTTCATTTATGGTAGCTTTCTTGTTTTTCAAGGAAAATGGGTATTAAAAATGAAAGTTTATCTTATAAAGATAAACACATTTTTAATATTTTGCTAAGATAAGATCGATTTTCGAAATATTTTTTTGCGCGGAACCATCCGCCCGCGCATGCTGGTAGCATATACACCAAAACAAATAATATGAAATGTTGTGACGTGTCTCCTAATGACACGTTCAAATTCCTCAATTGTCTCGGGAGCGTCAACGCTCATTGGGGTCTCTTCTCCTGCATTCCCTCCATCGTTATGCATAAAAAGCGAAGCAACCGCGCAGATCGACATCTTCTCCTTCACGGTACTCCACGAAAACACGACCTAGTAAGCTTACAAATTTTTAAATTTAGTGACTGTTTACAATTCTGACTCCAAAGGTCAATTTTCTATCATTTTAATTCCTAAAATTTCTCACCTTAATTAGAACTTGGAGCTAGTCGTGCCATTTGTTTTATAATATAATTACTGATCTATTGTACTATTGTATAACGAGAAGGCTAAGGTAATAAGTAATTAAGAGTGAGAAATTAATTTAATAATTACCATAATTTAATAAATTATGGTATTAAGTAATTAAAAGTAAGAAAAAGAGTATCAACATGGACTTATTCTAGGGATATTTGTGTAAAATAATCAATTAGATTGCTTGTAAACACCTATTGTAAACCGGCTCGTTTTGACACGCCACGAGGCGGCGTGGAGTATTTCGGGAACAATGGGCGATCTGTGGATCAGAGGAATCAGTGGCGGCCTTTCCTTCACACCGCTTGACAGCTAAGGCCACCTGAAGCAGAGTCTGGGCCTCTGATCTGCTTTGTCGATTGGAGTTTTATTTATCTCTTTTTTTCTACTGAACCCCAGAATCCACGACAGTGTCCTGACCAACTAACTCGTTGATTCACCAACAGTCCATTTAAATTAGATAAACCTAAGTACTTTTGGACCTATAAAGTGAAAATTCATACAAAATGTCAACTACGAATAACATACTTTTTACAGTTTCTCTTATAAAAGGTTTCGCGTATTTGCATTTATTTGTTAGGCTGCTCTTAAAATTAAAATTATTAGTTAAAGTACTTTTGAAAAATCAGTAAAGTAAATTATATTCATACTGATTCTCTTGTGGAATAGGCCGAGTGAACTAAACGTCACTAGACCCTTAGACTTAAAAGATTCACCAGTTTGTCGGCTGGTGAGATGGGCGGTAATCCATATCCTGTATTTTGTCGTTTATTGTGTATTTATATTTTATACATATATTATACGATCACACGATTAAACCAACGATAAGAACAAAAAGATAAATGAATCGCCTGTCTCGGGAGTGAAACGCATGTTATTATGTAACACCTTATTATGTATTTAAACCCAAGCTTATATTGTTACATCATTAAAGTAACAAAACAAAATGTCCCAAATAATTATTCACGCAACATGCATAAAGATTTAAAACTTTTTAACTTTGTCTAAAAGCCAGCTCCACCTACCTGCTGTGAACGTGTTAAAAAGGTTTTCGCCTACTGCAACATTTTCACGTTTTTGCGTTGTCCGTTGTTCCATTAAAATTTGTGAACCACAAAATTTTACCGTGAGATTGTCGAAATATTTCTCCTTTATTCATCTATCCTAAGGCTGTTTAAATTCTTTTTAATAATATTTTTACCACAGGGCATAAGAATGAATATTTCAGGAATATTTAACACTAACCGACCCGGGCGAACTTAGTACCACCGTAGAGTTACTAAATGCTGTGTTAATTATTAACTCAATGATTACTATTGTCATTGAGCTTATCACTTTAAATTTTTGATTTTTTCCACTGAAATTTCTGTCTTATAAGTTATTCTGCTAAATATGCCATATACACATAATTTCTAAATTTAAATTTAAATTATACTGTCTGATGTGTAAATAACATTATTCAATATATATAAAAAGTACAAGTAAGCTTGTGTATTACAGCATAATATATTTCTAGGGTTAGTGATCGTTTCATCGATCGAGTAGTTAGGACTCTTAGGTAAATGAATAATTAGGCTTTCACTTCATTCATTCATATTTTCAACACACACGAACATATATTATATAGATCTGCACAGCTGAAACGCCAAAGTTAGTTTATGTATTTGTCCATTAATATTTATTTTACTCACTTTCCGGCTTCTTGATTATCTGTTGAGGGTGGAGTTAGATGATACTGCAAAAAGGCGGAATATGGATGAATTACCTACTCAGGATGACTGTGCTGTTTAGAGACTGCAGTCCATCCAAGAAGTGTTAGAAAATAAATAGTTCTGCCACATAGATCGATTTTTGAAAAAGCATACTATTATATCGTTCGACTAACAAATTAACTAATCTAAGAGCCTATTAACATTCAGTTTGTTCTGTTTGTATGGTAGCTAGGGAACCGGCGAATATATTTATTTTGTGTATTAATTAATTACGTGTCTTTGTGTCATTTATTCAATAACTTTTTCATATTTTTATAGATTCAAGGGTAATTTTGCGGAAATCCACGACTTGAAGAAAATTTTTTCTTCAAGTCGTAGATTTCCGCAAAATGACGTCCGCAACCTTTCGTCTTCTGCGATGCTATTGAAAGGAATAAGGTAAGATAAGCAATGGAATACATTTACTGAAGTTCCGTAATATAAAGATGTATTCTTTCAAGCGGCAAGATTATCATTCTACGTCCACCACAGTTTCCCTAATGTCAATAGCGAAACTAAAAGAAACAGTCTGCATTTTCAACGCACTTTTTACTTTGCAACCGGAGCATCTTCCAGGGAAACGCACACTATTTTGGTCAACATGAAACATAAAAATTTTTCGCGCTGTGACTAAAATATATTTTAGGTATGTGCTGACATGACTAAGCGCTACATTGTACATTGGCGACATATTTGACCCTTTTTTCTCACGAAACATTACAATTCAAAGCTTATTACATTTCATTACTTAAAGATTAGCTTCAATCATTTTTTATATAACATAAGATAGCAAACCAGTAGATAGCTCTCTTAATGGGAAGAGAAACCATGAGAATGGTGCATTGCTATATGTGTGGTAGAATGACAATACCACAGTATAAGTCTACCGGCTACATTACCCTTCAAATCGGAACAAGACAATGACACGCATTGACGCTATTGCGACAGGAGTAAGTGAGGCGGTGGTATCAAATACCCGAGTGAGACGTTGTGGAGTTCTACCACCTAATAATCACAATGGTAGTAATACGGTTCGCCTTTTATGATCTATCTAGCGTAACGGCAATCGGTGTATTCTTCAAAGGGGACCAGACCAACACGGGGAATACATGAATTACACCAATATAACGATTTACTGATATCGTCTTTCAGACTGACTTACTACTAGCCATCTCATAAGATGTGAAAAAAGATTATTAATACATATAAGTAAACGACGCTATTGCGGCAGGAAAAGATAAGGCGGAAAGTACCACAACCCGGCGGGACGTTACAGAATTCTACCACTTAATAATCACTACGGTAGTATAGGTAATCGTTCTGGGAACGTACTGGCTGGCGTATGTCACGATGTTAATGACAAGTATTAGGCTCCTTTCATCTTAAACGAGATGCCTAATAATAAAACGGTTAAACTTTTTTTCCAAAAAGAACCCAGATCAACAGGAATAAATATAAAAATTAAAAACTAAAAATATGAAATTAATTAAATTTGCTATAATCTATGTGTTTTTCGCGATGGCACCAAAAAGAAAGACGTCGGTTTAACGAATGGATAAGACTCACCGATGGTCCGTATAGAAGAAGATCCCAGAAATCAGAAATCAGAAATATTTTATTCAATAAAACTTTTTACAAGTTATTTTGTTATTTGGCCAGTGGCACAATTCCATCCATCCATCCAGGCACATCCACTATACTTTTACAACCACGTCCCACGCCAGCACCAAGCACAAAAGCACACAATTTATGTACGTACTCAACGCACGTTTCACTTCGAAACCGAAGCATCTTCAGGAAAAACGAATACTACTTCACTCTACTTGAGCGCAAGAATTAAATTAATTTCATCTTTTTAATAATGGATTTACGCAAAGTAACGCTTGAATCAATAAACAAAAAAATTAAAACATTAGAATAAAAAAAGAAAAACAAACATGTGTAAATATAATAGCTGATAGCCCTACGAATTTTTCTTTTTCGTACTCCTTGGGAGTTATTTATGGGGAGCGTTTTGCATTGGATGCGAAGTTATCCGCCCCAGCAGTGAAATGCCGACACGATTCATTGAACCCCGTGTAGGGTTTTATCAGGAGAGGCTGTCTCAATCATACTCCGTTGCCTCCATAACTTCTACAAGATGGATTTATGTCTTACATATTCTTAGCGTGTGATAACCTATCAAATATACTTTAAGACGTTTCAAAGAATTATAACTTGACGTAATAAGTAATAATCCTTTAATTTTGAACAAATTCTAACAAATATTGTTTAAGTATATCATTAAATCATGAACAAAATGCAATCGTTATCCACAGATATTATTAAAGAAATGTTATAAAAATATAGTAGGAGAAGATTCTGTCCATCCATTTCTATACTAATAATATAAATGCAAAGGTCTATTATATATTCAGTATAGATATGGATGGATAGATTAATAAAAAAGTATCTTCACGCCCATATCCCCGAAGACGTAGGCAGAGGTACAAAAAGTGCACCCACGATTAGCCGAAGATACTTAGTCCCACAAATGTGATGGGTGGCAAGCCTATCGCCAACCGGGCACTTTTCAATCCTGGGCAACTTTGTTTTTCTCAGAAAACTGAAAAAACACTTTTTTTTATGTGCGCGACCCGGGAATCGAACCCGGGACCTCATGTGGTCGACGCCAACGCTGGACCACTAGACCACAGAGGCGATAGATTAATACTTAAGTATTTTTGAAGCATTTACTAAGATTCACCATGATTATTTTCATAATCCCGGGATTGGACTCTAGATAGCATGATTAATAGCTGAACTATTAGCACAGGCAGTACCTGTAGCGCACCTGTGATAAATTGCGGTAGTATTCTTGTACTGGATATAAATACACAAAATAATTACAAATTAGGGGGGCGGAGGTGTCATTATTTTGATAAATATCTTTTTGAAAATGATTTTTTTTTAAATAAAAAAAAGTCAATAAACAAATAATAATAGTCTTGTATGTTGTAAAAGATAGTGATATACAAAGAACTTATCCGAAAAAAAGAAATATAAGTATCTAAAATAAAGGTCTTTACTATTTTTGGCCTCAAGTGTATTGTTACGGAGATATAAGCTGAAACAATTATAAAACAAGAGTAACGTTCTCCACTATTTTCTGTATTAGACACTAAAGAAAACATAACATGGAATGTTTGCTATGAACACAAAATTATGACTTGCGGGTAAGTAAATTAAATACTTAAGTATCTCAAAAGTATTTTCACGAATCCATATATGTTTAGAGACTCTGTATATGCTCCATTTGTCGATAAGCTAATCAGCTATCTTCATATCCTTGGATGTTTGCGTAGTATGAGTTTTCAGCTTTGAGCGGGACTCCATAATACACGTTCAAAGCACAAAGGAACTTGGGTCATCGATGACCAGATTTTTTCCGATTGGCTTATTTGGTGTATTTTATCTAGGAAATTACGAAAACATGTTGGTACTTTCTACATTATCTACAATATTTTCACAGAAAATTGAAAATGGAATATCGAATGGCTTCTACATGTTAAAACCAAAGAATTTTATCGACCTGATAACGATTATCGACTATTTCTATCGATAACCAGAACCAACAAATTTACGCGCTCATCCGGAGAACAGGAAAGGTAGGAGTATCATTTCTTCAGCTAGACTCTGTTCTGTTACTGAGTTACTAAGTAACAGACAGGTTTTTTCGAAAATAAAATAGGCGCCATAGCCTCTAGGCTATGGCGCCTATTTTATTTTCGAAAAAACCTCGTAAAATCCTCAATAACGCTTTTGCTCTTCAAAGGGATTGAACCCGTAACTACATGATCTGAGCTGAATAGGCCAACATGACTCCATAGATCAGGATACAGTCGAATCGTTCATCAGGCAATCAAATTAAGTACAATATTAATTTGTACGTTTTTTTAATGCTTTATTGTCTTTTAACGGGTTGGCTGGAAGAAATTTACTTAAGTAGAGATTAGTTCGCCTGTTATGCTTATGTTTTTTTTTATCATAAGATTGAAAACAAGCAGATGGGTCTCCTGATGGAAAGAGTCAACCATAGCCTATAGATACCAAAGATGTTAACGGTGCGTTGCCATCTTGTGGCGAGGTCTAATGCCACATGCATAAGTTCACCGGCTACTTTACCCTCCAAATCGGAACACGACAGTGACAAACACTGACGCTATTGCGGCAGGAATAGGAAAGGCGGTGGTACGAGACCGGGCGAGACAATGCAGTAATTTACCACCTAGTAGCCACGATGGTAGTGACTCGCATAGCCAATCGGTCGCATTTTTAGACCTGCCTGGCAGAACGGCAGCTGGCCTATTCTTCAAAGGAGCCCGGGACCAACGCGGGGAAGTCCGGGACCAACACGGGGAAAATGTGAAATAAATATATAAAACTTACTGTGGATTCTCTTTTTAGCTTCCCACTAAAGAAATTGGAATTATGAAAAAATATCTCTCTGAAGAAATGTATCTAAAGCTTACGGATCTCTAGAAAACAAATAAAAACACTGGATTTCTATAAAGATACAATCTTTTTTCTTTTATTCTCCGTCAATGCAAGAGGATTAGTGAGCGGGCGTGTTTAGACACTTAATCTCCGGCACAATAGGATGCTCGATGGCGCTGGAAAAATAAGGGAAATATTATCTGCGCCCAGCACTACGTCTATTGACAAATGTGTGAGATGAATTTGCTGACTTTTGTTTACATAAAGTAAGTTTTGTTACTTAATGTTTTGCTTATATTTTTTACTATCTATCCCGCGTGACTTTGTCCGTGACACAAATTTACTTTACAAATATTATAATACAAAATTTTATCCCATATATCCCTTATATTAGGGGCCTATATTAGAAGTTAATTTCTAAAGAAAAATTAGCCTACGTTATTTCGGGTCTTCAACTATCTCCGGTTGGCGATATAAACTAAATGAAAAGTGTCCCGTAAATCAGAACAGGTGTTGAGGGCATGCTCCGTTGATTCGGGCATATTGGAAGAATTGCAGATGAACGATTACCAAGGCGTGTGTGGACGAATGTACCGAAGAAGATTAAGACTGATGTACCATGATCAAATTAGTCGGGTGCTTTCCAAAGGTGCTAAGAGTCTCCAAACCAGCGTGTTTGCATGAGGAAACTTATAAATTTGGGGGAAGTAAGGCAAGTTTACCACCTGTTGGTCCGGTTCTTAGAAGAATAGACCAACTGCCATTCTCCCAGGCAGATCGTAAGAGACGACCGATTAGTTGTACGTGTCACTATCATCGTGTCTACTAGGTGGTAGAGCTCCGCAACGTCCCACCCGGGTATTTGGTACCACCGCCTTACCTATTCCTGCCACAATAGCGTTAATGCCTGTCATTGCTGTTCGGAGGGTAAGGTAGCCGGTAGACAGATAGCAACGCAAAATTAATATCTTTTGCGACTATAGGCTATGGTTTCTCTTTTCATTAGGACAGCCATCTGCTTGTTTGCATTGCAAAAGAAGTATGTTTAGACCGTGATATATGGCACACAATTACTTCTGCGTATCCCGTATCTAAAAAATTTGGCGTTAAGATTTGTATGAATGTACAAGTGCGTTTTAACGTAATACTAACGGGTTTATTTCTCATTTTTCCGTGTTTTTTATATTATAATAATATAGCGATAACTCTCGGAACTTACATACGTGTTTATCCCCCCGTATCGGTGCGGGCTCTTTTGAAGAATAGACCAACTGCCGTTCTGCCAGGCAGGTCGTAAAAAGCGACCAATTGTCTATGCATGTCACTACCATCGTGGCTACTAGGTGGTAGAGTTCTGCATTGTCTCGCCCGGGTCTGGTACCACCGCCATACCTATTCCTGCCACAATAGCGTCAGTGCTTGTCATTGCCGTGTTCAGGTTCGGAGGGTAAGGTAGCCGAAAAACTTATGCATGTAACTTTAGATCTCGCCTCAAGATAGCAACGCACCAGTAACATCTTAGGTGTCTATAGGCGATGGTTAACCCTTTCCATCAGGAGACCAATTTGCTATCTTTTAATATAAAAAAATCAATTCTAGCATGACTTTCAAACCCTTAATAAGATATAACATTCTCTTTATATTATAAGACGGCAAGCAAGCAGGTAGCTATCCCGATGGAAAGAGAAAACTATTGCTATCCTTGCGGCTGGATCTCAATGTCCCGTGCATAAGTTTAACGGCTACCTTACCCTCCAAACCGGAACACGATAGTGACAACTTAGCATAAGTGTGAGCACTTATGCTAATGCGGCATTAATAGGCGAGTCGGTGATATCAGACTCGCGCCAGATAATACAGAACTCTACCTGTAGAACTAGCTAGTTATAGCCACGATAGTAGTGACTCGCATAGCGAAATGTACACCTTTTACGAGCTGCCTGGTAGAATGGCAGATGGCTTAGTCCTCAAACGCAGGTGTTGTTTTAAAAATTATTAGGTTATAACCTTACTAGCTGCCGCGTGCAGCCCATTGTATTACACAAGTTTTTGGCGAATCTTCGCGCGCAATTTTTTGATTGAAAATTAGATGATCCCGCGAAAATTTCGCAGGATCATCTAATTTTCCCGGGATAAAAAGTAGCCTATATGCTACTCCAGGACATCATCTACCTGTGTGCCAAATTTCATTTAAATCCGTTTAGTAGTTTTTGTGTGATTGAGTAACAAACATCCATCCAAACTTTCGTTTTTATAATATTACTAGCTATGATTCCCGGCTTCGCTCGGGAGTTGATATGAGGTTACGTGGTAGTTGAAATATAACAAATGTAATTTAAGACTTTATTGAAATTGGAATTTTAAATTTCGCGCCATTGCTACACATGCTGCAATTGCTCACAGTGCCTTTCGAAATGCAACCCAAATAATTATTGTTGTGAATGAAGTTCAAATACTCAACAACAGATGACGCCACTACACTTAATTTCCAAGTTGAAGGGTTGGAAAAGCCCTTATATCTTTAAAAGTACGCCCTTTAGGTTAACACGGGAACTTTCTTGTTCGAGGGGGGATAAAGGGCTATCACACTATACATGGCACACACGTTTTATCAACTTAGTTTTATTATACATAATGATTTTGGCGTTACGTAATTGTACGGAATGGAAACCGCATTCTCTTAAGACCATGTATAATTTTCTAGTCTCGTAGTTCCTCCATCAGAACTCCCTGAAAAACATTTTTTTGGTGTAACGATATTTATACGCTTATTAGATAAATTTTATTTTTTAAGTAATGATATATTTTTTTAGCTTCCCGCTACGTATGAGGTACATAGATAAGGAAGTTACTGATTTTATTACGATTTTAGAAAATTAAGTTTTCACGAGATCTTCACGTTTTGAGGTTCTAGGAACCTTTTTCAACTATTTTCACTATGACGTCAGTATGTCTCTATGTGTACATACAGCCTGTTAGGTAAGTCGACCTAAACCTTGAAGGGAGTAATACGATATCTGATTCTCATTTCAAATAAATAATAATTTACCCCGCCCCGTTGGTCGAGTGGTAAGCTACCCTGACTACGCAATCGGGTTCGATCCCCGATGGGGACAAGCATTTGTGTGATGAGCATAAATGTTTGTATTTCCGGGTTTGGGTGTTTATTAAATATATTCTTGTATTTTTTATATGTATTTCTATGTATTAGTATCGTTGACTAACATCCATAACACAAGCAAATAATTTGCTTACTTTGGGGTTAGATCAGTAAGTGTAATTTGTCCCATGAATATTTATTTATTTATAATAATTAAAAAATACCCTCAAATTTTAACCTAATTATTCAATAAATACATAATTAATACGCACCAACACGTCCAAGCAAGTAACGAACATATCAATAGATAGATAAATAGTTTATTACATAAATAGGCAGTATTTACATAACTACCATCAGATACCATACCATCATTTCAAGGTTTAGGTCGACGTACTTAACAGGCTGTGTGTGTGTGTGTGTGTGTGTGTGTGTGTGTGTGTGTGTGTGTGTGTGTGTGTGTAAGCTTTTCCTAATTATTGAACGGTCTGACCGATCGAAATATATTTAATAAATAAATAGTATTTGATTGAGTTCCACCTTCTTAAAAATTTAAAACAATTTGGCCCAGGAGATTTTGAGAAATTTTGAAAAAGCCTCAAGAAAAATTTTGGCGAAACAATATTGATTTTAATAACTTCCAAATTAATGCACCAATTGAATAAATATTTTCATCAACTCTATTTCTTAAAAAACTGCATCTAATGCTGTTTAGGAGTAATCGTTGATGAACAATTTTTAAAAAAGTGTTTTTTTTTGTCATAACCATTTTATGATCTTCTGAATCATTTTAGTAAGTATTTAAAAAAACTATCTCGAATGCTGGTTGAAAAATTTAAATCGAATCAAATTTTATATGGTACACTAGCGTAACAAAAATCACTTGAAAAATAATGAATTTCTAAATTACTTTATTTTTGGCTATCACGATATATTTCTTACAACAAATTATCCAAATAGAAAAAATATACGGCCTTTCTAATAAAAACAGTACTTACATGAGAGAAATGCACCGTAAAACAACACAAAATTGACTTTTATACCACTAAAAAACCGCAAACACATGCGCGGTCCGGTCGAACGAAATAAAATGACTGGTTCAAAATAAATGAGAATAGTAGACTTCAATTTACGAATTTGACATGACAGATATTTTATCATAAATTAAACGTCAAAGGCTTTTTCATACAACATTAGTCTTTATAAATAGAAATTTAAAGTTTAAATTCAAATGCAAGCGAGGTAAAATTTTGCTCTGAGAGTAAACGGTCAACGAAATTATTATACATATGTCTAATATTTGCCTCTGCGAGAGTCGAGAGGTTAAGTTTACGACTGATTTAAGCCTTAAAGAAAATAGCTTTTTATTACATATGTGTATAATATTATGTATGTCACATGAATGTAGTGTATGTAATGTTTATTTTTATTAATTTAACGTATTTATAATGCATTTTATTTAAAAATATTAGGTTTCTGCAGTCCTCCGCAATGTAAACTTTATCTTTGCCAGATTTCATACTTGACCGTTCGCTTAATTGTCTTAAAAAGGAGTCCAAATTTTTTCCTTTACGTATTAATATAGAGATAATAGTTATATGTTTTCATATGTTGTGATGCACGGTGAATAGTTATTGTATCGTGAGAGAAAAAATGTCAACATTTTTAAATATATTCTTTTTTTACAGCATTATCCTCGTACTTTTCGTATTATAGATTATTAGGACCCTTATTTTTGGTTTTACGGTATTTGGTTAAAAAATAATCTCGATTCCGCCATTATTCACGCTTCAGTCATCCCGCTGATGGAGCAGAAATTTCGACATTATAAGATGGAACAAAGAAAGCGGCAACAAAACTCGAGACCCGTAGCTAATTATGACATAAAATATGAAAAAAGTGGCATAGATAATATAAAGATACCAAGGACCTCTAGATCCTTTATGGCACCTATTTTCAAACACTTTTTAAAAATAGAATTGAAGAATATTATGTTTCGTCACTTACCTTCTATGATCGTATTAATGTAATAAATTATTATTATTATTACTAACTTGCATTAGCCAAACATATTTTTATTACAAAAACCTACCTATCTCCCTAATACTATTAATTTTAAACACAAATATCTTTTAGATAAATTATAAGATACAATACAATACAATACAATAACTCTTTATTGTACATTAAAATAAATTACAACAAATAAGTTACAAAAAATATTTCAAAAGTAAGATATATAAAGGCGATCTTATCACTAATAAAGTGATTCATTTATTTTATTTATTTATTTACTTTTATGCACTAAAATTGTACAATGGTTAAACTTAATGCCATACAGGCATTCTCTGCCAGTTCTGCCAATATTTCAATAGGGGGTGCAAATAAATATTCTAAATGGAAATAGGAAACAGTATGATAAGCTAAACGGAACAAAAATATAATAATTACTAGGAAATAGAAAATAATACTAAAATAATAAACATGTATTAATAAACACATAATAGACTATATACGAAGGAAGGAAGTAAGATCAAGTGATCTCTTTCAGACAGGATATCAGCTTTTGCCCGCGGCTTTGCTCGCGTTAAATTCATTTTAGTGAAGTGGGGAGTTAGAAAGAGACAAAAAGTATCCTATATCACTCTCCATCCCTTCAACTATCCCCACTTAAAACATCACGTCAATTCGTCGCTCTTTTTTGCCGTCAAAGACGAACAAACAAACACATATACTTTTCAATTTATAATATCAGTATGGATACATACTATGACTCCAATTTAACATAGACTAAATACACCGTGCAGCCCGTTGCTTTATAATAGATTTTGGTGAATCCCACGGGAACAATTTATTTTTCCGGGATGAATAGTAACTCATGTACTATTCCAGGAAAAACATCTAGATGTATGCCAAATTTCATTTAAACCGGTTCAGCCGTTTTTGCATAATTGAGTAATAAACATCCATCCAACCACCCATAGATCCAAATGTCCAAACATTCCATAATACTAGCTGCACCGAGCAGCCCGCTGCATTATAAGTGTTTGGTGACTCCCGCGGGAACAACCCAGTTTTCCAGGACAAAAAGTAGCCTATGTGCTATCCCAGGTCATCATCTACATGTGTACCAAATTTAATTTAAATCGATCCAGCCATTTTTGCGTGATTGAGTAACAAACAACCATCCATCCAAACATCGAAACTACTATAAATAAATACTAATATATGTAAGTATAGATTAATTAATATAGATATGTAGGATAGGGTTAATAAAAATATGGATGGGATTACATGGGATGTATGGGATTAAACTATAAAATTCCACCAAATTTAACAACAGATTTTAACTATACACAAAAGAATATATACTATCTATGATATGTCTCCTTGTGATATTATTAAAAGATCGTTATCTCTTTACGACAGGAGATCCATTTGCTTGTTTGTTTTACAGTGCTATATGAAGTCTTATCATCTATATATTACTACATGAAGGAAAAATTGTGGGCCCCTTTTTAAAACATTTACGCGAACGGTGGAAATGGAGTATGAAATTAAGGAAAGTTAAAGTTATATATCGGAGGACTGCAGAAACTTAGGTCGGCTTGCACCAAACTATTTAAAAGTATCTTCACGCCTGTATATTGGAAGAGGTAGCAGAAGTACAATAAGTGCAACCATGATTAGCCGAAGATACTTAGTCCCACAGTGTGATAGGTGACAAGCCTATCTCAACCGGACACTGATTCAATCCCGGGAAACGTTGTTTTTATTAGAAAACTGATGAAAAGAGACAACCATCGCCCATAAACACCAAAGATGTTATATGGTAGATGTTTTTTAAGGCGGCTGTCACGCCTGTAGGTAGTTTACGCCCCTCTTTACCCTACACGTCCTGGGTTTATCCAACGAGTGACCAAAAAAATGAAAGGTGGTAGAACCCTTTTAGTTTTAGATTCGCCTGCCATATGACCACCGCCATTTTCTGTGAATTTCAACTTTTTTCTAATTTATACCTATGAAGTGAAGTGGTCCGCAGTCAAGTACTTTTAATCTTCGAGGTTACTACCTAAAACTTTCTATCAGAAAAGGGATTTGTTAATTTTTTTAGAATAGGGAGGCAAGAGTGGAGCTAACACTAAATTTACTCAAAAAGGCATTGATTTGTCGAGTTCCGGTAACCAGGCCATGCAAAGACAAAGAAACGGTCCACAAAAGCTACACAACTACTTCAATACAAAATTATTTTACTGAGCCCTTATGGTATGTTAGGTACGAAACAAACAAAGAACACTACACAATAAATTGGTACATAAGAGCCGGGAATAAAAGGCAAATTGAATTGTTACAGGGTTGTTCGACTCGAATATTTAAGATATCCGTACACGTCTACATATTGAGTAATAGACTAGAGTCATAAATAACAGACCAATTGTTCTGTCAACACATCAGACTAATAGAATTCATTATAATCCAAAAGAATTGGTACCGACCATGAAACAAAAAAACAAGCGGAAATGGGAAGTACAAACACTTGTATCAGGACCACGATCGCCATACTCACTCATAAAATAAGCATTATTGTATATATAACTACTAATGCAAACATTGTTTCATTGGTCGTTTTCATTTAAAACAACAATAATCCGAAACACACAAACGGAACATTTTTTTTTTTTATAGAAGAGGGGGCAAACGAGCAAGAGGTGCACCTGATGGTAAGTGATCACCGCCGCCCATGGACATCCGCAATACCAGAGGTCTTGCAGTTGCGTTGCCGGCCTTTTAAAGAATGAGTAAGCTCTTTTCTTGAAGGTCCCTATGTCGTATCCGTTCGGAAATACCTCTGCCGGTAATTGATTCCACAAAAGAGTAGTGCGAGGCAAAAAGTGTCGGGAGAAACGCACAGTCGTGGATTTCCAGACATCAAGATGGTGAGGATGGAACTTTAAATTTTGACGCGATATCCGATGGTGGAATTCGGCGGCAGGAATTATTCCAAACAACTCGTCGGAACACTCCCCATGATAAAGACGATAGAAGACGCAGAGTGAACCTACATCTTTGCGTAATGCCAAAGAGTCGAGCTGTTCCGAAATAGCCTGATCGTCAACGATTCGAACCGCTCTACGCTGTATGCGATCAAGAGGAAGAAGCTGGTATTGGGGAGCTCCGGCCCAGAGATGAGAACAGTACTCCATGTGATGCCGAATCTGCGCCTTATAAAGTTGAAGGCGATGGGCCGGCCAAAAGTACTGTCTCGCTCTGCTGAGCACACCGAGCTTTTTAGAGGCTAATTTAGCCTTGCCTTCCAAATGACCGCGAAACTGAACGTAATTCGATATGTCGACTCCCAGGATTCCGACACTAGCTGAGGCTGTCAGGAGAGTATCCCCAAATCGAGGTGATACGACAAAGGGTGTCTTTTTTGCGGTGAACACGCAAAGCTGTGTCTTCTTGGGGTTAAAAGTGACCAGATTTTGACGACCCCATTGAGAGACATCGATAAGTCGATTCTCGACTTCAGACACAAGCTTGTTTCGGCACTCTTCGACGTGTTCCCGAGAAATACTGCTTCGGCCGGAGTATGTAGCATCACCAGTACTGTCATCCGCATAGCAATGTTGCGAATTCGCATCATGTCATTGTTATGCAGAAGAAACAGAGTCGGTGATAGCACGCAGCCTTGGGGAACACCAGCATTGACAGATTTAAGGTCGGAGCACGCACCGTCGACAACGACCTTGATGCTCTGGTCAGCCAAAATACTGGCGATCCACTTGCATAATTTCTCGGGAAGCCCATAGGAAGGCAGCTTCGCGAGAAGCGCTTTGTGCCATACCCGATCAAAGGCCTTCGCTATGTCCAAACTAACTGCCAACGCCTCCCCCTTGGACTCAACTGCTTCCACCCACCGATGAGTTAGGTATACTAGAAGGTCACCAGCTGAACGGCCGCGACGGAAACCGTACTGACGGTCATCATCTGGTGCTCTTCTAAATACTTGAGGAGCTGAGAGTTGATGATCGTCTCCATAATTTTGGAGAATAAGGAGGTTATGGCTGTGTGCCGATAGTTAGACCGGTTAGAGCGATCTTCTTTTTAGGGATGGGATGAACCAAAGCTGTCTTCCATGAATTCGGTACCACGCCGAGTGAGTAGGAGAGCCGGAATGGGCGTGTTAATACTGACGCCAACTCTGGAGCACACACTTTAATCACGATCAGAGGGATGCTATCCGGCCCACTCGACTTGTGGATGTCCAAGGAAAGTAGTGCTTTACACACAGATGACTGCCGAAATTGTAGTTCTGGCATGGAACTATCACACTGCGGGATGGTAGGCGGTGCGTTCCCTTGGTCATCTAGAGTCGAGTTGGCTGCAAAGAAGGAGCCCAGGAGATCGGCCTTCTCCTTTGCGGTATGGGACAAAAAGTCATCGTCTCAAAAGATGGAAGAGAGGGCTGTGAGAAATTCCCTAAGACAGCATTGGCGAGAGACCAGAACGCGCGGGTCCCTGAAGGAAGGCGAACTAATTTCTCGCCAATTCTGCCTATGTGTTCAGATTTTGCCTTGGCGATAGCTCTTTTGAAGTACCTCGAGGCGGAATTGTACTCCTTACGTAATATGCTGGTTTTTTCATCACAAGATGCGGACGCAGCAGCCCAAGCCCGGTAGCACTCCTGCTTTCGGCGTGAAGCCGTTTTACAAGAGCGACCAAACCAAGGCTGAGACTTACCACCAATTGGTACCGCAGAAAATGGAATGAAAAGTTCCATGCCCTGCAGCACTACATCGGCAGTAGAGTCAGCGACTACACTCGGATCATCCAGTGGGAAGCACAATCGCCCCCATGGGTAGAACGCAAAAAAAGACCGCATCCCGTCCCAATCTGCTGACCTACAGTGCCAGACGCGACGACAGCCTGCTAAAGGAGGCCGTGATAGGCGTGAAACCGGCACTTTACTCCGGATCAGGCAGTGGTCTGACGAACCAAGTGGGACGTCCACAGATACCTGATAATGGTCCGAATGAGAGGTCAGCAGAAGGTCCAACAGTGAAGGCGTATGGTCATCCACATCGGGAACTCGCGTGGGCGAAGTTACCAGTTGTGTAAGACCATACGCCAAGGCAAAATCGTGAACAGACCTCCCCGTATGATCGGTGGTGCGCGAACAAAGCCATTCGGCGGCGGGCATTAAAATCGCCCAAGATCACGATCTCTGCGGAGGGAATCTGCTCTAACACGGAATCTACAGCCGTTTGTAAATGCTCAACGAGCCGGTCAACTTCTGTATTCCCGCTATGGGACCTGTATATGCACGCGTAGCTGCGTGGATGGTCGTCGCAAACTACGCGTAACCAAAGGATGGATATGTCCTGACCTTCAAGTCTGCCGAGGCGCCGGTAACAGATATATTTTCTGACGTATGCGCACACACCAGCTCGCGGTACAAAGGAATGTTCCAGTTTGTACCCCGGGTAGGAGAGGTAAGAAGTATCAGCCGGAGAAGATATCTGTGTCTCGGTCAAGAAGAGCAAAGCTGGCTTCGCCGTCTCGAGATGGTAGTGGACGGCGTTCAAGTTGGAATGAAGCCCCCTAATATTGCAGAAATCCACAGTAAGCGTGGTAGGGGGTGTCATGGCTTTCTTGCTTTGTCTGCCCCGGACAGGATTGTTTGTGAGCGCAATTTTGCCCCCCCCCCCCCAGAATACGCAGGGCAGCCTGAGCATCCGTGATCTGGCTGAAATCCAGAGCACGGATGCCCAGAGGGGGGATTTTCCACTGCTGGTGCAAGTGGTACCCCCTGGGGTAGATTCTGTTTTAATTGCGCATTCATAGTGTACGTGGGGGGGGGGGGGGTAGGCCTCCGGGACTCTTACAAACCGAACGACGCAGTATGGCACTACCACTAATTTGGTTGACTGACTGCACCGGTGTTAAATAATTTTAATTATTTTGCTACAAAAAAAAAAGAGTATTTACGTCCTTTTATAGTCTATTCAAAATAGAATCATCTATTTGTACAATAGTGAAACTATAATCTTAATAGTTTCTCTATTTTACAATATGCAGTATTGGTTTTTCCGTTGTTTTCAGTTGGTCATATTTGAGTAGAGAACTTTCTAGAACGATATACGTAATGACTGTCATTACGTATATCTTTCTAGAAAAATTAGGTCAACCTAAATGAACTTTATATGTAAGATGTACGGCTGATTTTAGCTTGACTTTCTATTATATCATTAGAGATTATATTAAATCAGAAATTTAAAATAAAATGAAAATTGTACTTTCGGATGATATGAAATATCTCCATTTTTAATCATCTGTGTTCTACTATCATTTCTGCATTCAATGCATTCAAGGTTGACACAATACGGCATAATTCAGTGTATAATAGATTTTTGCGCGACGACTATCTCCTAAAGATATGGTAAGTATCACTAAGGCAATTTAGAGTAACAGCGCATAATAGTGATGCACGCGGCACGCCCACTCTTCACTTCTACTTGTTTTTTTTTGTTTCATGGTACCGACCAATCCAGTGAGCTGTAAAGATGTCCGTGAAAATAATTATTTTGAATTAGCCAATCGGAACACTGTGTTCCTATTCTCCGCGCCACAGATTATTGACAAAATTAATTTGGTGTAAAAAACAAAAGATATTAGTCTAGTGTAGGTTGTCTATGCATTTACGCGATAGATGACTAATGGTTTATATCCCTTAGCTTTTAGCTTTAAGCGTTGATATAATTTATCAACGCATATTGGAAATAGCTAAAATGTAAAGGATGCAATGTTTAATATTATTATTTAATGTTAAGAATTGCTACTCATATTTGGCAATAGCTAACCCCGCAGCTACATATATCGGCCTACGGCGAAGGTTTGCGCTAGCACGATGTTGTCATGAACTACATCGCGACAACTGCTTACGGCATAATGGTGTCGTATTATTATTACTGGTAACCAAACTGCGGCCGGCCGGCCGGCCCACGACAAAGCAAATAAGAGTGTTGTAACATTCCTTAAAATATTTTCTTCTCAAATTCTTAATTTGTGAACGTTTGTTTCTGAAATTCTTTAATTTTATGCTGTTGTGTATGAAAATGAAATAAAATAAAATAGTATTAGTCGATTTACGCGGATAAATTATAATTTGTTATTATTATCGTTTATCGTAATTATATTATAACTTCTTTGTCGTGAGTCGCACAAATATCACCTGCGGGCCGTAGTTTTTTTTTAGTGTGAAATAAAGTATATTGTATTATATGAGATTTTTTACGAGATTTATATATATATATATATATATATATATATATATATATATATATATATATATATATATATATATATATATATATATATATATATATATATATATATATATATATATATATATATATATATATGTATATGTATATATTGATTGGTGAATGATATCATCGCTCCTCACTCCTGAAAATATTTCCATTGTGAAGAAGACATTGCGTTAACTAGGTATATAAACTGCCTATTTCTTCTTTTGCTAATAGCATAGCCGAAAATGAGGTGGTCGTGGAAAGACTATTGTGCCGCTGGAATCTCCTTTAATTCCTTAGTTTCATCATTACACTACCATAATAATAATTACGGGACAAATTACACTTACTGATCTTACCCCAAAGTAAACAAATTATTTGCTTTTGTTATGAGTGTTAGTAATAATACATAGAAATACATGTATAAATACTAGAATATATCTAATAAACAACCAAACCCGGAAGTACAACCATTTATGCTCATCACACAAATGCTTGTCCCCGTCGGTGATCGAACCCGAGCCCCGTCGATTTGGGTTGCTAACCACTCGATCAACAGGACGATCAAACAAAACTACAATACAATTAACTATTCATAATTGTATTGCAGTTTACAAAATAAACTGATGAAAATAAACGAGCAGTAAAGCTAAATTATATGAAGCTAATGACAATAACATAGGAGAAGCAAACAATTTTCCCTTCTCATTGGACTGTAAATTACCTTAACAATAGCCCCCAGTAAATAAGGCGTAGCGTTGAAACGACACCATGGGTCATTACCAAACAAAAACTTCTATGTATTCAAAGAAGACACACCGTACTCTTTAAGAGCTACAAATTGGCCTTATTTGGTTGAAATATTTTATTTCTACCAAATAAATATTTTATATATGTTAAAATTTAGATTGTAATATTACAATTCATAAAGCTGAATTATAATATCGTCAAAGCCTAAGATGTTATTAATTAATTTTGATTGTAATACACAAGATTAAGCTGAAAAGAGTTTAATTTCGCACTGAAACGTTGCAGAAATACTCATGTATTAATATTAATGTTTTTAAAAGAATAGTCTACATTCCCGCTATATCATAATCGATTAAAACCGAGATGAGTTCCACACATAATAATTAATCCTAAAAGTTGTAAAAAATAAATAAAATAATATAGACGATGTATAATATGAACTTAAGATTCTAACACTGCTCTACATCATGCGCGAATATGTACAAACTACGGAGTCATGTGAAGATGTCATTGTTGGCCATAAAAATAAAATGATTCAGTTCAACGTTAAAGAACGGAAACTCGCGTACCTATACATGGCGTGGAGAAATATGCTAGCAGCTTTAATATAACAATATCTGTTTGACCGAGCTTTGCTCGGTTTTTCACATACATATCTTGGAAACCGAGCTTTTCTTGAACCTGGATAAATCGATTCCTATAGAATAAATAATTTTTTTTTTCTGTACCTGGTTGACCGAGCTTTCGATTGACTGGTTGACCGAGAAAATCGATGGAGCCGATTCCGAGATTATATATATATATCCAATCCTCGCATCTTCACTCGCGAGTATATGGCATGTCGTCGACATCTACATATATATATATATATATATATATATATATATATATATATATATATATATATATATATATATATATATATATATATATATATATATATATATATATATATATATATATAGATATAGATTAGATATACATCGAACAACATCGACATAGTTTTTTATTAATATAAAATAAGCCACCCATTGACAATTACATTACCAGAGGTCTTGCAATGGCGTTGCCATTAATAACCTAAATATATATCCTGAGATACTTATAACAATAAATATATGACGAAGTTAATTACTATCCCAGTGGGAATGTTGCCAAATGTTATTAGATATTTTTAACGCAATTACCCAATTTGTTAGCTGGAGAAATAGGTACCCTCATCGGGGCGTTTACAAATCATTAAAGCTGGGATTGACATTTTTAATCTTCTCCGAGATACGAAGCTGTTAATAATACCTATTTGATCGATTGGTTGGTCTAAGCTCCTAACAATATCGAACAAGATTAACTAAGGACTCGATAGTCAACAGGGAAAGATTTTAATATACTTAAATGTGTTTGTCAAGAGTATATTTTATCAAATAAACTTAAGTAGTATCCCGAATTTATGACCATTAATGTAGTTAAACTAATATTCATAATACGCGTTTTCAAATTTTCTTAATTTAGGGCTAGTTCAATTTATTTATTTTCTCATTGAAACATTTATTATGTTCACTTTTATTTATTTAATAATGGATTTTTAATTGTTTTTGTTTTTTATCCAGTCCATCTCCATTTAGAATGAAAAGTCTTGTCTACATCACATTATATTTAAATCTTTGTCATCACCATACAAAATAAATACAAACACTAGAAGGGAGAAAGGGAGGCATCACTCATTTATGGGCAGCGGAAATAAATTTACATTTAAATTAAATTTTCCCAACAATTGGATAAAAGAAAATTTAGTATTCTATTAAATATTTCCAGAAATTTTAAGAATGAGGAGTCAACGCATTTTTGTTAGATTTTATTAAATAAGACAGATTTTTTTTTATTTTTTTTTTTACTCTAAAATTTACCTAATTTTTAACACAATTATGTTCAAATCAATCGAATTGCAGAACATATTTACCTATAATGTTAAATACGAATCATTGGACCAGAAAAAACAAAACAATATAAAAAATCAAGTTAGATCTTAAAAAAGTATCTTCACGCCCATATCCCCGATAGGGTAGGCAGAGGCACAACAAGTGCACCCACGGTTAGCCGAAGATACTTGGTCCTACAAATGTGATAGGTGGCAAACCTATCGCCAACCGGGCACTTTCCGATCCCGGGCAACATTGTTTCTATCAGAAAATCGAAAAAACACATTTTTCAAATTGCCCGACCCGGGAATCGAACCCAGGACCTCACGTGGTCAACGCCAACACTAGACCACTAGACCACATTTTAAAAATTAGATATTTCTGAATAATATGTTTTTACTACTAAAATGTATGATGCAATGCTTTCTTGAAATTATTGTCTGAGCTTTTTCTTTCCGTACTCTTTCATAGATTTTTTAGGCACATTGCATAAAAAGTTTTTGCGAACATTGCATTAGGCGTCTTTGGAATAATAATTTTATACCTATCCTTAATATTAAAATTTACAGAGTGTCCTATTTTAGGAAAGACATCAGGGTGTTCTTTTAACAAATACAGCGTACTCAAAAATACACATATAAGTAAACGTTAATAAAATTAATTTTTGGAAATAATATTATATTATAATTAAATTTGTATTGGAAGTTCTACAATTTTGGAAATTTATGTATGTTGTCTAATCAAAATTTACCTGGGTTTAGGTGTATATAGCATCTTAACAAAAAAAAATACCAACATTTATTTTCGTCACATAAATATATACTTGTCCCTTGCGGGAATTTTTAATATGCAACTAAACCCAGACATACCAACATTTAATCTCGTTATATAAATTCTTGACCACTTCGGGAATATTTACTAAACACCTAAACCCAGAAATACCAACATTTATTTTCATCACAAAAATACTTGTCCCATTCGGGAATTGAATTCGAACTTATCAATTGCGACAGTAGTCAGGTGGTTACCCACTCGATCAACGGAACGGAAAATAAATACAATTTCTTAAAATTTTAAAGAATGATCCCATACAACCGAGTCTATATATCAAGGAGTCCAAAATTCTTTCAAGCAGTGGAGCGTAAAAAAGATAAGGATGATTGTGTCTTCCCAAAGGGTTCCGTCAAAGTACTCAATACTATCTGATTGTAAGTATCTTTCTGAAGAAAATCAAGTGTGAAAAGGGTATTAGGGTTTACAATTTGAAATATCGACGCGTTTATCTGCATGGTGTAACTTTTTAGATGTGATAGTTGGTTCTTGCGTCTATTCCCATTCTTTGGTTTATTATTACAACCCAAATTATTCCCGCGTTAGATCTAGCCCCTTTTCTAAATTACTGTTGTTGGGGACTAAGTCTGCTTCAGTAGTCTGCTCTTTTACCAGGCAGTTTGTAAAATACGAACGATTGAAAAATATATCATTAATAATTAACACGATGATTAGGTGGTAGAATTTTCAACGTCCTTTCCGGGTTTTAATGCCATCACCTTACTCCAAATATATACTATTTTATCTTTTCTGTAGTCTTAATATATAGTACCTGGTTGACAAAACTTTGCTCGGTATTTCAGATTTAGACTTTCCTAAAAATGAAATTTAACCAAATCGATTTATCGCTTCCGAAATCCCCTGTATACTAAATTTCATGAAAATCGTTGCAGCCGTTTCCGAAATTCAGATTATATCTTAACAATCTTAACAAATATACATTACGTGTCACGTTGTTTGTCCACTATGGATTCCTAAACTACTGAACCGATTTCAATGAAATTTTGTAGATATCAACTGTTTGATCCAACTTAAAAGATAGGATAGTTTTTATCCCCCCCCCCCTCACCCTCTCAAATACACCACCAACGTTTTCCGGATCAGAGTCCTAAGTGTGAGTTTTTCTTTTCGCATTCGAGCGTGAGCGCGTTTCGAGTTTACTAGGAATTTGTATGTGATTTGTACAGCGACACCTAGTAGTAAACTGGTTTCTCACGTTTACCACTAGGTGGCACTGTACAAATCACATACAAATTCCTAATAAACTCCAAACGCGCTCACGATCGAATGCGAAAAGAAAAACTCACACTTAGCACTCAGGTAGAAATATTATAAAAGTAAATCATTTTTATTACTATTCCAAAAATATACTATCTAGAAGTGACATAGGAAACTTTTTACTGGAATGAGTAAAAGGAGGTAATGATTTTTAGTCACGTGAACAAAGTAGCGAGTCACAGCTTGTTTTTTATAAAGCTAAAGTACGAAATTTCTGCTATTTTAGTCAGATAGGCCGAGGTCTTTTTTAACGTATCATTGGTCATGCTGCCAAAGATGACCCTAGTTACTAGGTGGTAGAATTTTGCAATGTCCTATGTATGTACCATCATCTTGTTTTTCATACTGCAATATCATCGATATTTAGCATTAAAGGGTTCCATTTAGAAGGGCTAGATTACAAGTAAATATATGGATTTAGTATAATATTTTTTTTAATATCATAAGACAGCAAACAAGCAGATGGCTCTCCTGATGGAATAATAATAAATATGTTAATGGTGCGTTGCTATCCGTGTGACGGGATGGCAATGTCACATGCATAAGTTTCTACCGGCTACCTTACCCTCTAAACCGGAACAACACAATGACAAGCATAATTAATACCTATTGCGGAAGGAATATGTAAGGCCGTGGTATCAAATAACCGGGCGAGTCGTTACGGAACTCTGCCACCTAGTAGTCACGATGGTAGTGACACGTATAGCAAATCAATCGCCTTTTACGACCTGCTTAGCAGAGCGGCAGTTAGTCTATTTTTCAAAGGATCCCGGACCAACATGGGAGAAATTTCCATTTCAATTAAATTTAGTCAAAATTTACTTAATCTAGTTCTTTATAAATACGTGTTGTGGTGCTTTGCTAACTGAGTAGCGTGATGGTATACCACACCCATAAGCCACCAGCCACATAACCGTTGAAACCGAAATACGACAGTGACAAACAGTGGCGTCTCTGCGACTGAATTTCCTATTTCCTATTTAGGAAAGGCGATGGTAAGAAACCCGGGTAAAATATTTCGGAAGTCTACCACCTAATACACTTGATGGTAGTGACACGTTTAACCAATCGTTTGAATTTTACGAACTGCCGTCCAAAATGTAAGATGGTCTAATATTCTGAAGGGCCTACACCAATGCGGTGTACATATTATATTTTAGAAGTACATTTTTATTTATATTAAAAAAACTGTAACAATAAAAAAACAAAGTATATTAATTTTAAGAAATGTTTATAACAACCAACTACGAGAAGTGAATTAAAATGACCGTTTATCAAAACGAGCAGTACAATTCACTTAAATGGAAGCAGTTTACAAAAAACGAAAATTATTGTTACATTTTCATGAAATGTTTCTATTTTAGCGCCTTAATTTTTTTAAATCTTACCCTTAGTTATAAAGTGTATAAGAAATCCTATCCAACCTAAAAGGTGTATATAGTTAAGTTAATGACATTATTAATAAAGTAATGAAATGATTCTGTTTATAAAAGTAAAAAAAAACTATGAAATTTTAAAGTAGTCCTATTTATCCTTCAATTTTGTTAAAATTTAGCGAATATTTTAATCTGGACAACACCATGGTGTTTGAGCCTGTGGCGGTCGTTTATTTATCGGCATGTTTACAAAGATATATACCATACCATAATGTCGTAGCCAAAACTTTGTCGGCTATTAACAAAGAAAGTTATCGTACCTACTATCTTAAGGTAGGATATAATAAAGTAATCGATACATCGATAAAGATATATCGATGTATCGACTGTCTCGCGCATGTTGTTTACTTTAAATCGATTGTTTATTTTCGATCTTTATTCGTTAGATCCACGTTTATTTTTGTATCAATTACTGTCTGTCAATAGTGCATGCATTGTTATTGCGTTTTTTTTTTTGTATACATTAAGATAGCAAACAAGCAGATGTTTCTCCTGATGGAAAGAGTCAACCATCGCCTCTAGGCACCAAAGGGGTTAATAGCGCGTTGCTATCTTGTGGTGAGGTCTAATGCCACATGAATAAGTTTACCTTACCCTCCAAACCGGAACATAACAGTAACAAGTACTGACGCTATTACATCAGGAATAGGTAAGGTGATGGTACTAGACCCGGCCGAGACAATACAAAACTCTATCACCTAGTAGCTACGGTGGTAGTGACTCGTATAGCCAAAATTTATAGTTTCCGATGAATAGTAGGCACTTATAGTATATGTGGCTTAATTTAATGCCTCTCGTTTTTATCAACGTTGTATAAATGATCCGTTATTCTAGGGGCATATTAAAAATTCGGATTCAATTATTGTTGGTTCGGTAATTTGATTGTTTATCAACGCAAACTGTAGTAGTCTTTAAATTGGTAAATATGACGATTAACTTGTATTCGTTGTTGACAGTTGACAAAAATTTGCAAATTTAAAAAAAATTAGGCGTGGTACTAAACTTTTTGTCCTTTTTAAAAGGAAATCGGCATCATGATTCTTACTTCTATGAAAAATCATCGTATCAGTAAGGAGATGATAACACATCACACGCCAGACTCCGAGCTACTACTGAAAATAAAAATTTTGGTTGACCCAGAGATTGAACCCGTGATTTCATAATCTGAGTCGAATAGGCTAAACCCTAGATCAGGAGGCAGCACTAACCTCTGAAGGTTTACTTATCAATATAATTTTATTGTCCATATATTATATATATATATATATATATATATATATATATATATATATATATATATATATATATATATATATATATATATATATATATATATATATATTGTCCATTTGATTGGCTGTTGTATTAAAGTTAGGCGCTCAGAAAATTATGGTGTACATTTTAAGGCATTTTCAATATAGTATTAAATTTATAAGTATAGAATATGTTATTAAATTGAACGACCGCTTAAGAGTAAAGAATGTTACGTCCTGAATATGCTTTACAAAACGAAACTGATTGATCAATTTAATATAATCTACTAGCAATATCCGCGGGAATAATTCGCACTAATTTTATAAAATACTTAAGTTGATTTGAAATTGAACAAAAAAATTACCAATTGTCAATCATGTTGACGTTGTTTCAAAATTAAAGCTGTCAGATGGCAACATTGCTGTTGCATTGCTGTATTATGTCTTAATATATGTATATGTTTATAAATTTAAATTTAATATTTGATAAAACCAAAAGCAGTAATAATTTTTTTAGTTGTTGATACCGGTAGAGCAAGCAATTATTTATAAAATGATATAGAATTTATTTGGAGTAATTGTGAGGTTTTTTCTAAAAAGGGAGGCAAACATCTTAACCTAACAGGTATTAACTCAAAAAAAGCACTTTTTTCAGAAAACGTGAAAAACTGATTACTGCCTCCCTGTGGACTGTAGGAGTTTCCTTTAGGTATTTTTTATTTTCGAATGCAGCTAAAACAACGATTTTGTAGAAAAATATGTGTTTTGATCACTTTTGGGGCTAAAAATTGAGTTTTTGTAGTTGTTTCTCTATTGCTTAACAGACTCAACTACAAATGGTTCAGCAATACTGCAAAAATTTGAAATAAAAGTAATAATTTTTACTCACCCTGCCAACAATACTGATTCAACCCAAAATGTTGTACGTGTTTTTATCGTAATAGCTCAGCACTGACCACCAAAATGTCGACAATTCAAAATAATACTCACTTCAAATTTCAAGAGTGGTGGTACAATTGAAAATAAGTCTTATTATTTTTATGAATAATGTCTTGAGTAGTAAAGTTATTGTTAACTCTACAATTGGTCGGTAGGTATTGAGATAAGAAATTTGATGGTGTGCCTAACGCAAAAATCTCAATTTTTGATTTAGTTCCCTTTATATAGGTGTGCGATATATAATAATAATAATACTTATAGTGAAATAAAAGTACAAGTGTGGTATACACTTGTTTTACTAACAATATATTTTTATATACATCTTCGTATCTATACACCTCAATATATTATGTAAGTCCAAATGTTGACTTAGAGAGATTGTATCCAGCATTAACTCCGCCTTTTGTACAATTTCATTTAAATGTTCAATAAAATTTAAATAAATAAATAAAAAGGCATGAAGCAATATAATTTGCTTTGATATAAATTTCTATAGCATCTTGATTAATTTGTAAACTAAATTTAGTTCACGTGGACCGTTGCGGTAAGTAAACAATGCCTCCGTAACACTTCTCAAGTTCCTTGGCAAGTTGCGTGCTTTATTAAAGACTAACTCGAGTGAAGTGTAATTAGTTCCAGAGTGAACAAACAATATCGTGCTATCCAAAAACTGAACTGGAACTTTACCAGCTAGAAGTTATGTTGCTAGTGACACGTTTGGCAAATCATTAGCCTTTTACAATCTGCCTTGTAGAGTAGCAGTTGGTTTATTTTCAAAGGTCGCACGGACCTACACGGGGTATATATTTAAGATCTTTAGGATCAAAGCTCATAGCAGCTGGCCAAGCTTACCTGTTCTTGTGTGAAAGCAAATCGCTGGACTTAATAAGAAAGAAATGTAGTTGATGAACTTTCAAATGATCAAGCAGTAATGCCGTAGTAACTTGGTCGTTTCTCGCTGTTGTAATCCGATTTGCAGAATAAAATAGCCGGTAAGTCACACACGTGGTATTTCAACGCCGCGACATGGATAGCAATGCACAAGATATTTAATGTAATGGTTGTCTCTTTTCATCAGGAGAAAATCTGCTTGTTCCTACGTTATGAAACAAAAAAAATGATATAAACGAGTAGATCAAGATTTTCGAATCCAATGTTGATATAAAAAACTAAAGTCGTATGGCATAAGAGGTAATGTGCTTAATCTTTTACAAAGCTATTTAACAAACAGATCACAAATTACTTCAATAATGCGCATATGTAAAGAAACCAAAGTGGAAACTGCCTATTATTCTGATCCCGTAAAAGTTTGTGCTGGTATTCCTCAAGGTAGTGTATTGGGACCACTTTTGTTTCTGGTGATGATTAATTACTTTCCGAGAGCTACGTCAAATCAAATGGTTCTGTTCGCTGACGATAGCACACTAATATGTAATTGTGAAAACCAAAATAATCTTGAGAACGACATGAATGAAGCGTTGAAAGACGTAATAACTTGGCTTAATTTGAATAATTTAATAATCGATTTAAATAAAACTTAATTTATGACATTTAAAAATCGAGTTCCAATTAATAAGCAACTGTGCATAAAGTTTGAAAATAAAATAATTAATGAGATTCCTGTAACAAAATTTTTGGGAGTGTATATAGATTCTCAAAGTCTTGGAAACCACATATTGAGACTGTTTGTAGCAAACTGAACCAATTCGCATATGCTCTGCACATGCTTTCTAAAATTACTTTCCGCTCAACAGTTTTGATTGCATATAAGTCATATGTGGTTTCATATGGTTTCATATGGTGTCATATTTTGGGGAAGCTCTACAGATGCACAGTATGCATTCACAAAAAAGATGCATAAGAAGCATATTTAAACTCAAAAAGTTAGAAAGTTGTAAGCCAATTTTTATCAATCATAGATTGCTAACATTAACGTGCCTCTATATTTACGAAACTGTTGTATTTGTTAGGACTAATATAAATTTATTTCAAAATTTAAAATGGAGTCGCTGTCAAGACAATTTGAGTGCACTACCGCATAAAACAGCCATGTTCAGTAAAAACATATTTGGAATGGCTACTAAAATCTTTAATAAATTACCAATTAGTGTCAAACAAATAGAAGATGTGAAGTGTAAAATTAAAAATTTTCTTTATAGTAAAGCGTATTATTGTATTAATGAATATTTCTCTGACGATTTAAAATTTTGACATTTTTTGTTATAATTATTCCGTTTTTTTTCTGTTGTTATTGTTTTTATTTTTATACTAATTTAAATTAATTTTTGCAATTACATTGACATTTTCTTTTTATTTATTATGAATTTTGTTTCTGTTGTGATTGTTTTTATTTTATATCAATTAAAATATTTTTTAATTACATTGACATTATAATATATACTTTTTAATTTTAATGTCAAATTTTTTTGGACCATGTTATTGTATTGCTTTTTTGTATTTTGTTTACTTTATAGTTGTATTTAATATTTGAATTTGAATAATTAAAATAGAACTTTTTTAATAAGCATTTGCAATGTATTAAAAAAAAAGAACAATTATTACTTCACTCATAATTTTTATAATTAATAGGATATTAAAAGAACCATATTGTTATTGGTGCAGCCTGTTTTATTTAAAATTAGCACGCCATTTGTCTGGCAAAGTAGGTTTAAGTTCATAATTTGTAATTAAATGACATCTAACACATTGTTACCCTACTTTAAGCTAATAAAGAATTGATTAATTGATTGATTGATATAATTTTGCTAACAATTATTCTATACATGCATATAAATATACATAAATAAAATTGAAGTCTGTTATTTCAAAATAAAATTGCACTTGAAAAATCCTATTTTTCAAGTGCAATTTTATAGTAATAATATTTTTTTTTATTTGCATAAAATAAGGTACATAATTAGATCTTATTAACAAGATGTTGCTCTTTAATACTATTTTGTCCTTTTTGTGGCATGCAAATGTTACAATTGTGTTTATCTTAGTATAATTTTTAATTTTAGTCTTATTTTATTGTGTACAATAAAATAGTTACAATTTCATCGCTAAGATTTGAGAATTGGAGTGACAATATATTACCCTCACTAACATAGAAGAAACAATATATTATGATGGTGGGTAACTATACCACTAGATTTAATACCAAGTCCTGCTGAAACATCTACGACTGCATTTGCGATACTATAATCCTCAACAACCTGTTTTAAAATTTCTGTCTGTCTGTCAGTCATTTTGTTGTACGGAAGTGACGGCTGAACCGATTTTGATGGAACTGTTATTGAAAGATATAAAGTTTATAGGGCAGAATATAAACTACTTTTTGCTGTAGTGAGTAAAAGAAGTAATGAATTTGAATTAGGCGAACGAAGTCGCGAGTAACAGCTAGAATTCAATAAAATTGAATTCACTGATCAAAAGAGCACTTTCAGAAAAGTCTTGAGAATACTTTTGCTCGACCAAGGGATTAACCATTGTACTAGAGATTTCTTGATCTAAGCGGAATAGGTTAACAAGGTAATACATAAATAAACTATAATTTGAATATATTTCCCGAGTAGTTTCTAAAGCCTTTTAAAATAAAGATCATTCTGTTGGGAGTACATGCTACGTAATACTCTTTCACCGATTAAATCCGTACAGAGTGTCCTAAGTCTCAACTAAGTCCGTCGTAATTACGGCGAAGTAATCCCATATGAATGTACCAAACAAATTTATTGTCACCAATCCCTAAGCAGCAGGGGACTGACCGATAAACATGTCAATACCAACCGTTTTCACAATTTAACCTTTGTCGACTGAATAATACTCAGAGATTTGTGAAGCGTAGGTCAGGAGCTTGTGGAATTATTTATTGCGCATTAATCAAATTTGGAAATGTATGGTTTATTAGATAAAATATTATTTAGATCATCATGTTCTGGGGGTAATACTAGGTCGGACGAATAAAACTATATAAAGACAATATTAAAACTCCTTCATAAACTGGCATCAACATGGTTTTTAATAATATATACTGCGATAGTAATAAACAAAAAAAGTATCTTCACGCCAATATCCCCGAAGAGGTAGGCGGAGGTACAACAAGTGTACCCACATTTAGACAAAAATACTGTTTCACAATGTAATAGGTGGCAAGCCCATCGCTAACCGGGCATATATTCCCGGGCAACGTTGTTTTTTATCAAATAACAGAAAAAAAAACATATTTTTGATTTTCCCGATAGCAAATCAATATTTTTAAAATATACAAAGTAGTAATTAAAGACTTAGGGGAAAAAATAATTTAGCGTACTCAATAAGTGACATAGAAGCCTGTTTAGTGATTATTTTGAGTTTTTAATACTAGGCGTATTAAAGTATCTTTACACCCGTATCCCTGAAGAGTTAGGCAGAGGTAAACATGTGCGCCCACGCTAAGCTGAAGATACTTAGTCCCACAATGTGATAGGTGGTCAGCTTATCACCAAACGGGCACTTTTCCAACGATGTGTTATCAAAAACTGAAAAAACATATTTTTGATTTGCCCGATAATAAACCAATATTATTAAATTATACAGAATAATAATTAAAGACTTAAAGGGAAAAATGAATTTAGCGTACTCAATAAGTAACATAGCAATCTTTCTAATAATTATTTTGAGTTTTTCATACTACGCGTACTACTAGTAATGTAAAAATTCTTTCAGTGGGATTTTTTGGTGCACTTTAATATAAAAATATATTTAACGCAGTTTTAAAAATAAATGCTGTTTTACGTAAGTCGTTGATACTTTGATCTATAAAATCTCTGAATAAGCTCTCCGTTTATCAGTATTTCGGTCAAACAGACATGGCTGTGTTATATTCGTCGAGTGGGAGCTTTAGTTCAAGATGAATGTCATGTCCGTGACAATACGAGACACTTGTGACGAACGACTGAAACGGACATGTACTGTTTAATGCACAAATATCTTCATAATTCCAACGAACTTGCCTTTTGTTTATTCCTCGGTAGTAGGTAGTAGGTCGTATATTTATCTATCCACAAAATTAAAATCTAAAACAACATTTTTAACGAGCTTGCTATGTTTAGCATTAAAAAAATCGGCAAAGTTCGTGTCGGGTCACGAGCAATGTAGGGTTCCGAAGTTGCCCATCACAATAATGAGGTGGACGGAGAGCCGAGTCATATAATAGGATCCCGTTTTACTCTTCAGGTACGGAACCCTAAAAATAATCACATACTATTTTAACAATATACAATCTTATACATTAGTGATAAATGTTTTGCTAAAAATTTTAGTTACCAACGTGGACGAAGGGAATATTTTTTGATTATCCATACTAATATTATAAATGGGAAAATGTGTGTGTTTGTCTGTCTTTCATGGCACAACGGAGTGATGAGTTAACGTGATTTTGAGTGATATAGGCTACTTTTTGTCTCTTTCTTATACCACACTTTTAAGCCGCAGGCAAAAGCTAGTGAATAATATAAATAAGGAAAGTAACTGAAAATAAGCAAGGCAAGTCCGTCTGGATCCAGATGTATGGCACTCAATTCTCTCTGCCTACCATGTAAGATATCAAGATCAAGCGTGAAAATATGTATGTATGTATATATTTGCTTCCTTTGGGGATAGATTGAATCGCAAGATTTGTATAGCAATAAACGCCGAAGGAAGCTAATTCTCCCACGTACTCCTCATTTAATCGATAACCTAGCCTTTAATTCAAGTAGGAAACAATCTTTTTTATTTCTTCTCAGTGAGAGAGAAAATAAAAGCATTAATTACACGTTTTTCGCAATAAACGTTTGTAATTAGAAGGGTTCATTAGTAATTCTCGCTCAATTAATCCGACCTGAGACGCTATCCGTTTAGAAGCCTTGTGTTTCCTTATTTTTATTTCGTTTCTAACGGAGAACAATCTGCTTTAACCTTTATTTTTAACTGACTTCAATAAAAATATATACGATTACCTGCGAATGTTTATGTTTTGGTGTTTTGAATGTTTTAATCGATTTTCCAAAAACGAGGACGGTACTTAATTCATCGAAACTAATTTTAAGGGTTCCGTATTTTAAAATGACAAACAAAACTCTTATAGGATCACCTCATTGTCCGTCTGTCGTCGTCTGTCTTTACAGGCAGAATCGAACAGATAATAGACGACCTATTTATCTGTTCATCTCTGTCTATCAAAACCCTTTTTCTCAAACTAGTGGTATGAAGTTGAAATTTATATGAAATACTCGAGTCTACGATTCCTCTGTTTTAAAAAAACAAACTTGTAAGTCAACGCGATCAAAAGATATGAACATTTATGTCGCATATTTTGCGATTTTTTACGGTTTCAAAAGGGATTGAATAGGGCACTACTTCACGTTGATCTAGAATTACGAAATGAGAATACTCTTTGTAGGTTTTAAATTGTTCTATTTTTATTTATGATATGCCTAAACTGTTGCTTTATAAATGTATCAAACATAGTGTAAATTTACTAACACTGGCGCTTTTTATATACTAACTAGCCGTGCCCGCGACTTCATCCGCGTGAATTTTTTACATAAAACCCGCATAGTCCCCATTCTCATCAAATTTCCGGGATAAAAACTATCCTATGTCCTTTCTTGGATCTCAAGCTATCTTTGTACCAAATTTCATCCAAATCGATTCAGTGGTGACAAACAGACAGACAGAGTTACTTTCGCATTTATAATATTAGTGTGGATATCCAATCCAGTTCATTTATTTTTAAATTTCAAGTTTTGTATTTGCTGGTATTTTTATATATTGTTCAAATAATTCTGTTTCGTTTTGTGTTTTTATTCTTTGTATTTTTATTTTGCTACTGTGTGTTAATTACTGTAAGTGTTTATAGTGTAAGTCTTAAATAAACGATTTTTATTCTATTCTATTCAAAATTTGCCAAGAAGCAATGTCTTACAGTGCAGGTTGAAGAAAAAATCCGAATACTGTAAAATTTTGTTGAATCATAAAAAATACAAGTACCTGTATATACGGAACCCTCGTTATGCGAGTCCAACTCGTACTTGATCGGTTTTTGTGTATGTTCATCGATTACTCAAACATTCATGAACCGATGAAGAAATTTTTTTTAATACTTTCCAGATGGGCCCTATTTTAATTTGGTGAAGATATGTCTCAGGGTACTGGGGATATAGGGTTATGGGAAGTTAGTTCTTTGCAGTTTTGCTACATTAAATCCATCATATTTTAAAAGTATTTTTTTTATATCATAAGTAAGCAAACAAGCAGATGGGTCTCCTGATGGAAAGAGTCAAACATCATCAATAGACACCAAAGATGTTAATGGTGCGTTGCTAACTTGTGGCGAGGTCTTATGCCACATGCACAAGGCTACTTTACCCTCCAAACCAGAACACGATCACAGTTAGAAGTACTGACGCTATTGCTGTGAATTTGGGGATACTCCCCTGACAGCCTCAGCTAGTATCGGGATTCTGGGAGTCGACATATCGAATTACGTTCAGTTTCGCGGTCATTTGAAAGGTAAGGCTAAACTAGCCTCCAAAAAGTTCGGTGTGCTCAGCAGAGCGAGACAGTACTTCTTGCCGGCCCATCGCCTTCAACTTTATAAGGCTCAAATTCAGCCCCACATGGAGTACTGTTCTCATCTCTGGGCTGGAGCTCCTCAGTACCAGCTCCTTCCTCTTGATCGCATTCAGCGTAGAGCGGTTCGAATCGTTGACGACCTGGCTATTTCGAAACGGCTTGACTACTTGGCATTGCGCAGAGATGTTGGTTCACTCTGTGTCTTCTATCGTATCTTTCATGGGGAGTGTTCCGACAAGTTATTTGGATTAATTCCTGCCGCCGAATTCCATCATCGGACATCGCGTCAAAATTTGAAATTCCATCCTCACCATCTCGATGTCTGGAAATCCACAACTGTGCGTTTCTCTCGACACTTTTTGCCTCGCACTACATTGTTGTGGAAACAATTACCGGCAGGGGTGTTTCCAAACGGATACGACTTGGGGGGCCTTCAAGAAAAGAGCTTACTCATTCTTAAAAGGCCGGCAACGCAACTGCAAGACCTCTGGTATTGTGGATATCCATGGGCGGCGGTGATCACTTACCATCAGGTGCACCTCCTGCTCGTTTGCCCCCTCTTCTGTAAAAAAAAAAGAATAGGTAAGACGGTGGCGCCAGACCCGAGCGAGACAATGCAGAACTGTACCACCTAGTAGCCACGATGGTAGTGACTCGCATAGCCTTTTACGACCTGCCTGGCAGAACGACAGTTGGCATATTCTTCAAAAAAGCCTAAGAATAAAAAGAAGAAGAATAAAACTTCATATGTAGCTTACTCTTTTTCCTTCTGTATATATGGTTATTTTTAATGTAATTGACAAACATTTAAATTATTTTTTTACAAATGTTTAATTAATTAAATAAATATTTATAGGAGCTCTTACACAACAAACGTGTTTTTTTGCTGTTTTTTATAGATAACGGTGCGGAACCCTTTGTGCGCAAGTCCAACGTGCGCTTTGCCAGGTTTTTCATTAATATCAGGTTTAGTTCGTAAGGATTTTAAGGATGTTACAATAAATTTTTAAATGTTGGTCTTAAAAATAAAAAAAAGAACCGTATACTAAAAAGCATTTGTCCCTTTATTCAATGCAGTTGAAGTTTCATTACTGCAACACGCCTCAAGCAACAAGTTGAGATGAAAAAGTGTAACAACCACCTATCACTGAAGCCGGAATGTGTCAACATTGTAGGAGCGCAACGCTTTTGTTAAAACTCGGGACTATTCCTTTATGTCTGCTGTTTCTTTATAGCTTTCTCGTTTTTCATAGTTTAATGAATTACACATAAGAAAGTGTTAATTAATTTTAAAGTAAATAATTATTAATTTGCATTATTATTTTGTTTTAAAATTATTAAGTTTTGGTTGATTTATAATCAACCCGCATAGCTTCTTTTAGTCTTATAAATTTTACTCTTATTTGAATAAATAAATAAATTATGAAAAAATATTATTGGACAATTTACACTGGAATCGATCTAACCCCAAGTAAGCAATTTATTTGCTTATAGTATGGGTGTCAGTCGACGATATTCATACATAGACATACATTATAAATACTCAAATACCTATAAATTTAATAAACAGCCAAACCCAGAAATACAAACACCTATGCTCATTACATAAATGCTTGCCCATGTCGGAAATCGAACCTGAGCCCGATTAATGTATAGTCAGGTTCAAATGTGTTCAGGATCAACAGGGCGGTCAAAAAAAATTTCTTTTTTAATTTGAATGGTTGAATTTTTAAAAAAAATTTTGATCTCGGGTCACCGCCACTTGTGTTTGAAATCGGGTTTCCAGCTCTTAAGTTAAGCCCCGATCTTTTACAATTCATCAAAATTGTTCCAACGGCTTAACCATAAAAGCGTTAGCGTTAAGCGACAAACAAACAGACTTTCGCATTTGTAATATAAGTATGAATGTGCTATTGTTTTTACAAATAAATGTTTTTATTTCCGGGTTTGGGTGTTTATTAAATATATTCCAGTATTTATATATTTATTCCTATGTATTAGTATCGTTAACTAACTCCCATAACACAATCAAATAATTTGCTTACTTTGGGGTTAGATCAGTAAGTGTAATTTTTCCCGTGTTTTTTTATTATTTATTTATATTTTGATAGATAGATAGATAGATAGATATATTTTATTTGCATGAAAATGGGTTACAGTTAATAGGTGGTGGGTTACAGTTTTTTCAGAACGCCATAATCTACCGGCAATTCCGGTGTGCAAATACATAATATTACAATCTAATTAATTATAATTAATGATTACATTTTATAAATCTAAGTTCACAATTTATCTTTACAATTTACTTACAACTAAACTCATAAAATCAATACATGCAAGAAAAAAAAAAAAAAGAAATGTCCCATCACATGTTATTATTAATTTATACCTGATAATCCATCTTTAATTATATATATTTTTTTTTTATTTAGAAACATTGTTATAAAATATTAATCTCATTAAATATTAAATTGTTGTATAAAAAGAGTAAAGGGAACATTAATTTCATATCATATTATTAAGTCACATTCGATTATTTAATGTCATTTTATATATTAAAAAAAAAAAAAAAAAAAAGCTTAAAAAAATATTAAGTCACAATTAAAATTAAGTCATTGAGTAATAAAATAATAATAATAATAATTATATATATATAAAAAAAAAAAAAAAAACTTTAACTTGAACTTTGCTATAGGACAACCTTAGTATTTGAGAAGAATTCATTTAAGTCATAGAAACATTTGTTAACTAGCCAAGTCTTTAATCTATTTTTAAATTGATTATTGTCTAGTCGTTTTAAATCATTTGGAAGATGGTTATATATGCGTATAGCCGAAACATATGTACATTTAAACATTATTTTATTTGATATTTTTGGAAGACTAATATTATATTTATATTTACTGCGTATATTTTTACTGAATGCTGATCTTAAATTAAAGTATTCAAAATTTATTTAATCTGTAAATGCATCTAACAAATGACAGTTGCTAAGTGAAGGCTCTACGTTAAATATTTGCGACTACATTTAAAGCTCAAAAATTGTATTTTGCTTTCATTACAATATAATACTCTTATTTTTTTTATTCCCCATTTTCTGCAAACATTGGACACTTACTCGACGGACAGATGGTCTCTTTTGTTTAACACGATCTGTCCAGCTGTGTTCCACTTAGCGGTGGTTTTCTCGTTTCATTAATGTTCATTAGTTTCTTCGTTTTAACGTGAAGCGTAGTGGTTTTTATTTCAGAGATACCGAAAAACATCGTTCAGTTAGCATGATGCTCTTTCGGATATATAGAATTATTTCTTTAAAAATTTGTTTTTTGTTCGAAACTTTGATCACAAAACGACAAATACTTTTCTTTCTTTTAGTAAGTGGAACATCAGACCAATTTTAAATAACGAATTACTCTTTTTAGAAGTGCTTGCGAAATAGAGATGCTATTATAATGTTATATATAACCAGTCTGTAATTACGGAGCAAGAAATTTGTCGGCAACTATAAACACTTAATAACATTAATAATTATTAAAGAATTCGGCAATAAATAAATATGTATATGTTTATTACTGTCCCACACGCAAATGCTTGCATGTATGATTCAAATACGGCAGTTTCGTCATACTTACTTGAATAAGCTCAATGGTGCAGTATTTTTGGCGGACAAAATATTTTTCGAAAAAATAAAACTATTTTCACGCCCGTATGCCCGAAGAATTAGGTAGATGTACTACCAATGCACCTACGATTAGTCCCAAAATGTAATAGATGGTAAGCTTAAAGTCAATCGGGCACTTACCAATCCCAATAATAAACATTTTTTTTATCGGAAAACTAAAAGAAATACTTATTTTAATTTTCTTACTCGGTAGTCAAACCCTGGACTTCATGTAGTCAATACCGACACCAGACCACTAGATCAGAGGCGATATTTTTCGCAGTAGTTATTTACTTATCTTGTAAATATATAACCAAGTGTGTTTGATTCTAGGTAGAAAGACTTATAAATTCCGCAAATTCTGATCATGTTTGTTTGAAGAAACGCAGTCCTTTCGAAAAAAGGCCGTAGGTAGACAGTATTTTAGACGTGCCAAAAAAAAGCCACTTACAAAGTTTCAAGCATGTATTTATCATTTAAAAATTAACGTTACGACCCACGGAAAACTTAATTATTCGGTTTTTGCGTTCATTTTCGTATCTATAGTTAAACTATAGAATAATTTTCTTGGATCAGCTTTCCCAAGAAGTTGACTAAAGTGATTTTAAAGAGCCGTTAAATAAACACTTTAAAAGTCGGTATTACTTGGCCATGCTGCAATGTTTGTGTGACAAAAGTCCATAGGCAGTGGCCACAACTTAACATCATGTAGCCCACCTTATCATATATTAGCTGATATTATAAAAAAATGCGGATCAATTATATTGTTTGGCCATATAATAAATACATTTCTTCATGCCAAATCTCTTAAAGGCTAGGCATAGAGAATATAGTGCCACACATCACAATCCAAATAGACTTGCTTTGCATCTCCGACTTTCGTAACTCTTTTCATATAAAAACACCAGTTTAGGAGACTCTTGATACAACTTTTGGCAGTACCTGACCAATTTAATTATGATACGATTGTTTGGGTCTCCCTCGGTACCTATACTCTCCTTCATTCGCATTGTGTATCTTTTTGGTTAATAGTTCATTTGCCATTCCTTCAATATCTCCGAACCAATGAAGCATATTCTGTTTCATTTTTACACCGTTACTGTCTTTTCATCCCCATATTTTACTCATTTTGGTATTCAGACAAAAGATTAATAACAGAAACTCTTTTGTATAAGAAAAGTTAAGAAGCTAGCTAAATTAAATGCGGTTTTCAATGAAAGCTTAATTGTGTTCAATCAACGTGCAGACCGCAGTGCAGATTGCATTCTTGGTGACTACAGATTAAGTGTTATGGCTTGGGAATATTCCAGGACTTAATTGAAAGGACTGCACGAGTTCGTGATATTGTGATATTCATAATATCTAATTTTAATATATTAGGGCCTTTTCTGGATTAATCGCTAGAGCGTTTCCGCACTTGGAAGCTTGATGAAACTGCTTGATTTAGATATTTTTTATTAATACCGTCTTGAATTTGTACTATGTCTAAAATATCATTAGAAAAAACTTAGAATTACTTAATTTTGCTTATAACTTAAAGTACAGATTTTAAAATATTTAGCAGAATCTTTGTTCAAGGTGAATAATAATAAATTTCTTGGTGTTAATCAGCATTATATCAAATTTATTATTATACTAACTGTACCATGTAACCCGCTGCATTAAAAATGTTTTTAGTTAATCCCGCCGGAACATCCCATTTTATGTGCTATTCTAGGTCGTTACCGGTGTGCTAAATTTCATCTAAATCCGATCAGTAGTTTTTGCGTGATTGAGTAACAAATATCCATCTATCTAAATATCCAAACATTCACATTCATAATATTAATCTAGATTGGATATTTATGTTTAATATTTTCACAATTTTGTACTCTCTTTTCAATGGCATAGAAAAGTTTATTTCTTTCATAGTAGCAAAAAAGTAAATATAGAAGATCAGTGGTTTAAATTCACTCCATGACTGAGTTATGTTAATAACAAGTGTGCTCATATAGAATAAAAATAATCTTGACGTCCGTATCCCCGAAGCTGAAGGCAGAGGTATAATAAGTGCACACACGATTAGCTACAGATATTTAGTCCCATAATGTGATAGGTGACCAGCCTGTCGCTTTTTCCAATACCGGGCAACGTCAAAGCTGAAAAAACACATTGCCCGACCTAGGCATTGAACCCGGGACCTCATGTGGTAAACTCCGATCACACCACTAGACGACAGAGCCGAAAACTATAACAGAAAATAATAGTAATTTATAAATTAAACCAACTTCAATTATCAACCATGCCCACATCCTAAAAAACGGCTGAATCGATTTTGATAAAACTAAAACTGTTTCCTTTGTTTCCTAAGTTGGAATATACCTGATTTAAAACAAAAATAATTATCTCATTGTGGCTTTTAATTCCCGAGAAATTCGTGGACAAATATATTATGTATATTTGTCCACAAATTTCTTTCACACACACTTACGAAATTTAGTACATGTACTTGGACGCCTACGTAGATCATCACTATTAAATATTATCCAAGTTAAACAATATTAAATACATACATGTCAAACTAATAGGTACCTCCGTTTTTTCGTCGATTGAAAATGAAAGCAACATAAGTGTCTCTTCTCATAATTTATAGCTTTTGATAGCTCTACGAACCTGCAAGGATATTAAACATTTTTCCTTGCTTTACAGATAAACCGGCTATTAGACTAATAAAACAGTCCATAAACTATGATTTATGACATAATCCTACCTTATTGTAAAGCTTATTAATCTTCTTCCATCTTTCAAAGTCGTATTCTCAGTTTCTTTGGACATATTACATGTCTTGAGGATACGTCTATTGAGCGACTCGTAGTTCAGGGCAAAATTGAGGGTACATAGGTGCGCGATAGAGCACCAATGCGCTGAACCGACCAAATCAAAGCTACTAAGTACTAAATGGTCCACTCCACGAATTCGCGAGGTAAGCAGCAGTATGAGAGAAATGGCGACGAATTGTGGAGCTTGAAGAAAGAAAAAGAAGAAAATTCTTTTTCTTCTTTGTTGCGATATTAATAATAAAACAATTAAAAAGTTGAATATTAGTAGACAAAGTTGTAACATTAAATTTAGCGCCAGAACGTTAAAGTTCAAACATAAAACAACTGGCACATAAAAATATAAACGCCATTTAATTTTCAAGCAATAAAAAACATTTGAGGCCTCCACTTATAAAGAACGGTATTTATGAAAGCGCCAAAGAAAAAGGAATTTTATTTTGAAGATATATTAATCATGCCATCCGAAACGTAAGCCGGTACACCAAGGTGAAATATTAACGATGCTCCAACGTAAGCATATTTCAAAGATTTTCGCGTCGTCATCGATTTATTATTTTCTAGATATAACACACGCTTCTTACAAACGAATTGTTGGCCAAATATTTTTCTTTATCAATTTATTCCTGTTTGACTTTTATTATATTTTATTCCAGAGTTTTCATATTGAAATAAATGAATTGGATTGAATCATTTTTATCGTCGGTACGGGATGTTAATGAATATGAACTTAAAGTACAATATTGTATGTACCTACTATTTATTTATTTATTTTTATTTATAAAATAGCAAACAGGCTAGCTCTGCTGTTGGAAAGAGAAACCATCACCTAAAGATGTTAATGATGCGTTTAGATCATCGTGGTAGAGTTTTAATATTACATGTATAAGTGTACCGGCTACCTTACCCTCCAAACCGTACCAGCCGTGATAAGCACTGATACTATTGCGGCATGAATAAATAAGCTGGTGGTACCAAATCCGGGTACTAGATGGTGGAATTTTGCAACGTCTTGAACGGGTATATTATGATACCACAACCTTACCTATTCCAAATTCAAAAAGCGTCAATGCTTGTTATTGTTGTGTTCCAGTTTGGAGCGTAAGATAGGCTGTTGGCATATGCAAGTAGCATTGCCATCCCGCTACATGGATAGCAACGTACTCTTAACACCTTTTGTGCCTATAAACCATGATTTATCTTTCCATCAGGAGGTCCATCTGTTTGTTTGGCGTCTAATAACGTTTAATAAAGTATATTATTTAATATGTAATGCAGAATGGATGGCAAATAGCCATCCGAGTCAGCCAATAAATAAAACATTTATTAAACGGTGTTCAGCCAAATCTTGTCATTTCATCATAATACTGACTTAGGTATGTCGTTTTCATACAAAATTCATTTCAATGCATCTACTTTTACACAAAACCGGGTAGTCAACAAAGGTTGGGTGTTGAAATGATTGCAACTAGAGATCGAAATATGTCCGAAATTCTATTAACATATAATAGATATTTATTAAGTTAATTATAGGATAAATTAAAGGATTTTTTAACATATGAAACCAAACAAGCAGATGGCTCTCCTAATGGAAAGGGACTACCATCACCTATAGCCACCAAAGATGTTAATGGTACGTTGATATCCTTGTGGCGAGATCTTAATACCAGATGCATAAGGTTACCGGCTACTTCACCCTCCAAACCGGAACACGACAGTAGGAAATGCTGCAGGAAGAGGTAAGGCGCTGGTGAAAAATTGCTGAGCGAGACGTTGCGAGATTTTACCACCTAATAAAAGTAGTAAAAAAAAATCTAATAGCCACGTAGGTAATGAAATGTATAGGCAAAAGGTCGCCTTTTACAACCTGACTAGTAGAACGGCAATTGGTCCATTCTTCAAAGGAGTTCGATTTAAAAAAGGGTATATAATATTGTAATACACGTAAATAACACCTTATTCCCACAAATTACAGATTTGTTAATCACGTTAAAAATTAAACTAACAAAAGAGAACAAAGATATATTGTGTCTGTAAGGACTAATTTATTTTCAGCTTAACTGAGTTTATTTAACCCTGCAGCAAATAGTTAAACCATTCTTAACTGCTCCTTAATCAAAGGAGCATGGAAAGGTACAAGATACGATAATTATCACGAGGAAAATTCCAGGCCAGAGCTAAATTCTTAATTACTGCAAACCACAAACACGTAGCAATAAGAAAAGGGTTCTGTTTGTTTGTTTATTTTATTTTATACTTACCTTAACCCCGCGGAATCACTCATGTTTATGTCTTTAAATAACTGCCGAAATCATAATATTGTCACATACTTCGGGCTCGTAATTATAAGAAAACACCACTTATATTAAATCCGTGTATTTACAATACAAATACACAAAAAAGCTAAATGTAATACTCAAATACACTTTACACACTAGTCACTCACTGTGCTGTCACTGAACTTAACCAACTACACAATAAAACACTTCTCGCTTCGCACGGGTCGCTTCAAGTATCGTTCTCGATCGCTTTATAAAAACTGCTCTGTATTTTTAAACACACACACATCCCTATTTATACCCTAGGTAAAGTTTGACAACAATCGCGAATGTTCGTCAATCATCTCGTGCACAATAACAATTACTGTAAGCAAATTATGATAAGCAAGTTATGATTCATAAGTCCTAGTACTAGTTATTTTCAACCTTATGCCCTATACCACAAAGTCCATTATGGCAAAGCTTAGGTCAACTATTTATTTGTCAATAGGAGTAGCTATTTCTTTCTTTTATTTCTAGATCTCTCCAGCGTTCCAACTCTACACGTTTCTAGATTATTCGTAACAATATACAGGGCTACTTTTAAAGGTCCGACAAAATTTTCAGAGGCTCTACAGAATGAATAATATGTTCGATTTATGTAATTTAAAAAAAAATATCCGACACAAAAAAGCAAAACACGTGGGACATAATTTCAATTAACCAAATTAAGTGACCGGGAAAAATGTATTTAGAGCAACAAATTACATCATAGTACTAACGCTGCATGTTGGTCCGGACTCCTTTGTAGAATAGGCCAACCGCCACTCTGCCAGGCAGGTCATAAAAGGCGACCAACTGGCTATACGAGTCACTAATATCGTGGATCCTAGGTGGTACAATTCTGCATTGTGTCGCCCGGGTCTGGTACCACCACCCTTCCTATTCCTGCCGCAATAGCGTCAGTGCTTGTCACTGTCGTGTTCTGTTTTGGAGGATAAGGTAGCTAGTAAACTTATGCCTGTAGCATAAGACCTCGCCACAAGATCGCAAAGCACCATTAACACCCCTGATGTCTGTAGGCGATGGTTGACTCTTTCCATCAGTAGACCCATCTGCTTGTTTGCTATATTATAATATAAAAAAAAATAACACAATTATAGTTAAATGTAAAATGACCTACTTCCAGTATTACATAATTCATTCACAAGACTCAGTGCATCCAATTAATGAATTTTGTGGGATATTTTTAAACGAATAATTTTATATTATCATGCAATATTGTACAATAATATTTAAAATACACTTTCAATTCAATAATTAGTTCCTAATTTTCAAATTTGGCTGGACCATTAAAAGTAGCCCTTTATTTAAATTTCCTGACTACCTACATTATGGTCCCACATTAAAATTCAAAAATTCCAAAATTGAGCTTATTAAAAAAAAACATAAGCACCTCTATACAAAATCAATAATTTGTAATTAGTTAAAACCACAGACCACATAAATACTAACAGACACGCCGTTTGGCATCGAACGTGTAGCCGTGCATATGAGCGAACGCTCATATCACTGTCAAAAGTATGACAAATTATTGACACTTTTATAATTGAGTTTTATTTTTGACGTACTGTTGCATATATTGACGTATTTTAGTATAGTATATAGTCTTATAAAGGCGCCTCTATTTACTCCGTAGTTGAAACTAGTTTATGACACACTTGTATTTTTATTTCACTACTAGCTGTGCCCGCGACTTCTTCCGCGTGGGATTTTTTTAACTTCCCACTACGTATGTAGATAAGGAAGTTACTGATTTTACTCCGATTTTAGAAAATCGAATTTTAATGTTTGATAAGCTGTTGTAACTTTTGAAAATTTGACTCGATTTTCATTTTTGAAATTCAGTGTAGTTATTTTACTAAGTACTAAAATATTGCAGAAGATTAAAAACGATTAGTTAAAAAAATTCGAATTTATATAAAAAAAACACGTTTACAAAATTTTTCGTCAGACTACAACTTCCGAACGGGTAAATAAATTTTGATGCAATTTATGCATTGGACGCAGTTTTTTGAGAAGTAAAACTGATTACATTTTGTACTATATCAGTTCATTAATCTGGAAATTGTATTAAAAAAATACTGTTTCGCCAAAACCTTTGTGAGGTTTTCCAAATTTAAATTAATCTCCTTGAATTAGTTAAAACTGATTGAATTAGTTAATATTTTCAGGAAGTCTAAGTTGGGTGGAATTCAATCGAATCCCATTAACCACGTTTCAATCGGTCAAGCCGTTCAAAGTTATGAACCGTTTACATACACACATACACATTCACGCACACAAACACATACACACACACACACACGTAATCGTGAAAATAGTCGGAAAAGGTTCCTAGGTCCTCAAAACGTGGAGATCTGGTGAACTCTCGATTTTCGAAAATTGGGGCAAAATCAGTAACTTCCTTATCTAGATGCGTTGCGGGAAGTTAAAAACGTATACCTAATAAGACGCAAAATTTTAAACAAACTATTGTACAAAATGCAACAAAAATAAAAATATTTATTATTATAATCGAAATCTACAACATAGAAGGCCGTAGAAATAAGTACTCTTAGTATCATTCGAAAGAAACAAAAAAAAACTTGAGAGGTGTCAAGGGATACCCGGATGGAACGAAGTTCCTTTTATTATTATTTACAAAAAACCTGTATACACTCAACAAAAATAATCGTCGCGACACCACACTGTTCAATGCGAAATAGAAATGAAAATATCTGGCTTGCTTTGTATAAGAGAGAGAGAGAGAAACATCCGCACGCCGCATAGCTTACAATACCTTACTATAGCAAAAAGTGTCGTGACAACTTTTCGTAAGATTTTTTTCCGTCTAGCCCCCTTTCACCACGCACGATAAGGAACTTCGTTCCAACAAGTGTCATCTATTTACGCTGTGAGCGAGAAATAAACATTTTATGTAAACAAAAGTTTTATCGTTTTTTTACATTTAAGTGGTTAAAATCAAATAATCTTCATGATAAGTAATACAAAAATGAATTATATTTATGTTGACGATATATTGCGATGTGAGTGACTTAAAATGGAATGTAACAATTGTAAAATCAAGTAATATTAATCTTTGAAGGAGTTTCGTGAATTTTAGTATTATAAAAAGTGTCCGTGATACAATTTACTTTTCAGAAGAAATTAATAATATATTACAATACGGTAAGCAGCCATCATCATGTGTTGCCTATTAGGCCAAATTTATATGGGGCCTCATCAATCTCCTTTGTCCTACACGTAAAGTGGAAAATGTTCTTAGTCTGACACTCTAAGGCTCTAGTTTTTTTTATATCACAAGATAGCAAACAAGCAGATGGGTCTTCTGATGGAAAGAGTCAACCATCGCCTATAGACACCAAAAGTGTTAATGGTGCGTTGCTATCTTGTGGTGAGGTCTTATGCCACATGCATAAGTTTCCTATGCATGTGGCATAAGACCTCACCACAAGATAGGATATATATACGGCTATCTTACCTTCCAAACCGGTCAATCACGACCGGACACAAACACTCACGCTATTGCGGCAGGAATTGGTAAGGCGATAGTACCAGACCCGGGCGAGACAATTCAAAACTCTACCACCTAGTAGTCACGATGTTAGTGACTCGTATAGCCAATAGGCCGCCTTTTACGACCTGCCTGGCAAAACAACAGTGGGACTATTCTTTAAAGAAGTCCGGGATCAACACGGGAAAAAACGGATACAATTTTTTTACGGATACAATTTTCTTTTTCACATATTTTAATTAGTTATCCGATTCGAAATTTTTCGGAGAGATAACAAATGGGTGTTTCTAAAACATAGCCGTTTACAAAACTTCAGTTTGTAATTAATCAAAAAAAAAGCTCCTAGAACCACGGTCTGGTAAAATAAAAGTAGCGAAACTAAAATTCAATCTACAAGCCTTCATATACAAATTCGTAACATTTCCGTGCATTATAAAACATAATGGACCAAAAAGGTTGTAATCAACGCGAGAAGTTCCCGGAAATATCCAACACATAGCTTTCAATTTAAAAAATATATTTCGTTTAAACATTTCCCCAACAATGCGCGCCATATTGACGGCATCACGTGGTTTTTATGGCCAATTAGAATTCACGATGATAAAATATAAAAGTTTTTAAACATAAAATGCGAAGTTGCAATACGGTCAATAATTCGTGCACTTGAATTTTCCACGACTCAATGTCGAGCAATTTGTTCAACTGACGAAAAAACGGATGTTATTAGTTTGACATTTATGTATATAATATTACTAGCGACCTGCCCGCGGTTTCTCCCACGCAGTTTTTGTTCCCGTAGGAATATCGGAAAGGTTTATACACTAAAACCTTCCTCAAGAATCAATCTATCTATTAAAAAAACCGCATCAAAATCCGTTGCGTAGTTTTAAAGATTTAAGCATACATACGGACATAAGGACATAGGGACAGACAAAGAAAGCGACTTTGTTTTATACTATGTAATGATTGGAATGGATAATATTTGAGTACTATTTTATCTATTAAGGCTTCGTAATCATGTGTACTAAATTTCGTAAGTGTATTTTTTTTTGTCCACGAATTTCTAGAAAACTAAAAGACAAATTGAGATAATTTATTTTGATTTAAATGAGATTTATTCCAAATTAGGGAATAGTCTAAGTTTCATCCGACCCAGTTCAGTAGTTTTTGAGACATGAGTATAGTTGATATTTGAAGACGGATTAAATTTTAAATTATTATAATATTATATAATAATGATTTATTTATCTTGTTTGCAATAATTTTTTTTTTGTTATTCTCTTCTCAGTCCACAGACCCTACTTAATTTTTAAACCGCTTTATTGGTAGTTTGATGGAGAACACTTTTCAATTTTCAAAAATTAATTTAAAAAAACGAGACAATAATAAAAAGCCTAAAAATTTTGCCGTCAAGCAGTAAAAAACTGTATAGATTAATAGCAGGATATATTGAGAGATAAAAAATTATTTTATATTATTTTTTAATACCGCCCCGTTGGCCGAGTGGTTAGCGTCTCTGACTACGCAATCGACGGGGCTCGGGTTCGACCCCCGACGGGGACAAGCATTGTTTGATGAGCATAAATATTTGTATTTCCGGGTTTGGGTGTTTAATAAATATATTCCAGTATTAATATATGTATTTTTATGTATTAATAGTAGTAGTGTTGACTATCACCCATATCACAAGCAAATAATTTGCTCACTTTGGGGTTAGATCAGTCAGTGTAATTTATCCCCTGAATATTTATTTATTATTTATTTATTTTATAAAAAAGGGGGCAAACGGACAAAAGGCTCACCTGATGGTAAGTGATCACCACCGCCCGTAGATAACCACACTATAAGAAGATTTGCAGTTGCGTTGCCGGTCTTTTAAGAAAGAATAGGCTCTTTTCTTGAAGGTCCCTAAGTCGTATCCGCTTGAAAAAACCCCGGCCGGTAATTGGTTCCACAGAGAAATAGAGCGGGGAAAAAAGTGCACAGAGAATCCAATTTCCAGACATCGAGATGGTAGGATGAAATTTTGAATTTTGTCGCCATGTTCGATGATGAAATTCTGCAGCAGGAATTAATCCAAAAATTTATTAATTATTTATTAATGGAATCGTATTCTTCTAGAAGGACTTTCTGTATTAAGAGGCTTCTAACTTTATGTTGTTTAATTTTAGTTAATAAAAAACTAGAGTTTTCTTTAACTACTAGCATAAATAATAAAATAAATATTTGTCCTACCAAATGCGCGTGCGCAACTTTTTTATATTTAATGACTTATTCCTGCTGCAACAGCTTCCGTGATTTTTGCTGCTGTGTTTCGGTTTCAATAATAAGGTAGCCAATAAGCTTGTGCATTCCGTCCCCGCCAAACAAATAGCAACAGACTATTAACATCTCTGGTGAATAGGTAAAGTAGTGTACCGAGCCTGAACTCTACCACCTAGGAGTTACGATGGACCTGATACGAATGTACCGTGCGTTATAGAAAAGTAGATATTCTATTATTCAAAGGTAGCACAGGCTAACATGACAGTGTTTTTTCTCCGTATTGGTTCTGGGCTCCTTTGAAGAACAGGCCAATTGCCGTTCTGCCGTGCAGGTCGTACAAGATGACCAAGGCTATGCGAATCACTACCATCGACACACTAGGTGGTAGAGGTCTGCGTTATCTCTACCCTTTACTACCCTCCAAACCGGAACACGACAGTGATAGGCACTGACGCTATTGTGGCAGGAATAAGTAAGGCGGTGGTACCAGACCCGGGCGAGACAATACAGAACTCTACCACCTAGTAGTCACGATGGTAGTGACACGCATAGACAATCGGTCGCCTTTTACGACCTGCCTGGCAGAACGGCAGTTGGCCTATTCTTCAAAGGAGGCCGGGACCAACACGGCGAAAAATACTAAAAAATACTAAAAATGTATGGAAAAGTACTAAACATGCCATGCGGCATGGCGACTGGCAGCGAGGTGACCGACGAATTTTCGCCTCGCCCGCCGCGCCAACGCCGCCGCCGGCGGTTCGCGTGGCCGGACGGTAAGTTGGTAAAATGCCGCGATAGGGAACACCACTAATGCATGTAGTATTAGACCTTGTCACAATATAGCAAAGCATTATCAACATCTATGGTGGCTATATGCGATGATTGAATCTTTCCATCAAAAAACCACCTGCTTGTTTGCAGCAGATTGTATTTTATGATATAAAAAAGGGTTAAAATCTATCTGTAAAAATAATATTTCAGTTCATCCTGTACGAAAATATACATTAAAACTGGTCAAGTGTAGTCTGGTTAGCTAGACTCGTACATGTAGTGTTATATCAACTAATGCTACTTGTGTGAATACCCTTTGGTACCTAACATTTTTTAATATTTGTTGTGACAGCAACCACATTAACACGCATTCCGTAAAAATAATAATAACATAATATTTACGAGACAAATTACACTCACTGATCTAACCCCAAAGTAAGCAAATTATTTGCTTGTGTTATGGGTGTTAGTCAACGATACTAATACATAGAAATACATACTGGAATATATTTAATAAACACCCAAACCCGGAAATACAAACATTTATGCTCATCACACAAATGCCCCCGTCGGGGATCGAACCTGAGCCTCGTCGATTGCGTAGTCAGTCTCGCTAACCACTCGACCTTCGATCGACATTTCCGGTCCCGGTTCAAGTTGGTCCCGGGCTCCTTTGAAGAATAGGCCAGCTGCCGTTCTACCAGGCAGGTCGTAAAAGGCGACCGATATGCTATACGAGTCACTACTATCGTGGCTGCTAGGTGGTAGAGTTTTGTATAGTCTCACCCGGTTCAGGTATACCTATTCCTGCCGCAATAGCGTCAATGTTTGTTACTGTGCTGTTCCAGTTTGGAGGGTAAGGTAGCCGGTAAACTTATGCTTGTAGTATTAAACCTCGCCACAAGATAGTAACGCACCATTAACATCTTTAATGTCTATAGGCCATGGTTGACTCTTTCCATCAGGAAACCCATTTGTTTGTTTGCTATCTTATAATATAAAAAACATTAACATTTTATGTTTCAATGGTAATTTGTACGGATGGCCAAGTTTCTCAAGACCTTTTTTTAAAACCTTATCTCTTCGGTAAATACGAATCACACATTGATTGTAAATAAATATATAACATAGCGCCATTTTGCAACAAACAGACAAATTTAGTTTTATATACGTAGAAGTATATCCTCGCATTATCAATATTTATTAGCTTTCAGAGAATGTTCAAAGGCGAGTCGGAGCGGTGAACCATAAGTAAACTGTTAAGCGATGGGGCACATTTCCTCACTAAGTGTGCCAGTGCCTCCCTATTATCATTTGATCAATACCTCACTGGAAGTGAATGGAGAGATTTTAATAATATTATGTTGATATATTTATTACCTCCCGTGAAATTTTTGTTAATTGTAAATACGGAAATCACTACATGGTATCCACGCCACAGGCTTTGCCTGGAGTGGAGTCCAACAGAAATAAATATAAACTATTGTACTGTACTTTTAAATATAAGTAATAATAATAAATCTAATCTAAATCTAATAATATAAGAAAATTTAAGTCGGACAATTACATTCACGTGGAAAGTTAAATATATCTATCTATTTAATCATATATTGTACACAACAGAACAAAGTAAAAAATTATGGTAAGCTTCATTTTTAAAAAGGTACAAAAAGCGAGCTTATCTCTGAAAAACAGATTTATTACAGTCAACCCAATGTTATTGTATGTACTAATATGATATTAACATAAAGAAAATTAAAGATGAACAATTACATTCACTCGGAAAGTTAAATGTATTTATCTATTTAATCCTATATTGTACACAACAGAATAAACTGAAAAATTACAGTAAGCAACATTTTTTACAAAAGGTGAGCTTATTTTTAATAAAGAGATTAATACAGCCAACCCAATGTTATTGTATGTACTAATATTATATTAACATAAGAAAATTACATATATATATATATATATATATATATATATATATATATATATATATATATATATATATATATATATATATATATATATATATATATATATATATATATATATATATATATATATATATATATATATATATATATAAGAATTGCTCGTTTAAAGGTATTAGATAAAGAAAATTAAAATTGAACAATTACATTCACTCGGAAAGTTTATCTATTTAATCATATATTGTACACAACAGAATACTGATAAATTACAGTAAGCAACATTTTTTAAAAAGGTACAAAATGTGAGCTTATCTCTGAAAAAGAGATTAATACAGCCAACCTAATGATATTGTATGTACTAATATTATATTAATATAAAGAAAATTTAAAGTTGAACAATTACATTCACTCGGAAAGTTAAATGTATTTTATTTATTTAATGCTACATTGTACACAACAGAACAAAGCAAAAAATTACAGTAAGTGATATTTTTAACACAGGTACAAAATGCGAGCTTATTTCTAAAAAACAGATTACTTACAATCAACCCAGTGCTAAAGAAGCAATTAGAAGTAATAGTCATTTTCCATTTCGATAACACTCACGCCAGCGCTGAAATAATAATAAATCGTCTAACCAAATCAAAATAAAGCAAAGTTGCAGCGTATAATATATATTCGCGACCTAAAGATCGTAACCGCCGTGAAATTTGTGGCGCTTACATGTTTCATTTAACGAGCTCTGAGGTACATTTAATCTGTGGAATGCTCTTTAGTGGAACACTAGTGGGGCATGCCATGTCTAGTACGTTATTATATATAAATCTTTGTGTTAACTGAACTAATTACTTGAATTACTTATGCAGGTGGCACTAAGACTCCACCACAAGGATAGCAACGCACCATTAATATTTTTGGTGTCTATAGGCAATAATTATCTCTTTCAATCAGAAAAACCATTTGCTTGTTCGCTATTGAGTTAAAGAGATTTGATTTTATCCAAAATTAATCTAATTATTTTGTTGTGAGATGTGGTATGACTATGTGTGGATTAACCAACGATACATATTCTTAGAATTAGAAATACACACATATACAAATACAAATATTTAACCCGTGACGTGATTACCTGGCCAATAAAAAATTCGCGGTAGTGCTCCGTGTCTGGAAGCCTCCCTTTTTTATGCCTAGGTTTCAAAAAATCGGTTTATACATATATGTTCGTTTATATTTTATATATATACTATATATCAACGTAATCTGTATAAAATTTCCTATTCGTTCCTACTATTACAATAATAAATAAAAGCTTACCTAATATTCAAATCCTGTGATGATTATTAACTTTGTAAAAAATTTCACCACTATCTCACTTTGCTTAAAGTTTTGCGTTAAGTTACGTTATCACTCAAACAATACTATAACTTTATAGTATACATAATGAACAAATATATAATAATAATGAACAAACTATCACACAAAATACAGCCATTTCTAAACACAGCCGGTACGCACTGTAAAATGTTCAAACTACAAGTAAAGATGTCGCACGGCCGATCGTGTTTTGTTAATTTATTGTGGCCAATTTCTTGTTCGGTCATTGGTTATTTTGTACTCAGTCTCACGACGACAGCCAATAGAAAATAAATACAATACAAAAATCGCGTCACATGGATGCAGAAGCGTAAAATCAACGGCCAATTGGAGCGAGTTAATTTTGTACAGACGGGTGTACAGATATCACTTCTCGCGCGTAAAGTTTTTGTACATACGTCTGTACGAAAATCGCGATACGGGTTAATAAACACCCGAATCCAGAAATAGAAACACATATATTTTTCACACATACCTGTCTCTGTCGGAAATCGAATCCAAGCCTCATCTATTACACAGTCAGTGTCACTAGCCGCTCGACTAACCGAGTAGTCAATAATAAAAACGAAGTAACATACAATGTTCAAAAGAAAAAAAATACTATTTTTATGTCATTGGACAGCGAACAAACAAATGGTTCTCTTAATCGAGTTTACAAGTTTCTTAAAAATATGGTCGTTGGCTTAAACTATCCGGAATGACATTTAAAGAAAACGTATTTCGAATATTTTTTTTGGAAAAAAAATTGTTATTAACAAAATAACTGGAAAAAAAACCGTCCAGTTTTTTGCCAAAATCTCAAAAAGTATAAGTGATAGCTCAAATATTATAAAAGTTTCTGAAAGAGCAAGAAAAGTTAGTAATAATATGTAAATTATAGTAAATAAGTTCTCGACTCCCGGAATTGTAGCTCCAATATTTATAATTTTAATTTAATGTTGAAAATCAGCTTTCGCGCGGCAGTTTCGGCATGCGCGCGTCGCCACTGTAATGAGCGTAGCCTTTAAATAACTTTTTTATGAATTTAAATATTAATTCCAAAATTTGAAAAAAAATTGATGCTATTTAGACACTTCAAAGAATATGATTTTGAAGTTTATCACCACTCCACGGGTTTTTGTTGTCATAAATAGTAGCATAAAAGTTTAAATAATTTATTTATGAGTTTTTTTATTTCTTGGAGCCCTTTTTACAAACACACTCAACAAGATGACGTTTTACTTTGCCAGGATAAGGAACGTCGAGAGTTTGCAGACTCTACTACCTTACCTTAACTAGGTAGTAGAATTCTGCAACCGCAGTCATAACATTAGTGACAAGTATTAATCTTTATCCACCATTGTCGAAATTCCTAGCAATACGGCAGTTGATCTATCCTTTAAAAATGACCCGAATCAAAATAATAGGCATAAGCGTTTTCAGGAACTGCTTGGATTAATCCTTGCTGCCGGATTTCACAATTGGACATCGCGACAAAATTTAATGTTTTATCTTCACCATATCGATGTTTGAAAAACCGCAACCGTGCTATTCTCAAGGCAATTTGTGCCCTTGCTCCCACTTTTTATTCCTCTGTGGAGCCAATAATAGGTAGGGATTTTTCCGATAAAAGAGCTTACTTATTCTTAAACGGCAATACAATTGCAAGACCACTGGTAGTATAGTTGTCTATTAGCAGTGATAATCGCTTATCATCCGGTGAACCCCCTGTCCATTTACTTCCTCGTCTATAAAATAAGACATATAACGTGGTAGATAATTTAATTCATGTAGGCATATGTAGATGCAAGACATTATAGTAGGTCTGGCCAAGCAAACTTCGGATTAACGAACGCAGAGCGAATATTACACTAAAGATTTCAACCTGCTTTCTCGACTATTAAAACTTCGGTATCGTTCAACAAAAATGTATAAAAGGTAGGTAGACGGTTGATTTATTCTTCAAAAAGAGGTCCAGACCTATCTACACGCAAACTATTATAGGCTTATTAATAGCATTATAAAATAAGGGTAAAAGAATTTACGAGTACATTTCAAGTCTTAAAAATCTATATGTGAAATATATTAGCCTGGGGTATAAGATATTACAATATCATAATGATTTAAAAAACAATCAAATCGTTAAAAATATCATCACTTTCGCACATACGCTCACACAAACACACGAGAGAGGAGAGAAGAGAGTGAAAGAGAAATATACATATGCCAATTTTCATAATTTTAATTCTACTTGAGTTCCTAAGGTTTTTGAGTTTCGTGGTTTTTTTTTTCAGGATAAACAAAAGGATTTTGTTTCATAATATTAGTGAGTACTAAGTACCAATATAAAGAAAAAATTATACGCCATAAGCAAATATGTAAGTAATGGTGAATGCAAATTAAACGTAGCAAAGACAGAATTCATGGTCTGTGATAATGCGAATCTGTGTAAAACCTACATTGGAAATACGTTAATTTCCAAGTCATTTAGCCACCTAAAATCTGTAGGAACCAGGAACATAGGTGCCGATATCATAGCTTTTATGGCGTGTGTTCACAGGTGTTACATATGATCGTAAAATGACAGTAAAGTTAAAAGATTGTGTACAAGTACATAGCTTCGCATATTTTTTGTCGTAAAAAAATTAAAGTATATATCTATATCGATAAAAACGTAGCTGTTGTTTTTGAATGCGTACGCAAAAACCACTGAATATTTTGACATGAAATTTGTATTTTTAAATTCGATATGGTTTAGAGATTTTTCGAGAAATATTATTTGTTTATTCATATCATAAGGTAGCAAATAAGCAGATGGCTCTCATAAAAAGATCACCTATAGAAATTAAAAATGGTAATGGTGTGTTGCTAGGCGTGTGGCGGGATTGCGATGCCACATGCATAAGTCTACCGGTTGCCTAACTCTCCAACCCGGAAAACAATAATGACAAGCACTAACGTTATTGCGGCAGGAATTGGTAAAGCGTTGGCACCCGGGTGAGATGATACGGAATTCCAGCACATAGTAGTTAGGATGCTAGTGGCAAGTACATCCAATCGACCGTAAAGACGACCGCCTGTTACGACCTGCTTCGTAGAACTTCAATTTGATCTATTCTCCAAAGAATCTCGGACCAACATGGAGCATGAAAACTATTTTATTTTTCGATTCTGTCATTATACATTTTATTGATTTTGAATCAAAAAGCAAAAACTCGAGTAAGATCCAATCCGTAAAAACGTAAGCCGCCTTCCAACATAGTCGGGTAAAAATTATGTAGCTAAATACTAAAATCAATTAAATGTTATATAAATAAATACATAAGTACGTAAAAAGATGTCTGATAACATAGCGTACTTTTATTCTCGTGAACACCCCGTGTCGGTCTCGGGCTACTTTGAAGAATAGGCCAAATGCTCTTCTGCCAGGCAGGTCGTAAAAGGCGACCGATTGGCTATACGAGTCAATACCATCGTGACTACTAGGTGGTAGAGTTTTGTATTGTCTCGCCCGGGTCTGGTACCACCGCCTTACCTATTCCTGCCGCAATAGCGTCAGTGCTTGTCGTTGTCGTGCTTCGGTTTGGAGGGTAAGGTAGCCGGTAAACTTATGCATGTGGCATTAGACCTCGCCACAAGATAGCAACGCACCATTAACACCTTTGGTGTTTATAGTCGATGGTTGACTTTTTCCATCAGGAGACCCATCTGCTTGTTTGCTATCTTATGATATAAAAAAAACTTTAACCGAATGCGCAGGAAAGAACGTTATATCTTTCGAATGTATGTATGATTCCAAGGCTAAGTTCTGTAGCCTAACGGTTTCATGGATTTAAGGCATAATTCAATTAGGTATCACTAGTGAGAGAAAAATAGGACAAATAATTATTACCAAATAGTGCAGCAGTTTAATATTTTCATATTGGATCACAGTCGAGTTTTTGTTTTTCTAATTCAAAATCAATAAAATATATAATAACAATTGACTTATAAAATAGTTTTTATCATCAAAATGATGATCGTAGTTATCTAAACACCTATGTAACAAATAAAATACAGTGATACAAATTTTGTCAAAATATTGCGCGTTCAGAAATAAAAGCTGCTTAATAACTTATTTATTTTTTACATTTTAATTTCATGATTGATTTTTTTTTCAAGGTAATAGATGGTATTATCGTTATAAAAGGCTGGGATCGTCAACAGGGATCCTATACAAATGTCAGCAAAACGAATAAAATTGAGAGTTTGAAATTAAATTCATTCTCTATTACGTCTATAAAATGGTATTTGAAGTGCCACTTCTTATTGAGGGAGATGTTGTATTGCCCGTCGTCTAAATTAAATTCAGTTAAATTCCTTCATTTTCTTGAAGGTTTTTCTGCCAGGCAGGTCGGAAAAGGCGACCGATTGGCTATACGAGTCACTACCATCGTAACTACTAGGTGGTAGAGTTCTGCATTGTCTCGCCCGGGTCTGGTACCACCGCCTTACCTATTCCTGCCGCAATAGCGTTTCTCATCTAGTCATCATCAACTATCAATAACCATCATCCATCAACAAATATCAGCCGTCAACAAATATCAATCATCAACTTAGTGTTTAAATTCGCTTTTCGCGAATAGCATGCAAATCTATAATCTATATATATAATAAAATCGTAGGAAAGTCAAAACTGTACATTGAATATTTTTTTAAAAGAATACTTGGGGCGTGATCAACAATCGATATCGAAGCCAAAAATATAGTTTTAAGAATTTTTGTCTGTTTGTCTGTTTGTCTGTTTATCTGTTTGTTTGTATGTATGTCCGGGGTAAATTAAAAAAGTACTGCATGGATTTACTTCCAATTTTGCATGAATATTACTAACAGGTCGGGTCATACAGGCTACATATTATCACGCTATCACCTACGGGGGAGGAGCAGTGCGGAGTAAACGAAGTCCACGCGGACGAAGTCGCTGGCAACAGCTAGTTTTTATAATAAACAAAAAAAATATTGCCGATAACACATTTTTATAATTACTTACACCAAGAATCGAACCCGAGACCACATGTGATCAACATCGACACTGGACCACTAGACAACATAGGCGAATACGTGTAGGTACGGTAAGTGTGAAGAATCATATCATATTGGCAATCTATTGACCATTGATTCACTCACTCTAGCTTCATCGTAACGCAACTGTCGTAATTATGTTTATTTATCAACTATTTATTACAAATACTACACGTCATCAGACCTTAAAATGTCGAAGTTAGTAGTATTTTTATAGTATTACTTCGGCTCTCGTTGAGTGAAGTAGTGTTGGTGTCTCCTGAAGACGCTTCGGTTGCGAAGTGAAACGTGCGTTTGTGTATTGTGTGCTTTTGTGCTTTTTTCCATTTCAATGGAATCGCAAAGGTTCAAGTTTGTGGAAATATGCAAATTATTTAGTCCGCAAAATAACTCCTGAATCTATAAAATAGTAATATTATTATTTTGACTATATAAAATAGTAATGTGTGTGATATTTTTCTTTTTTTTTATATAATAAAATATCAAACAAGCAGATGGGTCTCCTGATGGAAAGAGTCCACCATCGACTATAGGCACCAAAGATGTTAATGGTGCGTTGCTATCCTTTGGCGAGATCTAATGCCACAAGCAAGTTTACCGGCTACCTTACCCTCCAAACCGGAACACGACAGTGACAAGCACTGACGCTATTGCGGCAGGAATAGATAAGGCGGTGGTACCAGACCCGGCGATACCAGACCCGGACGAGACAATGCAGAACTCTGCGACCTAGTAACCACGATGGTAGTGACTCGTATATAAAATCGGTCGCCTCTTACTATCTGCCTGGCAGAACGGCAGTTGGCCTATTCTTCAAAGGAGCCAACCAACACGGGGAAAATATTTTGACAATTGTTTTTCGGCCTGATAATTTTTTCTTTGAATTATTATTCTTTTGACGATTTTTATAAATGTTACTTTAATAATTACAATTTGTTAGTAGATAATTTTAGCAAAATTCTGATTTTTTTGTATATTATGTTCTATTACGATTTTTAGAATATCGACATGTCCTACGTAAGTCATTGTAACTTAAAAAATGCGATTTTTACTTTATTTATGAAATGGCATCCACTTTTATAGATATTTTATAATTCGAAGAATAAAAATGAAAAAATTCTATTAGAAGATGAAAATATCTAAAAAAATGGAGTCATTTTCATAATTAAAGCAAAAATCGCATTTTTTAAGTTAAGACAACTTACTTATTACCCCTCGATATGTTTTTTATATTTTTGTTTTTAAAGGTATATATTTTTGTAATATTAGGAGGACTACACTATTGCATTAGGGCAACCTGTATTAATAGTTATAAATATGAATGAATAATAAATAAATAAAAGTTATTGGTCTATTTTCCAATATTTACTTTAGTTGCTCATTAAATAGAGGGCGCTTCCATTAAATTTCAAGCATCTCTGACGTACCACAATTTCAGGCAAGCAATCAATAATCTACTTTATATCATTACGTTAAAGGTTTCACGACGTAAGGTCCAATCTATATGATGAAGTTGTCTGACGAAGCAATAGATTTAGCTTCTTACCTCGTCAGATATTATAATGAGACGAGACGAGATGATTGCATTGATCTTACGGGTGCTCAATTTTATTCGTCCATTCAAATGATACGATTACGCTCGCTTGAATCGCTTGGGAAATTTTAGTTTTAAATTTTCTCAAATTTTGCTGTAGTTTTGCTTAAATGCTTAACATTATTTTCTACATTTAGTTATTGGTACGGATGTAACTGGATACACTTTTAAATGCAATTTCTTAGGTTCTCAACGTCACTTGTATTTATACAGAGAAATACAGAGTTATAATGCTTACCAAAGAAATAAAATTACTCCTTAAGCCTTAGTTTTTTATTCGACATGATAATATAGAACAGATGGCATATTTTTGTTTTTATATGATGTAATATTAGATATATTTGTGGTGTGTGTTTGAAATTTACATACATTTGCTTATATTATGCGCGGCTACACATTTTGCGCCCAACAGCGTCTCTATTAGTTTTTGTGTGGTCTATGGTTATTTGTATTTAAATAAAACATTGAGAGAACGAAGTTTTGTTGAAGTGAAACTTCTTTAGAATCGTTGTGATTTCAAACCTGATGCAACGGAAAAAACGACAGGTAAGAGACACAAATACAAAAATGTGTAGAATGAAGCCGGTAAAGAATGAGACAGAAATATACATAATATTTTATATTACCGGTCTCTCCTCTTTGTTCCATACTTCGTAGCGTCCCCACTCCTGTCTTCTAAGCATTGTTGCGTGTAATTAGTGAGCCAAAGCGAGAGAGCAAATGTCGGTGTGTATGTATATTGCACACTGTTTAATACTTGCTTGTATTTGAGCATTTAACGTGTGTTAGTATATGTGAAAAGTACGTGAGCTAATACTACTTTACACTGTATGCGGCTGCGTATTACACCTTTTTAGTAAGATGTCATCTCAATCTTTTCTCGATTTACTGAAGTTTCACTTCTATCGTGTGTGAATCGCACACACACCTTTTTTTTTGAAGTTTAATCCCAACCGGACTCAATAATCATTTTGTTAAATACTTAGTAGTGTAACGGACTTCGCAAGCCGCTAACGATCTTGTGATTTTATCTTCACGCCCATATCCCCGAAGGGGTAGGCAGAGGTACAACAAGTGCACCCACGATTAGCCGAAGATACTTGGTCCCACAAATGTGATAGGTGGCAAGCCTATCGCCAACCGGGCACTTTCCAATCCCGGGCAACTTCGTGTTTCTCAGAAAACTGAAAAAACACTTTTCTTATGTGCCCGACCCGGGAATCGAACCCGGGACCTCATGTGATCGACGCCAACGCTGGACCACTAGACCACAGAGGCGATGATCTTGTGATTGAACGAATAATTTTTATAAAGGATGTAATTTCTTACATTGATAACCTGCTAATCCACCCGCCTAGTAAAGTATTAAGTCTTACTTTATAGCTTTTAATACGTTGGACCTGAACCGTACATATCACGCCAAATTTTATTACCTGAAATGAAAAAAGAACATAAATTAATGTGGTATATTCATTAAGGCACTTATATTAAGCCTAATGGTCAAAATTGGACTAATTTTTTTTAATATAAAATATCATCACGCCCGGTTCCATTGCGGGGTAGGAAGAGTAAACCGAACGTCTTTTTAGACTTTCCAGTTCACCACGATTCACTGGTTTATCTGTTGTCGAGATAAATGATGATCCTCATAGCCACATTTACCGATATGTCAACGAATATCGACTATTTATCGACGATAAGATTTTCGAGAAAACCTCGAAAAAACCTCTAACAATTTGCCCGATCCGGGGATCGAACCCGAAATCTCATGGCCTGAACCGAATAGGCTTCCCCTTGACCACGAAGCTCCGATGAACAGGTAAATCTAACATTCTCGGTTATCTTTAGAGATAAGTAGTAATCGTACTAATTTTGGTGATTGGGAGCGCTAGTCATCTCGCCAACCGACGAGCAGTTGAATCGTGGTGAATGATAAAGCTTATAAACTTTCGGTTTATACTGCCTGCTTAGAATATCTACCTGCCGTCTAAGTCGTCTAACCAAATTCAAAATTAAGCAGCGCTGTAGCGTATAACAGAGTTTAATATATATTCACAAGCAAAAGGTCATAACTGCCAAGAATTTCATGACGTTTACGCGTTTCATTCAAGTTCTGACGTCGCGTAGGTGCAGTGCATGAACTGCACTTTAGTGGAAACACAAATTACCCACTTGGCGCATGCCTTGTCTAGTGCGTTAATACATAGAAGTCTGCTTTTTCATATATCATTAGATAGTAAACAGACGGATCTCCTGATGAAAAGAGAAACCTTCGTCTATAGACACTAAAGGTTGTTAGTGGTGCGTTACTATTTAGGTGGCGAAATGGCAATGCCACACGCATAACTATACCAGCTACCTTTCCCTCCAAATGAGAACACGACTATGACAAGTATTGACGGTATTGCGGCCGGAATAAATAAGGCGGTGGTACCAAATAACCAGGCTTTTTGGAAGCCCACCACCTTCTAGTCACGATGACAGTGATATTTATAGCCAATGGTAGGTATGAATATGACGGTCGAGACTTGAGTGTAATAAGTGTTTGTTGTAGGTACTTGTAAAAAGGTGCTCGAATTTTATTAAAATCGGACAGACCTATTATTGTTTTCTTTTTTAACATATTATTATTATCCATACATACAATAAAATCGCAGGAAAGTCAAAACTGTACATTGAATATATTTTTAAAAGAATACTTGGGGCGTGATCTACAATCGATATCGAAGCCAAAAATATAGTTTTTAGAATTTTTGTCTGTCTGTTTGTCTGTTTGTCTGTTTGTCTGTTTGTCTGTTTGTCTGTTTGTCTGTTTGTCTGTTTGTCTGTTTGTCTGTTTGTCTGTTTGTCTGTTTGTCTGTTTGTCTGTTTGTCTGTTTGTCTGTTTGTCTGTTTGTCTGTTTGTCTGTTTGTCTGTTTGTCTGTTTGTCTGTTTGTCTGTTTGTCTGTTTGTCTGTTTGTCTGTTTGTCTGTTTGTCTGTTTGTCTGTTTGTCTGTTTGTCTGTTTGTCTGTTTGTCTGTTTGTCTGTTTGTCTGTTTGTCTGTTTGTCTGTTTGTCTGTTTGTCTGTTTGTCTGTTTGTCTGTTTGTCTGTTTGTCTGTTTGTCTGTTTGTCTGTTTGTCTGTTTGTCTGTTTGTCTGTTTGTCTGTTTGTCTGTTTGTCTGTTTGTCTGTTTGTCTGTTTGTCTGTTTGTCTGTTTGTCTGTTTGTCTGTTTGTCTGTTTGTCTGTTTGTCTGTTTGTCTGTTTGTCTGTTTGTCTGTTTGTCTGTTTGTCTGTTTGTCTGTTTGTCTGTTTGTCTGTTTGTCTGTTTGTCTGTTTGTCTGTTTGTCTGTTTGTCTGTTTGTCTGTTTGTCTGTTTGTCTGTTTGTCTGTTTGTCTGTTTGTCTGTTTGTCTGTTTGTCTGTTTGTCTGTTTGTCTGTTTGTCTGTTTGTCTGTTTGTCTGTTTGTCTGTTTGTCTGTTTGTCTGTTTGTCTGTTTGTCTGTTTGTCTGTTTGTCTGTTTGTCTGTTTGTCTGTTTGTCTGTTTGTCTGTTTGTCTGTTTGTCTGTTTGTCTGTTTGTCTGTTTGTCTGTTTGTCTGTTTGTCTGTTTGTCTGTTTGTCTGTTTGTCTGTTTGTCTGTTTGTCTGTTTGTCTGTTTGTCTGTTTGTCTGTTTGTCTGTTTGTCTGTTTGTCTGTTTGTCTGTTTGTCTGTTTGTCTGTTTGTCTGTTTGTCTGTTTATCTGTTTGTCTGTTTATCTGTTTGTCTGTCCGGGGTAAACTCAAAATGTACTGCATGGATTTACTTCAAATTTTCCATGAATATTACTAACAAATCGGGTCAACATATAAGCTACATATTATCACGCTATCACCTACGGGGGAGGAGCAGTGCGGAGTAAACGAACTCCGCGCGCACGAAGTCGCTGGCTACAGCTAGTGAAAAATAAAATTAAAATGATGTGTATAATAGGCAAGGTAATTATTAAGTTAAAATAAGTTTTCTTACTATTTGATGTCTTACTGTTGCATGCCTTAATGGGCCAAATATTAATGTTAGACAAGATCTTCATGTACCATATTCGATGCAATAAATGAATTATTAATCGGTCGCCTTTCACGACATGCCTGGCAGAATATAAAAAATATGTTTTCGCAGTCTTGCTTAATACGGGGAAATGGTCTAATAATCTCCGTGTTGATCCGAGCCAAAATAAAAAATAGACTATCGGCCATTCCGTCAGGCAGTTTGTAAAAGGCGAACGATTCGCTATACGTGTCACTACTACCGTACCATCACCTTACCTATTTCTGTCGTATTAACGTCAATACTTGCAATTGTCACGTTATGGTTTAAACGGTACCTAAACTTATCCAAGTGGCATTAATACCTCGTTACACGGATAGCAACACATCATTAACATCTTTGGTGTCTCAATGCGATGTTTGTCTCTTTTCATTAGGTGAGCCATCTACTTGTTTGCTATTTAGTAATATCAAAATTAAAAATATGCGAAAGAATCATGATTAATGCAAGCTTCACCAAATGAAAATAATTTATTTACTAGTTGAGTAGTTTTCCAGTCTGCTGATATGGAAAATGGATTCACTGAAACTGCGAGGGCTGCACAAGTGCCTCTTAATGAAACATCTTCATGCTAATTTGTTTATGAGCAAAGTTTGCAAAATTAATACTATATATAATAATTTGCCGTGTTGGTCCTGGCCTCCTTTGTAGAATAGGCCAACTGCCGTTCTGCCAGGCAGGTCGTAAAAGGCGACCGATTGGCTATCGAGTCACTACCATCGTGGCTACTAGGTGGTAGAGTTCTGCATTGTCTCGCCCGGGTCTGGTACCACCGCCTTACCTATTCCTGCCGCAATAGCGTCAGTGCTTGTTGCTGTCGTGTTCCGGTTTGGAGGCACGGCCAAGGCCATGTGGCATTATACCTCGCCACAAGATAGCAACGCACCATTAACATCTTTGGTGTCTATAGGCGATGGTTGACTCTTTCCATCAGGAGACCCATTTGCTTGTTTGCTATCTTATGACATAAAAAAAAAAACCTATGCTCGTAGATTTGTGTGATACTTCATTACAACTTAGTAGTACATTATGTAATATCTAGTTAGACGTAAAGTTATATAGACAACAGTATAATAAGAACTAATTAATAATAACAACTATAATTAGACATTCATACAACCTGACACAAAATTATGTGAAATCAGGAATCAGAAATCAGAAGTACTTTATTCAATAAAACTTTTTACAAGTTATTTTGACGCGTCAACATTTTTTTAAACTACTACCTGGATCGGAAACGCGGCCACACACTGAGAAGATCCGGCGGAAGAAACTCAGCGGGCTTGCTTTTTGTTCATAACATTTTTTAATTAAAATATTACATAATATTTAATTAATATCTAATTGTTACATTAATAATAAGGATTGCCGATATGAGGAGCAGTTAATCCCATGCTTTCCTGTCATCAAAGTATTCAGATATTTTATAGTAACCTTTTTTACACAGTTTTGTTTTAACACATTTTTTGAATTTGTTAACTGGTAAATCTCTAATGTCATCAGGCAACTTATTGTAGAAGCGTATACTTTGCCCCGTGTGTAAGAGCCACTGAATTCATTGCAACCATTTTTAACATAAATTATATTTTTTTATGAATAAATAATTAAAAAAAAATAATAGATACCTTTCACTAAGAATCGACATAAAGAAAAAATAAACTTAAAACAAGGTAATAGATCTTAAAATATATAAATCTTGAAATTTCAAAATTGTAAATTTCAAGATTTATATACTGTATGCCATATTTATTATTGCCTTGTTTTAATAAAAAATTATTTAAAAAACATACTTTCGCCCTCCCTTAGAATAAATGTATTAATGAAAAAACAATGTATAAAATCATAAAAACATATTTTAAGAGCCGAATTTAAGGTTTTAATTAAAAATACTGATTTACGTGTTTCATAGTGTGCACTCTTTCTGTAATACGTTATATATTTTCTGTGATACGTTAAATACGTGAAGCATAAACTTTGTACCCTTTTTTAGACCATAACGCGAACAGTGGATTATTAAAGGCGTAGATAAAGTTTTCATTGTATTTATTACATTGGAGTAGTTTTATAATAATATGTATCAGAAATACATTAAATTAATGACAAATAACATCACTATACATTCATTTGACATACACATACATATTACGTACAGTTATTATGTTTTTAGCTAAAGTCTGTTGTCAAATTTTAAACAATATTTTTTATTGTGTAGTATATGGTCGAATTTTGATAACAGGGCGATTACTAGTAATATTTATACTCTTTTTTATGACTATTATATGGATTGAGAATAATGTTTGGCAGTTAAAGTTTAAATGAGAGATCAAGAAACATTGTTAGCCTTTTCCAATTACCTTATATATTACCTTATATAATGTATAGGTGTATAATTACCTTATATATCTATACATTAATACGTGAAGGAAAACTTTGGACCCCTTTTTAAGATTGCGTGTGTGTAAAATTGCGTGAACGCTGAGTATGAAATTTGGCACAGTTAAAGTTTAAATTGTAGAGGAGTGCAGATACATAATATTGCTTAATAAAATGCGTTATAAGTACATTAAGATAATAAAAATAAACATTACCCACACCCAAGGAAGTTACATTCTACCTGGAATGTTCACACGCGCAACAAAATCGTTCCGAAGAGTACCAGGACATGAATGGAGTGTGTTCTTTCTAATAAATAAAGCGCCAATCGCCTTAAGCCCCGTTTTTACTTAGATTAGTGCAAGTGCAAGTGTTTAATGCAGGTGCTTAGTATTAAGCAAAAAATACGTGAAGACAGCAGTTGATTAGTGCGAGTATTTAGTAATCAGCGTCTATTCGCTTTTACTACGCTGAATACTAATCACTCGCACTGATCAACGGCTGTCTTCACGTATTTTTGTCTTAATACTAAGCACCTGCATTAAACACTCACACTCGTAATAATCAAAGTGAAAACGGGGCTATATGTAAGTGCGGCCATGCGTAGTTTGCAAATTACTAATAATTAAGTAATTCTACTAATTTGGGAAACAGATTTTGCATTGCATAAGTAATTACATAATAATTAAAATACGCACATTTTAGAACTTACTGTGTTAATTACAATACATTTTATGTTAATGTATTTATCGACGTGTATGAATAAAAGGGATTTAATGATTACCGAATTTATAAAAATCTACCATCAGATAGTTTTATTTACACTGGCAATTACAAGAAAGGGACAACAACATCCACTATTGTCGTTGTCTTGCTCAGAACGTTTTTCCCCTCTGTTAAGTAAAATACAAATGTCAACTTTATGAGTATCGAAATAAAGTACATTTTTATTATTCAAATATTGCTTCGTAACAATTCCAGTTATCGTATATAAGTTCCTTGCCCACACCACATTCATGTGACATATATGATGTTATACACATATTTTCTTTACGGCTAAACTCAGTTGTTTAACTTAAAAAAGATTTTATTGTTTAATCTATGGTCGACTTTCGGCTACAGGCGATCGCTGGTTTAATTATATTTAAGTTTTGTCATTTACCCCGTGCTTGGAAAAACTTGAAAAATTTTAGAAACAAGAAAGAAAAATTTTGACACGTAAGACTCGCACTTACGATCTTCCCTCAAGCCAGGACGTTTTAACCAACTGAGCCAGTGTCGACTAGCTCGTAGTGACGAAATTCTTCTTTGCTATGTGATCGATTACGTCGATTGTACTGATCACAAGAATATATCCATATAACTATTGAGCGTCCCGGTTTGAGGGAAGATAGTAAGTTCGAATCTTGCATGTCGAAATTTTACTTTTTTGGTTTTAAAGATCGCTAGTTTAATTAAAATTTCTATATTTTCGTTCTTGATTTCAGTTATATATTTCGACTCGTTATAAATTGTGATTTAAAACGTAATAACATTGATATGAAATATCCTTCAGAATTTATTAATTAATATTTGAACGCATAATTCCCAGGGGATGGTGTCAAACATTAAAATTAATAAGCAGAATCAGATACGGCGGATGCTGCTACCTAATTTATTGGTTTGAATAATCGCTCATCATGTATTCCATAGTCCTTACATTAAATATTAAATTTATTAAATTTGTTTGTTAGATTTGGTAAACATTTTTCCTTGCGTTGATCAAGTCATCTTCGAAAAGTAGATCAATTGCCCTATGGCTAGGCGTCTCGTAAAGCTGACAAAAAGGCTAATACGTGCCTATCTTGTGTCATCGTGACAGGTGATCGAGTTTTGAAACGTCTTGAGTAGGTTTTGTTACTACCGCATTACATGTTCCTGTCATGACGGCACTTCGCTGTTTGTATTTCGACGGGTCCCAAGAACAAAATCGTATGGGGAGATCAGACGAAATTGGTTTTATAATAAAATTCGCACTAAACACGCATAAAGCTACAAGACAATATATTTTTTATATTTGTTGGTCTTTTATTTTTGGAAATACTCAAGTGAACATCATCTTATCTACAATGTACTCCCACAAACAAACATATTGTAATTTGGTAATTTTGTAGATACGATTTTGTTCTTGGAACCCGTCGATTTGTGTATTTGGCGTATTTGACAAACAATTACCATGTGTGGACAGTTTACTCCGCACAGCTCCTCCCCTGTAGGTGCTAGCGTGATAATATGTAGCCTATACGTTGACTCGACCTGTTAGTAATATTCATGCAAAATTTGAAGTAAATCCATGCAGTGCTTTTTGAGTTTACCCGGACATACATATAGACAAACAGACAAAAATTCTAAAAACTATATTTTTGGCTTCGATATCGATTGTAGATCACGCCCCAAGTATTCTTTTAAAAAAATATTCAATGTACAGTTTTGACTTTCCTACGATTTTATTAAAAGTGTTGAAATTCCTGAAATTGTACCAAATTAATTAGTGTGTATGGGGCCCCCAAAATGAATCCCATAAAAATAGACTTCGTATTTTCTTATGCACAGTATATAATAGTAACATGAATTTAATATTTAAATTTAAATTTAAATAAGTAATAAAAACTCGCAGCAAGTTGAAACACATCCTTCAAGCTCTCTCTAAATTCCACATTAAAAACCCGGTCCGCGAGAGGTACACCACCTATTTTTTGAAGTGATCTCATCTCCTGTTATTGTAAAAAATTAATTAATTAATAATAAAAATTATCTTTATATAGTTTCTATGCCTAACCTAACATATGCCATTAGGTAAAATTTATGAACGAATGAAATTTATAACAACCTATTTTACCCCGTGGTGGACCGGGTGTGCTATCTAATATTACAAAAAACCTATCACCATTGTAAACTTTATTTAACATTCAAATAAATGGAAAAGTAATAAAAACTACTGATTTCATTTTTGTAGTATCCCGCTTTCGGCGAAAGAATCCCTCTTTTTTTTACACAAAATGTTTAAAAATCCCTCTTTTCCCCGAAACAAAATCTGACAACGCTGATATGATTACAAGTGATTTAAAAGTATGAGTACATTTTAAATTTTGTCTAATAGGAAGACATTGTTAATTAATTACTGATTGCACAATTCTCCCGAATGGCGCTCAACGTTAAAATTAATCATCAGAATCAGATACGGCAGACGTTATACCAAATTGATAGGTTTGATTAATTGCGTATATATTCACACCTCCACACTAAAATTAATCCCGTATCAATTATTTATTTTGTATGTAAATTTAATACTTCAAGCTTAATTCAACAGTTTACTCTTTTTAATTATAAGATAGCAAACAAGCAGATGGCTAATCTGATAGAAAGAGAAACCATCGCCGTGAGATGGCAATGCCACATGCATAAGTCTACCGGCTACCTTACCCTCCAAAGCGGAACATGACAATGACGAGCATTAACGCTATTGCGGCAGGAATAGGTAAGGCGACGATAGTCACGATGGAAGTGACACGTATAGCTAATTGTTCGCCTTTTACGAACCGCCTGGCAGAACGAGAGATAGTCTATTCTTCAAAGTATTTTGGTCCCGGACCAGCACGGAGAAACTACTACAACAATTTTAGTAGCATCATCTATACAAATTAGATTGAAAATAATAGTTTTTACGTTTTTTGTGTGTCTGTCAGTCTGTTCGTTCCGGCTTAAACGACGACTGGAGCGATTTTGACGGGACTTTCACTGGTAGATAGCTGAAGTAGCAACTTAGGATACTTTTAAAAAAAAAACTTACGCGGATGAAGTCGCGGGCACAGCTAGTACAGAATATAATAGTAATAACAGCATAAAAACAACAAAGAAAAAAATCGACACGTGGGATTTGAACCTGCGACCATTTCCCTAAAGCCGGGACGCTCTTCCACTGAGCTGGTGTCGACAGTCTCGAGGCGGATATATATATATATATATATATCCGCCTCGAGACTGTCTCGAGGCGACTGTCTCGACTGACCAATTTCGGTAATTTTTTTTTTGTTGTATTTGTAATTGTATGGAGTAGGTTACTCCTTTATCCTATTAAGGATACTCTCTTGTAACTGTCTTGTACAGCTAAGCGTTAAATAGGCTGCACAATAGCTGTACAAGCTGTTATAGGCTGTACAAAGGCTGTTATTCGGTGTTAAAAGAAACTGTAACACTAAATATACTCTCTCGTACAGCTAAATGTTCTTAATAGGTGTTTGAAAATGACAACAATAACAATCTGTTTTTGATATTGTATAACATTAATTATATCACGTATCTGCAGACGCCATAATTAAAAATATATTAATAAACGATAAATTCTTGGACTTGGAGCAGTATTGAACGGTGTATTTAAAGTGCAAATTCTAAATGATCGTGAAGTCGTGTATGATTTCCCTCAAAATATTCACGCGCCAACGAAATAATCAAGATAACACAAATAAAATCATTGCAAAATACGGTAAGTGTTTGTGTTTAAGGTTAGAATATACAAGTATTTATGGTACAATATTGTGTATAAAGGCATAATGATTATTATACATATAAGTTGCTTGTCACGATATAGCAATAGCTATTGTTAAAATATATATTTTATTTAACAATACATTTCTTTAATGTTGTTTTAATACACAATAATGACGACGCTTTGTTATACAGCTTAAAGTGTATTTGGAGGGTGATATACTGCAAATAGCTGTACTGAATATCTTTTTTATTCTATTATACAGCTATTGGCTTTTAATTACCTTCCAAATACACTTTAGGCTGTGCTAAGTCCCTATATAAATCTATTATACAGTCATTGGCTTTTAATCATGTTGCGGTGTCATGTTTACATCATTTCCTCCGCGCATGTAATATTAAATCTTAATAAAGTCAGTATGTAACTCGCCGGCACCTCGATCACGCGCAGCAATAAAATAACAGTTATATTCTATTAAAGACTTTTATTAATAGTCCACAAAAATATACAATTATTAGTTACATGCTCAACACTGGTGACCCCGACGTGATTTAGAGGTGCCGTGCCAAAATTTAAATAAAATCGCAATATTAGTAATTCCGGAAAACGACTTATGTGTGTGGACTTTAAATTCAGTGATAAACTTACAAATTTTTAAATAAACTTTTCAAGTGCTAGTTAAACATTATTTTCGACAACATGACGGAGACCGGTGCTTCAGAGGTAGCGCAAATTACTGTTTCTTCCCGCATACCAGACTTTTGGGAAGACCAGACGCGCACATGGTTCATTCAGGCTGAGTCCGTGTTGTAAAATCAGAAACTTTCAGACGCAGCCAAGTATCATCTGGTGATCGCCAAGTTGGGCAAAAGCGTCGTTCAACAAGTAAGTGACATCCTAGTTAATCCGCCCACGGAAGGCAAGTATGAACATCTTAAAAAAACCTTACTTGCGATCTATGAGGAATCTGAATCTCGTCAAATTCAAAAACTCATCGGCGAGATGGATCTAGGAGACCAAAAGCCGTCCCAGCTGCTACGCCGTATGCGCGAGTTGGCACGAGATAAGATTAATAACGAAACACTTAACATCCTCTGGCAAAACCATCTGCCATCTTCCATACGAGCAGTGTTAGTCGTCACGGATAGCAAGGATCTGAACACTTTGGCTTCTGTTGCTGATAAAGTGATGGAGACTATTAAGCCAGTAGCAATAGCAGAGGTAGACACCTCTGCCTCGCTTTTAGCAGAGATTGCCCAAATAAATAGAAGACTAGATAAGATGGTTGTAGCGCGACCTAAGTACCGAGGACGCAGTACTAGCCGCTGGCGCTTCCGATCTGCTGGGCGTCCGCACCGTTCGCAGACACCCAAGCGCACCACGAGAACTGCGGAAGGATTATGTTTCTACCATAAAAGGTTCGGGGACAAGGCACACAGGTGTGTGCAGCCCTGCACCTGGAAAGCTGAGGCGGGAAACGCATCCCCGTGCAGCGAGCTGCGGTGGCCAGCTGCATAGGATCGCCTAATCACCGCCTATGCGTCAAAGATAAGTGTAGTGGTTTAAGTTTTCTTGTAGACACAGGTGCTAACGTATCAGTGTTGCCTCGACACAGAGTGCAGTGCCTTAAAAATAATAAGTGTCAAAACTATAGTCTTTTCGCCGCAAACGGTACTCCTATTCGTACATATGGTACAAAAACTTTATTTTTAAACTTAGGCTTAAGGCGTGAATTTAAGTGGACTTTCATAATAGCAGATGTGCGTCAACCTATTTTAGGCGCAGATTTTTTAGCTTATTATAAGTTGCTAGTCAATATCGCCTCACGTCAGCTAGTTGACCAGGTGACGCAATTGAACGTTTTAGCCGCGATTGTTCACTGTGACGAGCAATCGGTTAAAACAATTGACATTTGTCATCCTTTCTATGATATACTTAATATGTATCCTGACATCACCAAGCCTATTTCATTTAAGGAACCGCCTAAGCACTCAACTTACCATTATATTGAGACCAATGGTCCACCTGTACACGCCAAAGCAAGGCCGTTGCCACCACATAGGTACAGTAAAGTCAAGGAAGAGTTCAGGTTGATGCAAGAACTCGGGATTTGTAGACCGTCGAAAAGCGCGTGGGCTAGCCCTTTGCACGTTGTGCCAAAAAAGGACGGGCAACTACGACCCTGTGGGGATTATAGAGCCCTTAATGCTATCACTAAGCCGGATAGGTACCCCATTCCCCGCGTTCATGACTTTACATATATTTTAGAAGGTAAAAAAATATTTTCGCGAATTGACATTAATCGCGCATATCATTTTATCATGGTAGCCCCGGAGGACGTAGAGAAAACCGCCATCATAACGCCCTTCGGACTATTTGAATTCCCACGCATGACTTTTGGTTTGCGCAACGCCGCACAAACTTTTCAACGGTTTATGAATCACACCGTTTTAGAAGGCCTAGATTTTTTATATTCTTATATTGATGACGTCATAATTGCAAGTGATGATTTAGCAACTCATAGAGAACATTTACGTTTAGTTTTCGAGTGGTTAGATAAGTTTGGACTTACCATTAACTTGAGTAAATGCTCGTTTGGTCAACCTAAAGTCAACTTTTTAGGATTTGAAGTATCCTCTACGGGCATTCGTCCGCTAAAAGAAAAAATTGACGCAATTTGTGCTTTTCCGAAGCCCGAAACAGTCGAGCAGCTTCGGCGATTTTTGGGCATGGTCAATTTTTATAGATTGCATTTACCAAACGCAGTAGAGTACCAAACCGAATTAAATCGATACTTACGGTCATCTAAGAAAAAGGATAAAACCAAAATCATTTGGGATGATAAATCAAACGCGGCATTTACTCAGTGTAAACTTAGCTTACAGCAAGCTGCAAATTTATCTTACCCGAAACCTGATACACCGCTTGCACTAATGACTGACGCATCTAATACGAGCGTGGGAGCGGTATTGCAACAGCGTGCAGGTGACACTTGGACTCCGCTAGGTTATTATTCTAAGAAAATGTCGCCCACACAGCAAAAATACAGCACATACGACCGCGAGTTGCTAGCCGTATACTTAGCCGTTAAGTACTTTAGAAATATGATCGAAGGTCAAAACTTAATTATTTATACAGACCATAAGCCTCTCACTTTCGCTTTTTCAAAGATTGGCAGTGATAGCGAACTACCTAGGCGTGTGAGACAGTTACTTTTCATCAGCGAGTTCACCACCACCATAAAGCATATTGATGGTGATAAAAATATAGTAGCTGATGCTCTTTCTCGTATAGAGTCGATTTCCTGCTTAGGAACATTAGATTACTCCGAGATCAGTCGCGCGCAAGCTGATGATGAACAATTATTAAAATTGCGCAATAGCACAAATAAATTGAATTTTAAACAAATATTTTTACCGCAAAGCGATTTGGCTGTTTGGTGTGAAACGTCCACCATTCGGGCAAGACCTTATTTGCCGTTACAGTTTAGAAAGATAGCGTTCGACAATGTTCATAATATGAGTCATCCTGGAATTCGTACCTCGCGTAAGCTAATGAGGGAAAGATTTTTCTGGGAGAACATGAATCATGACGTAGGTAAATGGACAAGGTCATGCATTCCCTGCCAAAAAGCGAAAGTGCACAGGCATACGAAGTCTGAACTAGGTAATTTCCCTCCAGCAGATAGATTTATGCATATACACGTAGACATTGTAGGCCCCTTGCCAATATCCTTACAGGACTATAGGTACCTCGTCACTATTATTGACAGGCAAACTGGCTGGCCTGAAGCATTTCCGGTTAAGGATATATCTGCTGACACTATTTCTAAAGCTATTTTTGAAGGTTGGATCGTACGTTTTGGCTGCCCTGTTCAACTGACTAGTGACCAAGGCAGACAATTTGAAAGTAACGTGTTCCGACAGCTTATGACATACTTAGGTATTAATAAAACGCGCACTACGCCTTACCACCCGCAATGCAACGGGATGGTTGAGAGATGGCATAGATCTCTTAAAGCTGCGCTTATGGCCAGGTTGAATTCCAAAACGTGGGTCGAGGAGTTACCTATAGTCATGTTAGGACTTCGAGCAGCACCACGATCGGATACTGGTGTTAGCGCAGCCGAGCTCACTTACGGGCAAACCTTACGATTGCCTGGAGATTTTTTCGTAGATAATAACAAAAATATTAAATGAAAGTGAATATGTCGAGCGTCTACGTAACATAATAAGTAACCTAAAACCTAAGCCAATGTCACATAAGGACGCTACCACAGTATTCGTACACGCGGATTTATATCGCTGTACACATGTGTTCGTTCGCAACGATTCTGTTAAAAAATCACTTCAACCTCCTTATGACGGGCCGTATAAAGTATTAAATAGAAAAAATAAAGCGTATTTAATAGAAATGCCCGGTCGACATACATATATATCTATAGATAGGTTAAAACCAGCCTATTTAAGTCTAGAAGATAATGTTAATACAAATCATAGTCATAGTAATAAAAATTTTAGTCGTAATAATGCATTAAATAGTGATAAGTTTGATAGCGATAAGTTTAGTGTCGGCGAGTAGCGATAATCGTCCGCTCAGTTATACTACGTGTAGCGGACGAATCTCGAATAAACCCGTACGGTTCATCGAAACATAATTCCTAATGTAAGATAGGTAAATCCTTATTTAAATAAGTCTACTTTAATAACACATTTTATTCTGTAATTGCTTTGTGTACACTGCACATCAAAAATTCTTAAGTATCTTTTATTCATACTTAGTAATTGTTACTATATATAATCGATTATAATGGGAAACACAGTAAACAAAGATGCAGTTGTTATCGCCCAATCGGAGGCGCAGATAAAAGAAGTTCATAACGTTATGATTATATCTTACATAGGATGGGCTTTAGTGATCATCCTATTTTGTTTACTTGGAACATACATAACATGCCGTTATGGCGTCAATAAAGTAAAAAAGTGGCTCGTAACTCAAGTACATAAGGTACAAGATACCGCCTTGATGCATTTCACCAGAACTACTTCTAGTATTCGCAGGACACGCGATGGTTTATCACCCAAGACAAACATAGAGGTTTGTTAAACATTAATATGTAATAAATAGTACATTTTCAGTTATCGTCATGAGTGCTCGGCGATGTCAGTTTACCTACTTATTTTTGTATGTAAATTTTAATCTAATTTTGTAATATGTAAGTACTATATAAATGTAAATGTATTGTTATGTATTTTACTACGTAAATGTATGGAGACGGTTAAAATATTGTTCATAATATTTTGTAGCTTATACAAAATGTACTTAATAAATTACATTGTAAACTAATGTAGCATAACTACTGTCTCGTTTCACAGTGAATGTAATCAGACACCATGCAGGTGTTAATCACTTTCTTACAAGTGTGCATTATGTGTACGTATCATTGTATTATCTAAACATTTGTTCAATTATTAGAATCATGTGTTTTAAACCGTTTAATTTAGGAAAAAATTTCAATTTTTGGGGGGAGTGATGTTGCGGTGTCATGTTTACATCATTTCCTCCGCGCATGTAATATTAAATCTTAATAAAGTCAGTATGTAACTCGCCGGCACCTCGATCACGCGCAGCAATAAAATAACAGTTATATTCTATTAAAGACTTTTATTAATAGTCCACAAAAATATACAATTATTAGTTACATGCTCAACAATCACTTATGTTTAGAGATGCGTACAAAAATTGAAGAACCCTAAATATATCACTTGATTTCGCTATTGTGATGTATTGATGTCGGTCGTTTGACTTTACAACTAAACCAACTTATTGTTAACTATAACTTATGGGATATATATTTCAATCATGTTTTACTTTATTTTTCAGGGAAATATGCCTTATAAAATAATAAAAACAATTGAGAGAAGCCAAAACTGTACTAGCATTGTATCCAGTTTGTGGGAGGATAAAGGTGAATTATAATGGCCAAGAAAACAAAATGATATAAGTCGATCAAGAACGAAAAATCTAGCCCTTTAAAGATTGGTCTATCACAAAAATATTTTAAGAAGAATACGTTATTTCGTGCTTGTGATTTAATATTATTAGTTCTTCAAAGAGAAACACATACTCTCTTGCCTATAATTGTATCTAAGTATATAATATTTTTAAAATGATTGTAAGCATACATATATACGGGGTGTTGCAAAAGTGGTACAGTAAGCCGAAAGGGAGTGACTCGGGGGGTCATTCTTAACAACTTTTGTTTAATGACTTTTGGAAATTCGCGAAAAAAATATTGATTCTCCATAGAAATTTTGTTGGTCACGTGACTTTTCACAATGGAAAAACAAAATTGTTTTTCGCGAATTTTCACAAATCGTTGAACAAAAGTTGTTCAGAATGACCCTCTGAGTCACCCCCTTTCGGCTTACTATACCGCTTTTGTAACACTCCGTATAGTAGCAAGTTAAAAATAAAAAAAATATATATTTTCTCAGTGTAATGATTTTTATTTCTATTTTTAACTCTTTTTTATATATTCTTTGAAGAATAGACCAATTGCCTATCTGCTAGGCAGGTCGTAAAAGGTGACCGATTTGCAATGCGAGTCACTTCCATCGTGGTGGTGGGGATAGAGTTCTGCATTGGCTCGACCGGGTCTGGTACCACTGCCTTATCTATTCCTGCTGCAAAGCGTCAGTGCTAGTCACTGTCATGTTCCAGTTTGGAGGGCAAGGTGGCCGGTAAACTTATGCATGTGGCATTAGACCTCGCCACAAGATAGCAACGCATCATTAACATTTTTGCTGCCTATAGGCGATGGTTGACTCTTTCCATCAGGAGACCCATCTGCTTGTTTGCTGTCTTATAACATTAAAAAAAATTAAAATATTATAAATTACCAACCAAGTAACCTTAATGAAGAAGATAAACCTAAAAAATAATAAATCAGATAACCTACAATCACTTTTTAATGTTTTTGTTACGGAACCCTTTTCCTTGAACATTAATAAAAATGACAATTGTAGGTTACCTGATTTAGTAATTTTTCAGCTTTATCTTCATCACGAGTACTTGGTTGGTAATTTATAATATTTAAATATTCCTTTTGAATCTTCCTCTTGATTTTTTCCACATGATATCAACGATGCAGATATAAAAACAGCAAATAACAAAATCAGTAATACAGTCTTGAGCTGCACTACAGCTGTATATGCAGATTTCTTAACACCATTGGCTGCATAACAGTCTACAATTACGCCATAAATATTAGCTGTAGAACGGTGATTGCATCTCCCATTTTACAGAAATAAGCGTTGAGTGATACTATAATAACACTTAAAGCTGTAATAAATTCCCGTGCTAAACATAATACAGCTAATGTACAGCTTTAAGTGTTAAAATAAGCCTAATGAGTTACAAAATACTTAAAGTTCTACAGTAGTGTATTAATATTCAGGTATAACGCCTAAAGCTTACGGGAAACTAAGAAAGGCCTTGTACAGCATTAGGCTGTATAAAAACTCATAAAGGTCTTTTATACCGATGAAAGCATCTTTTTACACCATTGTACGGCTGCAATAGAACTTTAAGTAATATATATATATATATACAGGGTATAACAAAAATAAGCACTAATACTGAAGGAGCGTTCAGGATGTGTGGTTAGCTCTTTAATTATACATTTTTAATAAATAAAAACTATGAAATTTCTGAGAAAATGAATGTCAAAGTTTTTTTTCAAAATGATCTGTGGCAGCCCTGAAGTATAGCACGCAGTAACGTACGCGCACGGTTTACGCAGCTATGAAAGGTCACAATCATATGATAGATGTCAATGAACTGCTAGACGCACAACAAAGTACTAATTACTTGACAGAGTAAATAATGTAGATATTATTTAAAGAGTTTTTTTATATTTTTTTCTACCAGGACTGATGTTGGAATAAACCCATGAGGGTCCTTAGTTTGATTACCAGGCTGGACAATTTGATTCATAGGTAACTTAACTGGGTTTTGATAGCCATAATTATTACATTATGTTAAAAAAAACACTGTCCGACTATTGGTGTCACTCGATAGCATATTACGATCATATTAAAATAATTATTAATTACTATACTCATATTCAATAAAAAAAATCTCATAAAATTTTATTAATCGTAAATACCTACCTAGTAGTCTCATACCTAGTTTACGTAAGGCAAACCTGCGGCTATTAGACATTTCATGCAGGAAAATCTCCCGCCTGGCAACAAAATTATATCAGCTGTGTACCTAAAATTTATTGTGACCTGGATTATTATTTCTAACTCTGAGTGAAACTATTAGTTTGGTACATACATTCTAAAACAATCGTGGCAAATAATCCAATATAACTAATTAAGGTATCTTTTTGTTATGAAAACACATTACATAAATTACTTCATCACACAATATCCACCTTCAAAGTCAACTATTCACATGTGTTTTCAGTGTAGGTACCTAAATCTATTCCGTGATTCATAGGCATTTTACAATGTATTATCTGGCATGGTTTCAACTTACAAACTGTTTTAATGGCATAATACTTACCTCTAGTACCTACCCTGTTTGCTTCTAACTTCACATAACAAGGTGTCTAAATAGGTAATTAGTTTTTGAGCAGGTAAATCATAGCTATTATCACTTTTTTTACACACAATTCTAAAAACTTAGTAAAACTTTCTCGTTGATAACACGACACTTCGCAAAATAAATATGCATTATCATTAAGAATTAAGACACAACACAACCTTTTATAAGCATTTTTGACAAATAAACCTACGCATTGATTAGCCTAGAAGTCCTTTGATTTGAAGTATTACCGACATCGCGCTAGGCGTCTCAACACCAAGCGCCCGACTTAAGGCCTTGCTCACACACACTACTGAATATTTTCCGCGGGAATTTTAATTGCGCAAATTAATTTTCGTTACATATGAAATTTGACATGGCTAGCACTGCTAAAAAAATGTCAAGAATCGGAATGTTCCCGGTGAGTTGATAGGCTCGTTTGTCACTATCACTACATGGCTGATGGAACTTAGTACCAACCTAAAGTTTGTTTTAGGTGCGCCTCTTCTTACCTTTTTTTATGTTATTGAGATAGGCAAACTAGCAGACGTGCCACCTGATGGTAAGTGGTCGACGTCGCTAATGAACAAAAATGGGATACCTGGGCTGGAACTAGCCCAGGTATTCCATTCATGTGTTAGAGACATAAGATGTTAAGATCCTGAGACATAAGATGTTAAGTCTCGGTGCCAGTAATTACAGTGCCTGTCTTGCCCTTCTCTCCGAAACACAGCAAAGCTATTTCACGGGAGAAATTGGCAAGACCTTTCTAAGTAGTAGTTATTTCAGGAAAAAGATAATTTTTGACTACGTTTTTTTGATTACATTTTAGATCAAAGATTTTATAAAATACTAGCCGTTGCTCGCGGCTTCGCACGCGTGGTTAGAGTTTTTTGTGAATGTCAAAAATAAACCACGCAAGCGAAACCAACGAAAACTATTGCTAATTTTAGCGATTGCCGGGATTACATATCAACCTGTTCATTCATTCAGAAAAATTAATCTTTTTCATCAAAATATTGTTTATCATACTGGAAATGAAAAAGTATTAAGTTAACTTTAAAGCCGCCGCCGGTCGTTTGTACAGGCCTTTAGAACTTACACGTGTTTTGCGGCTTATACAAAGTGCAACGAAACGCTTTGATTGGCGAAAAGACCACTTTCGGAAAGAGACAAGACACTCCCTTTTTTCTGCCATTTTGTTTTTATGTAAAATCATACTAATATGTAGTTCCGTATAGTTTTAGTCAACATTTTTGTCACTTTTATGATAAGAGTGATGCCGGTTTAGGCGTTTCTTCGTAAGGTACTGGGTTCGATTCTCAGTTCGCCTGGTAGAATGGAGGGTAATTCTTCTTAAGGCACTCAAACTAACACGGGAAATGATTTTTTTTTATTTATGGTGCAAGGGGTCCCACCACCACCTTCGGGACCCAAGACAACCTGACTGCTGTACAATGAAAGAGGTCCTGGCACCGGCTTCCTCCAGAGAGGTTCGGAGGTTAGACGACAGTCGCTACGGCAAACTCAAACTCGTTCCTAGCGCAAGCGTGGAGAATAACCGGAATAAACTCTAAGATGAAGAAGATTATTTTTAAATTTGTTTCACTGAACCCTAATTAGTTCGGAAAAGTACCTAGATAATTGTAAAGGAATTTTTATTTTTTTATTCAGTTGCCGTTTGTCTTTGGAGAGCGTAACTATTGCTATTATTGCCGATTTTTTATGAATCTTACTTAATACCCATTGATTGGAAATCGCGATTTTAAAAATGCCACGTAGAAATAATAATGACCGTCACCTTTACACTAATAGTGAATTTTACGAAATGATGCTATGTGTTGGTGCTGCTAGGAATGGTAGCATTAATGAAGCGAGGGAGATTTACCGACAACGGTTTATTGATGGAAGGCCACCAGCAGAACAACGTCATTTACCTCCGTACTCAGTATTCCGTAACATGTGTTTACGACTTCAGCGTACTGGTTCCTTCCACCGCGAACGAAACGTTGGACGTCCTAATTCAAGAGTAGGTACTGCTATTGAGACTCGAATTCTAAATCATTTTGACGAGAATCCTCGGACCAGCACACGCCGATGCAGTGCTATGTTAAATGTAAACCATATGGTGGTGTGGCGTACTCTGCAGGATGATGGACGACATCCCTACCATTTTTCAAGGACTCAGGAGATAGGACTTGCAGACCATATGCCCAGAATGGACTTTTGTAGGTGGTACCAGAACCGTGCTGAAGCAAATCCCGAATTTGCTTTTAATATTTTATGGACAGATGAGGCTTCTTTCACAAGAAATGGTGTGCTCAATTTGCACAACGAGCATGTGTGGGCACATAATAACCCGCATGCCTCGAGTGAAAGTAGCTTTCAGCACCAGTGGAGAATTAATGTCTGGGCAGGCATCGTTGGGGACTATGTTTTGGGGCCGACTATTTTACCTCAGGGTCTTAACGCTCAAAGGTACCTACAACACCTGAGAGAGGATTTAGAAGAACATCTGGAAAATCTTCCACTGAATGTATACCGTAATATAATTTTTCAGCACGATGGAGCACCCGCTCACTTTGCACGCCCTGTGCGTGATTATTTAAACGATCGATTTGCAGAGTGGATAGGTCGAAGTGGCCCGGTGCCTTGGCCACCTCGTTCTCCAGATCTTATTATGTGGGGTTATGTGAAAAATAAAGTTTACTCTGTGGAATGTCATACACGTGAAGAGATGGAAGGTAAAATTAATGCAGCATTTAGGTCCATAACCCCACATATGTTGCATAATGTAAGGTTATCAATGTTACGCAGAACTGCTCTTTGCATTGAGAAGGGTGGTGGTCATTTTGAACCTTACTTATAAATTAATTTGAAGACAGTGTTGTTTTATTATTGCCTGTAAATAGTGAATTTGGATTAATGTATAATAATTAATCAGTGACGAAAGTGATATGTAAAAAATTGCTTATTAAATGTGTGTAAGTACAAGTACTCGGTATTCTTCATGTCTATGTGTGCGTCACGCTATTCATTCAACGTGTTGCTGACGTCACATCACTTCCATCTTCAAGGTAGGGGTGTGAAAATAAACTTTAATTTCTTATTTTACTAAATTTATATGAAACAAAAAATGTGTGCCTTTTGGTATAATATTTTACCAGGTGTTTGTTTAGTTCATGTACACGTATACCCTTGAAAGTTAGTGCTTATTTTTGTTATACCCTGTATATATATATATATATATATATATATATATATATATATATATATATATATATATATATATATATATATATATATATATATATATATATATATATATATATATATATATATATATATATATATATATTTAAGTTATATATATATATATATATATATATATATATATATATATATATATATATATATATATATATATATATATATATATATATATATATATATATATATATATATATATATATATATATATATATATATATATATAGCAAAGAATTTCGCCGCCTTGAGCCTGTCGACACTAGCTCAGTGGAAGAGCATCCCGGCTTTAGGGAAATGGTCGCAGGTTCAAATCCCGCGTGTCGATATTTTTCTTTGTTGTTTTTAAGGTTTTTCCAGCTTCCCAAGCACGGGGTGACTGCTTTAACACAAAAATAATAACATCATAATCTTCTTTCTTGTCTAGAGTTCCGGTTCGGTAATTCCCGGGTCAGGCAATTAAAAATGTATTTTTTCAGTATTGTGATAAAGACAACGTTGCCCGGGATTACATAAGGATTGTTTGGTTGGCGATACGTTCGCCACCTGTCACATTGTGGGACAAAGTATATTAGACTAATTGTGGGTACAATTGTTGTACCTCTGCCTAATTGTTGTACTCTACTTCTTTGGGGATACGGGCGTTAAGACACTTTTTTTACTTTTTCATATAAAATACTCATAATAATTTATAAATGTAGACATTGCAGATATTAAATTTAACAAGCAGTACCCCGCAGCCCATTGCTTGATTAAAATTTTTCGGTAATTCATCCGGAACAGTGTGTTATTCCGGAACAAAAAGTACTCTATTTGTTAAGTACATCCATTGAGAAGTTAAAGAGTTATTAAAGCACACATATAAACTTTGTGATTTAATTAATACTAGCCATCGCTCTCTGGTCGAAATTCAACCATAGACTGAACAAAAATCTCTATGAGTTTGACGACATACTTTAGTCGTAAAGATAATAATATACATGTGTGTGTGTTATCATGTATGTTACATGAATGTGATGTATGTGACGTTTATTTTTATTAATTTAATGTATTTCTAAAACATAATTTATAAAATTATTTGGTTGCTGCATTTCTCCGCAACGTAGACTTTGACTGCGCCAAATTTCATATTCCACCGTTTGCGTAATGTCTTAAAAAGCGGTACAAAGTTTTCCTTATCTATATTATCAATTTTTTCGACAAGGGTTACGATAGACTAAATCGAACCCTTACTTAAATTATAAAGCGTAAAAAAATAATATTTTTGAGTCGACAACATATATCCGCAAAATTTGAACTATAGAGTATTTTGTTAAAATAGTGATTAAAAATTCTAACGGTACTGACAGACAAATCGGCCATATTTCTTTAAAGGTTACAAATATGTGATGTAGATGGCGCGAGCATTTATTTAAGTATCGTAGAAAGGAGCGCAGATTATAAACTTATTTTCTCTTCGTCTTGTTTAGTAATTAAGTAAAAAAGTAAATTAGTACGTATCCTAATATTTCCATAATTGTTTTAGTTTTTAAAATGGTCGAAGTGGAGAGGTAAGCTCGATTAGCGTTTGTATAATATAACCGAAAAGCAGTTTGGCCGAATAAAATACTTGAATCAGTTTTACATGCACAGTATAATTTTTGGGCAGAGTAACGCCCTCAAGAAGCGATAGAATTAGAATGACTCGAAACATTTTATCCCCGTCTATTTATACTATCCTTGTTTATATTTGCCAATTGTTGCTAACGATGACGTCATTATCTCACAATAACAGCTACATAAATCACACAAGTGTGCCACACCTGGCCAGCTAGTGCTTGTCGTTAAGCGCAGTTGCTAACAATGATGAACATAGATGTTGGTATTCTTTGGTCTAAGTGTTTAATACACACCTTTCAGTATTTATTGTAAAATTTAAAAAAAAATCATTTATTGCTCGAAATACAATTACATTTTAGGGTTGTTACAGCATCAGTAGAATCTACATATTAATACGTGAAAGAAAGCTTTGGACCCCTTTTGTAAGACAACTGCGCGAACGTTGGGGTATAAAATTTTACACATTTAAGGCTTACATTGCAGTGGATTGCAGATTCGTAATGTCGAGAGAGAGGTTAGGTTTGAAAGAAAGTATCGGTGTAAAGATGAAAAAGGGCATGCTCCGTTGGTTCGGACATATAGAAAGAATGGTAGATGAAAGGTTAACAAAACAGATATACAATGCGAATGTGGAAGGATGTAGGTACCGGAGAATACCAAGACTGACATACCACGATCAGATTGATGGAGTACTGTCCGAAGGTGGTGTCAAGAGTCTTCACAATCGGCGAGTGTGTATGAAGAGAGTGATGAATGTGGAGGAAGCGAGACAAGCCTGCAAGGATCGTGATTTATGGAACTCGGTTCTCTCTGCCTACCCCGTAAGGGATCTGGCGTGAAGATATGTATGTATGTATGTGGATTGCAGAAACCTACTGTTTTTAAATAATATGAACTATAACTACATGATATCAATAAAAAAAACATACACACATTAAATTCACGTGACTTACATAATATTATTCACACATATCTAACATTTCCTTTAATTATGTTAAACGATAAAATCTTTGGATGGACTTTGACAATTAGTTGTCAAACTCAAAAGAGATTTTATTGTTTAGTCTATGGTCGAATTTATAGTTTCTCTTATTTCACCAAAATTTTGACATGCAATTCTTTTTTTTGAAACTTTACCAAATAATTCAATTAAAAATAACATTTTACAAAATTAAACTTTTAAACATGCTTTTAAGTTTAAGATTTATTCTTAGATATTACTTATATTTCCGTATATTCATATTATTAAAAAATAATTTGCTTAATATTAATAATTTGTAGCCCTGAGTGATAGACATAGATTTGAATAAAAATTCAAGTGAATATAAATACACATTGAACAGCAATTTTACGCACGTTATTAAGTTGCAAGTCTATAAACTTGTTTGACTGTGGTTTGACACTAGCGCTCATTTTGTCTGTCATTCAAACGTAATGTTATCTCCGAATGGATGCGACAAGTTTAATTTACAATAAGGATAAAGTAGGTTTGGTACTAACGAGACTTAGGATAAATTCGTGACGCCATTTTGTCGTAATTGTCAATAGCGTTTCTCAAACTGTTAAACAATAAAACGTTTATCATCAGAGTGCTAAGTGTGAGTTTTTCTTTTCGCATTCGATCGTGAGCGCGTTTCGAGTTTATGTATGTATTTGTACAGAGCCACCTAGTAGTAAACTCCAAACGCTTTCACGATCGAATGCGAAAAGAAAAACTCACACTTAGCACTCTGAGCTTTAAAGATAACAACAAAATACAAATATTTTATTTAATATTACTTATTGATCTAGTGTTTTTTTGGGGCTTAAAAAAATATAAAAACGTATAATGGTCCGGTGTCAGTCTCGACTACACGAGATCCTGGGTTCAATTGCCAGGGCGAGCATTACAAAAATGTGTTTTTCAGTTTCCTGATAAAAATGATATTGCCTGGGTGGTTGCCACTTATCACATCGTGGGATCAAGTATCTTCGGATACTCGTGGGTACAATTGTTCTACCTCTGCCGACCTCTTTGAGGATGCCAGCATGAATATAATTTTATTTTATTTGATTATGTCAACGGGCATATTAGTGAGATGAGCACCTGATGGAAGGAATTTACCACTGCTCACGGATATTTGAAACACAAAAAGTTATTAGTCAATACAATGTCAGCTTCTAAGAATTTTGTTGATTCTCCCCTTAAAAGTAATTGCCTATGCTACTTAACTAAACTACTAGATGTAAAAGTTCTGTGTTTGTAATGTAAACACAAATTACTGGCTCGGTTTCAAAACATCTTTTATCAATGTTTAGTTATATAATTATGCGTAATATAGACTGCATTTTTATCCGATCTGATAAATATGTGCGGGATCCGCGAACAAAGTCGCAGAGAACAGCTGGTACAGAAAATAGAACAACACGAGCAATTTTTCTAAATAATTGAAGAATAGAAGAAACTCATAAAACGTTTTTTTATATCATTGGTTTGCTAACAGCTTTATGACAAAACTTAAAAAAATAACTTGTTATTTTAATTAAGGAATATTTATCTTTAAACTTAATTGACATGTTATAATGAAAATTAATTAATTTTATGTTTTATTGATATTTAACATTTATTATTGTTTAACCTTTTTTTTTTCAATTTCGTGCATTCAAATTTAATTTCAATTTTGATGTCATAATCTTCAAATTTTAATTTTGAACACCATTTTATCCGTAAACATGATGTGATTACCTATAATTGTAAGAACAGTCTAAAATGTAGGTACATTTAATTAAGGTATCTTATGTTGGTGATCCAATAAATAAATAAATAAATGTCCAGATGGGAAGAAGCAACCATCGTCTATAGACGCTAAAGATGTTAATGGTCCGTTGATATCCGGGTAACGTAATTAGTGCCACAGATATAAATTTACCGGCTATTTTACCCTCCAAACTAGAACACGACAGTGACAGGAATTAACGCTATTGTGACAGGAATAGGTAAGGCGGTGATACCAGACTTGCATGCGTATCACCTAATATTTGCAACCCAAAATATTCAAGAAGCAACGACTACCACTAATATACAAGGCAATTATGTGTCTTGTAATAACTAAACAATTACGATAATTGCGCATTGCGCGATACGTGATAATCCCGCCAGGCTAGACGATGTAAAACGATTGGTTAAGTATGTCATTACCATCACGAATACTAAATTACGGAGCTCTGTTACATCATATTGTGTGTATGTAACTTAGGTAGATACATGTCCCTCGAGCTTAGCGCCGTCAACTTATTCCTACCGCATAATCGCTGTGTTTATCAACCGACGAAAACACGGGAGTTATAAATTTGACATTAAGGTATATAATATTGTTGTACTATCCCGTTGATCGGGTGGTTAGGTTAGGTTAGGTTAGACTGTAGTAACTACGCATACTAGTACGTACTACGCGCACTAAACCTGAGTGCTAAGTGTGAGTTTTTCTTTGCTCATTCGATCGTGAGCGCGTTTCGAGTTTACTAGGAATTTGTATGTGATTTGTACAGCGCCACCTAGTGGTAAACTGGTTTTTCACGTTTACCACTAGGTGGCGCTGTACAAATCACATACAAATCCCTAGTAAACTCCAAACTCGCTCACGATCGAATGCGAAAAGAAAAACTCACACTTAGCACTCTGGCTACGCATCAATAGGACTCGGTTTTGATTTCCGACAGGGACAAATATTTAAGTGATAAGCATAGATGTTTGTATTTCTGGGTTTGGGTGTTTAATATATCTATGTGAGTATTTATATACATGTGTATAAGTATCGTTGACTGATACCCATACAATAAGCAAATTAATTGATTTCTTTGGTTTATTTTGATCAATTTGTGTAATTTTTTCAGTGATATTTATTTATTTATAGTTGTACTAAATTTGTGCAACAAAATAATAAGCGTGTGTACTAAATTTCGTAGATGCATATTATGTGTGTCTGCAAATTTCTGGGGATTTCTAAAACACATCAAAATAATAATTTTTTATTTAAATTAGGTGTGTTTCAACTTTGGGAGCAGTCCAAGGTTCATCAGAATCGGTCTGTAGTCTTTGAGATATGGGAGGTGACAAATATTTGAAGTCAGTTAAATTTTTTAAATTACTATTGTATATTGTTACATTTCTAATTATTTTTGTGTTATAGCACTCACCCCGTGCCTAGTAATCGATCATATAACAAAGAAGAATTTCGCCGCCTCGAGCCTGTCGACACTAGCTCAGTGGAAGAGCGTTCAGGCTTTAGGGAAATGGTCGCAGGTTCAAATCCCGCGTGTCGATATTTTTCTTTGTTGTTTTTAAGGTTTGTTACATTTCATTTTGGAGCCGGTAAACCAATGCACGTGGTATTTCAACATGTACATGTATGGCAACGCACAATAAACATCTTTGTTCTTTATAGAAAATCTCTTTCAACCAAGAGACGCATCTGCTTGTTGGCTATTGTATGAAATGATAGAAACTAGGCAAAACCATTAGTCAGTCAATGATAAAACCAAACTAAACAAAAATAAACAACTATTAATTAAAACGACTCTTCTGAAACCAATGAAGATTAACTAATAACAACCAAAATGACAAACTAAAATTTTAGTATTGCTTCTGAATATAGGCAACAAACCTCGGATAGGTTTGTTGCCTATATTCAGAAGCAACCTGTAGAATTGTTAGGTCATCAAAAGTTCGTGTATATTAATTTACGTAAAAGAATCACTCTGAATGTGATAATTTTCCATCCAAAAATAATTAATATGAAAAGACAAAAATAATATAGTTAATTATTTTAGCGAAAATTATAAAAATTAGATAGCCTATAAACTCCTAAAAGCCAGTGATTAACGACCGTTTAAATAGATTTGGAAGCTGATGAGGAAAAAAGAAAACAGCGCCCCGCGTTAATATTGAGAGCCATTTAAGTGATAATTTCTGTATAAAAACTCTAAGACCTAGATAGCTGGGATTTTATAAACAGGAGTTATACTTGAGATTCTAGATGTCAGTGATATCAATAAATGTCTATTTTATAACTTTACTTGTACAAAACAACATCTTAACGCCCGAATCCCCAAAGAGATAGGCAGAGGTATAACCACTGCATCCACGGTTAGCCGAAGATACTCAGTCTGACAATGCGATCGGTGCTACCGATGTAGCCTGTCGCATGCCCGGTGGCAACCGAGCACTTATTTAATCCCGGGCAACGTTGTTTTTATCAGAAAAAACACATTTTTGGATTGCCCCACACGGAAATCAAACCCGGGACCTCATGTGGTCAATACCGACCACTAGACTCCAGAGAAGATATATTAAAAGTAAGTTTGTGACTATTTTGTAGGTAGTAATATCTGAGACTACTGCACCCATTTTAAATTTTTTTTCTTTAATAGGAATCTACACTATTTCTAAGTTATATAGGCTTAATTTGATCCCAATTTTTTCGTAGACTCGAGATCTACCGGTTTGCTCGGTCTCTATATTTTTATGTTTTAAGATAGCAAACAAGCAAATGGTTCTCCTGTTGGAAAGAGACAACAATCGCCCAAAGGCACCAAGCTAATGTTTAGTTGCTATCTTGTAGCGGAGTCGTAATGCATGCATGCAGCATTACCAACATTTACCTGATGCCTTACCCTCCAAACCGGAACACGATAGTGATAAGTACTAACGCTATTGTGGCAGGGAAAGGTATGGTATTGGTACTCGGGCAAGACAACGCAGAAATCTACCAGCCAGTAGTCACGATGGTAGTGACTTGCATAGCCAATCGTTTGCCACTTCCGAACTGCCTGGCAGATCGGCAGATTAGTTAAATTTTTACAAATATGTAGCATATTTTTAAAATATCACTTCACCGGTTTCACAATAGGTTTCACTTTTTAAACATCTTCAGGATGTAATTATACCACATAATTATTCATAGCAGTATATTGCATCCTAAAGATGCTTAAAAAGTGAAATCGGTTAAGTGATATACTTAAGTTGTTGTTGTGAAGTGAAGTTAAAGTATAAGTGCGTTGTTATTTGTGTAACATTAATGATGGTATGCTATCCGCGAGGCTGGGATGTCATATGATGTGTATAAGTTTGTCGAATAACTTATCCTCTAAACTGAAACACGACAGTAACAAACACGCCATTGCGCAAGAAATTTGTAAGGCAAGAATTATGAGGTTTGATACCACCATCTTAGAGAAGAGATTTCAGAACTCTTAGTAGTCATGGTGGTAGTGACGAGTTTAACTAATCGCTTGCCTTTTGGGAAATGCTTGGCAAAAGACAAATTTTATTTTTTTTCGAAGGGGAACTAAGCGAGCAAAGACAGGTAGGTACAAGTCACACCGAACGGCTCGCATCGGTCTGCACCGGAACGGATGCGTATATATGCCATGAAAGCCGGACGCAAAAGTCGTACGCGTGCCGCGAAAGCTATTCGCGTGCCGCTGTAGCCGTATGCGTGCCGCTGTAGCCGTATGCGTGCCGCTGTAGCCGTATGCGTGCCGCTGTAGTCGCAAGCGTGCCGTGGAAGTTGTTTGCGTGCCGCTATAGCCGTGCACGTGCCGCGGAAATTATTCGCGTGCCACTGTAGCCGTATGCGTGCCGCTGTAGTCGCACGCGTGCCGTGGAAGTTGTTTGCGTGTCGCTATAGCCGTGCACGTGCCGCGGAAATTGTTCGCGTGCCACTGTAGCCGTATGCGTGCTGCTGTAGTCGCACGCGTGCCGTGGAAGTTGTTTTCGTGCCGCTATAGCCGTGCACTTGCCGCGGAAATTGTTTGCGTGCCATTGTAGCCGTATGCGTGCAGCTGTAGTCGCACGCGTGCCGTGGAAGTTGTTTGCGTGCCGCTATAGCCATGCACGTGACGCGGAAATTATTCGCGTGCCGCTGTAGCCATACGCATGCCGCGATAACCTTACGTTACTTGAATCAGTCGACTCACTGCGTCACTGCTCTCTATTCAAATTTCGGTAAGACGGTCAGAATGGACCTCGACGCATGTCGAAGGAGCCGATTATCTGTCGCGAAATCCTTTTTACTTTAACTTCAAATTAAAAAATTCATCCTCACCATCTCGATGTCGGAAAATCCACAACTGAGCGATTCTCGAGGCACTGTTTCCCCGCACTATTCCTCTGTGGAACCAATTACCGGCAGCAATTATCAATTTTCCAAGCTGATACCACTTAGGGACCTTCAAGAAAAGAACCTATTCTTTCATAAAAGGCCGGCAACGCAACTGCAAATCTTCTGCTAGTGTGGTTATCCATGGGCGGCGGTGATCACTTACCATCAGGTGAGCCTCCTGTCTATTTGCCCACTTTTCTATATAAAAAACTTAGTATAATTTGATTTGTTCACATACTTTAGTGATTTTTCTAAAAAAATAAAAAAATACACAAAATAAGCTATATATTATGTGTCACATACAACGCAAAATTAACGGCCGGTTTGACAGCTTCATGAGCAAGATGAGGGTTCATTTCTAGGACTTGTACGTTTTACATGGTGTGTCATAAATGGTGTGTCATAAAAATAAGAAAAAATCATAAAACACTAATTTTGTATTTCTTTCAAAAAAGGAGTTGCCATCATACTACTAGATCGTAGAAATGGCAAGTTTTCTTAATTTTCGGTACACCGTTACGTACACGCTGTATAGCCAATTGTTTGCCTTTTACAAACTGCCTGGGAAAATGGCAGATGGTATATTCGTCAAATGGGGCTCGGACCAAAAAAGTGGGGGAGCCAATGTACTGGCTACACCTCTGACTACATCTTCAGGGAAAAGGCGAGTATTTATTTATTTTATTTTATTCACGAAAAATATTGCTTTGGTTGCCATATTTTTACCAAAGCAATATTTTCCCAAGTTAATGACTTTTAACATGTATTTCTGTGAATAGTTTTTTATGCTCAAATTTGTCGAAATTACTGAAATTAAAGTTACGACGTGGGAATATTGAATTGAAATTTAACAATGGATTTTGCCGAGAAATTTCCCTCCCAAATTTATTAAAGTAATTATATTATTTCGTGAGTACTTTTCATGTAACGATGGCAACAACTTTTAATATTGATGTCATGGAATAGTGGTAAGGAGGACCAAGTTTATAGGAGGAAAAATGTAGTATCCGGTTGTTTACTGGTAAAATAAAATTTCTTATACAAAATAATTTCCTCATGTTAGTCCGAGTACCTTTAAAGAATAGACCAACTGAAGTTCTCCCAGGCAAGTCGTAAAATGCGAACAATTACGCAAAATACGTGTACATGGTGAACGAAAAACTTATAGAAATATTCCTAGCACTCAAAAATGACTTAATTCAAATTATGTCTCAGTTGCCAATTGTGCTGTATTAATAATATTACGTTAATACGGTGAGGGTATTAATAATGCGTTTATTATCATTAAAATAAAATTAAAAACGATCGCAGAGCAAGTATAGTAGTGCCTAGTGACGCTCAATGCGTATTTTATATATTATATTTCTTTTGCTCCGTTAGTCAACTCAAGCCAAACTTACCCAAACTAACGTTACCTAACTTAAAGTGAAGGCTCAATATCATTCAATATCTTCCTAAAAATAATTCCAATCCGACAGTAATTATAATAATAATATGGATTCAGAGTACCTGTGTAAGCTTACTTGAATAAAACATTGTTGTTGTTTCGATTTTTAATAGGTATACCAGAAATATACATAATAATTAAATTTATTCAGATCTTTCATTGCTACCTTTTACATAACTTGTCCACTTTGACAACTTTTACAGCCCGTCAAATTGTCGTACCTGTTTATTTCATTTGCCAATAATACTATTGTTACTAGCGTTTAGCGACCATGCGACGAGCGTCGATAATAGAGCCAATCATTACTGCGTGATGTTAATAGAAAATAAACTAACTATTAAAAGAAAACAGACATCGTAGAGCCGTCTCTTAAAGACATTTTGTTTGCAGTTACTATTCTATAGGTCTTCCGTTCATCGGTGTCGTGTACACCATCTTGGCTACTAGGTGGTAGAGTTTCGCAACGTCTGGCCCGAGTCTGGCATCGATTTACCTACTCCAGCCGCAATAACGTTAATGCTTGTCATTGTCGTCTTCCGGTTTGGCGAGTAAGTTAGCCGGTGGACTTATGCATGCAGCATTGCCATTCTGCCTCACGAATAACAACGCAACATTAACATCTTTGGTTGTCATAGTTTTTATTTACATCAGAAGGGGCATTTGCTCGTTTGCTATTTATTAAAATATAAAAAATAAAAATATCTCCCATTTGAGACAAAAAACGGTTGAAGCGGTTGCTATCGGCGAGTTTGTATTAAGAGAGTAATGGATGAAAGTAAGACAAATCTCGCTCTTGGCTCTCGGTTCTTTCAGCCTAACCCGTCAGAGATCTGGCATAAAGATATGTATGTATGTATGTAAGACATTATAAAATTTGACCGCCATATTTGTCGAGTGATTAGCTCTACGCAATCGACGGGGCTCGAGGTCGACTTCAGGTGACAGCGAAGACAAGCATTTGTGCGGTGAGCAATATTTGCACATTCGTTTGTTTGTAAAATAAAATTCAATACAATATATAATTAAATATCTGAAATACTTTTCTATACTAGAATTTCTAAGCTTTCAATCCTGAACTTAAGTGTTTTCATCTAAAGTCCGTACACAATTATTAGTATTGATCTTTCACAAGAGCGCCCAAGGACGAGTATAAGGACATATTATTATTTTGTTGCAGCTTTGGCACTTAGATATTGCGTCAAAATAAATTATACATATATACATAAATCACACAAATTGATGTTCTAACCTAAAAGTTTTTTGCTAGTGTTATGGTGCCAATCAATGATACCAATACAGAGAATTGCGTATATAAATACTGTGACATACCTACGTAATAAACACAAAAACACCCAAACCCAGGAATACAAACATATTCTATTCTCATCACACAAATATTTGTCTATATTAATCTAGTAATCTAGTTAGAAAATATGAAAATTTTTAAATATTTTCACCCCATATCATAGCGGAATATGCTGGTATCTTTGACTAATTTTAATAACTTGTAACACCAATATTTTTCATTTCCCTAGAAATTAAAAATATTGGTGTTACAAGTTATAGGGCTTGAGTCAACTCCTGGCAGGGACAAACCTCAGTGATGTATCATGTACTGTGTGTTGTGCTATTAATTATTCGGAGTTTACGTGTTTATTGAATATATTTCAGTTTTTATAAGTATATTCACGCCCATATCCCCGAAGAGGTAGGCAGAGGTACAACAAATGCACCCACGATTAGCCGAAGATACTTGGTCCCACAAATGTGATAGTTGGCAAGTCTATCGCCAACCGGGCACTTTCCAATCCCGGGCAACTTTTTGTTTCTCAGAAAAATTAAAAAACGCTGTTTTTATGTGCCCGACCCAGGAATCGAACCCGGGACCTCATGTGGTCACCGCCAACGCTGGATCACTAGACCACAGAGGCGACCTCAGGTATCAGTTTTTATATGACGTGTATTTCCACAACTGATGCTCAGATCTAGTACCAACCTTACCTATTCCTGCCGCAATAGCATCGGTGCTTGTAACTGTCGCGTTCCGGTTTGGAAGGTACGGTAGCCGGCTAACTTTTGCATGTGGCAGTAAGACTCACCACAAAAATAGCGACGCATCATTAACATATTTTGTGACTTGTGTACTCTTTACGATACTTGTTAATAGAGCATACATATTACTTACGTAGTCTTGTTTTAAAAGAGACATTCCTGCCTTCAACTGCTCTTTTTCATTTTTTCCAAATATATGTCATGAATGTGAAAAATCTTCGTTTTCAGAAAGATACAAAATTACGGTTTAAAAAGTTGTATATCATGTACCAATTTGTCAGAAATCTTATTTAATTTGACGATTATTCGCTCATACTGATGATGATGGTAATTTTTTTATCTAGAGAACCGTCTTGCTTGCTATGTTGTCCATACTAATATCGTCAATACGAAAATCTGTTCGTCTGTCTGTTACGCTTTCACGACTAAACCACATGACCGATTTGAGTGATATTTTGCAAACAGATAGTTGAAGACCCGATATCAAATATAGGTTATCTTTTTCTTCACAAATCTGATGCTGAGGGTCTGAAATAGGGAATTAAATTTTGTATGAAAAACTATATCAATGATGTGTTAATATAGATGCGGGCGAAGTTGCATGGGTCAGCCAGTGATGATATAAAATCCTCAGTGTTGATTTCTCCGTTGGTCGATTGGTTAGCAACTCTGACTACGGAATCGACGCGGCTCAGATATGATTCACGGCGGGGTACATGCATTTGTGCGGTGATCAAAAATATTTGTATGATTTAGGTCTTTATTAAGTACTAGCAATATCCGTGTGAATAATTCTCACGAATTTCAAAATTAAAATCGTCAAATGTCAGCATTTGCGCCTTAATATATACCTGTATAAATAATTAATTTACAAAAACCAAAGCAGTAATAATTTTTTTAGTTGTTGACGCCGGTAGAGCAAGCAATTATCTATAAAATGATATAGAATTTATTCCGAGTAATTGTGAGGTTTTCTCTAAAAAGGGAGGCAAACATCTCAGCCTTAACGTATTACTATATATAAAATATAATATTTCAGTCCATATATGTGTATTCGTGTGAAATAATATCGTTGACTAACACCCATATCACAAGGAAACAATAAATTTAATTTTGGGTCAGATCATTTAGTGTAATTTGTTCAGTACTTATACAATTTAGTATACCATTAGATTACAAATAAGTACTCTCCTGATGGAAAGACAAACCATCGCGTAAAGACACAAAATTAATGTTGTATTGTAATAAAAAAGAAGAAAAAGCCTGCTGAGTTTCTTCCGCAAGATTTGTTCAGGGTGTGTGTGTGTGTGTGTTATTTCTTCAAAAGAGAGCACGGACCAACATGGGATAATATATCATAAATGATATTAATATCTGTATTTAATATTGTCCCTCAAGGACACGTTTAAGTATATTAGCCACAGCTATGTCGTCTGTTTATCACAACGTACCCAAAAGGACCATGCCTCGGAGGCTTCGAAGTATTTACTGAGAGGAAATTATGTGAGGATTCTCAATGACTGTCAAAGGAATTCAGAAATATCTTACGAACGTTAATAAATTAAAACGGACTTGAATTGAATGGCGCGAGGGGGAATTGGGTCACGTTATGTTTTATAGCGTTATTTTTATTTATTTAGTTATCTTTATTGAACCACATACAGAATCTATAGCGTGAATGGTCAAATGGCGAGTTTAATGCTTATAGCATTATCTACCAGCTAACCATACGGCTAACCAGACAATCATACAGAGTGGTTTAAATTTTCGTAATATTACATATTATATACATATAAAAAAAGTGTGAGCCAAAAGTTCTCACTTCATATATTACTCAAGTATGTACTAGCGATCGCCTTGTGGTCGAAATTCGACCGTAGGTTACACAAAAAATATCTTAAGTTTGACATCACTTTTTAGCCGTAAAGAAAATAGTATACAAGTGTGTATATTATCGTGTATGTTACATAAATGTAGTGTGTGTAATGTTTATTTTTATTAATTTTATTTATTTCTAATGCATAATTTTTACTTTGACTATGCTAAATTTACACCATTCACGTGATTGCCGAAAAAGCGACACAAACTTTTCGCCTCACTTTTTAATACACAGAAATTTAAATTAAAATACATATATATTTTTTTCAATTATATGGAATGATCAATTGCAGTCATACTGTCAAAAATAAGTCCGATGTGCCTCCCCCCCCAGTCTGTATATAACGGATAACAACGCACTATAAACATCTTTCCTGTCTACAGGCGATGTATGTCTCTTTTATATCAGGAGAGTCATCAGTTACTTTATTATCTTATAATATAAAAAAAAATAAAGATACCCCCCCCTTCTGTGTTGGTCCGGGTTCCTGTAAAGATTAGGCCATCTGCCGTTCTGCCAAGCAAGTCGTAAAAGGTGACCGATTGGCTATGCAAGTCACTACCATCGTAACTACTAGCTGGTGGAGTTCTGCATTGTCTCGCCTGAGTCTGGTAACACCACCTTACCAATTCCTGCCGCAATAACTTCAATGTTTTTCACTGTCATGTTCAGGTTTAAAGAGTAAGGTTTACCGGCAACCTTATGCATGTGGCATTAGACCTCGCCACAAGATAGCAACGAACCATTGGAGTCTATGAATAGTTGACTCTTTCCATCAGGAGACCCATCTGTTTGCTATTTTATGAATAAAAGAAATAGATTCATGTGTTTGTTTCAATCAATAGTACGTTTTTTTTTTTTATCATAAGATAGCAAACAAGCAGATGGGTCTCCTGATGAGAAGAGTCAACCATCGCCTATAGACACCAAAGATGTTAATGGTGCGTTGTTATCTTATGGCGAGGTCTAATGCCACATGCATAAGTTTACTGGCTACCTTACCCTCCAAACCGGAACACGACAGCGACAAGCACTGACGCTATTGCGGCAGGAATAGGTAAGGCGGTGGTACCAGACCCGGGCGAGACAATGCAGAACTCTACCACCTAGTAGCCACGATGGTAGTGACTCGATAGACAATCGGTCGCCTTTTACGACCTGCGTGGCAGAACGGCAGTTGGCCTATTCTACAAAGGAGGCCGGGACCAACACGGCGAAAAACCTAATTAACATAGATGTTTCATTAGGATTCCATTTTGCAACAACCTGAACAGTATAAAAGTTCTTATGGTTCTGTAAACTTATAAATAACAACAGATAGCTCCTTATCAACCCGCCCGCGTGCAGCATGAAATTTATTGAAACAACTTGCATTGTTTAAACACAATTGAAGTTAGTATGTAGATGTAGCCCAAGAGTCAACGGACAAAATATCAGTTAGGAGCACTAAATCATTCTACAATAAATTAATTAAATTTAATAAATTAGTAAAAATGGAAGTAGGATGTAGATATAGCCTAAGCCGCGAAATTTTCTATAAAGAAGTGTTTATTTTGCGTAACTTTCCAGGGTGTGGCCGTGCCGATGAATGACCACCTCGAGATCCTTGGTATCACGTTAACGCCTACTCTCAACTTTGGTTCGTACATCGAATCTAAAGCCCAAGTTGCCTCAAAAAAGCTTGGTATTCTGGCGAAGGTGAGACAGTATTTCAGTCCGGGACAGTTGCTCAACCTTTATAAAGCACAAGTCCGTTCGTGCATAAACTGCTTTTAAATAGCAATAAACGAATATATGCTTTAGATTTCATTTATTTTATTGTTTGGTACAATTGTCTCAACTCAGTTCATTATTTATCGTGCACATGCTAGCTTGTAATGCAAAAAAAATAAAAATATGCATATTTTATATATTATATTTATATATTATAGTCAAGGTCAATACGCAGTCTCTTCGCGGAATGACTGCTTTAGCCTAGGTTTGACCGAAGCCTTCGGGCGAACCCCGAATTAAATTCTAATTTCGACCTTTGACTGAAGTATTTTTAGTCAAACTCAGGAATTCCTAACTTTTTACTCAAACGTCGAAAGTAAATAACCATGTTACGGACTTGGCCTAGTCGATCCTAGAAGAAACTGGCAGGACTCGGTCAAACGTCGCACATACGTGCATATTTGTAATCAGGTCGTGCACGTTGTTTGCGCTGACAGCACGCTTGGCGCAGACTATGAAGGCTTTGGAAGTGAAGTTACATATATACAAAATATTATACATATATATATATATATATATATATATATATATATATATATATATATAATATGCCCAAAACATTTTGAGCATCTTCTTTGGCTCTATCGGAGCAGAATATAGTGAAGTTTTTCCAATCGTGATTGGTGGAAATTTTTGTTCAGATAATAGTTTCATAATATTATGTTGAGCTTGAAGACCTTCAATCGTCTTTTCTTTATTTTTTTTATAGCAGAAGGGGAAAACGGACATGTAGCTATATATATATATATATATATATATATATATATATATATATATATATATATATATATATATATAAACTTCACAATATTCTGCTTCGATTGAGCCAAAGATGATGCTCAAAATGTTTTGGGCATCATAAAAGATAAAAGATTCGATGGTTTATACCATAAACACACTTTTTTCAAGGAATCAAATAAAAGAATAGAAGTAGAATGTTTTTGCTTTTGAAGATGTACCTAACGTTCAGCTGTCTCTTAGAGAAGTCAGTGTAAAATATTCTTAATTTGGGAGCCAAAGCATTATAAAATGCCACTGCAATAAAAAATGCTATTCAAAATTATGTAAATGTAAAGTATTGTGCAATTCTAAATGTCATTATAAAAATTTTAAAACAATAAATATTTGAGTTAAAAATGATCTTTTATAATAATTAATCTAACAAACTAACCTCTTTAAGTTTTTTTTCGTTTACCCCATATTGCGGGGTATCGTTGGATAGGTTTTTGAAAACAATTTTTCGGTTAAGTGACTCGTGTTTGAAATATTAGCTTTAAAGTACTATTTTTTGTTAGAAACAATCCTCCCCCCTCTCTGCAAGCTAAACGGTTGGTTTTGAAGGTGGAAAAAATTCACGGTAATTGTAAATATCTTGAAGTTAAAATAAAAATTGTCGAGGCTTAGAAGGCTTAACAAATTTTAGTAATAGTCAATTAACTTATAAAATGTACTTGGAGAAGTTTTTGCAGGCGGTGAACCTGTGGTGCGGATACATCCTCCATTGATGTTAAACAAGATTAATGTTTATAGCATGAAATAATTGACGCTCCCTTCTTATAGTCCGCATTATTGTGAAGGGCAACTTCGGAACTCTAAATTGTGCGTGGCCGGATAGGCATTTTACCAATTTTTACGTTCTAGTCATGATGACAATTTCCTTTTTTTGTGGGAAATGCAAAATTTGCGTTTTATGATTTTTTTTATTTTGAAGCCACGCAATATAAAGCGTACATTGCTCAAAGTCGTTACACCCGCAGATATTTGAACCAGCCGTTTATTTGGCGCTAAATGGCCATAATACATTGGTCATTGTGTCTATTTCCTTAAAATTTACTATTTTTTTAGAATAAGCACTGTAAAGTATTAAAATAAACCAGTTTATACAAAGTTAAGGTAAGTAAATCGGCAAAAATACAATAAAATATACAAATTTCCGTTGGGTTGCGCATCAGAAGAATCAATATACGGCCGCCTTTTACAACCTGCCTAGCAGAAGGGCAGTTAGACTATTCTTCAAGGAGCCCGGACCAACACGATGGAAATCCTTGTAAATGTCTAATATTACGGATTTAAACGCATCATTAAGTTTAGAAGCAGTAGTTTTTGTTTCTGGTTATATCGTACAACAAAAACAATCCAGTAATACAAACAATTTATTCTTCACTGTTTGTTTCGATTGGTACTAGAAGATTGTCTGTGTTTGTTAACAACAAACAATATAAAAACGACGTTAAACATTTTAGTTACTATTCGCACCTCTATAAGAAACGTAAGTAAAAACCCAGTCAAATATGAATATGGCAAGGCGCACTGTAGGGTTCTGTGGTTGTCAACATTAACATAGCAACTTTTAAGTAATTTTTAGTAAAAAATTATTGTGTCTTAGCAAAATATATTAACTAACTAACTTAAAATATATTAACTTAGTTAATATTCCAACGCATCTTAAAGCTAAGAAAGCCTCAAGTGAAAAAAATGAAAAACTGGCGAATTAGATGTAGAATTGAGTTACGCAGGTCTTAAGACTTGAGTTACATAAAAGTTAAAATGCATTCAAATATATGAAGGTTTCTTTTTTTTTATATATCATAAGATAGCAAACAAGCAGATGGGTCTCCTGATGGAAAGAGTCAACCATCGCCTATAGACACCAAAGATGTTAATGGTGCGTTGCTATCTTGTGGCGAGGTCTAATGCCACATGCATAAGTTTACCGGCTACCTTACCCTCCAAACCGGAACACGACAGCGACAATCACTGACGCTGTTGCGGCAGGAATAGGTAAGGCGGTGGTACCAGACCCGGGCGAGACAATGCAGAACTCTACCACCTAGTAGCCACGATGGTAGTGACTCGATAGCCAATCGGTCGCCTTTTACGACCTACCTAGCAGAACGGCAGTTGGCCTATTCTACAAAGGAGGCCGGGACCAACACCCTTTCTAATACCTAATCCTAGTTTAACTGGTCAAACTCCGATTTGATACATTTGAGTTTTGAAGTATGACTGACCAAATTAGTCTCTCCTAGGTTTGACGAAAATTATTTAGTCATAGGCCGAAAATGTAATTTATTTAGACTTTGACTAAGACTTTAAATCAGACCTGAAGATTGACTATAGTGCGCGCGGAACTAGTTGGCCGCGCCATACGTAATACGTAATACGTAAGGCGCGGCCAACTAGTTCCGTGCGCACTATAGTCAAACCTAGGAGCGACGGAGTTTCGAGGTTTGCCTATACCACATATACATTTAAATTAACCTCTACAGGCACTTGACCGAATCCGGATCGAATGTATGTATATATGTATTATACGCTAATATAATATATAATTACAACATTTGATATTTGCAAAATCTAAATTTGACAGGCAGTCAATCATCTAATTCAAAAATATTGCAACCAACACACAAATCTTATTTATATTACTTAAATTTAAATATTACAAAGTAAATGGAAACTTAAGTCAGTTGTTCTCTACTCGTACCTCTACGGCTACTTGCATTGTTTAAATACAGCTGAAGCGATGCAGATAGCGATTTTATGGCTCCCAATGAACATTCATATGTCATTTTAAATTTATTTCATTTGATATTCCGAGGGTAGAAGGAAATGTTATATTGTATTTTTATTGTCACTTATTGGTGATACTTTCTTCGTTAATAATTTCAGATAACTCTTACTATCTACGGTTTTAGTTTTTTAATTGAATATCATTCGAAAACAAAGAAGCAGTTAGCTATTTGTCTGATGAACAGTGAGAACCATCGCCTATGGTATGCAAGGACCATATTAAAGATGCTAATGGTTCGTTTATATGCGTATACTACAATCATAAGTTTATTAACAGCCTTACATTACAAGAACTTTAAAAACAACAACGAAAAATATTGACATGCAGATCGATCCTGCCACCGTCTCCCTAAAGCCGGAAGGCTCTACGACTGAGCTAGTGTCGACAGGCTCGACGTGGCGAAATTTTTCTTTGCTATACGATAGATTACATTACAAACTTAGGATTAAAGGTTAAGGTTTTCTCAGATCAGTGATTCAAACACTTACTCTATTATCGTGTTTGACACATTACAGTTAAAGTTTGATTCACTGATAAATTTGCGGCAAGAAAAGGTGAGTTGGTGTTTCCAAAACAGAGCTATATATTGCAAAACTTCTATTACCTAGTGAGTATTTATTTATGTAAATATATGTATATGAATATTATACATATAGAAGTTTTTATATTATATTTAATTTGTATTAAATATGTGTTTTAATATCCCATCATGTGTGTTTTTCTAATATTGCTTTTCTAGTTTAAAAATATACCATTGTCAGGAAAACATCTACCACTGAGAGCTGACAACATTTGTATAAGTAACATTAGTAGATTTATGATTAATTGTTTTGCAGAGCTACAAATAGAGAATGAACACGACCTTACTTTCCATTTTAGACAGTGGTCCATAGAACAAACTTTTTTTTATTAATAACAAGCTGAATTTTTGTGAACAGCTTTATTTTGATGAGACACCCATCTTTTCTCTCTTCAAAAAGTCTCGAATCGGAAACTAATAAAAATAGATAAAAAAAAAACTTTATCGTGTCGAACTAAGAAAAGTTTCCACTTTACGCGTAGAACAAAGTAACCCTTGAATTATAGTAATAATTGTAAGCTGTTGTGAGAAAATTAGGTTGTTTTCCAATTGATTAATATCACTTTTAAAAGTCTCATATATTTCTCAATTTTAGAGTGGAGGACTCGTCAGAGAAACATTTGAATGTATAGGACAAAAGTTTTTTTATGTTTTTCATAAAATAATCAAGCGATTGAAGTAAAAAAAATATACATTGTTATTAATAAAATATTTTTCCTTCGCTGAATTAGAATGTTTATAGCTTCCTAACTTTAAAAGTTACTCGATTCGAGATATTTCGAAGATAAAAAAATTTGCGTCTCGTCAAAACAAAGCTGTTCACAAAAATTCAGCTTTTTCTTAATCAAAAAAGTTTGTTCGTGTAACCACGGCCTATATACTTTTTGATGTAGATTTAAGTAATAGTTTTTATTCCAATTACCATTCAATTCCAATATTAATAAGAATTATGTTGATAATAAATACGTTTTTCTGTGCACCCCATTCTAAATACTGTTTTCATTTGATTTAGGCTGGCTGGTAGAGAATGACATGTAGCATTAAGTCCACATCTGTACATATTTGTACATATTTAAAAAAAAAGTTAAATGTTAATGCAAAAACATCCCCGAATAAGTGTAATTAGTGCATCCATGGTTAACCAACTGTATTATAACCTTCCTTTGCTCCGAAGACGTTTATTAAACTTTCTACTAGTTTATCCTGTATTGGTCCAGAATCCGGACTCACTTTGAATAAAGAGCATTTGCCATTCTGCTAGGCTTTTTTTATATCATAAGATAGCAAACAAGCGGATGGGTCCCCTGATGGAAAGAGTCAACCATCGCCTATAGACATAAAAGGTGTTAATGGTGCGTTGCTATCTTGTGGCGAGATCTAATGCCACATGCATAAGTTTACCGGTTACCTTACCCTCCAAACCGAAACATGAATATGACAAGCACTGACGCTATTGCGGCAGGAATAGGTAAGACGGTGGTACCAAACCCGGGCGAAACAATGCAGAACTCTACCACCTAGTAGCCACGATTGTAGTGCTCGCGTAGCCAAATCGGTGAAAACATTTTACGACTTGCTTGGCAAAACGGCAGTTGGCCTATATATTCTTCAAAGGAGCCCGGGACCAACATTGGACAGATCATAAAAGGCGAACAATCACCTTTTCCTACCGTAATAGCGTCAGTGCATGTCTTTGTCGGATTCCGGTTTGAAGAGTAAGGTAGCTGGTAAGCATATGTCTACACGCACTAGTCTGTTCTACAAACGGGTGCCTGGACTATCCCAGGATAGTTACTAATTTATAAAGCAACATTTTTCAATATAAATAACTCTACACTTGTAGTAACCTTGTAGTGAATTTAGTTTAAAAGTTTAAAAGTTAGAATGCTCGCATTTCAGCTTTTCAAACTTTATGTAAAGAAGAACGCTTGACTTTTTATCGGTATTGCAACCACTATACGATCAATTTATAGAGTGCCATGGCATTACATTTGACCCAGACAAAAAGCAAAGAACTTTTTACATCTTAACTATCTCAAAGCAATTATTGAAGGTAACTACCATCGTATTCATCATCACCGTATCGCTTCTGTGGTCTAGTGGTCCAGTGTTGACCACATTAGGTTCCGAGTTCGATTCCCGAATTGGGCTATTCTAAACGCGTTTTTTTAGTTTTCTGATAAAAACAACGTTTCTCGGGATTGGAAAAGTGCCTGGTTGGCGATAGAATTGCCACCTGTCACATTATGGGACTAATTATATTCGGCTAAATGTGAGTTCATTTGTTGTACCTCTGCGTACCTCTTTGAGGATGCGAGCATGAAGGTACTACTATCGTAATCTGCCTACTCCGAGTTTGGTACCATCATTTTACTTATAATCATATAAATTTACGTCAATTTTGTCACTGTTGTGTTTTCATTTGGGAAGAAAGAAAAAAGTGTTTTTTGCAAGAATATGAGTATTACAAGTTATTACAAATAATTCAAATATACCAGCATATTCTATAATAATATTATAAATGTGAAAGTTTGTATGTTTAGATGGATGGATGTTTGTTACTCAATCACGTAAAAACTACTGAACGGATTTGAATGAAATTTGGTACACAGGTAGATGATGACCTGGGATAGCACATAGGCTTTTATCCCGGAAAAGTTAGGCGATGCCGAGGGACTCACCAAAAACTTTTATTATGCAGTTGGTTGCACGCTGCAACGAGTTCTACCATAATTTGGTGTGCAAAATTTAAGGTTTTCAATTTGTTCACCATTAACATTTATTTTTCTATTTAAAAAAAAAACATTTATTTATTTTCGTTAATGTCCAGGTAAATTTAACAAAATCATGTTTACTTTTACGTATTATCATTTCATTTTAGCGGCAAAAAATTCTCTGATATTATCACGTATCGTCAATTGAAATCAATTTTTTTCAGAAATTTATTTATAATTAATAAGTAACAAAAGTAAGCCCCCATGTTGGTCAGGGCTCCCGTGCAGAATGGGCCGATAGCCGTTCTGCCAGGCATGTCGTAAGAGGTGACCGATTGGCTATGCGAGGCACTACCATCGTGGCTACTAGGTGGTAGAGTTCTGCGTTGTTTCGCCCGGATCTGGCACAACCGCTCTACCTATTCTTGCCGCAGTGCGTGTCAGTGCTTGTCACTGTTTGTTCCGGTTTGAAGGATAAGATAGCTAGTTAGCTAAACTTATCCATGTGGTATTAGACCTTGCCACAAGATAGCAACGCACTATTAACATCTTTCGTTTCTATAGGCGGTGGTTGACCCTTTCCATCAGGAGACCCATCTGATTGTTTGCTGTTATGATATAAAAAAGAAATGTTTTTAAACTATCAGCTATTAACAACAATTTTAAATGCAAACTATTAACAACAATTTTAAATGCAAATACTATATAATGTATTCTATCTCATTGTCTCGTTGGCATCATTTGTTCAATCATTCGTTCCTGCATAATGTCACATTTTAGTTTCATTGTGTCTCAAATCACGATTTTAATAAAGTTTCACTTCGTAAAGGAAATTTAAAAAATTAAACTAATTTTCTGGCAACAAATATTTGTCAACTATACCCATATCTCAAAAACTACAGAACTGATTTGAAACTTAGACTGTAACCTTAGTTAAAATATAGCTGATTTAAATCAAAAATTATCTTGATATGGCTTTCAGTTCCCGAAAAATTTAAACATACTAACATACATTCACATAAATATACAAACACATGTGCATTCACTTACGAAATTTTATAAGTGGTGTTTGGGATTCTAAATATATTATTATACTTGAATATTATTCCATTCCTACAATATTTCATACATACCTACTGTTATACTAAACTTTTTTTTATTGGTTGAAACGTGTTATGTTTTCAAGTAATCTTTCGTATTAACTAGATTCAGATTACTAAACGATTGTACCGCGTTCGCAGATACAAGTTATATTGATTCATACTCGCAGCTTCCCGATTCCACTCAAATAATCATATCTGAAGAAGGCCAGGCTTTAATAAAACCGACGTACCTCTGAAATCGAATTTTCGGCATAATATATTTCATATTGCGAGGAGATCGCTCGGAATTCGATGTGGTGATATAAATTGTAAATCGAATGCTCAAAGACCGCTATGGAAATGCAAGTTAGTGAGAATATCTTCATCATTTAAGATCTTTGCGAAAAACATTGGATTAAGTGATTGTTCATCTAAAGAATGGTTCGGGAGTGACTACGAAATCGAAGGGGTTCATGTTTGATTCTCGGCCGAAACAAACATTTGTGTGATGAGTACAGATGTATGTATTTCTGGGTTTGAGTGCTTATTAAATATGTTTTAGTATTGTAGCTAAAGTTGCCGTAAATAGCGAAATCGGTCGGTAATATAAACACAAGTTTATACAAATATATATATTATTATTCAAATATAAACACAACAGTACAAGTGCATTTATATAATTAGAAATGGAGTTTAAATAATTCACCAAGTTATTTTATAGATTTAGGCGTTAGGCTTTACGAAAATCCATTGTTCAGACGAAGAAAACTAGTTATTTTGCAATTTTCCGCGAACTTTAAGTGTACCTTTGCGATGTTACTGAAAAGGAAAACATATATTTTACACGACGACGACGACGACGTCGTTCACGACGCTCCTTTTATAGGCTGGGCGAGCCCAGCCTATAAAAGGAGCGTCGCAACCGCGCGCGAGTCAGTACTACCGCGGCTCTCGTTGAGTGTAGTAGTGCTCGTGTCTCCTGAAGATGCTTCGGTTGCGAAGTGAAACGTGCGTTGAATGCGTCAATTGTGTGCTTTTGTGTTTGGTGCTGTCGTGGTATAAAGTGTGGTGGACGAGGGTGGATAGCTGTGCCGCTGGGGTCTTCATTATTTTCAAACCTACGGTAAGTTTGTTCCATTTCTTACACCGCTTTTATATGTTTTCCTTTTCAGTAACATCGCAAAGGTACACTTAAAGTTCGCGGAAAATTGCAAAATAACTAGTTTTCTTCGTCTGAATTCACCAAGTGCCAATATTAAAATGTACAAAATATATTAAAACAACTTGCCATTATCTGTATAAAATGTAGCCTCTTAAGCGTGGTGTTACAATAAATTCTTCATAAAGGAGCCCAAATAAATAAAGATCAACACCTATAATAATGTCCATATCAAATGATTTACAAATAAAATGGTGGGAAGGATGCGCTGTGCCGCGCTCCTGGCTGCATGGTTACCACCATCTTGCCTATTTCTCCCGTGAAACAGCTTTGCTGTGTTTCGAAGAGAAGGGCAAGACAGGCACAGCACAGACAGGCAGTGTAATTACTGGCACCGAGACTTAACACTTTATATCTCAGGATATGCATCACATAAACGGGTTACTTGGGCCAGTTCCAGGTAAACTAGTTTATGTTTATGAGCTACATCGACCACCTACCATCAGGTGGCACGTTTCCCAGTTTGCCTATCCAAGTAACATAAAAAACATGAGCTACAAAAAATATTGGTGATAACTTAAAAAAGTTTTTTTAAGTGATCTCGTTAATATGAACAAGAAGAACACGATTTATAACATATTACTATTTGAAAAAAATATGAAAATATGTTGAAACTGAACTACGAATGGCTGAAATTTAGTCACTTTTATAAATTACCTAGCCGATCCGCGCAGCTTCGCCCGCGAGTAGATTGACATGTCGTCTAAATAGATTTTCATACAGCTTTTATCCATTATTTCAGCCTTTTAGAAGTTGATTTTTGAAAAAAAAAATAGCCTATGTTTGACCTCAGATCTTCAACTATTTCCATACTCAATTTCATGATAATCGGTCCAGCGGTTCAGCCGTGAAAGCGTAACAGACAGACAGACAGACATACTTTCACATTTATAATATTAGTATGGATATTATTGCCCTTTGATCTTAAGTTAGATGAATTTGGTTAGCTAGATATTAGTGTTTCAAGCATTATCGATACTAATGCTATGAGTCCAAGAAATTACCGGAAAGCACTCCCTGGCAAAGTCCCAACTTTTAATAATTCCTACTTGGAAATCTATGAGATTGCACTTCTCATTTGGGATAGTTACAATTAGTGTGAATGAATGTTTTGCTTCTTCAGTTCAAGTAATAAATTGTAATGCGGAGTTCCCTATCACACTTTACCAATCGTGAAATATTTATGTGTATAAAAATTTACAATAAAATGCCAAAAAACATGTTACACTGTACAATAATCGAATTGCATATCATAAAAACTAATACTGCTACAACATTTTATAGTAATTTCTTAGTTTTTTAAAGCACAAATATTCAATTTTTTTAAATTAAGTAGATGTAAAAATAGTTGCGTTTACAGCAGCTGACTTAAATATCTATTTTATATAATATTAGGCATATGCCAATTTTTTTTAAACTAGCAAAAAGCAGAGCTTTGTAAGGGCTCGCAAAGTTATACTATCTAGTAATATTGTTAGAAAAGTATTATATACTATATATATATATATATATATATATATATATATATATATATATATATATATATATATATATATATATATATATATATATATATATATATATATATATATATATATATATATATATATATATATATATATATATATATATATATATATATATATATATATATATATATATACTATCTAGTAATATTGTTAGAAAAGTATTTATATGAGAATTACATCTTTTAATGTATAGTCTATAAGTGTTTTAATGTATAGAAAAATAATAGTAGTTTCTCGCCTTGGTGAACAAACTACTATTATTTTTCAAATCTACTCTCTCTCTCTCTCTCTCTCTCTCTCTCTCTCTCTCTCTCCCCCCCCCTCCCCCTCCCTCCCCTCCCCCTCCCTCCCCCCCTCTCTCCCCTCCCCCTCTCTCTCCCCTCCCCCTCTCTCTCCCCTCCCCCTCTCTCTCCCCTCCCCCTCTCTCTCCCCTCCCCCTCCCTCTCCCCTTTCCTCTCCCCTCCCCCTCCCTCTCCCCTCCGTACTCTACTATATAGTACTCTACTATATAGTAGAATTGCAAAATTCTACTATATAGTAGTCATCATGTTAGTAGCATGTTCGGTCGCTTATAATCTGGCCAGAATATATCTTTCAAATGAGTATATGAGCATGATATGAATTTCACAATTATGCAATTCAATTTTTATCTCTCGATCATTTGACTTATTTGTTTAAGCCAAATAACTAATTATAGTAATTATAATTGTTTTAATAAGAGAACACGTGAGATGTGCAATCAAATTGATTTTCAAGCACAAATTATTGAGAATTGGGACTGTGAATTTATATCAAAATAGCTGCAGAGTACAGCCCACTGGAAGTACTCATTTTTCCGGGATAAATAGCAGCCTATGGACTATTCTAGGTCATCATGTATTTGTGTGCCAAATTTCATTCAAATCCGTTTAGTAGTTTTGGCATGATTGAGTAACAAACATTCATACATTCATCCATCCAAAGATCCAAACTTTCGCATTTATAATATTAATATAGATATTTATTTCTATATTTCTTCTCAGCTGTGAAAAAATCAAACTTGTAAATCAACGCAATCAAAAATATGATCACTTATGACTCATATTTTACGACTTTTTTGCGATTATTTGCGTTTTTTGCGATTTATAAAGGGAATAAAAACCTATAGGGTACTTCCCATTAATCCAAAATTATGAAATTAAGCAGTAATGTAAATGAAAACATCCAAAAACCGTATTTTTTTAAAACATGTTTTAATTTCCACCCGTGTTTGAGCCTGGTTCCTTTGAAGAATAGGCCAACTGCCGTTCTACCAGGCAGGTCGTAAAAGGCGACCGATTGGCTATGCGAGTCACTACCATCGTGACTATTAGGTGGTAGAGTTCTAGATTTTCTCGTCCGGGTCAGGTACCACCGCCTTACCTGTTCTTGCCGCAATAGCGTCAGGGCTTGTCACTGTCGTGTTCCAGTTTGGAGAATAAGGTAGCCAGTAAACTAATGCATGTAGCATTAGACCTCGCCACAAGATAGCAACATGCCATCAACATCTTTGGTGACGATAGGTCATAGTTGAATTTGCTTTTTTGCTATCTTAAGATATAAAAAAAAATCAGAAAAAAAAACGCCATCAAAAGATAAGACCATTTATGTCGTACATTTTGTGTCACAAGCGAATCAAATCCGATAGGGTACTTCCAGTTAACCTAGATTCTAGAACCATGAAATTTATATGTAGCTAAGGTTTCCGTATTAACTTGTAGGTAAGTTAATACGGAACCCTCGGTATGCGAGTCAAATCGCACTTGACAGATTTTTTTATATCATAAGAATAAACAAGCCAATGGCCCTCTTGATGGAAAGAGAAAACCATCGCGTATAGACACCAAAGATATTAAGCTGCGTTGCTATGCCTGTGGCGAGGTCTTAATGCCGCATGAATAAGTTGACGGGCTAACTTAAACTCCAAACTAGCATACGACAGTGACAAGCACTGACGCTACTGCAGCAAGAATGTAACCGCTAGTAGCATACTAAATCGTATTTTGTCTCGCCCATTTCTAGTACCACTGCCTTACTGTCGAAATAGCGTCAGTGCTTATTATTATGTTCCGGTTTGGAGGGTAAGGTAGCCGGTAGACTTATGCATGTGCCATTGTCACCCTGTCACACGGATAGCAATGCACCAATGACATTTTTGGTGTCTATAGGCGATGGTTTCCCTTTCCATTAGGAGGGCCATCTGTTTATTATCATAGTATTTTATAATATAAAAAAATCGAGAAACAATTTTTTTTAAATAAACTCCAATCTACTATTTGAGTACAAAATCGAATCAGCTGTATGCCTTAAAAACTGCATCCTATACCGTAAGTTGCATCAAAATCAGTTTATCTGCTCAGGAGTAATTTTTGACGAAAAATTTTGAAAAAAGTATTTTTTCGACAAAACTTCAATTTTTTTCGTCTAATCATTTTGTGATCTATTACAATACTCGAGCGAGACTTTTCGGAACTCTACCATCTAGTGAGGTTTTTGAGGTATTTCAAAATTTCTGTAAATCTCCTCAGCCGAATCGGTTCCGATTTTCAAGACGCGGAATCCAAGTTAAGCGGAATCCAATCGAATGACATCAACCGCGTTTCGATAGGTCAAGTCGTTCAAAAGTTATGAGATGTGTACACACAAAAATACATTTATACATACAAATATACTAACATCTTTGTGAAAATAGTCGAGAAATTTTCTGGAACCTCAAAACATGGAGATCCGGTGAAAACTATATTTTCGAAAATTTAGGGCTAAATCAGTAACTTCCTTATCTACATACGTAGTGAGAAATTAAAAATATATGATTTACTATATCATCACAATGGTGTCTTTGCGAAGAAGATAACTTGTATTATAGAAGTTATTAAATAATAATAAATAAATAATCAGGGGACAAATTATGCTTACTGATCAAACCCCAAAGTAAGCAAATTATTTGCTTGTGTTATGGGTGTTAGTAAACGATACTAATACATAGAAAAACATATATAAATATTGGAATATATTTAATAAAAACTCAAATCCAGAAATACAAACATTTATGATCATCACACAAATGCCTTTCCCCGTCGGAAATCGAACCCGAGCCCCGTCGATTGCGTAGTCAGGGTCACTAACCACACGACCACCGGAGAGGTTAATTTGCGAAAATGTTTTCAAGGTTTGAAATATAAGACGCAAGTATTTCAAATATGTTTGTTGAACTAAGGACACAAAAAGGTCATGTTTTAACTATTAATTTGTATTCGGATAATTTGATGGGTATTCTCCGGTCTTAAGAACCCTCGAAACAAAACCGTTTGACTCAAGTTGATCCTACATAAGATCAAAGGGCACCAAAATGTTTTCTGAATATCATGGTTTAGGTTATAAGGCTCAGTGTTGTCAAGGTTAAAGCGCCCGAAAAATTCAGAGTGTATTTATTAAAGTTATTTTAAGGTCTGTCTTGAAGAATGTGTCTTCAAGATTTATGGTTAAAATATAGATAACTTATATATATATATTATAAATGGGAAAATTTGGATGTTAGGATGTATGGAAGTTTGGATGGATGGATGTTTGTTACTCAATCACGCAAAAACTACGGAACGGATTTGAATGAAATTTGGCACGACCTGGAATAGCACATAGGCTACTTTTCATTGAGGAAAGTTAGTGATCCCGCGGGATTCACCATAAACTTTTATAATGTAACGGGCTGCACGCTGCAGCTCGTAGAAAATATTTATAACAATGTCTATCTAAAAATAAAGTACCAAAGGGTAATCTCCGATTATAATAATAATATCGCTGGACCTAATCTCAAAGAAAGCAAAGAACACAGGCGAGACTTCATACATCGTTTTTTTATCTATTACCTTAAAATATTCCGTAAGATTCTATATTAACTCCTTAATTTATGCGCATTTATTAAATATTTTTTAAACTTGGGGACTGGTGGCTAAATAAAGTAGGAATTTAGGTAAGGTTAACGGAAACATTCAGTTCTCTTTTTAGCAGTTTGTGTTTAGGTATTATCTTGTCATTGGGTACCTTTAGTACAAATGCTTATCTCAGAATATAAGTTAGATTGACAAAATTCTGAGCGAAGAATTTGCCAAGAAACTTTTTAGATACTTAAAATAATAAAAACATAGCTTTTCAACTATTCTTAAGTATAAAAACATGGGCAAATTTTATTTGATACTTAAAATGAAAATTATAATATATAAAGTTATTGTTGTTTTAATGCAAATGTTATTAAAGTTTTATACAATGATTAAGTAAGATGATAGCAATTAATCAACTTAACGTCTCAATATTTTTTATATGATTGTAACTAGCGATATATTTTATTTAAATAATTTAAAAAACGTAGAAAAATTTTCTAGTTTATCTCATATTCGTCATCCCGAAAAATATATATACATATACACACACACAGAAACTTTCTCAACTATTTTCACGATGACATCAGTATCTATATCTGTATGTATAAATGCATTTTTGTGTATAAAAATCGCTATACACAGGTTCACTAACTACTCGACCAGCGTTTAGCGAAATTAGAGGTGGTCGAGGGTTCAGCGAATAAGTTTGATAGATACAGTGGTGGAAGATCTCATCATCATTAGGGTCATCCGTTTGTTTGCCTTTATGTTGATGACTTGCGTACACAATTAACTTTCCTTTTTATAAGACTGAAAAAGTTGCACATTTATAATTTTATAACATTATAAACGACCCGCATTCGCATTGAAATTGCTCTAAACGACGTGGCAAAAAGCAACATTCACACCATCTTGACACTTATTGGCGGTTTAATCTTTTCGCTTTGCAAAAATACTAGCTTTTTTAATTTTTTTGTGTTTCTCATATAAAAGAAAATTTAATTAAAACATTTTTATCGTAATGGTTTCACATTTTAGAGGTTAAATGATCGAAAATTACATGACACTCGTAGTATGCAAATCGCGAAAAAATACAAGTGTTTTAATTTAAAGCAAATATCGTCGATAAAGATTATAATTTATATACAGTTTGACTATTAAAAATTGAACATAATAATAAATGGCAAATAATAAGTTAATGGTCTTACTTATGTAAACAATAAAAATATAATCAAATGAGAATATTTCTTATCTAAATAGTAAACTTCAACGAAATTAGTGTAGTTATATCCAGAAAATATGAACACGTCAATGTGCGCGTTTGTCGGAACGAGTCTGGGTCGCAAGTTTGGTAATTCGCGGATTTAAACAATGAACTTTTATGCGCCGTGATCGTGTGCCCATATTTATATATTTTCATTGGATAATTAGGTCAAAATTTAATTACCTATAAAGTATTTTCACGCCTGTAAACCCAAAATGGTAGGCAGAGGTATATCCACGATTATCCGAAGATTCTTAGTTCCAAAATGTGTTAGGTGGTGAGCCTATCGCCAACCGGGCACTTATTCATTCCCAGGCAATGTTGGTTTGAATAAGTGCCCGGTTAGCAGCCGTTGCAGTAAGTGCTCATTCTGCATGTATTTTGTATACTTTTTATTAAAGTGAAGAAAGTGTATTGTAATATTTATTACATTAGCTTACGACTTAAGCCAATTTGTGGATAGCAACAGGAGAAGGAGGAGAGAGAGAAGTAATCATAAAAAATTTCATTTCATTATCATAAAAAAATACTGTTTGATGTGTGTTTTAGTACACATACCTGAACTCCTTTTTGGTTATTTATAGAATTGTTTTTCAAAGAAATTACTCGGGCAATTATTTTTTTATATTAAAAGATAGCAAACAAGCAGATGGGTCTCCTGATGGAAAGGGTCAACCATCGCCTGTAGACAACAAAGATGCTAATGGTGCGTTGCTATCTTGTGGCGAGGTCTAATGCCACATGCATAAGTTTACTGGCTACCTTACCCTCCAAACCGAAACACGTCAGACAAGCACTGACGCTATTGCGGTGGAAATAGGTAAGGCAGTGATACCAGACCTGTGCGAGACAATGCAGAACTCTACCACCTAATATTCACGATGGTAGCGACTCGCATAGCCAATTCGTCGCCTTTTACGACTTGCCTGGCAGAACGTCAGTTGGTCTATTCTTCAAAGGAGCTCGGAACCTCACAGGGAAAATTACTCTTTTATGTGGTTAAAAAAAAGTTTTTTTATTCAGCTGTAAAACTAATGTTATAGGAATTGTTCTTAATTTTTTTATCTTTTGACGTAAATTTCCTATATTTCAAACTAGTTTTATATTTTTATTACAACACTATTTGTCACTGTGTAATCATATTTAACGCAGTGATACTGTGAACGACCTAGTAAACTGTCCAATTATTACCAGGAATTACTAAGAATAAACGTAGTAAGTAATATTTCCTAAGCATAACGACCGTAAATACTGGTACTTACGGTCGTTATTGGTAGAATTTTATGATTAGAACACAGAGAATACTAAATATAAAAAACTTTTCGCTTTTTTTGTTGGAAATATAATTCTTAATTTTGATTAAAATATTGTAATATGTAGACCAATGCATTAGTATTTAGGTAAATCAACATTTCTTTCAATATCTTTTATAGATTTTTTTTAGCGTCAAAAATAAAAGTACAAACTTTAGGCACGATTTTCTCAGTTTCACCCAACATGCACTTACGGTCGACTTAATTAGCAGGGCAGTGTCCATAGGCGATAGTTATGTCTTTCCATCAGAACAATCATCTGCTTTTTAATATCATTGTATTAGCATAATAGAATAATTAGGTATTAGGTCACTGTGATAAAAAGTAATAAAAAGGAAATAGTTACGTCAGATCCCTCACAGAGAAGGCAGAGAGAACCGGGTATCATATGTCGTGACCCTTGCAGATTTTTCTTACTTCCTACATATTCACTACTTTTTCATACAAACACCCTGGTTGCAAAGGAATATTAAAGAAAGTTACACTGTAAGCACGTTGTTTTGATGTTTTTATGGACATTATGAACTGTAAACTACGTACTTGAGATTTTTCAGCAGGATCAAGAAGCCATCATTTTTTTTTTCTATAGAAGAGGGGATAAACGAGCAGGAGGTGCACCTGATGGTAAATGATCACTGTCGCTTATGGACATCCGCGAATACCAATCCGGTCTTGCAGTTGCGCTGCCGGCCTTTTAATAATGAGTAAGCTATTTACTTGAAGATCCCCAAGTCGTATCCGTTCGGAAACACCCCGCCGGCAATTGGTTTCCTAACAGAGTAATGCGAAGTAAAAAGTGAAAAAGGCATTCTGTTTATTTGTTACCTATATATGATTAAAACAGGACTTAATTAAGAAAAAAAACATTCAATCTTGACATACCATTTTTAAATTATATTTTACCAAGCTTCAAGTTAAAAAAAAACATAGTTTAATGCCATAATTAGCTCGAAGTTACTAGCAATTACTTAAAAGTACAAAACACGCACTTTTTTTACATCGATTATAAATACAAAAGGCCTTTCCAAGAGCGAAGTTTAGCTGTAACTTGTTTATTACGTCAAGGTCTTTATGCCTTCAATGAGTAATAGCTGACTGGCGCAGCCTCGTCTATGACTAAAGAAATATAATATCATCAATATGATCTTTCGTAGGAACATATAATTTATACTCTTCATCTTGATTCTGTTTATTTGTTACCTATAAGTATCTTCACGCCCATATCCCCGAAGGGGTAGGCAGAGGTACAAACAAGTGCACCCACGATTAGCCGAAGATACTTGGTCCCACAAATGTGATAGGTGGCAAGCCTATCGCCAACCGATTAATTTAATAATATTATGAACACGGAAATTTTATCTGTGATTATGAACGTAGTTTAAGTGTTAATTTGGTCACATTTCTCAGTATGTTAATAAATTAAAAATTAAATAAAAAATGTGATTCATTTATTAATAATATAATGATGTAATTTCATAATGCAATTCACTAATGTAATTTAATGTAATATTTATCATATAATTTTAATTTTTTATCGTTTTAACATTATTATTTAATTTAATCTAGACATTTTTGTTTTTACATTTTACCTACCCCGTTGGTCGAGTGGTTTGCGAGCCTGACTGCGCAATCGACAGGGCTCGGGTTCGATCCCCAACGGGGATAAGCATTTGTGTGATGAGAATAAATGTTTGTATTTCCGGGTTTGGGTGTTTATTATATACATTCTAGTATTTATATATGTGTTTCTATGTATTAGTACCGTTGACTAACGCCCATAATACAAGCAAATAATTTGTATACTTTAGAGTTAGATCAGTAAGTGATTTGTCCCGTGAATATATATTTATTTATTATTTACTAGCTGTTGCCCGCGACTTCGTCCGCGCGGACTTTGTTTACTCCGCTCCTACTGATCGTAGCATGATATTATATAGCTTATAACCTTACTCAATAAACAGGATATCAAACTCAAAAAGAATTATTCAAATCGGTTCAGTAGTTTTTGACATTACCGCGTACAACCAAACAAACAAACAATCAAACTCTACAATTTTATAATATTAGTGTAGATATTTATTCTGTACCCTACGGGTTGCCTGAAATAAGAATATCGTTAATTCATTCATTTTTTGAGCGTTTGGTCTAGTTTAAGTCCTAAATCCTTGACGAGCGGAAACATATTTTAATGTTTTACAAATCGTCGATTTGGCCTCAGTATATCTGAAACAAAGTTGAAAAAAAATGTTCTGGCGTCCGTATCAACAATAATGGCTATACGAATAAAAGGTTCCATAAAATATTCAACGTACAGATGCTATTTAGTTATGGTTTTATTTTATTTGAACTGTTCTTCGTAAAAGTTGTGTATCCCTCGAGCTAAACTTTCTGCTTAATATTATAGTGACATTATAGGTAAGACTTTGAAATTGCAAGCTGCATCAGCATTCTGCAACATGTTTTGGACTATAAAATATAAGCAAAATTCTGCTCTAAAGAAGCATCTCTCTTGCATACAAATTTCTAATACTATCTTTTTCTGAAGTAAAAATTATTAACACTAAATTATGTGATAGTAATATTCTAATTAATACTATGAAATCATGTAATTATTTAAAAAGATTCTGCTCCTCAATGGATAATAGCCATGTAGTAGCACTATTTTTTATCAACTTGCAAAATAGTACAAAACTGAACTAAAATATGACGCTTATCCATACTAATATTATAAATGCGAAAGTAACTCTGTTTGTCTGTCTGTCTGTCTGTTACGCTTTCACGGCCAAACCACTGAACCGATTTGGATAAAATTTGGTACAAATACAAAAAAAAAGACCCAAGAAAGGACATAGGATAGTTTTTATCCCGGAAATCCCACGGGAACGGGAACTATGCGGGTTTTTATTTTAGAATTTTTTCCACGCGAACGAAGTCGCGGACACAGCTAGTGATCTATAATATGAAACAGTTTATTTCACAGGATAACAAGCAAGTACCACAGATGTTAATAGTGTATTGCCATTCGGTTTTTTACCTACCTTTCTACCTTACTCTCCGAACCGGATCACAACAAACAAACCGAAAATGGGTCTAAGATGCTTTTCTACCGAGTAACGTATTTTAAAGTATTGCATATTTTACTTTGCGTTGGTCCGGGCTCCCATTGAAGAATAGAACATCTGCCTTTCTGTCAGGCAGATCATAACAGGAAAACAATTGGCTCTGTGAGTCACTACTATCGTGACTACAAGGTGGTAGAGTTTTGTATTGCCTTTTCCGGTAAACTTATGCATGTGGCATTAAGTTCTCGCCACAAAGATAGCAACGAACCATTAACATCTCTCTATTAATGTCTCTTTCCATCAGAAATGCCATGTGCTTGTTTGCTATCTTATGAAGTTATAAAAAAAATAAAGTCGTGACAAAAAACATGATCACGAAATTTATATTGTTCAAAATCACAAAATAGGCTATAAGGATTGCTGTTGACATTACGTTACTTCAGAAAAAAAATTATATCCATTAATTTCGCACTACACGATCCGTGACATTTTGGCCTTATAAATATTTTTTATATTTTTCTAATAATTTTATCACAAAAATAGAAGAATTTTAATTTCTTAACTAAATTAATAACCATACAGTTTACTGATTTCACTAACAAATATATTCAATTCTTACAACCTATACAAAAACCATAAGAATAAGAATCAAATTAACAAAAGAGAAAACTGTATTCACAGTATAATTTATTATCTATGTGCGCGAAGTCAGGGCTTAAAACTAGCTTCCGACATCAGTAGAAACGTCATATTTCACGGTGAGTAAATATTTTATTCTTGTTTTCGATTTCTTTTGTGGCATTAGATTGTATGGCCGCTATTTTATGTGTGCTGTTCTTGTGTCAATAGTTTAAGAGTAAAGGAGGCAGGGGTTCTTCTTCCCTCACTCCATTACCTAGGATAAAACATTTTTTAGATTTATGATTGTTACCGTACGAGTAATATGTTTATTCATCTCTTGAATGAATCTCTTCCCCGTGTTGGTCCCGGGCTCCTTTGAAGAATGGGCCAACTGCCATTCTGCCAGGCAGGTCGTAAAAGACGACCTAGTGGCTATGTGCGTCACTATCATCGTGACTACTAGGTGGTAGAGCTGCATCGGCTCGACCGGGTCAGGTACCACCGCCCTACCTATTCCTGCCGCAATAGCGTCAGTGCTAGTTACTGTCGTGCTCCGGTTTGGAGGGTAAGGTAGCCGGTAAACTTATGCATGTGGCACTAGACCTCGCCAGAAGATAGCAACGCACCATTAACATGTTTGGTGTCTATAGGCGATGGTTGACTCTTTCCATCAGGCGACCCATCTGCTTGTTTTCTATCTTATGATATAAAAAAAAACAATAATCGACATCAGTCTCATCATTCTCTTGAAAACCGATTTCATTTTTAAATGAATATTTAATGAATTTTGAAGTATTTCGTACTCTGGACAAATATATACAATTATTGGATTCGGCAACAGCGCCACACGGATTTCGAAATTTTTTGGAACTACTCATTATTGCTTTTATTCATTATTTTGTTTAAAACGGTACTTAAAATTTCCACTAGTAACACTAGCTTGACGTGTAACGATGACATCTATTTCCAATAATTAGGTCATTACTATACTGAATCAATGTGGGCAATATTGGTTTCAAGAGTACTGTTTTTTGACGATATTCGAAACTTATTGTTTTTATCAATACTGGTTTAAGATTTATGTTGTTTTCAAGAGTAGGCCTGCTTGTCGGTAAATGGACACTCATCTCGCAAACTGATAAGCCGGTGAATCATGGTAAGTTTATATACATTCGGTTTACTCAGTCCGGCGAAACGGTGTGCTGATATATACTAACTTTAATATTTTGTCATGTCTATCACGTGCTTCATGGTCCATGGCGGCGTGATGTAGGTCCGCTGCCAAATGAAATATCAGGTTTTCGTTCTTCAAAATAGCAACAATATTTTTTGACGCAGTAATTTTATATATCTGTATTAATAAGAAAAGCTAAAGGGCTAAATAAAGAAAATTAGTTCAAATATGCTAATTTCTGGAAGAACCAGAAAGATTTGAAAAAATCTGTGTAAGTATTTTTAAATCTACAACCACATCTTTTAGAGAAAAGAAAAATTACCTGAAATTTTTAGACACCTCTTAATGAAATGTATTATTTAGCTCATATATAGTCAGCTCAATGTTGTGGTCCTCAGTTGGCATTGGGGCTATAGGGGTTGGCGATAGAGGGGCGGTTCGTAGAATGAAGAAAACCAGTGCTTTTGTTCAATTTTATTTAGTACAACTCACGACTCCCAAGTGATAGCGAAATGTTTCATTACTTTTATAGGGCTTATTTAAAACAATCTATATAAATAAAGTTAACAATATGTATATTATTTTAGTGAAAAACATGTATACAGACTGACTGGTGAGTTACCTTCAATATTAAGGGTATGATAGTTGGCGATCATACATGATGAGAAAAATAACATTAAAATTAAATATTAAAATACCTCTTAGTAAACTTAGTAAACAGTACAACGAGAATCCTATATTTACCTCGTCATACTTGGACACCACGCAGACGCACATGTTTCGCAGCGCGCTATCAACACAGAATACATAAGTAGGTACAAAACAAACAGGCCAGCGCGGCGTGCTTAGGAAGTATAATATCAACATTTCACTTATTTTTAGAGAAATATTGGTCAAAAATTAAGCCCCAAATTTTATTATTCCATTGTAACGAGAATCGAGTACCGATTACTCTCCAGAAGTATCGAAGGTAACTCACCAGTCAGTCTGTATTTAAATTTTTTTTTATATATCATAAGATAGCAAACAAGCAGATGGGTCTCCTGATGGAAAGAGTCAACCATCGCCTATAGACACCAAAGATGTTAATGGTGCGTTGCTATCTTGTGGCGAGGTCTAGTGCCACATGCATAACTTTACCGGCTACCGTACCCTCCAAACCGGAACACGACAGCGACAATCACTGACGCTGTTGCAGCAGGAATAGGTAAGGCGGTGGTACCAGACCCGGGCGAGACAATGCAGAACTCTACCACCTAGTAGCCACGATGGTAGTGACACAATAGCCAATCGGTCGCCTTTTACGACCTGCCTGGCAGAACGGCAGTTGGCCTATTCTTCAAAGGACGCCGGGACCAACACAAAAATAACGAAAAGCTGTGGAAAAATAAATATAATAAAAATTATTCCATAAACTTAGGATCGTTTTTACTAAATAAATAACATACTTTATTTAAAACTATTAAACTACAACCTGAAAACTTTACTCAAACCTAAAATAAAAAAAAAATAATTAAAAAATCAGTACGTCAGCGTTCACACTCGCAAGAGACAACAAGACAAATTAAATAAGAACGTCAAAAAGAGAGGGTCTGTACCATTCATAGGTACCCACAGACCACACAAATACTATTAGACATGGTATGGTGCGCAAAATGCGTACCCGCTCATATGGTCAAATGTACGTAAATTTCAAACGCTTACAGATATATTATATTGTAAAAAAAATAGAAATATGCCTGATTGTGCTATTTTATCGTGTCGAATAAAAAGCTAAGCCTTAAGGAATACCTCTGGAGTGATTTTATTTCACCGGTAAGTATTTTTGGCTGTAAATGCAAGCAACACTGACAATATAAGAAATTGCCTTGAAATGCGTATCTATTTTAATCCGGCACTGAACGAGCGAGGCGGTTTCGAGGGTGGTTTTACTACGCGAAGCTGTCAAGGCACATAAAATAAACGACGCCAAATACGCGAAAATATTTATTGCTGTAGCTAATTAAACGAGTACCTCTATTAGTTATAGTACTAATTATTAAGTATTATAATAAAATAATTATAGTTATTACAATATTTAGAACTTTTTCAATCTTTCACACTCAAAGCAACTCGCTCAAATAGAGGTTTTATATTATACCACCGGCCTTGCGTACCAACAAATTCCTACCTCATTTTTTAGTTCAGTAAAACCCATTGATATAAAAAATCCTTGATGCACAGTCCTGAACAAAACTGACACTCAAAAGTGTCCCTAATTTCTTTTAAGTAGTTATAGATATGGCAAAAAGATATGTCTGCATATCCAACCTTAAGTGCAAGACTTATAGAGGTTTTTTTACAAAGAAATGTACGAAAATAAATAAAATTGACAGTGACGCAGCCGACGCGATTCTATTTGAAATGAGTGCACAATTTAAAAGTGTGCACTCATTTTTTGAGGACGTTTTTGACACAATGATTGTGTATCTTGGGTTTTTTATATCAATGGTAAAACCCCATAAAACATTTGACACACACTGTCACTTTGAGCAAAATACTTGATAAACAGGCCATAATAAATTAAACCACAATAACACTGTGTCAAACTTTTTCAGTGTGAATCGAATATAAAAAAGACGTAATACATATATAAATACTTTTACATACATAATAAACACCCAAACCGGAAATACAAACATTTATACTCATCACATAAATGCTTGTCCCTGTCGGGGATCGAACCCGAGCCGCGTCGATAGCGTAGTCAGTGTCGCTAACCACTCGACCAACGAGGCGGTCTATATAATTTACTAGCTGCAGCGTGCAGCCCGCTGCGTTATAAAAGTTATTGGCAAATCCCGCGGGATCACCTTACTTTTTCCGGGATAAAAAGTAGCCTATGTGCTATTCCAGGTCACCATCTACCTGTGTGCCAAATTTCATTCAAATTCATTCAGTAGTTTTTGCGTGATTGAGTAACAAACATCCATCCATACATCCAAACTTTCGCATTTATAATATTAATAATATAATATAGATTAGCATTATTTATTAGCATTATAAATGCGTATTGTTACTCTAATACGCAAATACTACTGAACGGATTTGGATGAAATTCGGTACACAGATAGATAATGATCTGAAATAGTAATACTATTTCTGGTATAGTACTTTTTATTTTCATTTTTATTTTAGAGATTCACCAAAAACTTTTACAATGCAGCTGAATGCAGGGTGCAACTAGTATTATAATTGTGTGTGTATAAGTGTTTGTATGTTTGGACGTTTAGATATTTGGACTTTCGCTCAGTTACGCAAAAACTGCTAGAACGATTTGGATGAAATTTGGAATAGAGATAGATGATGACCTGGAATATTACATAGGATACTTTTTATCAAGACCGCCCCGTTGGTCGAGTGGTTAGCGAAACTCGCCACAAATCGATGGGGTTCGGGTTCGATTCCCGACAGGGACAATAATTTGTGTGATGAACAAAGATGTTTGTGTTTCTGGATTTGGGTTTTTATTATGTACTAACTGTTGCCAGCGACTTCGTCCGCGCGGACTTCTTTTACTTCACATAGCACCTACCCGCTAGGTGATAGCGTGATAATATGTAGCCTATATGTTGACCCGACCTGTTAGTAATATTTATGCAAAATTTGAAGTAAATCCACGCAGTATTTTTTGAGTTTACACAGGACATACATACAGACAAACAGATAAACAGACAAAAATTCTAAAAACTATATTTTTGGCTTCGATGTCGATTGTAGATCACACCACAAGTATTCTTTTAAAAAAATATTCAATGTACAGTTTTGACTTTCCTACGATTTTATTATATGTATAGATGTGACAGTATTTATATTTGCTTAGTTAGGGGTTAGATCAATTCTTGCGATTTGTCCAGCGACATTTATTTATTTATCTTGAAATGAAAAAAAATGATATTTTTGCGGAATTCACTAAAAAAATTTCATAATGCAGCGGGCTGCTGGGTGCATCTTGTACGTACTAGATAAAGAAGTCATGATAAATAAAACCCTGTTAACACTTTGTATTAAAGTGTTTATAGGGTTTTTTGGAACGAAGTTCCTTATCTCGCGTTGTGAAAGGGCGCTAGACGGAAAAAATTGTTACGAAAAGTTGTCACGACACTTTTTGCTATAGTAAGCTATTGTAAGCTGTGCGGCGTGCGCATGTTTCTCTGTCTGTCTCTCTCTCTCTCTTAAAGAAAGCAAGCCAGATATTTTCATTTCTATTATTATTACGAAAATTGAGCCTACTGATTAAGTTTATATTACATTATATTTGTTAGTAATAAAAAAATATTATTATAACTTTAAAAAAATAAAATTTTATAACAATTCCTTCACTAATTAATCGAAAGGAACTTCGTTCCATCCGGGTGTCCCTTGACACCTCTCAAGTTTTATTTATTTATTATAAAACACTCACAATCTAGGACGACTTTTTATTACAAAAATTAAATAACGGCTACATAATGAAAAATGAAACGTTTGAACATGAGAAGTTTGCGAACAAAAGCTCGTAGATATATAACACATAATAACCCTAGAAAATAAGACAAATATTTAAATTATATTCTCATGTCAGTCCAGCCAGGCGCAAAATTGAACTAACCCTTTACTGTAAATAATAATATGTTCATACGCGTCACGTCTTTTGTCCCAAAGGGCCAAGGAATAAGTTCAAAAGGTCGGGTTTTGCTAGCAATGTCTTGTTTTCGCACAATGATTGTAATTTTCAAGGGTTGAATTACTTGAAATATTTAAGTAATACTCTTTTCCCTTACGTAACGTTCTTCGAGTATTAAACAGTTTGATGGTTACTAAAATATTAAGCCTAAAGTACCTATACAGTTTCAATTCTAGATATATTATGTAGATATGTAATATTATGATAATAAAAAGTTAAAAATCAATTGAATATTTATACGTAGTATCTACATGTTACTATCTTCACGCCCGAAGAGGTAGGCAGAGGCACAACCAGTGCACTCCTGACTAGCCGAATACACTTAGACCCATAATGTAATAGATGGCAAGCTTTATCACCAACCGGGCACTTATTTAATCTCCAGCAAGGTATTTTTTTTTAAATTGAAAAAAACACATTTTGATTCGCTCTATCCGCGAATCAAACCTGAGACCTCATAAGGTCAATACCAACACTGGACCACTAGACCACAAAGGCGACATATGTAATACCTTTAAACGAGCAATTCTTGTATTTATTTATTCTTTCTTCTTGTATTTATTTGTATATATATATATATATATATATATATATATATATATATATATATATATATATATATATATATATATATATATATATATAATTGGAATCTCGAAATCGGCTCTAACGATTTTCATGAAAGTCACAAATTAGGAGTTTTTCGGGTCAAGGAATCGATTTATCAAGGTTCCAGGTCCAAGAAAAGCTCGGTTCCCAAGATATAGGTATGTGAAAAACCGAACAAAGCTCGGTCAACCAGATATTGTTAATAATATGTAAAGGAAAAATGTTCTACCGCTTAATAAGAAGAAAATTACGCAAGCGGTTGTGTGTGAAATTTGGCCGATTAAAGTTTACATTGCAGAGGAGTACAAAATTGCATTAAATATACGAAGACGAGGTAGAGGAAGACCAAGGATAGAATTCATAAGCCATGTCAGACACAAAACCAACACAGCCTCCTATCAAGCGGTGAAGGAGCTCGCCCTTGATAGAGAAAAATGAAAATCGCTTCACAGACAAGAGCCTAGCTCTTACATATGATGTGATGACGATTTTATTATATACTAGCTGTTACCAGCGACTTCGTCCGCGCAGAGTTCATTTAATCCCCAATGCCTCACCCCGTAGGTGATAGCGTGAATTTTTTTTATTCGATATTTTTATTTTAACATTACTAGCAATTAATCATAGATGATTCGATATACTTTTCACGATTTTTTTTTATTTCATGTTTTATTTTCCTATTTTATAATTTATATATTATAATAATAATACTCAAAGGTTGTGTTTACTTAATTCTAAGAGAGTAGTAATATAATTGTAGAGTGTAATTGAGACAACATTTGTCTTGCTTTATAATGGCTGTCATAACGAATGTAATAATGTATGTCTTGTTGGCAGTACTTATTAACTATACAAATAAATAAAATTGGAGTGACTTTTTGTAATATTAAAATAACTGTTTTTTTTAAATGCATATGGATGTATACACGATACATATACCAAAATAACATTTTTTACAATTTTTGTCTATCTGTCTGTCGGTCTGTCTGTCTGTTTGTTCCGGCTAATCTCTGGAACGGTTGAACCGATTTTGACGGGACTTTTACTGGCAGATAGCTGATGTAATAAGAAGTAACTTAGGCTATTTTTAATTTCGGAATTTTCCACGCGGACGAAGTCGCGGGCTCAGCTAATAATAAATAAATAAATATGCTGGCTTGAGTAAATCCCAAAATCCTCTCTGGGGCTGCTCTACTATTACTTTATAATATACTATTAAATACACATATGTAATAGTATTACTATTACTTTATAATATACTATTAGATATACATATGTAATAGTATTACTATTACTATATAATATACTATTAGATATACATATGTAATAGTATGTTATAAAGTAATAGTGGCTAATGTCTGTTTTCAAACGTAGAAAAGATTTTATTATTTAGTTCGTGGTTGAATTTCGACCAAATGACGAAGCTACAACCGACTTCCCAGGAAGAGGAGGCTTACAAATTCGGCTTTTTGTTGTTTGTTGTTTTACCTCAGAATTCGGTCATTTATGAACCGATTTTAAAAAATCTTTTTTTTTGTTTGACTTGCCGTGTGGTTTCATTTTAATTTGGTGAAGATCTGATGCAGGGTCCCGGAGATATAAGTAATGGGAAGACGGTTGCTGCACTTTTACTGCGTTAAAAAACATTGAATTTACTTAGAGCTATATCCTTTAACATCCACACGTATAACTAATTCGTAACATCGATGAAGTGATTAAATTTAAGAGAGAATTGAACAACATGTTAAAAACAAAGTCATATTATGAACTTAATGATTACTTTAGTGATTCCACATTATCCTAAACATAGGAGTGAAAATTAGATATATGTTATTGACATTCGGAAATTATATACTTTTAACATATTTTTATGCTTTTAACATATTTTTATTTTTATGCCCTTTTTATAATATATATATTTACAAGGATGTGATAGAAATCTGAAATTAATAAATTAATATCATATTTTTAAATGCGATAAATACAATTTACAATAAATTTAACATTTTCATTAATTATTCAATTTCATAAAATAAATGATTATTATTTATTTATGTTTAAACATTAATTAATCAAATGTATAACAAAGATGAAATTGTATATTCAAGCGTTATTGTTAATACTTAAAATAGAAGACATTTGTAATATTAAGAACCAACAATCTTGGAAATCTGTATGCCAAAAAGGCAGATAGTGGAGATCCCTTTGAGACGTGTAATATATCTATGGGAGATCCATTGTATTCAAAACCAACTTTGTACCCCTATCACAGAAATAAAAATTATTATTATTATAAATTCGAAAGTAAGTCTGTTTGTCTGTCTATCTGTTTCTTCTTCACGCCTAAACCACTGAAATATCTCGATGAAACTTGGTAAAAAATTCTTTGAAGCCCGAGAAATGATATATGATAGTTTAGGAGTATAGATTGTATAGCCTTCAGTGTCAGGGCTTTATAGCGCATGTGTAGTCATTTTTACTCCTACATTTAGTTGTCGCAGTGAGGATAAATTATAGAGTTTATAAGTAGTGCATATTCTTTTGAGATTATATTTATTTTGAGATTTTTTAAAACCACAAAGTAAGCAATTTATTTGCTTGTATTATGGATGCTAGTCAACGATACTAATACATAGAAATACATGTAAAAATACTGTTACATACATGATACACATCCAGACTCAGAACTACAAAGATCTACGCTCATCACAGAAACGTTTGTCCCTGTTAGGAATCGAAATCAAGCTCCATCTAAACACTTGACCTATGAGGCGACCAAAGATGCCCAATGAAGATAAATGAATACCTAAATATTTAGGTAATTAAGTTATTGTTCGTTAAAATAAGGCGACCCTTACTTTTCCTGCTACAATACCATCAGTGTTTGTCATTATCGTGTTCAAATTTGGAGTCAAGTTTAAATGCGATAAACTTATGCTTTTTTTTAAGATAGAAACAAGCAGGTCACTCTGACGGAAAGGACCCAATATTGATTATTGCAATTGAATCGCAAAGTGCACGCTTCTGGCCAACAACCCCCCAATTAAACTTTTTTTATGGTATTTAGATATAGTTTAACTCCAGATCCTCGCTCATCGATGCAGAGTGGCTAATTTATCGGATACATTTTGGAGAGTGCGCTGCGGAATTCCACCATCCCCGTTTTTCTATCGATCGTCGAGGTGGATAGATTTTAGGCATCGCCATATGGTGGACTTTCCACGTACCCGGACAAAGCGGTTCGACTTAAAATTCTTCAAAATTCTTCATTCAAACCAGAAGGGACTGAAACGTGCTTCCTGAATCGTTGTTCCCCGATGAGTACAATCTGGGGATCTTCAAGAGTGAACAGGTACTTTCTAGGGAAGCGCGTTCCATTTTAGGCCGCATCTTAGCTTACCACTATAATTAGAATTTAGATAATTAAAGAAAAAAATATAGTAGGATCTAAAAATGTTGCAAAACTATTTTTTTTAATTTTTTGGAACGAAGTTTCTTTGGCGCGTTGTGGAGAGGAACCCTAGCTGGCATAAAACATCCGTAACGTTAAATAAAAGTGTAAGATTTTTATGTAAAATAGTCTATATATGATGGCTGTAGTGTCTACGTGATAACTGTTATTATTATTAGAGTTTGCTATTATTAATATTATATATTTTTATAAATCATTGGAAATAAAGTAAAGGTGTTAAGGTAATTTTGTAGTATTTTTTATTTTTTATCTATAAAAAATCATAACAAAAAAATGATGCGGTGTCGCGGGACACCAGGTAGGAACGAACTTCCTTCGGCTAAACGGCACTACTCGCTTGTGTACGCGACTGTCGCGCCTGCGCACGTCTCATTTAACGCTTTTATTCCACGCATTTTTCTTACGGTTTTACTATCACATTTTTTTCAGTTCGGTCGCGCAGCAAAATCCCTATCCCCTCCAAGCATGCCGTAAGGAACTTCGTTCCAATAAATTTATACACGAGTAATTATTTTCTTTGTACCTCGAATAGACTTCTATAATAAGAAACTTATATAATATATAATAACACACAATTATTTTTTTGAAATATTATTAGATAATCAACAAGCAGATGGCTCTCCTGATGGAAAGAGATAACCATCGCCTATAGATACCAAAGATGTTAATGATCTATGTGGCGAGGTGTTAATGTAACTTGCATGAGTTACCTTACCTTTCAGACCGAAACACAATATTGACAAGCTTTGACGTTTTCCCGCATAGATAAGGCGGTGGTACCAAATACCCGGTCGAGACGTTGCGGCACTCTAACACCTACCATATGCTGGAAAAACTTTAAAAACAACAAAGAAAAATATTGACACACAGGGATTGAACTTGCCACCGTCTCCCTAAAGCCGGGACGCTCTTCCACTGAGCTAGTGTCGACAGGTTTGACGTGGCGATTCTTCTTTGCAATATGATCGATTCTATCGACTGTACTGATTGTTAGATATACATACGTATACAAGTTAATTGAATTCATCGTTACAGATGAAATTCACATTTATAATTATTTTGATCAGTACTTTCGTGTTTCTAATTATTTTTGTCGATATTTTTCTTTGTTGTTTTTAAACACAAAAAAATTAGAAACACGAAAGTACTGATCAAAATTATAAATGTGAATTTTATCTGTGACGATGAACTCATTTAACTAGTTATACATATGTATACCTAGCGATCAGTACATTCGACGAATATAATCGATTATATAGCAAAGAAGAATTTTGCCACGTCAAATCTGTCGACACTAGTTCAGTGGAAGAGCGTCCCGGCTTTAGGAAGACGGTCGCAGGTTTAATCCCTGCGTGTCGATATTTTTCTTTGTTGTTTTTACAGTTTTCCCAAGCAGGGTATGAGTGCTATAACACAAAAATAATATATTTCTCGCCGTGTTGGTCCCGGCCTCCTTTGCAGAATAGGCCAACTGCCGTTCAGCCAGGCAGGTCGTAAAAGGCGACCGATTGGCTATGCGAGTCACTACCCTCGTGGCTACTAGGTGGTAGAGTTCTGCATTGTCTCGCCCGGGTCTGGTACCACCGCCTTACCTATTCCTGCCGCAATAGCGTCAGTGCTTGTCGCTGTCGTGTTCCGGTTTGGAGGGTAAGTTAGCCGGTAAACTTATGCATGTGGCATTAGACCTCGCCACAAGATAGCAACGCACCATTAACATCTTTGGTGTCTATAGGCGATGGTTGACTCTTTCCACCAGGAGACCCATCTGCTTGTTTGCTATCTTATGATATAAAAAAAAAAACCTACCATATATGTTGACAGTCGAGCAGACGGTCAAACGGACAACGAACTGGTTCTATAAGGGTTCTTTTTTTTTTCAGATACAGAACTCTAAAAAATGGAATTTTTATCTAGATTTAGCCTAGGTTATGTCAGTTAATATAACGTGTCAACCCTACGTCACACAAAGCGTCTGTTGCAGTCGGCAAGTTCGCCAGGTGTTCGCTCCGGGCCTTTTCAGTCCACTGATCTCGACCCTTTTGATTTTCCACATAATGCATCGTTTGAAATAGAACAGACTTGCTCGGAGACGAACCGTAATCGGATATTAGTAGACCTGGATTAAAACCGGATAAAAGTATATTAATCCACGCTATCGAAGTGTATAAATATATTAATCCGGATATGGATTAATTTTTATTGTTTGTCGTGAATATATCCAAAATTGATTGATTCGTACGCGTGAGTCAAAATCATTATTTTATTTTTATTAGACTGCCTCGTTAGTAGAGCGGTTAGCCAACCTAACTACGAATCGAGGGGACTCCGGTTCGACTCTCGACAAGGACTCGACAAGGACAACAAGGACAAGGACAATATTTGTGTGATGAGAATTGATGTTTGTACATCTGAGCTTGGGTGTTTATTAAGTATGTAACAGTATTTATATATGTATTTCTATGTATTAGTATCGTTGACTAACACCCATAATACAAGGAAATAATTTGCTTACTTTGGGGTTAGATTAATTTGTGTAATTTGTCCATCGATATTTATTTTTTTATTAATGTTTTGCTCAGTCGGGTAAAAAAGCCTATTTCACTTCTACATCATGTAGCTTTTTAAAAGTGAAACGATTTTTAAAATTGTCTTTGTAGTTTTTGAGCTAAATTGTAATAAACAAAGATACAAAAAATCAAATCTCTCTTTCTAAAATATTAGTTTAGTTTTAACTAGTTTAGAAATGTACGCTTAACAAAACATCTTCGGTGCTTTTTGTCATTCGCGGTCAAAAATCTTGGAAATTTGTACATTAAAATTATTTCTTTGTTGAGTTATGGAATTCCGCAAAATAACGCCCGAATATATTAAATATCTTAGTTGTCTAGAGTCTATGGCTTTCTGCAGAAGAGAAGCATTGGGTTGCCTGCTATTCTTCAAAATAAAATAAATAAATAATGAATACCTCTGTATTAGACACTTTCCACTTGTACATAAATTTCACTTTTACACATATTTTTTAATATATTACTCGACCGGTTTCACTTTTTAAAGCATCTTCAGGATGTAATATACTTAACTGAATTTATTTACAAGTGGAATAGTAAAAATGTCTAATAACAATGGAATTTCACCAAGCGCCGACTGTGGAAAGTATGGAATACCTCTGTACCTTCGCAGAAAAGAAATAAAGTTTCATAAAATGGAACAAACTCATTGAAAGTCCAGAAAAAGAAGACACCAGAGGCTTTATCCTTCCACCCATCACATTTTTCGGTTCTTTATTTTCCGTACTATTAGTCTTCTTTCTACTTCTTTATTTAGTCATTTTTGTGATCTATCGGTCCGGAGTCGGCGTTGACTATATTAGGTCCCGGGTTAGAGTCCCGGGTCGGGCAAATTAAAAAAGGATGTTTTCATTTTCTGATAGAAACATCACCTGAGTTTGGATAACTGCCCGGTTGGCGATAGGCTTGCCATTTATCACATTGTAGGACTAACGGACGGTTTCTGAAATGCAAATTAATTATAACAAGCAATTAAACTGTGATTAACAGAAAATGTATTCTATGAACTGTGTAATTTACTACACTACACTGTGTAATAACAAATACACTGTGTAATAATAAGTATCTTCACTCCCATATCCCCGAAGGAGTAGGCAGAGGTACAACAAGTGCACCCACGATTAACCGAAGATACTTGGTCCCGCAAGTGTGATAGGTGGCAAGCCTATCGTCAACCGGGCACTTTCCAATCCCGGGCAACTTTGTGTTTCTCAGAAAACTGAAAAAACACTTTTTTTATGTGCCCGACCCGGGAATCAAACCCGGGACCTCATGTGGTCAACGCCAACACTGACCAACCACGAGACCACCACTGTGTAATTAATTGTTTGTTAAAATTAATTTGCGTTTTAGATCCCGGCTGTACGTTCGGCGAATCATGGGTGCACTGGTCGTACCTCTGCCTACCTCTTCCGGGATGAGGACGTGAAGATACTTTTTTTATCTTACATGCCTTTGATGTGTTTATTCCATATCTTACACTATTATCCCGTGTTCCTCTTTGAGTGTTGCATAATCTCCAAGTTAATGTGATAAAATAAAGAATATCTAATTAGACTCACTAAAACAAAATTAACGTTTCCTTCATTATCTTCATCGTATTAACTAAGTCTGGAGATAATGAGGGTCAAGAGTCACGAGGGGGACGAGGAGTCGTAAATTAAATATACGTTGCTTTAATTGGTTAAGGCAATAAGAGCTCTACTTATATTTATACCTAAGTATACCTGTTTTTTATGAGTATACCTGTTGTTACATTTTTTAAAACTAAGCACATTTTAAATGCTTTTAAAACATTAGAAATTAAAAAGATTTAAGGCTTGTTGGATTATTATTATATTTAGATTATTATTATTATTATATTATAATACTACTATATAAAAGTATTTTCACGCCCGTGTCCCTGAAGAGCTAGACAGCGGTACAACAAGTGCACCCAGGATTAGCCGAAAATACTAAAACCCACAATAAGATAGGTGGCAGGCCTATCGTCAACCGGGCACTTTTTCCAATCCCGAGCATCGTTGTTTCTGAGAAAAAAATGAAAAAATATTTTTTTTAAATGCCCGACCCGGAATCGAACCCGGGACCTCATGCGTTCAACTCCGACACCGGACCACTAGACCACAGAGCTTAATGATCACAAAGCTGAATGTTGTTTTTTTTTTATATCATAAGATAACAAACAAGCAAAACAGGGTCTCCTGATGGAAAGAGTAAACCATCGCCTGTAGACACCAAAGGTGTTAATGGTGCGTTGCTATCTTGTGGTGAGGTCTAATGCCTACAAGTTTACCAGCTACTTTACCCTACACACCAAAACATGACAGCGACAATCACTGACGCTATTGCGGCAGGAATAGGTAAGGCAAATCTCTACCACCTAGTAGCCACGATAGTAGTGACTCATATAGCTAATCGATCGCGTTTTGCGACCTGCCTGGTAGCACGACAGTTAGCCTATTCTTCAAAGGAGCTGGGAATCAACACGGGGAAAAACAACATGACGTCAGCTCCGAGAACTTCAATCCTGGTTAAGGCTATCTCAGGGGAGTATTCATGCAACGGATGATGAAGATATAATCCACTGTTCTGGTGTCGGAGTTGACCATATGAGGTCCTGGGTTCGATGCCCGGGTCGAGCAATTCAAAAATGTGTTTTTTTAAGTTTTCTAACAAAAATAACGTTGCCCGGGATTGGAAAAGTACTCGGTTGGCGATAGGCTGGCCATCTATCACCTTGTGGGACTAAAAATCTTCGGCTAATTGTGAGTGCACATGTTGTACCTCTGCCTACCCTTCGTGGATTTGGGCGTGAAAATACTTAAAATTCGGCTATAGGAATCATCGCTGAATAGTGATGTACCGTAAAGCATATCGTCTATGATACGGTTCACTCTGCCTAGTTCAAGGGAACTGGCCTGATAATACTTTAATGGTACTGATAGAATTCATGTAATTATTGATCCCCCTGTGCTGGTTCAGGATTTTTTGAAGAATAAACAATCTGCCGTTTTGCCAGGCCGTTCGTAAAGGGCGAACCATACGCTATGCGATTTACTACCATTGTAGCTATTAGATGGTATAGTTCTGTATTGTCTCGCCTGGGTCTAGAACCACACCTTACCTAATCCTGTCACTTATATAATAAATATATAATATAATATTCACGGGACAAATTACACTTACTGATCTAACCCCAAAGTAAGCAAATTATTTGCTTGTGTTATGGGTGTTAGTCAACGATACTAATACATAGAAATACATATATAAATACATGGAATATATTTAATAAACACCCAAACCCGGAAATACAAACATTTATGCTCATCACGCAAATGCTTGTCCCCGTCGGGGATCGAACCCGAGCCCCGTCGATTGCGTAGTCAGGGCCGCTAACCACTCGACCAACGGGGCGGTCAATCTATACATATAATAAAACTGTAAGAGGTCGATTTCTGTACATTGAAGATATTTAAAAATCTATACATATAATAAAACTGTAAGAGGTCGATTTCTGTACATTGAAGATATTTAAAAAAAAATTCTTGGAAGATACTCTTTAATCGATACTGAAGCGAAAAATGTAATTTTTTTAATTTTTGTCTGTCTGTCTGTCTGTCTGTCTGTCTGTATCAAGGCCGCGCATCACGCCGAATCTACTGAACGGATTCAAATGAAATTTAGCACGATTAGAGTTCATACTCCGAAGAAGGTTATAGGATATTTTTTATCCCAAAATTCAGCACGGTTCCCGTGGGATAGGGGATGAAAATAAAAACGTATATTTAGCTTTAATTCATTAACCTATCATCCGAAATCCTTTATTATTTTTTTGTTCAAAAGTAACTACTATAAAGATTATCCCTTAAAAATTTCAAGGTCATGAGTTTTATAATTTACAAGTTACAGACATCGCAAGTTTCAACGGTTTCGGATGTAATGTCCAGTTGAACGTGACACCCGGAATGTATACAAAACCTTTGAACGCACGGCTCATTATAAATTAGCGTTATCATTTCATAGTATTTGTGAAATGGACATAACCCGAGAGAATCAGTTCTAGAATGTATACTGTTTTATTAAAATGTTATAAATGCATTTTTACTAGCCTAAAAATGAATAAAATATGTGTAAAATGTAAACCTAAACATTTTATTTATTTATATAAGAATTATAATACATATATAAGAATTATACATTTGAAAATAAAACAGGTCATTTTTCAGTTTCTTGCCAATATCTCAGAAAATATGCATCTAATCGACATTAAGTATACTAATAGAATTTGTTTTTTACAAAATTTTACGTTGGGAAAATTCACTATTTTGTTTTTACATTGCATAACGTAAAAAAGGGTAAAAAAAGTATCTAACCGCCCATACCCGGAATACGTAGGCAGAGGTACAAGAAGTGTACCCACGATTAGCCATATATACCATCTCACACAATGTGATAGGTGGGAAGCCTATTGCCAACCGGGTCCTTTTCAATCCCGGGCAATGTTGTTTTATCAGAAAAGTTAAAAACACGTTTTGTTTTGCCCGATCCGGGAATCGAACCCGGGACCTCATATGGTCAACGATGACACCGGATCACTTAACAACACGGTGAATATTTCAAAATTCTTTGAAAATGAATGAAACTTCTGCGAAGTGTAGATGTTGGAGTGCCTAAACAACTTAGTGTACTCATTAAAGTCAGACTCCAAAATACTTTTTAAAAAATTGTTAAGTAGAATATACGAACATGTACTTATAACTTCAGGCCTGGATAAGATCACCATATTACAGAAAAAACTTTAGACATAGATAACTTCATCAAAACAAATTCAATAAAAAGTTACGTAACTTTCCTTTATTTGTGAGAGTCGAAAATCAAAAATGTGAGAAAAAAAATACGTGGCTTTGTTGTTTTTTATTGAAGTATCATCACTCCCTGTTCCCTTGCGAGGTAGGCAGAGTAAACCGAACGTCTGTTGACTTTCCGCTTCACCGCGTTTCACCGGTTTGTCCGTTGGTGATATAAATGTTAATCCTCATCGCCGCATATACCGATTATTATATACACGTTAACGATTATCGACTATTTTTAGCGATAACCGGGACCGACAGTTTTACGTGCTCATCCGAGGCACGGGAGTGGTAATACACCACTTCGCCAGTCTCCAAGTTGCTACTGAGATTTTAGATTTTCGAGAAAATCCTCGAAAATATCACAATAACACGACCTCACGATCTGAGCCCAATAGGCTACCCCAAGACCACGAGGCAGAGTAGTTTGTTATTAATTAAAAAACCCTTGACTGTTTATCTTGATTATTGAAAATTATACAAATTTACATTAAAAACATCTTTTAGAGATTTAAAAATAATAATAAATTTAAGAAAAGTGCAACAAGATTTTTTACTGCAAATCGTTTTCAATGAAAAAAGATAAGTTTCTTAGTCAAAAGCTATTTTGTTTTTTATTAATAACAAACCACAAAGCCATGTGTTAATTATTTTATTTCTATACTTCCCGCTACAAAAAGTTCCTTAAATAAAAATGATTCAAAAAAATAAAACTGAATAAATAACTTTCATCTTTCTAACTAGGTATATATTTTTAACTTCCCGCTACGTATCTAGATAAGGAAGTTACTGATTTTACCCCGATTTACGAAAATCGAGTGTTCACCAGTTCTCCACGTTTTGAGGTCCTAGGAACCTTTTTCGACTACTTTCATGATGACGCGCGTGGGTGTGTGCGTATGCGTGTGTGTGTGTGTATGTGTGTGTATGTGTATGTGTGTATGTAAACATCTCAAAACTTTGAACGACTTGACCGATCGAAACGTGGTTAACAGGATTCGATTGGATTCCACTCAACTTAGACTTCCTGAAAATTTTAAACAATTCAGTCAAGGATATTTTGAGAAATTTTGAAAAAACCTCACATACGTTTTTGGCAAAACAGTATTTTTTTAATACAATTTCCAGATTAATGTACCGACAGAGTACAAAATTTAATCAGCTTTACATCTCAAAAAACTGTGACGAATGCTTAAATTGCATCAAATTTATTTATCCGTTCGGGAGTTTATAGTCGACGAAAAATTTTGCAAAAGTATTTTTTCGGCATAATTTCGAAATTTTTTAACTAATCATTAAATATTGCAGAAGATTTAATTTTTTAGTATTAAAAAACTAGATTGAATGCCGTTTCAAATATCAAAATCGAATCAAATTTTCAAAAGTTACTTTTCTAGCTTTTCAAACAATAAAATTACGTTGTTTGCAGTAAACTTACTACATATTGTTTGAATAACTTTCAGGTTTATATACTGATTGATATAAAATATCGAATTAGACTTTCGATTTTTATATCAATCGGTCGGTATACAGTAAACTTATTATATATTGTTTAAATAACTTTCAGGTTTATAAACCGATTGATATAAAAATCGAATTAGAGTTTCCCTCTAAAAAACTGCGCCAAATACTGGAAATTGGATCAAAATTGTTTGTTTTATTTGGGATTTGTCAATGAAAAAAATTTAAAAAGAAAAGTTTTTTTTTTACATTTCTTTGAGATTTCTTAACCTATCGATTTTTTAGCTATTAAAACAATTTTGAGTTAAAAATTGCGTTGAATGCCATTCAAAAGATCACAATCGATCATCAATTTAAAAAAAATATGATGTATATTTTTCAACCATTAATTTCCTAAATATCATTTTTACAAACCAGATTTTTTGAACTCTTCGAACTCAACAATCTATACTTAGGTATAGTTTTTGCTTCTTTTAGCTTATGCGGCAATGAAGCGGGAAGTTTCAGGGATGGCCAGCAGGGTCAACCGTATTACAGATTTTTATATTCACTACATAAAATTATTATAAATACCTTTTGATTACTTTTTCTCTCATGTCGATATCTTATTAGAATATTTGAAAATTTTAGGAATTATATAATTTTGAAAAGTTTACCTTTTTACGTTGAATGCTAATTTTGCGACATAAAAACAAATATTGCAAATTTTCACAATAGCCTACCACTAAGTGAATTTTTATAGACCAAATACATTAATATACATGCTATCGATCGTTGAGGCGCACAGATTCTAGGCATCGCCATAATATGGTGGACATTCCACATGCCCGGACAAAGCGGTTAGACTTAAGATTCTTCATTCGAACCGCAAAAGACTGAAACATGCTTCCTAAATCTGTGCTCACCGTCGAGTACAATTTGGGGATCTTCAAGAGAAGAGTGAACAGGTACTTTCTAGAGAAGCGCGTTTTATCTTAGGCCGCATCTTAGCTTACCATCAGGCGAGATCGTGGTCAAGCGCTTCCCTATAGATAATTAAAAAAACATGTTTATATTATATTTTACGAAATATTGGCAAAAAATTGCAAAAAGCCGTTTTTTAATTGTTTTAAACAAAATGTTCCTAACCTCCTACACGGTCAAGATATTATGCTTAATAATATAACATTGCAATTATAACCTTTACTGCAAGCAAATACTATTTATTTCTCCCTGACTAATAAGTCTGTCGTCAAATTTAGCCTACTGCAAAGGAGTCAGATATTGTTATTTATCAGACATACGCCACAATTTTCTAATTAGCTTGAATAATCATCGTTGCCCATTAAGAACATAGGTACAAGCCGATAATTTCACCTTCAATCTTTTTTATCCGGTGGAAGGATAGCCCCAGCCATGCTTAAAAATGACAATACCGTTGAAGACTTTTGCTTCACGGTGTGTGATCTTTCTCCCAATAAAAAATAGGTTTTGTAAAAATGATCTTTAGTCAAATTTAGTCATATGGAATGAGTACATAAAGTCAGGCAAATAAAACTGCAAGCATGACTGTAGAAAATAAAAGGCGAGGTGACTTCAGTTAAACACTGCTTAAAGCCCTATAAGGCACAAGGGTCGTTATCAAAGTGAACGTGTTTTCAAATCCACACTAAAAGAATCCTTTCTTAATATTTCTCCTTATCAAAGGTTTATCAAAAAGTGCTTCGCCGTCCAAAGTATTGCTGATACGAGAAATACTGTGGTCAATTACTAATAATTACTCTGCAAGGATGGCCAAACGCGAACGAAGTCGCGGGTACAGCTAGTTTATATATAAATTACTAGCGGCCCGTGACGTGCTTCGCTACGTATCGCCATTTTATTGAATTCATTTGTTACAAAAAATGTGATAAATGACGAACCGCTTTAGCGATTTTGTGCAAACTTCAAACAAAGCCTAAACATTTGGTTTGGATAGGTGAGCCCACTTATAAAATTAAAACGAAAAGTGGCATTGATTTTTATATGTACATATATATATATATATATATATATATATATATATATATATATATATATATATATATATATATATATATATATATATATATATATATATATATATATATATATATATATATATATATATATATATATAGGTATATAGATATAAATGTGTAAGTACCTATTACAAATGATCTCTGCACTCTTCACCGTGTAAACTTTAATATGCCAAATTTTGCTTCTACGTTCGTATTTATACATATTTTCGCAAAAAAGGTTACAAAGTTTTTGCTTCACGTAATAATATATATACATTCAAGTTAGTGCAGTTGAATAGAAAGAAGAATATTTAATAAGACTTAATAATACGAAGTTAATGTGGAATTGTAGTAGTTAAGACGGGAAATAATGAGGGTTGAATGTAAACGAAATGGTGAAGACGCCTAGGGTTTATTACACTGGTTACATCCGCCCTCTTGGGGTTCTACCTCTAATGACGGCGAATTATGCATTTAATATACATTGTTTAGGATAGTACAGTTACTTATCTGTCCAGAAGACGGCGTCGCTAGTGAGCTGTTGAAAATCCAATATCTGGTTAACCGAGCTTTGCTCGGTTTTTCACATACCCATATCTTGGAAACCGAGCTTTTTTTGGACCTGGAACCTTGATAAATTGATTCCTTGACCCGAAAAACCCCTAATTTGTGACTTTCATGAAAATCGTTGGAGCCGATTCCGAGATTCCAATTAAATATATACAAGAATTGCTCGTTTATAGATATTAGATATAGAATCCCAAATGTCGGCGTAGCGTCACCGCTCGGATGTGATAATTTTTTTTATCAGCACCACAGATCACATGACTACTAATAGATACGCCATTGGGAAGGAAAAGTGTCGCCTTTCATATGAGCAAACGCTCCTATTACTGTCAAAAATTTCATACATTTGTAGATTATATTATATTGAGAAGAAATAGAAATAAACCATTTTACTGTTTTATCTTACCGAATGTGTATCATCTCTTTCTTTCTTAATAACATGAATTTCGAATAATGCTTGCATTATTCGACCGCCCCGTTGGTCGAGTGGTTAAAGACCCTGACTACGCAATCAACGGGGCTCGGGTTCGATCCCCGACGGGGACAAGCATTTGTGTGATGAGCATAAATGTTTGTATTTCCGGGTTTGGGTGTTTATTATGTATGTAAAAGTATTTATATATGTATTTCTGTGTATTAGTATCGCTGACTGACACCCATAACACAAGCAAATAATTTGCTTACTTTGGGGTTAGATCAGTAAGTGTAATTTGTCCAGTGAATATTTGTTATTATTATTATTTATTATTATTATTTACATATAAAAGGAGAAAGATGAAGGTCCATACAAATTTCGCCTCAAACGCAACACACGATGATAGCTGCTGCTATTGTTATACATTATTAATTCCTTCTGAAATGTAAATTGTATTACGGACACTTTTTATACAATAAAACTCACGCAAATCCTTTAAAGACTAATATTACTTGAATTCACAATGGTTATATTCTATTTTAAGAAATTCACGCCGCAATATATCATCAACGTAGATATGACACGTTTTTGTATCCCTCATCATGAAAATTAATTTTCACTACTTAAAAGTTAAAAGACGATAGATACACTTTTATTCACATTAAAATATTTGTTACTCGTTTATAGTTTGTCTATACAAACTTGACACTTGTTTTTAACTTTCCGCTACGTATGTAGATGAGAAAGTTAATAATTTAGCCTCGATTTTCGAAAACGAAATTTTCACCAGATATCTACATTTTGAGATCCTAGGAACCTTTTCCGACTATTATCACGATGACGTCTGTATGTATGTATGTATGTATTTATATGTGTATGTGTGTGTATGTGTGTGTGTGTGTGTGTGTGTGTTTGTGTGTGTCTGTGTGTGTTGTGATGTAAACATCTCATAACTTTTGAACCTTAACCGATTGAAACGCGGTTCATGGCATTCGATTTCGCTCAACTTAGACTTCCTGAAAATATGAACCAATTCGATCCAGGAGATTTTAAGAAATTTTGAAAAATGCCCAAAAAATTTTTGTGAAACATTATTTTTTTAATATAACTTCCAGATTAATGTACCGATTCAGTACAAAAGCTAATCAGCTCAGCTCCTCAAAAAACTACGTCTAATGCATAAATTGCATCAAAATCGGTTTATCCCTTTGGGCGTAATCGTTGACGAAAATTGTTGAAAAAAAGTATTTTTTCGAAATAACTTCGAAATTTAACCAATAATTTTTTGGTACTAAAAAACTAAGTCGAATGCCGTTTCATAAACGAAAATCGAATCTAATTTTCAAAATTTACAGCTTTTAAAATATTAAATTACATTATTTTTAACAAACTTACTTAATATTTTTGAAATAACTTTCAGACTAATACACCGATTGACTTAAAAATCTTGTCAGATATTCTCCTTTAAAAACTGCGTCAATACTGTTAATTGGATCAAACTCGGTCAATTTGTTTGAGGTTTATCAATGACGAAAAATTAAAAAAAAATGTTTTTGATGTTGCTTCGAAATTTTTCAACACATAGATTATTTAACTAAAGTAAAAATTGATTTGAATGCCATTCGAATGATCTGACAGGTTGAGCGGGATGAACACAAACTATCTCGTCGGTGAAGAGAGAAAGGAAATGAAATTTACTACTCGTTTCTCCGTCTCACCTATGCAAACATATTTTCTCCAGTACATTTTCTAAATTTATCGACTCTTACTTGCAAACTTGCAAAGCCTACGTAGCTGCGGTAGATTTCCTTTTAGTTTCATTATAGACTACTAGCTGTTGCCTACGACTTCGTTCGCGCGGACTTCGTTTACTCCGTACAGCTCCTCCCCCGTAGGTGATACCGTGATAATATGTAGCCTATATGTTGACCCGACCTGTTAGTAATATTCATGCAATAATTGAAGTAAATCCATGCAGTACTTTTTGAGTTTACCCCGGACATACACTGACTTTCCTACGATTTTATTATATGTATAGATTAATTTTACATCCCATGTTGGTCCGAGTTCCCTTTGAAAAATAGACTGTCTACCATACTGCCAGGCAATTAGTAAAAAGAACGGTTGGCCATACGTGTCACTACCATCGTGACTACTAGATGGTAAGGTTCCGTAAAGTCCTGCTCGGGTATAAGGTGCCACAGCTTTACCTATTACTAACACAATAACGTCTGTGCTTGTTATATATTCCGGTTTCTAAGGCTATGTAGTCACACATAGAGTTTACCATCTCGCCCCTCAGATAGCAATGCACCATTAACATCTTTGATGTTTATAGGCGATGATTATTCTTTTCATCAGGAGAGCCATCTGCTTGTTTGCTATCTAATGATATAAAAATAAGTATCTTCACGCCCGTATCCCCGAAGGGTTAGGCAGAGGTACAACCAGTACTACGATTAGCCGAAGATACTTGGTCCCACAAATGTGATAGGTGGCAAGCCTATCGCCAACCGGGCACTTTCCGATCCCGGGCAACTTTATGTTTATCAGAAAACTGAAAAAACATTTTTTAAGTGCCCGACCCGGGAATCGAACCCGGGACCTCATGTGGTTGACGCCAACGTGTTCCAGACACTAGACCACAGAGGCGATGATATAAAAATATATATAAAAAATTACCATCGGCGCTTATTGCTGTCGTGTTTCGGTTTGAAAGGTAGCGTAGCCGGTAAATTGTATGTAGTATTACCCCTGCACACCAATTGCAACGCATCATTGACATCATAGGTGTCTCTATAGACATTATTGTTTCTTTCCATCATCATCACCCATTTGTAAAAAAGGGTATTATGAAATCTCAGATTATTTAGAAGACAAACAAGTCTGGGATTAATTGCTCCTCATATCAATCACATATATATTATTTATAATTTTGCAATGTTGTGATATAAAAAATGATAAGAATAAAAGACAAGTCTGCTGAGTTTCTCCCGCTGGATCTTTCAGTCTATGGCCGCGTTTCCGATCTAGTAGTTGTTTTAAAAAATATTGACGTGTCAAAATAATTTGTAAAAAGTTTTATTGAATAAAATTCTTCTGATTTCTGATTTTATCAAAAGATACATCTGCTTAGTTGTTATCGTATAAAAAAATCGTATAAAATTTTCACTAGTTTAATTAATAATCAGTATTAATATATACTGTATAATAAACTGTATCACCTTAAAATTAATTTAATTAAATAGAGTCTAATGAAATATACCTGTATTTAATTAGACTCAATAATATTAACGTGGGGCAGTATTAGCTAAGACGGGAGATAATAAGGGTCGAGCGCAAACGAACTACCGGCGAAGGTGCTCGGGGGTTTATTACACTGGCAATATCCGCCCTTTTAGGATCCCAACCTTAATGACTGCGAAACGATGGTCGTGCACTTTCTTCTGCATTAAATATATATTACTTGTGTTGTTAAAAACGATGTATCCGTACTAATACATGCGAAAATCTGTCTATCTGTCAGTAATGCTTTCACGGGTAATTTCCGGTTCCTATATCAGTAAACCGAGATCCGAATTATTTACATAAATAACCTTGAACGATATAATGGTGCATAGAAATCACTGTTTACCGTTCATAGATTCCTAGAGAAATTTTTAAGCCGCAACCATTTGTCACCGGCTCCCGGCAGCTCGGTTCGCCGAAAGATCTATATAGATCTAGATAGATATCTATATAGAAACATATATATATATATATATATATATATATATATATATATATATATATATATATATATATATATATATATATATATATTCGACCAACCAACAAATAAAACAAACAAATGTGTATATATATATACACATATGTTTATATATATATAAATATAATATATATAATATTATATATTATATATATATAATATAAACTTTAACATATAACATAACTAAAAAAGCGTCTGATTTCGTCGCGAGTAATGGCGGATTTAAGTACAGCAGCTGTCTACATAACAATTGACAAAATTTCAAGACTTAAATCTAAAAAACATCGTCATTTTATTGATATCTTAAATATAATATTTATTCAATTACGATTGAATAAAACATCCTTTAAAACGGCACGAACATGAAGACATTGTATTTAAGTATCAATTACATATTTTAAACAATATCGTGCACCAGTGTAATGATTCATTTGGCGACTACGTTCTATTACATCGTTCTACATCCTATAATGTTGCAATTACACACCAGCATTTAATTATTTAAGGTACACACCACAATTATGTACAATATCTACCTATAATAATCTAGTTATAATCGGTAAATATTTATATAAATAAATATTATTTGACGTTTTATGTACATTGATAGTGTGCAAGAGTAATGGTGAATTGGCTGCAAGCTGTTTAAGGTGAGGTTATTTTCATGAATGATTTGAAATTAGAACACTAACAAAATATTTGTAGTTTTGTCTATTACGAAAATTCGAACTTGTTAAAAAAAGAACAGCTATTTTTATATATTCGGTGTTGGAATACATGCGATTTTATAATTTTGATTGCTTATCGAAATTAAGGCCAAGTGCTTAGTCCTTATCTTCTCTTGTCAAAGACATAGATCGAACTAGACTCGTTATTAACGCGAGCCGCTATCAGCCGTACAATGAACATATTTTTGAATATTACAACCCTAATTTTGTTGAGGTTTACTATCTAGTATCTTCGCGCCCATATCCCCGAAGCGGTAGGCAGAGGTACAACAAGTGTGCCCACGATTAGTCGAAGATACTTGGTCCCACAAATGTGATAGGTGGCAAACCTATCGCCAACCGCCAACTTTTTTATGTGCCCGACCCGGGAATCGAACCCGGGACCTCATGTGGTCAACGCCAACGTTGGACCGCTAGACCACAGTGGCGATGATACTATCTAATGAAGCAATATTCTCATTTTCATTGGTTATATAAGACCATTTATACTATGATGTAACTGGTATGTAATTGAATTAAGTAACAAAATAATGTAATTAATGATTGGACTGGATCCGTGTTTTATACTCTTTAAGCCGTGCATTTTCCGTGCACTGATTTGGCTTTTATCTACCTGCCTCTGTTGCCTCTGGGACATAGGAGAGTGTGATCTGGATGTTTAATTAAAAGTGTTGATTCGCTATCGAGTCACTACCATCGTGTCTACTAGGTGGTAAGGTTCTGCATTGTCTCGCCCGGGTCTGGTACCACCGCCTTACCTATTCCTGCCGCAATAGCGTCAGTGCTTGTCGCTGTCGTGTTCCGGTTTGGAGGGTAAGGTAGCTGGTAAACTTATGCATGTGGCATTAGACCTCGACACAAGATAGCAACGCACCATTAACACCTTTGGTGTCTATAGGCGATGGTTGACTCTTTCCATCAGGAGACCCATCTGCTTGTTTGCTATCTTATGATATTAAAAAAAAAATCAAAAGTGTTTTCTTAAGATAATAACGCGATACACATAACAGTATATAAGTCTAATATAAGAAGAAGTATTTTCACGCCCGTATCCCCGAAGGGGTAGGCAGAGGTACAACAAATGCACCCACGATTAGCCGAAGATATTTGGTCCCACAAATGTGATAGGTTGCAAGCCTATCCCCAACCGGGCACTTTCCAATCCCGGACAACTTTGTGTTTCTTAGAAAACTGAGAAAACACTTTTTTATATGCCCGACCTGGGAATCGAACCTGGGACCTCATGTGGTCAACGCCAACGCTGGACCACTAGACCACAGAGACGACAATAACAACTGAAATACCATGGTTTTCGTAACATGATATCGGATCATGTTACGAAACGTTACGAAAGTGGAGAAAAGAAGCTATGTAATATAACGTGATGTTTTGCACACCTAATATATCTCTGCATACACCATCATAGTGTTAGGTATATTTATTTGTTATAAGAATAATATTGTAAATAATGCTTAAATGTTTTTCTTTTTTTTATATCATAAGATAGCAAACGAGCAGATAGGTCTCCTGATGGACAGAGTCAACCTTAGCCTATAGTTTTTTTTTATATTCGTTTATCTCGCATAATAGATATTAGAATTTGTTGTTATCAAAATGCTGCGCTACAGTGACGCCACTTCCGCAACATCGTGGAATCGTTTATATCAAATTATAAATTTGGAAGTGGTGCCATCTGACCTTATCTGTTTGAAGTTGACGTTTTTCAATGTACCCTACTTTTTATTATTGTAAAACTGTGTGATACTATAAAATACCTTGTACTGGCCTACTCGGGTCATTCTGCTGTAATTCTTGAAAGAATAAACATCGATGTACATCAAACTGTCAATTATTAAAAACGAACCTAACAATATATTTTATGTTAATATACAAATGATGCATAGTAGTAAGTAGTAAAGTAAGTGTAAAATTTCTTTGACTTTTTGTTAGACCGAAGTAACTCTACTAAAGGCCATTTAAAGAAACATAATAGGCCCACAAAAAGACCTTTGGCGATAAAATAAACATTATCGAATTTTATTGTTTAAAGCACTCTCAAGACGTGTTCCCTTAATTGCTTTGGTGTTGTACTCAAGTTTACTGGAACTTCAAAATTTTCCGTCAAATACACGCTTCGCAAGTGTTGAGAATTGTTCAGGAATAGCTGCGATAACTTAGAGAATTACTTTTCGATTGACTTCAGTTAAGACGAGATACTTGATTTCATTGAATGTTTTGGTTTTGTGAGGTTTCTATTTTTTACGAGAGGGCAAGCAGGAGACTCAACAGATGGTAAGTGCTCACCACCGCAAATATTCAGTATAAGTGTTAATTTCGTAAGTGTTGAGAACGGTTCTGGAATAGCTGCGATAATTAAGAGAATTAATTTTCAGTTGACTTCAGATAAGATGAGATACTTGATTAGATTGAATAATTTGGATTTTTAAGAGTTTTCTTTTTTGCGAGAGGGCAGAAAAGAAACTCCCCTGATGGTCAATTGTCACCACCGCCAATAGACAGCTGCAAGACAGAGTTTTAAGCTTAAATTTCGACAAAACAAATGCTTTGTCGAAATTTAAGGACTGAGTAAACTCTTCCGAAATCTCGTCCATTGGCAATTAGTTCCATATAAAAATAGTTGGTTCAATCTAAAAGGGTCTTCTAGACACCCATCTGTTGTAATTTATCCAGTGATATTTATTTATTTTTTAAATTACACGAATTGATCTAACTCCAAAGTAAGCAAATTATTAGCTTGTGTTATGGATGTTAGTCAACGATGCTAATACATAGAAATACATGTATAAATACTGTTATATACATAATGAACAGCCAAACCCAGAAATACAAACATCTATGCTCATCACACAAATGTATATCCCTATCGAGAATCGAACCCAAGCCCCCTCGAATTGTAGTTAGGTTCGTTAACCACTCAACTTACGAAGCGGTCAAATGGTCACTATAAAGGTTTTCGCGAAATTATAATTTTAGAGAAATATATTTGTGAGACCAGTAACATTTAGGCAAGGCAATCAATTACGATAGATGATTTTACAGCGATTCATGGCTTTTCATTGGGAGTATGCCAGAATAAGAATGATTAATAGTTCGCAGGAAATGTTGCAAGTATAATTTATTCAAAATTTAAAATATGTTTTAACATGAATAAATTGCAAACCGCAGTGAGATAGATCTGCAACTCTTAAAACATCATTTCTCCAACTTCAAAAACTTTCAAACGCATTTACCTTTGAATAGTTTTCAAATGTTTTCAAAGGTTCATATTTCATAAGCCGAAATGCACTTAGAATACTTTAAATATTTTGCGAATAAAACCGAAGCCTCAAAGCCTTAAAGCTCACAAGATGATGCTTTGAGTGGATTACAGCTAACAGAAAATATTTAGATTCAATACGTCTCAAACGCTAAGGAAAATAGCTGAGAATTAGGGAGGTACACGTCACGTAATATATTATGTCGATACATTTATATTCAAAAAACTTTTTCAAAGACGGAAAGATGTTTTTCTTTAATATTATTTCTTATGTAAGTCTTTACTTTCTTTCTTTTCTTTTCTTATACATGAAGCGAAATCGTTGTACCTCATTTTACGAAAGTTGCGCGTACTAAAGGGTATGAAATTTAGCGAAATTAAAATTATATATTAAGAGAATGTGCAGAAAGCTAATATTTTTATATATAGTGTAATAAGAAAATGTTGGGTATATAGTGTAAAGGTCTAACGAAAAATTAAGAATACATGCCATATTTACGTTCTAGTTAAGCTGGTATTTTTTGTGGAAATCAAATATATGCGTGTACCTATCAAAACTTGTGCTTTATGATTTTTTTCTTATTTTCACGCCACGGAATGTAAAGCGTACATTACTCCGACCCATCGTGCCCACGGAACTTTCGAAAGAGTTATTTATTTTTCGCGATATTTGGCACATAATATATTGATTGTTTTTTCTGTATTTGCTTAAATTGTATTTATTTATTTTATTTAAACAATTTATTGCACAAAAATCAGTACAAAAGGACTAAATGCTTTTAAGCATTTTCTCACAGTTTACCTTAATTATGCTGAAAGAAAATGTTGGGTAATGCGTAAATACATTATTAAAGTTTAATTATAATCGACAACATTTCAAATTTATGAAGTCGCCAAAAAAAATACCATTTATATATTTTTCAACCCTGATTATTTAATTATTTTTAATTTTTTATGTAACTCAATACTCGAGAAAAAAATTATAATGACAAAACGTATTATGATGTCACTTAAACGGCAGAATAAGGTTATTTCCTTTGCTTTGCTAAAATATAGTTTAAAAAGTATAATGGGAATGTCGTCATACGGTAATGTCAAATATGTCTATGTTTCACTTAACTACTCTACGTATTATTCGTTTGTATTAGAAAATTATTAAAGGCCTGGTTCAGCAACTCCACTCTCCTTTGTAATAAACACCTGGATTTATTTGGTATTTCGTAATAATATAACTGTAAACTAGAACGCTTTATAGAAATATGATCAAATGTAAACAACGGTTTAATGATTTACAATACTTGATGTTGATTTGATAAATGTCTTAGATGACATATGCTAAATTTTAAAACTTTTAAAACTAACTTTTAAAATTTAGAATTTTAAAAGTTATAACAAATACAGAAATCACAGGGTGCTAGGTCGGGGCTATGCGCAGTATGAGTGACGAGATGTACTTTTTCGGAAGCTAAAAATGACTTTGTTTTGTTGGCCGTGTGTGAAGAAGCGTTATCATAGTGTAGGAGAATGCGGCTTTTAGGTCGCCTTTCGCGAACTTTTTCTAACACCCTGGGCAAATAAATGGTAGAATAACACTCGGCATTAACACTCTTTTGATCTTCAAGTGAAATTGTACAGATGGAACCTGAGATGGATAGCTGAGAAAAAAAACGCGATCATTTTTTTACCAACGTTTCTCGCCTGTCTCACTTTTGTTGGCCTGTTCCCATTTTCAAACACCCATTCACAAGATTGCTGTTTTTTTTCGGATTTAAAACAATAAATCCACATTTCGTCTCTTGTGACAATGTCATAAACAGCATTAGAATGTCCGTGGTCGTACTTCAGTAGCATCTGTGAGCACCATGCCACGCGAGCCCGCTTCTGTTCCGCTGTCAGTTCATGAGGGATCCAACGACAACAAAATTTCCGAACTTTCAATTCTGCGTGTAAAATTTACTGAATTTGGCTCATACTAATCCCCAATAGTCTTCAAATTATCTCATAGGTAATCCGGAGGTTTTATTCAATTATCCGCTTAACAGTAGCCACATTATTTTCGTTGACGGCAGTTGAAGGCCGCCCTTCACGAAATTCGTCATGTAAAGAAACTCGACTTCTCTTAAATTCAGCAAAACATCGCCTCACGGTGCTCAAACAAGATGCTTCTCTCCCAAAAGCATTTTGAAGACGAGCGGCACAGTCTTGCGGAGAAAGAGAACCTATTAAAATCATAAAAAATCATCGCTCTAAAATCTTGTCGACTTAATTCCATTTTCGTTGCGTACGTAGAACTTTGATGTGTGATAGAAGAACAATTGACAAATCATTTCTCGCCAATTGTTTTCTTTTATTACTAAGAAGGTTGCAACGTTTTTAAAATATAACATTCGAAATTCAAATAGTTCCGATTAGCTAGAAGTGCAAAACTTTTAGTGTGCCCCATGTCTACAATTTCTAGATCAATGTTTAAAAGAAATAAGCACAATACAACCAAAAGGCAAAAATGACGATTTGCAACATATCTTGGAAAGATTAAGAGAATCTACAACGAAGAAAGAAAATCAACATAACCTATTAATATCTCAAAGAAAATTATTGAAAATTTTATTGATAGACTTTTGAAACAGAATTTGAGCGCTATAATATAACAAAAGATGAAACTAAAATAGATTTATTGAGATTATTTTTAGAAAAATCTTGTTTGAAATGACATAGCTCGATGTTTATAAAACTAACAATAAATTCTAAGTGGAATGAATGGAAAGACAAATTTTTAGAAACTTTTAAAAACCAAGGATGGGACATAGTCACAAATGCTCTCGCACTCATGTATGCAGTAGGACTATTAATTAATTATGCTATAAAAAAGAACGACTAGAAATATACGGCTACGCTAGACACAAACAAATTGATAGACTCCAAAACAATGATAGATCTAATTATTGCAACAGGTTTACCTGGATTTATCTTAAATAAGTTAAACAGGGAATAACTCAACAACACTACTGATTTGTTCACCGAGATAAGAAAATATGGAAGTTTGATGTACAAGAAAAACTATAATAATATAAAACATCACCAAAAATTTCCCTCACAATTTTCCAACGGTTATCATCTTATAAATATGGTCCAAATCCATGGCTTCGACATTCGGTAGACCGTCCCTTACACGCTGTATAACATGCGTTAGAAATAAATTATATTAAATCATTATGCACTCTACAATGAGTTTAACTCACACACACACACACGCACACAAACAGACACACGCACCGGAAATAAATATATTACGTTAAAGCATTATACACATTACCATTAGTTTAAATCACACACAAACACACACATACACACACACACACACACACACACACAAGCGCGCGCATTTACACTTCAGTTTCGACGGGAGTATGATTGCTACTATGGACTTTTGAAAATGTATGATTATAATATCTATATAATATGTTGGCTTTTGCAGAAAAAAAATGTATTTATGCGATTGGGCAAAATAAGAACCAAACTTTATTGTCACGGAGGTGATTTTATTTTAATCTATATTATTAATTTTTATTATTAATATTATAAATGCGAAAGTTTGGATTTTTTGATCGATAGATGTTTGGATGGATGGATGGGTGTTTGGATGAATGGATGTTACTTAATCACGCAAAAGCTACTTAACGGATTTGAATGAAATTTAGTACATAGGTAAATGATGGCCTGGAATAGCATATAGGCTACTTTTTTATCCCGGAAAAATAAAGTGATCCCGCGGAATGCACGCTGTAGCTAGATATGTAATATTTTTGGGCTACATTGTTTTTTGTACAAATTTTGTATCGATATATTTACATCTTCCCTATCAAAAATACGTAGTAAAGTTATCGCTGATATCTGTTCTGAGATATCGAATATTGATGTGAATAATATTCGTATATCTCAAGAATAGTGACAAAAATATTTATCAGGCATCTGTATCTCTCCGGAATCGCAATGCTTGGTCGTTAATATCACGAGAAGGATTACCAATGACAGATTTTTCGCTATATGAAAAATTTTAAAATCTAAAAGAAATATATCACGAAAAATTGTTTTCGTTGTTATATGTGATTCATTTTTTTAAGAAACGGTCGTACAGTCCTGATTAAAACAAAATGCCCAAAATCAATACTTCTATTTGCTCATTCGGGTAAAAAGTAGTTTATTTACTTTACATACTCTGCATCTTTTATCGGCTGTATCGTGGGGAATGTTCTGAGGAACTGTTTGAATTAATTCATGCCGCCGAATTTCACCATCGGACATCGCGACAAAATTCTCAGTTTCATCCTCACCATCTGTCCACCTCACATGTCTGGAAGTCCACAACCGTGCGATATTCGAGGCACTTTTTGCCTCGCACTACTCCTACGTGGAACCAGCTATCGGCAGAAATTTTTCCGAATGGATACAACTTAGGGACATTCAAGAAAAGAACCTACTCATTCTTAAAAGGCCGGCAACGCAACTACAAGCTCCCTGGTAGTGCAGTTGTCTATGGGCGGCGATAATCACTTTCACTCCTGCACCTGTAGATTTCTAATGCTAAGAAATTTTTTAAGATCGGTCCAGTAGTTTTTGAATTTATTTGCATTTTTGAATTCAAACATACAAAACTACAAATCTTTTCTATTTAAAATATTTGTATAGATACAAGTATATATGTATAATATAAATATTATGAAGACATTTTTAATTTAGAAAGTTACTTGATTTTGGTAAGGCGAGAGTATAGCTAGTGCTAGTTAAGTTACACATTAATACTTTTTTATAGCAAACAAGCAGATGGTTTTCCTGATGGAAAGAGAAATCATCGCCTATATACACCAAATATGATAATGGTGCTTCGCTATCCATGTGGCGGGATAGCAATACCACATACATAAGTCTATCGGGTACCATACCCTCCAAATCGGGACACGACAACAACATTGACGCTATTGCATCAGAAATAGTTAAGGTGGTGGTAGGAACCACACACCCGGGCGAGACGTTGCGGAACTCTACCATCTACTAATCACGATGATAGTGACACGTATAGAAAATCAGTCGCCTTTTACGACTTGCCTGGCAGAACGGCAGTTAGTCCATTCTTCAAAAGAGCCCAGATCGACAAGGAGGAATACGGCCAAAATATAAAATTGTGAAATCAAAGAAGTGGGTCCAGACTCTTACGTTTGTTGTTTATAATTTGTTTGTCTTTTTAAATAAAAATATCCATTGAATGCATTGATATAAAAAACCCTAGATGTACAGTCCTAACCAAACTGACACTCAAAAGTGTCCCTAATTTCATTTAAGAAATTATAGATATGGCAAAAACATATGTCTTTGCATATCCAACCTTAAGTGCACGACTTATAGTTGTTGTTTTTACAAAGCAGTGTACGAAAAGAAATAAAATTGACAGGTTCGCGACCAACGCGATTCTATTTGAAATGAGTGCGTAATATAAAATTGTGCACTCATTTTTGGAGGACGTTTTAGACACAGTGATTGTGTATCTTGGATTTTTTATGTCAATGATTGAATGCATATAAAATATTCTGATTTTATTTTTATGAAACTTTTACTAAAATTTATTGTAAAATATTTATCATACTACTTAAAGAATATTATAATAAATGAATCATTGAAACATGCTAAATGTTATCACTTTCTCTCAAAAATTTCAATCACCGAAAAAAACGAAATTGATTGGTAAGTAATATAATATATTCTTAACAAAAAATTAAAACGGCGAAAAATTATGCATGGTCATACATTCAAATCCGTCACTGAATCATTCTCTATTTTCGTACCCTTTTAGGTAGATTTTTTTTGCAAAAGTTAAAACAACCCTCGGGGAATATTCTATCCAATAAAAGAAGAATTATCAAAATCGGATCGCTCTATAAAAATTTATGCGTAATCATACATTGCACATCCTAACTTCACATGCCTAATTTTTTGAAAATCATACATTGTTTTATTATATTTATTAATATTTGTTTTTTCCATATTATTTACCAATGTATGTATGTTTTTATTTGTTATAGATATTTATGTATGTATTTTTATATCAAGATTATTTTTTTGAAAATCATACATTGTTTTAATACATTAATTAATATTTGTTTTTTCCATATTTTTCACCGATGTATGTATGTTTTTATTTGTTATAGATATTTTTGTATGTATTTTTATATGTAACGTTGTTTTGCCTTACATATTAGGAATCTATAGCGGACAAACAACGTGACACGTAATTTATATAAGACTACGGGATTGTCCTTCTACGCAGCCAAAATGGCATTAAACTTTATATGGTGGTTAAGTATTCTTAAATTTTCTAATTTTCCGCGCAATTTTTTAATATTTTATTTTATAAGTACCTTCTTCTTACAATTACAAATACAACCAAAGTGACCAAAGAAAATAGGGATTGATTTTTATATATATATATAGATATTATCTAATCCTCTCAGAATAGATCCTTCTTGAAAGTCACTTAATTCGGATCTGTTCTTTTTTTTATAATAAATAATTTAAAGAAAAAAAAAACGTTACGGCGTGAACTTTTGGATTTTCCAAACTTTTTATATTATGGTTTGATTAAAAAAACTAAATAGGCCCACACGTCTCGGGATATACCAATGACATTATGCGGTAATATTATACACGTCATTGGGATATACCCATTCGAATAAAAGAAGAATTTTAAAATTCGAACTACTCTGTAAAATAGTATACATGGTCCAACACTCGGATGAATTATATATAAAAAAATATACACGCGTCAATTTGACAACTTTTCTCGTTATTTCGTCGGTTGAAAATTGTTTTACAAGAACTTTATTTTATCCATATACAGGACGCGTAAAAAAATGTACATATTTAACAATTATTTACTGAAGCCCGCTTAACTTTCTATGTTGCAAATGTTCATAGACGGTACTGCTATGCATCAGTCGGCCTAATCGCTAATATATCTGGGGTCAAGAGAGTTCGCAACAGGCATGTTTGTATGAAGACAGTAATGTATATGGAGGAAGCGAGACAAGTCTACAAGGATCGTGACTTATGGCAATCGGATCTCTCTACCTACCCCGCAAGGATCTTCCGTGAATATACATGTGTGTATATTTTAAATATAAAACTAAAGCTAAATGTTAACAATTGCTCACCTATTTGTTATTCAATATTTATCAATTTAAAAATCTGCAAAGCTAAAAGCTTTGTTCAGTAAAGATTCTTTCGAAAGTCATCAAAGAACAAAGCATGTTATGAAATAAAAATTAGCACATAGAAATGAGTAGCGCGTTAAAAAATATAAAAGAATAACATCAGAACAGCCATTTTAAATTATCGAATATTATTATAATCGGTATTTTATAAAAAAATACGTTTAACAGTGAATCTAATAAAGTGCCTAAGAAATATTTTTCCATATACAGGACGCTACGATACGATAATTAAACTTTCATTAAGATAAAAGAGATGGAAAATGATAATTATGTGCTTGTCGTTTCTTTCTCAGGAATAACTGCCACTGAAAATTTGATTTTCAAAGAAAAAGCCACTGAAATGACATCCTGGAGGTTCACAGAAATTTGCAAATTTAATTGTTTTCTTATAATATGAGTAATTGGTTTCTATAAATTAACGCCTGAAATTACACTACTATATAAATCTGCGATAGTATATTTTTAAGATTTTGATTTTTTTCTGTATATCTGCGTATGTCCTTTACTTTGAGAACAGATTGACCATCACACCACAGATCTGATGAAAATTGCAATAAGTGAGAAATCTATGTATGTCATAAGGTTACGTCATGCGAGACTATTATAGCCACTATAAATGCTCGGGGCTCCATTAGATCCCTAATATCGTGTTTCTATAATCAACGATCCGTCATTCGTAGCAGTGGCCATTACCAACCAATTTATTAATTGGTTGGTAAAAGTATAATCAAACATTGGAAACTTAAAAAAATTAATGAGAAATTATCGCTTTAATTCTCCAATTGTTTCATATATAAAGCAACTTTTGAAAACAATATCCTATTTTACAACTAAAAACCCTTGTCCCTACGTTTAAAAATATAAAAGCATTAGCGTAGTACCGTCACATTCGGCTTACCCCCATATCGAAACATTTACATTGGCCCTCGGTGTTACTGCCTTACCCTAAATAAACACACCACGCAACAGTGACATATATCCCACACTTATTTAAATGATACGAGTACAGATGACACAAACAGTGATAATATTTCGTCCTTAATGTAAAAATTCTGTATAATTCATACAAACATTTAAAGAGATAAAGTTTGTGAGTTTGTTTTAGAAAAGTAATTTGTTATTAAATCAATTTTAAAAATTCTTTCACCAAATAGGATTCTTAATTGTAAAAAATGACGAAGGAACCGTTTTATCCAAAATATTTGACGGGCTTAGAACCTAACCGCTGCCGCGGGATAAAAATATTTATAATCCAAAATATTTTTGAACATATTTATTATAATTATAATCTAAAATATTTTATTTAGTGTTAAAATTTATGATTTGAAAAAATAAAAAGAAATATTATATAAAAAGAAAAAAATAATATTAACCCTACAACATTTTAAGTATAAATGTTAGTTGAAACTAGTTTATAAGTGTACCTTTATTTCACTATGAGTATGAACAAGTTGTTATAAATTAAGACGATTGAAAGTGTAAAATCTATAAGAAATGTTGACCCCATAAAATTAAAACAAACAAATTAAACCCACAGAATAAAAATAAAATGTCTCTACAGTGGTCTATATACAGTGGTCTATATTCAGTAGTAATCGGGATATAATATATTAAAACATATAAAAGATATGTATATGCAAGCATTAGTAAGCATCTTAGTCGCCTCTGTGGTCTAGTGGTCCAACGTTGGCGTTGACCACATGAGGTCCCGGGTTCGATTCCCGGGTCGGGCACATTAAAAAAAAAAGTGTTTTTTCAGTTTTCTGAGAAACACAAAGGTGCTCGGGATTGGAAAGTGCCCGGTTGGCGATAGGCTTGTCACCTATCACATTTGTGGGACTAAGTATCTTCGGCTAATCGTGGGTGCACTTGTTGTACCTCTGCCTAGCCCTTCGGGGATATGGGCGTGAAGATACTTACTTAGTAAGCATCTTAATAATGCTTCCATATACAAATCTTGGGAAAAAACGGAGTATGAGATTGTCATGTATATATATGTCACCGTAAAATTGTAAGTACCGGTAGATTATACTCTTCATTTGTAATATTATAAAAATACTGTTATAAACCCAATTATAAACTACCTAGGTAGAATATAAATTAACGGTTTTTACAATTTTACGTGTACATACCGGCGTAGGGATGTGACGACCCCATCGCCCACTAGTGGGATAAGTTTTGTGACAAAAATTATTTAGCACCGGTGCAGTCAGTCAACCAAATTAGTGGTAGTGCCATACTGCATATGCAACTGAATAGGCCAGCACGCCCGGGGAGATACCACTCTCTCACTTGACACCAACGTAAAGTAGCAGCTCTGCTGCTGCGTTTCGTTCGTTTTGTGAGAGTCCCGGAGGCCTAAACTAACCTAATTGGAAAACTCGCCTACGCGAGTTCCCGATGTGGATGGCCATACGCCTTCACTGTTGGACCTCCTGCTAACTTCTCACCCGGATCGTTATCAAGTATCGGTGGACGCTCCACTTGGCGCGTCGGACCACTGCCTGATCCGGAGCAAAGTGCCGGTCACATGCCCATCACGGCCTCCTTTTGCAGGCTATCGTCGCGTTTGGCACTATAGGTCAGCAGATTGGGACGGGATGCGGTCTTTCTTTGCATTCTACCCATGGGGGCGGTTGTGCTTCTCGCTGGATGATCCGAATGCTGTCGCTGACTCTGTCGCTGATGTAGTGCTGCAGGACATGGAACTTTTCATTCCATCTTCTGCGATGCCCATCGGTGGCAAGTCTTAGCCTTGGTTTGGTCGCCACTGCAAAGCGGCTTTACGCCGAAAGCAGGAATGCTACCGAGCTTGAACTGCAGCGTCGGCATCTCGTGACGTAAAAACTAGCGCATTACGAAAGGAGTACAACTCTTCCTCGAGGTTCTTCAAAAGAGCTATCACCAAGGCAAAAGCGGAACACATTAGCAGAATCGGTGAGAAGTTATTTCGCCTTCCTTCGGGCACTCGTGCGTTTTGGTCTCTCGCCAAGGCTGTCTTAGGGAAATTCTCCCAGCCTTCTTTTCCATCCTTGCACAGAGACGATGACTCTCTGAACCATACCGCAAAGGAGAAAGCCGATCTTTTGGGGTCGTTCTTTGCGGCAAACTCGACTCTGGATGACCAAGGGAACGCAACGTCTACCATCCCGCAGTGTGATAGTTCTATGCCAGAACCACAGTTTCAGCAGTCATATGTGCGTAAAGTACTACTTTCCTTGGACATCCACAAGTCGAGTGGGCATGATGGCATTCCTCCGATTGTGCTTAAAGTATGTGCTCCAGAGTTGGCGCCAGTATTGACGCACCTATTCCGACTTTCCTATTCACTCGGCGTGGTACCGAATTCATGGAAAACAGCTTTAGTAGATCCCATTCCTAAAAAAAGGAGATCGCTCAAATCCGTCAAATTATCGGCCAATAGCAATAACCTCCTTGTTCTCCAAAGTCATAGAGATACTTATAAACTGTCATCTCCTGAAGTATTTAGATGAGCACCAGCTGATTAGCAACCATCAGTACGGTTTTCGTCGTGGTCCCTCAGCTGATGATCTTCTAGTATACTTGACGCATTGCTGGGTGGAGGCAGTTGAGTCCAAGGGGGAGGCATTGGCAGTTAGTTTAGACATAACGAAGGCCTTTGATCGGGTATGGCATAAAGCGCTTCTCTCAAAGCTGCCTTCCTATGGGCTTCCCGAGAAATTATGCAAGTGGATCACCAGTTTTTTGGCTCGTCGGAGCATCAAGGTCGTAGTCAACGGTGCATGCTCCGACCTCAAACCTGTTAATGCTGGTGTTCCCCAAGGCTATTACCGACACTGTTTCTTCTGCATATCAATATGTTGCGAATTAGTAACATTCATTGCTATGCGGACGATAGTACTGGTGACGCTACATACTACGGCTGTAGCGGTATTTCTCGGGAACACGTCAAAGAGGGCCGGAGCAAGCTCGCGTCTCAACTCGAGAATCGACTAACCGATGTTTCAGAATGGGTTCAGCAACATTTAACTCCAAAAAGACGCAACTTTGTGCGTTCACCGCTAAAAAAACACCCTTTGTCGTGTCACCTCGGTTTGAGAGCACTCGCCTGACAGCCTCAGCCAGTATTGGAATACTGGGAGTCGACATATCGAACAACGTTCAGTTCCACTATCACTTGGAAGGAAAGGCTAAATAAACTAGCCTCCAAAAAGCTTGGCGTACTCAGTAGAGCAAAGTAGTACTTCATGCCAGCCCATCGCCTTCAACTTTACAAGGCCCAAATTCGACCTCACATGGAGTACTGTTCTCAGTAGCCAGTTCTCAGGAATACCTCTGGGCCGGAGTTCCTCAGTACCAGCTTCTTCCTCTTGATCGTATTCAACGAATGCGATCAAGAGGAAGCGAAGCGAGGAGGAAGTGAAGCGGTCCGAATCGTCGACGATCAGGCTATTTCTAATCGGCTTGACTCTTTCGCGTTACGCGGAGACGTAGGTTCGCTCCGCATCTATTACCGTATGTATCATGGGGAGTGTTCCGAAGAGTTATTCGGACTAATTCCTGCCCCTAAATTCCATCATCGGACATCGCGTCAAATCGCGCCTCACCACCTCGATGTCTGGAAATCCACAACCGTGCGCTTTTGTCGGCACTTTTTGCCTCGCACAACTCCTTTGTGGAATCAATTACCCTCTAGGGGTGTTTCCGAACGGATACGACTTAACGACCTTCAAGAAACGAGCTTATTCATTCTTAAAAGGCTTACTTACTATCAGGTGCACCACCTACTCGTTTGCCCCCTTTGCTATAGAAAAAAAAACATACATAATATTGTTGGAATTGAATAATATTTAAGTATGATGACCGTATTTGGATGTCGAAGCACGAGTGATATATTTTGTTCCTTTGTATATTTGTGTAACACAACAAAAAACTAACTATTTAAAAAAAACAATTTGTTCAGTTTTAAAATCACTTCACTTTTCACTTAATAATTACTCGCAATAGCGTTTTTGTTACATGCAGATGTTCACAATTATTGTTTAATACACACTCAGTAAGGTCGAAGCAGATTCTTTTTTACAAGATAAGAAACAAGCAAATTTTTCCCCGTGTATGTCGGAATGTTGAAGAATTTACGAGACAGTTCGTAAAACGAAAACGATTGGCTGTACGTTTGTTTGTTATCTTGTGATATACAGAAAAGATGGATCTTGATGGCGAGAGACAACAATCACCTATGGTCACAAAATATGTGAATGGTGTGTTGTTATTCATGTTGCGGAATGGTAGTGCCATATCAGTTTACTGGCTACCTCCCCTTCAAACCGTAACACAACAGTCATACTCCATGACGTTATTGTGGCAAGAATAGATAAGGCTATGGTACCGAACCTGAGCGACACGTTGCGAAACTCTATAACCTAGTAGTCATCATGGAAGTGTCATGTATAGCCAATCGTTTGTCTTTTACGAATTGCCTGACAAAATGGCAGATGGTCTACTCCTTAAACGCGGTCCTAAACAACATATTGTAGATTATACAACGCGGTAAACCGTACAAAATATGACAATTTTAATCCAATTTAAACAGTAAAACCAGTACAAGTATCTATTTTCTTATAAGATGAGCTGACCGATGAGAAATCGGGCATCTTGACAGAAAGTGTTAACAACTGCGCTTAACGACAAGTACTAGCCGGCCAAATGTATGTGCACCTGTGTTATGCACCTGTTATTTTGAGATAATGACGTCACAACAATACAATACAATAATAATGGATAAAATATATAACGAGGAATGGTATAAATAAGGATAACATGTTTTCGATTCATTGTAATTCTATCGCTTCTTGAGGACTTTACTTAGCCTAAAAATTATACTGTGCATATAAAAGTGATTCAAGTGTTTTTTTCGGCTAAATTGCTTCTTAGTTATAGAAGCGATTACCGATGCCCGTTAACATATACAGAGTGAAAAGACATGCGGTATGAACTCTAAAAACAGCGTTATCCACCACCTAAAGAATTCCATGGCATAATACTCCCCAAAAATTGACTTACAATATCATTATTTGTTGATAACTCAAAAAGATAATAAGCTTAAACTATCTTTAAATTTTCACCCAACATATTTCACACCTAACAATGTAACACGCTGATCTCAAACACTTTTGGTGATACATTAGAGCACCCCTAAACTATTAACAGAGCATAAATCTTTAATTAAGGATAAAGTTCGCTTTGCTGTTTGGGTATAATTTACGGTAAACTCAAAGCCTGAAATTATATTCACATTAAGACTGATGTCGATAACCTATCATTACAGGCAGACTTGTAACTTACAATAATATACATAGACTTTACAACCTATTATTACTATTAACTTACAATATCTTACAAAGACCTTAAAGCAATTCAGAACATAAATTTTAACACTAAAAGAAAAAAAGAATATTAACCCTACAACATTTTAAAAATAAATGTTAATTGAAACTAGTTTATAAGGCACTTTTACTTTTATTTCACTATGAGTATAGACAAATTATTTTAAAATGAGACTATTGAAAGTATAAAATCTAAAATAAATGTTGACCCTAGAAAATTAACACAAAAACATTAACCCCACAAAATAAAAACATAATGTCTTTACAGTGGTCTATTAGTAGTATGTAATCGCGATTATTATGATATATAATATATTAAAACATATACAAGATATGTATATGCAAGCATTAGTAATAAGTATCGACATGGGGTTTACAGTTTAACAACACTTTAAAGATAATTTATAACGCTACGTATTTATGTTGTATTTGTTATGCTTGTTCAGCGTAGGCTGATAAAATTACGAGTGGTGTGATCCGGCGCAAACTACTTCAAAATCAACATCTAGTACTAATATTTCTATGCAAAGCATATCGCACTGTAAGCTCCGAAGCTTTACCCGTTTTATCAGGCGCCTTACCATTAGATTTAGAAATTCAGCGTCGGGCTTCAATGTATTACAATTCTAGGAATTTTACCAACCCAGAATTCATCAACTCGCAAGTTGAAACAAAAATACGTCGTCTTTTTAATCCCGTAATCGTCGTTTCTAATGAATTAATTGATGAATGGCAGTCGCGTTGGTCTTGTTCAACTAAAGGACGGCATTTATATAACTTTTTCCCATGCGTCCGGGATCGCTTAAGTAAAACTTGGATAGAAATAGATCATTGTGTTGCACAGTTTCTCACTAGCCAAGTTAATTTTAAAGCTAAATTATTATCGTTTAATTTAGTTCCTTCTCCTTTTTGCGAGTGCTCTACATTAAATTGTAGATATGAACAAACTGCACATCATATTCTTTGGGAGTGTAATCTTTGGCAAAACGAACGTTGCCAAATGCTTGATAGTATTCAATGTATATCCGGTGTAATTTATTACTCTGACCTTGTGGTTATTCGTGAGAACTTCCGTGCTTTCAAGTGGTTTTGTCATACTTACTACTGGAAGCAAAGTTGAGTAGGCCATTCTGGTAGGTCCCTAATTTCCAAACTCCCGTGGTGCAATAGCAATCAGGCTTAACCTGATTGTAAAAGTCTCATTTCGTAGCATTTTTATGCTTTTAACATTTTGCTGTCTCCTGCTAAAATGGAAGGGAAACAGGATGTATTTTCCTACTCCTCCTATATACTTCTGATTAATTTCGTTGCGGGATCCAAGACAGCTTAGCTTTTCCCCAGGGCACCCTGAGCTCGCAACTCAGAGGATATCAAGACGGTTGCCGCTGTTGATTCTGGTTTACAGAAGTTACAGTGGTGGGACCAAGAGGTGGGCCCACTGCCCTTAAAAAAAATTAAAAAATAAGTATCTTCACGCCCGTATCCCCGTAGAAGTAAGCAAAGATACAACCAGTGTACTCACGATTAACGGAAGATACTTAAGATAAGGTTAGTGTAATTAGCACCAACATTGACTTAACTTAGGACAGTCTTTAGTGACATGCTGCCACATTCTTTTCATTTGAAGCAATAAGTGACACCACATTTCTTAGGATTTTCGTAAGCTAAGATAAGGTGCAATTGGGCAATTCAAATACGTTAGTCCCAGAATGTGATGGCAATCCTATTGCCAAGCAGGCACTTTCCAATCTCCGGAAACGCTGTTTCTATCAGAAAACTGAAAGACGCATTTTTGAATTATAGAACCGGAAATCGAACCCGGGACCTCATGTGTTCAACACCAACACCGAACCACTAGATCTAGAGACGACTGTAAGCGTTAGTGATGTTATTCTTTATTATGAGGATTATTTAATTACTAATAGTATTAACTGGGCGTTCGCCTATTTATATGTAAATCGTGAAGTGACTGGCTTGATTCTCAGTTGGGTAAAATATTTTTTGGGATTTTTTCATTTTAAAAATATAGCTCTAATTGATTCATAAATAACTTTTATTATTTATAAAAGAACTTTTATTTTATTGGTATTGCAGTCACATATTGGAAGTTCCTAAGTTTTATAGAGTTAAACAAACAAGAAAGTTTTATTTCAGAAATCCTCGAAATATTTTATTAAACACTTGTAAAAATAAAAAAGACGTGTGGCACTCGGAGACTGCCGCGGTAAAGCTATTGCATAGCATTTTTATCAACTTATGCAATTATAATTATATATTTATTTTATTTATGCAGTATTTTTTTTTTCTTTGTTTATTCATATTTAAAACACTTTGTACACAATTTATACGAGTACAGATATTCACCGTTGTACGTAGATGATAAATACCTATACACCTATATACTTTCTCACAAACAGCTGATTACGGTAGTTTCCAATACAACCAATGCCACCTAAAGGCGGGTTGCTAAACAAAAGAGACAAGCGTGATATTTCAAAAAGTAATTAAAAGTTCTGGTATTTATCGATAGATGGAAAAACTAAAAAGTATCACCGCTGTGCCGGCCGGAGTGGGGGGTGTTAGGTTTTTTTCGTTACGGAATTTCTGGATTCGGTCTCCACGCTCAAGGCCCGCGATACAAGCTATGCAATAGCTTAAAAATAAAGTTATTTAATTTGGAGCTTTTTAAATAAAATTGACTTTTGTAATACTACTGAAGCAAGGAAGTTGCACGACAAATAGAAATTCTCTCCTTTCCACCCCTTTTCTACGTTATGAGCAGCACAAACAAAACACACAATGTACTACACATCACCCAATATAAACACAAACTTGTTTTTGGTTCAAGTACTTTCACTTTATGTATTCTTCCCACAATAATGTCGCGCCGGTGCTTGCTACTGTCGTGTTCAGGTTTGGATATGTAGTGAGCTTATAGTTATTATAGATTTGGCATTTTATCCCTGCCATAATGATAGCAACGCACCATCAACATATTTCACTTCAAGGAGGACCATCTGCTTGTTTGCTACCCGATGAATAAATAAACCAATACTTTGAAAACTAACTTACTGAACATTTAACTAACTAGTCGGTAGAGTTCTGAAACATCTTTCCCGGATTTTGGTATTAACTACCTTCCCTCGCCACAATCGCCTCATTCTTGTCATTTTGGTGTTCTGGTTAGGAGGCTAACTTGCTAAGATAGCCGGTAAATTTATACATATGACATTATAATCACACCACACGGATAGTAACGCACCATTTTTTGATGAAAAGAAAAAAGAATCGCGTATAAATACCAAAGATATTGGTTTTGTTTGTTTTGTCAAACACGTACTATTTTACAAATAAATACTTCACAACTAACATTTAATTATTGTAAAGCCAACCGGTTTCACCTATTATGGCATCATCAGGGCTTTTAGTTTATTTCTACATTTTTTAAACATTACAATTACACACGCAAAGACAACTAAATACAATTTTTATCTTTTATCTTGTATAAAATGTAATAGTAGTAAAAATAGATTGTGTAGTGTTTGACAAAATCAATATGATGCAGTTTTACCAAGTGCCGACGATAGAAAGTATAAATTATGCCAAAGTATAAATTATGCGAAATTTTTTGTTTGTTTCATAAATAAGTTTGGCAAATCGTTCGCTTTTAACGTTCTGCCCTGTTGCTCTTCTGATGGAGAACAAACTGTTTGCTTGATATATCATGATATAAAAAAAAATGTAAATCTGTTTGTCCCAGTTAACACTTCTAGCAAAAAATAGGTATTAAATACGATGGAAAATGTTCAATTTCCCTGTATTTGAGAAGGTTGCTTTTCAAGAAAATAGATTTTTCACACTTTTGCCGGACAGAACATTAAAAGCGAACGATTTGCTTAACTTATTTGTGAAACAAAAAAAAATATTATTAATTAGGAGCATTTTGCAACTTTGTATTAATATCTCTCTAAATTTTTCTTTAACATTGGCATTAGTACTTGTCAAATTGTGTTTCGGTTCGGAGGGTAAGGTTGCCAATATATTTATGCTTTAAGCATAAGACCATACGAATAACAATAAAATAATAACATATTTTTAAATCATAGGACAGCAAACAAGCAGATTGCTGTCCAGATGGGAAGATATACCATCGCCTATATACCAAAGATGTTGTTGGTGCGCCGCTATCGGTGTATTGGGATGACAATGCCACATGCATAAGGCTACTTTACCTTCCAAACCGAAACACGACAATGACAAGCATTGACGTTATTACAGCATAAGACGGCGAGACGTTGGGAAACTCTATCATCTAGTAGTTACGATGGTTGTGACACGTAATCGGTCTTCAAGGATTTTTTAACACAGTTTTAATGTATTCTATACTTTCCATCATCGGCACTTGGTGAAATCCCATTGTTATTAGACACTATTACTATTGTATTTGTACTTAAATTTCATTTTTAAACATGTATTTTTAATATATTACACGAACGGTTTCACTTTTTAAAGCATCTTCAGGGTGTAATAATATACTTAAGTATGTTGTATACATTTTAGTATGTAATATGAAATAAATAAATGATTTTTATTTCATCACTTACTTAGTATATAACATCCAAAAGATGCTTTAAAAAGTGAAACCTGTCGAGTAATATATCAAAAATATAATATGTTCAAAAGTGAAATTTAAAAGCACGTGCGATAGTAATAGTGTTTAATAACAGTTTTAATATATCACACCAGGTTTAATAATATTCTAAAAGGCAGTTTCACCAAGTGCCGACGATGGAAAGTATATATTTCCCTGTTTTTCAATACACAGCCAGAAACCAGACTGATTGCTTTAAGAAAAGATACTTATAAATATTTTTTATACCTGGGTATCGAACTCGCGAAATCATGCGAGGTCAGGAGAAATATACTCCAATGGATACATAGTATATTCTCTTCCTACTATTTTATTTATTTGGGATTGCGTAGTTTGAGTCGCAATAATGAAGGTATCATTATTGTGACCCTTCTACGCAATTCTCGATTCCCGACGGGAACCATCATGTGTGTTCAGCATAATTTTTTTCTGTGTTTTAGTTTTTATCTCAATATAAATATAAATTACGTGTCCGGTTGTTTGTCCGCGATAGACTCAGAAACTACTGAACCGATTTCAATATAATCTTGTAGATAAAAGATAGGATAGTTTTTATCTCAATATATAGTTTTTATCAATTAAGAGGAAGCGGGGGTCCGCTGCCTCTTAAGTACCTCACCAAAATATATAATACAAGTAATTTGTATGACAAAACAATGTTTTCCGGATCAGCTAGTTAAATATATAAAAGTATCAATATGTAATAGTAACTAACACTCATATCACCGGGAAACAATTGGCTTACTTTGAGTTCAGAATCAATTTCCATAATTTGCTGAGGGAGATTTATTATTTAATAGGTGTAGTATGTTACGAGTTACATAGCCAAAATAGTTTACTCTCTCGAATACCTAAAAAAATACAAGTACATTAGTATTCAGAACATATTAATTGCTAAAAAAACTTGATCAAGACTGGCTGGCATTTAACTAAGCCTGATAATACAGAAAGAACTTATCCCCAGATTAAATGTATCCCTTTTTACTTAGCTGGCATTTGAGTAGGTCGTCTTGTGTACGAAGAGCTTAGCATTATCGACAATATTAAAGTCAGTTCCTTAAATAATATTGAGATGAGAGAAAGCAAAAAGCTTTCTTATGATATTAAAAAAAAACTAATAGCAGATGGCTCTCCTAATGAAAAGAGATAAAATATAGACACGACGTTTGTAACGAGTTCTTAATGTCACATGCATAATATGCTTACTGACTAACTATCCCTCCAAGTCACGTTACATGACAGTGACAAGCATTGACGTTATTGTGGCAGGAATAGGTAAAACAAGGCGGCAGCGATTCGGGTTTCTTTGAAGAATAAACCGATTGCCGTTCTGCTAGGCATGTTTTAAAATGTGGCTCATTGTTTATACGTGTCACTACCACCTTAACCACTAGGTGGTAGTTCCACAACATCTCGTCCGGGTATTTGGTATTATCGTCTTACCTATTCCTGTCGCAATAGTGTTATTGGATGTTATTGTCGTTTTCCGATTTGGAGGGTAAGGTAGTCAGGAAGATTATGCATGTGATATTTGTAACGGGTACGATTATCCGGTACATTCCGATTTCCGGTTACGATTATCAATCCCAGTGGGACAGGACTAACAGTGCTGCGCCGGTGTCGAAATGGTTTCCTCCCCCTGCATAAGGGTATATAAGCGAACCGCGCCGTCCACGCGTTCTTTTTTCGCATATTCAACTTGAAGTCTTCGGCGCGCTCGCTGGTTGACTGGTTGGTTCGGTAAAGTACCATTAATTCACGGGACAAATTACACTTACTGATCTAACCCCAAAGTAAGCAAATTATTTGCTTGTGTTATGTTAATTACAATAATAATACCAATTTAATTCAGTTAAACTTTAGATCCACATTTCTTATCAATAAAGTAATGATTAGTGTTTGAAGTAACTTCTTTTAGTGTTGGAAATTGAAGTGAAAAGTAACTTCTTTTAGTAATGGAAATTTCCAGAATGACCTAGATCAAGGTTAAAACTATAGGTATTTGTAAAATTTCTGTACTACTCCGCGTGGTGTATGTGACCTCGGCTTCCAACGTTGTGCTGCAGCCAGACACGCCGACTAAGAAGACCATCAAGACATTCTACGAGCCCCAGCTAAGTTCCAGACCGTACCTCATCGCGCCGTTGACACGTATTACACCACTTATCGTTCTTATAATTCGAGACTCCGAGATCCCCAATTTTTCTCTTTACAAGCGAACAATTATTTAATATTTAAAGAAAATCAATAAACACAACAAAAAAATTAGCGAAATCGGTCCAGCCATTTACACGCAGGGTTACTGGATGATTCGCACGAATTTAACTCGCACTAAATGTGCGAATCGACATTTTTTAATATTATATTTTTTCTGTAGGTGATTCGCAAGAAGTCATTTTTTTTTATGGAAGAGGGGGTAAACGAGCAGGAGGTGCACCTGATGTTGAGTGATCACCGCCGCCCATGGACATCTGCAATACCAGAGGCCTTGCAGTTGCGTTGCCGCCCTTTTAAAAATGAGTACGCTCTTTTCTTGAAGGTCCCCATGTCGTATTTGTTCGGAAAAACCCCCGCCGGTAATTGATTCCACAAAAGAGTAGTGCGAGGCAAAAAGTGCCGGGCGAACCGCACGGTTGTGGATTTCCAGACATCAAGATGGTGTGGGTGTAACTTCAAATTTTGACGCGATGTCCGATGGTGGAAGTTAGCAGCAGGAATTAATCCAAACAACTCGTCGGAACACTCTCCATGATAGATACGATAAAAGACGCAGAGTGAGCTTACATCTCTGCGTAATGCCAAAGAGTCAAGCCGTTTCGTAATAGCCTGATCGTCAACGATTCGAACCGCTCTACGTTGAATGCGGTCAAGTGGAAGAAGCTGGTACTGGGGAGCTCCGGCCCAGAGATGAGAGCAGTACTCCATGTGAGGCCGAATTTGCGCCTTATAAAGTTGGAGACGATGGGCCGGCAAGAAATACTGCCTCGCTCTGCTGAGCACACCGAGCTTTTTGGAGGCTAGTTTCGCCTTGCCTTCCAGATGACCGCGAAATTGAACGGTATTCGATATGTCGACTCCCAGGATTCCGACACTAGCTGAGGCTGTTAGGAGAGTATCCTCAAATCGAGGTAATATGACAAGGGGTGTCTTTTTTGCGGTGAACGCGCAAAGCTGTGTCTTTTTGGGGTTAAATGTGACCAAGTTTTGACGACCCCATTCCGAGACATCAGTAAGTCGATTCTCGACTTCAGACACAAGCTTCTTTCGGCTCTCTTCGACGTGTTCCCGAGAAATACCGTTATGGCCAGAGTATGTAGCATCACCAGTACTATCATCTGCATAGCAATGTATGTTACTAATTCGCAACATATCATTGATATGCAGAAGAAAAAGGGTCGGTGATAGCACGCAGCCTTAGGGAACACCAGCATTGACGGGTTTAAGGTCGGAGCATGCACCGTTGACTACGACCTTGATGCTCCGATCAGCCAAAAAACTGGTTATCCACTTGCACAATTTCTCAGAAAGCCCGTAGGAAGGCAGCTTTGCGAGAAGCGCTTTGTGCCATACCTGATCAAAGGCCTTAGCTATGTCCAAACTTATAGCCAATGCCTCCCCCTTGGACTCAACTGCCTCCGCCCATCGATGTGTCAAATATACTAGCAGATCACCAGCTGAGCGGCCGCGACGGAAACCGTACTGACGGTCACTAATCAGCTGGTGCTCTTCTAAATACTTCAGGAGCTCACAGTTGATGATGGTTTCCATAGTTTTGGAGAACGAGGAGGTTATGGCTATGGGCCGGTAATTGGACGGGCTAGAGCTATCTCCTTTTTTGGGAATGGGATGCACTAGAACTGTCTTCCACGATTTTGGTACCACGCCGAGTGAGTAGGAGAGTCGAAACAGGCGCGTTAATACTGGCGCCAACTCCGGAGCGCACACTTTAAGCACAATAGAAGGGATGCCATCCGGCCCACTAGACTTGTGGACGTCCAAGGAAAAAAGTGCTTTACGTACAGAAGATTGCAGGAATCTTAGTTCCGGCATAGAACTATCGCACCGCGGGATGGTAGGCAGTGCATTCCCTTGGTCGTCCAGAGTCGAGTTGGCCGCAAAGAACGAGCCCAGAAGATCGGCCTTCTCCTTTGCGGTATGGGCCAGAGAGTCATCGTCTCTGTGTAAAGATGGAAGAGAGGGCTGTGAGAAATTCCCTATGACAGCCTTGGCGAGAGACCAGAACGCACGAGTTCCTGAAGGAAGGCGAACTAATTTCTCACCAATTCTGCCAATGTGTTCTGATTTTGCCTTGGCGATAGCTCTTTTGAAGAACCTAGAGGCAGAATTGTACTCCTTTCATAATGTGCTGGATTTTGCATCATGAGATGCCGACGCAGCAGCCCAAGCCCGGTAGCACTCCCGCTTTCGGCGTGAAGCCGTTTTGCAGGAGCGACCAAACCAAGGCTGAGACCCACCACCAACTGGCACCGCAGAAAATGGAATGAAAAGTTCCATGCCCTGCAGCACCACATCAGCGATAGAGTCAGCAACGACACTCGGATCATCCAGCTTGAAGCACATCCGCCCCCATGGGTAGGACGCAAACAAAGTCCGCATCCCGTCCCAATCTGCTGACCTATAGTGCCAAACGCGACGACGGCCTGCAAAAGGAGGCCGTGATAGGCGCGTAACCGGCACTTTGCTCCGGATCAGGCAGTGGTCTGACGTACCAAGTGGGACGCCCACAGATACCTGGTAGTCATCCGGATGAGAGGTCAGCAGAAGGTCCAACAGTGAAGGCGTATGGTCGTCCACATCTGGAACACGCGTAGGCGAAGTTACTAGTTGTGTTAGACCATACGCCAAGGCAAAATAGTGAACAGACCTCCCCGCATGATCTGTAGTACGAGAGCATAGCCATTCGGCGTGATGGGCATTAAAATCGCCCAAGATCACGATCTCAGCGGAGGGGGTCCGTTGTAACACGGAATCTACAGCCGTTTGTATGCGCTCAACGAGCCTGTCGACTTCAGTATTCCCGCTATGGGACCTGTAAAGGCACGCGTAAATGCGGGGATGGTTGTCGCAATCTACACGTAGCCAGAGGATGGATAGGTCCCGACCTTCAAGTTTACCGAGGCGCCGGTAACAGATATCTTCTCTGACGTAGGCGCACACACCAGCCCGCGGTACGAAGGCATGCTCCAATTTGTACCCCGGGTAGGAGAGGTAAGAAGTATCAGCCGGAGAAGATATCTGAGTCTCGGTCAAAATGAGCAAAGCTGGCTTCGCCGTCTCCAGATGGTAGTGGACGGCGTTCAGGTTGGAATGAAGCCCCCTGATATTGCAGAAGTCCACGGTAAGCGCGGAAGGGGGTGCCATGCTCTTCTTGCCCCGATAGCCCCGGACAGGTTTTTGAATGAGCGCAATTTTGCCCCCCCCCCAGAATACGCGGGGCAGCCTGAGCTTCCGTGATCTGGAGAAATTAAACATATAGAAACATATAGGCATATGTAAAATGACATTAAAGGACACATTGTATAAAAAAAATATCAATTTACTTGCAAGTCAAAGTATAAACATTTTTTTGGCAAATATCACATAAATTACAAGAAATTTCAGAACTATGAATAATATTAAAATTAAAATAATTAAATTAGGTAGCTTAAAATAAATTTTGTTTTCACATAATTAATTAGGAGAGTTTAAGACTTTTAAAAATATTAAAACTGTGTAAAACATCCCCAATGATTGTAAATCCCTGTAACTATTGAAACCACTCGGGTGTATGAAATAATAATAAGCAATTGGACTAGAAATACAAAAGTTTGCATTTGTATTTCTAGTCTAATTGATTATACAAAATTGGCATTTGATGGAACTGCATTTAAAAATTAGTAATATTTTTTTTAATGCAATTCCGTCAAATGCCAATTATATGATGTAATCGTCATATACTGTAACTCATCAATCTACATGACTCACGTTACTCATTATTAATTTAATTAGTAAAATAAGACATATCTCTTTAAGGGCGGCTTGCACCAAAATGCTTAAATCATTTTAAGTCACTAAATACGTTTAAAGTGACAGCTTTTAAGGCGTTTTGACATTTGCTAAACATGTTTAAGGGACTAAATGCATTTAAGCATTTTGGTGCAAGCCGCCCAAATGAACTTATATTCAGCCATCAAGAGACGCGACCTCACAAATCATTTCTTATCAAGTATATCTTCAATATTTAATCAGTATATAACCAATAACCAATATAATTTTTCAATATCAATTATCAATCGAGTAGTGTACTAGTTATCAAGAATCTACATTTTTAAATGGTCCTTTGAGCCGGATGGAAAGTATCCAATTAATATGTGTAGACATAGAATTCAGTTTAATTTTTTTTAATCACTTTTTCTTGTTGATTTCTTATCTGATTTGATTTTGATACGGCTGCTACGATTTTCCTAAAAAGAGAAGGCCTGAATGGTAAACAGTTTTAATGAACTTTTTAAAAATATGTTCAAAGAGAGAACGTTTAATTAGTTTGTAATGAAGGAAATACTAGTGACAAATATTTAACAACTTCTTGGAAACTCGCTCACGTCCGGTCTACGTGAAATGACTGTCGAGTCGGCATAGCTTTTAAATAAAATAAAAAGGGTGGAGGAATTTCTTAATGACCTCTACAAAGAAAGCCTACGATTGCAATAAATATCTAAATATCCGAAAGCGATGTAAAAAAAATAAACGCTCATGACTACATACTCTCGGATAAGTGAAGGTGTAATAATCTCATTGCACCTCCACTTATCCGAGAAAATGTAATGTGTCAACAATGTTATTCAAAGATGAAATTAAGATTATGTGATCTTATACCTACTGATAGAATGACTCCCAAATATAAAGCGAAATATCGATATTTATTAAAATTGAGAATATCATTTGATCAATACCATATTTGAAATTTTCTTTTGTTATTCAGTCATTATACCCTATATCAAGATTGACGAGCTGACTTACCATAGAGGCATTCAGTCGAAATATTTCAAGAGAGAAGCTCGTAGAACTAATAAACGCTAAAATAGGTGGAATTAGTGAATTAAAAACAAATTGTGAAGGGGTATAAAATAGCAAGGAAATGAAATAATTGAACAGCCATTTTTAAGATGACGATATAGAAATTTGCATCACCGGTGTGTGTCTTTCTCCCAATAAAAAATAGGTTTTACAAAACTGTTCTTTAGTCAAATATAATCATATCGAATGAATATACAATGACACAAAGAAAACTGTGAGCTTCACTGTAAAAAATACATGCGTTACAATAGGCCTATGTTAGGCGTTACAATGTTGTTTTCAATAAAGCGCTTTACTGTTCAAAGTTTGCTAAAATATGAGAAATACTGTGGTCAAATATGCATAACTATTATGCAAGGATGGCAAATGGCAATCGCGAACGAAGTCGCGGGTACAGCTAGTTTTTAATAATTTAACCCAACCCGGAAATACAAACATTTATGCTCATCATACAAATGCTTGTCCCCGTCGGGGATCGAACACGAGCCCCGTTGATCGCGTAGTCAGGATTTTCTAAGAGAAGTTTTTTATGTATACTGTGAAAATTAAAAGTTTTTTTACCAAGTGGCTTTAATTCAGCCTTAAGTCTATGCCAATGTCTTACAGTAATTAAAATCGAGTGAACAGATTTAATCAAGCAAGTTTACGCGTAACGCAAGCCGGCAGTTAACTGAAGTTTAATTAATTTGTTGTTAGGACTCGGCTATAGTTACTTTTACATGCGATAACGATCGAGAGCATTGCAAGAAAGTTGCGGGTGAATAATTAACATTTTTTTTAATTTATTTCATAGGATAACTAACAAACAAATGATTTTATAGAGATAACCATCACCTATAGCCATCAATATAGGACCAAATGGGAAGTATACACTCTCAAACAAAAAACAATTTTGAAAATTCATTCATGTATGATGATTTATGTCGCTTTAGCACACATCTATATATATATTAATGCGTGAAGGAAAAATTTTGCACCCCTTTTAAGACAATTACGCAAACTTTAAAGTACGGAATTTGGTACAACTACAGTTTACTTTGCGGAAGATTGCAGAAGCCTAATATTTTTAAGTACTATGCATTGTATAAATATAATAAATATCTCAAATTCATAAAAGGAAACTTTACGCACATTACGTTCATATGACATACATGATATTATTTTCTTTCCGGCTAAATTCGGTTATCAAAGGACGAAACTTGACGGTTACACTATGGCATCTCATTTTTCTCGTGATAATCAACGTAGGGGTGGAACATGTATTTTAGTTAGAAATGAACTTGATTTTAAAATCCTGGACTTACAAATACGCTTACCATTTTCCTTTGAATGTTGCGCTGTTGAAATTGTTAATTATAAAGTAATAGTAATTTGTATTTATCGTACTCCCAGCTCAAATGTTGATATATTCTTAAATAAATTAGAATTATTATTAGAAAATATTATGAGATATTCAAAAAAGAAAATTATTTTATGTGGAGATTGGAATATAGACCTGATGCAGGACACTTGTAAACATAAAAATTTAACAAGCATTCTTTCAAATAACAACATAAATCTACATATTATAAAACCTACTAGGAAGCATGCATGTCTGGATCTAATAGCAAGTAATTTAAATAATGTTCAGTCTAACATTCATAAACTTGCTTTGTCTGACCATGAAACTGCTCAGAGTATACAAGCCAATATAAAGTCAGTCTTAGAATTTAAACAAAAAAAAGCTTTTTGGTTTGAAACAAAGCGGATATATGGGCAGGACAATATTAAAAAGTTTCATGAATGTTTATCAAGTTTAAGTTTTAATGAAGTTTTTACAAAGTCAAATTGTGAAGAAGCATTTAATGAATTTCATGATATTTTACTGTTATTTTTTGAGTTATGTTTTCCTAAGGTCCGTGTAAAAGTTTTAAATAAACCTATAAAAAATAAATGGTTAACTAAAGGTCTTCTAAAATGTTGCAAAGTAAAACGCCAGTTGTACCTTAACTATCGTCATGCTCAATCTAATAGGAAAGAAAATAAATGTAAATATCTACATTATAGGAAAATTTTGTCTAAATGTATATTAGAATCACAAAAACAGTCTTCTTTGAAATACATTGAAAATTCCTCTAATAAATGTAAAGCTTCATGGAATTTGATTAAAAGTACATTTCAGAACAAAATAAATAGTAGAGAAATAGAAAAAATCAAAATAAACAATTTAAAGTACACAAATACTCAAACAATCTGTAATCTATTTAATAATTTCTTTATAAACCAAACAAAATCAAGTAGTGTAAAAGTCAAATCTACAAATACTTCAAAATCATATTATTTACCAAATTGTAGTAAAACCATGTATTTGACACCAGTAGATGAGCATGATGTGAAAAAAGTTATACATTCATTGAAAAATACTTATGCTACTGGCTATGATAATATTAGCACAGAATTATTGAAAAATGTTGCTAGTGTAATATCAAGACCTCTTAGCCATATAATTAATTTGTCATTTTTGGAAGGTAAATTTCCAGAACGATTAAAAAAGTGTATTGTCAAACCATTATTTAAAAAAGGAGATATGTGCGATATGAACAATTATAGACCTATTACTTTAATTCCAGTTATTTCAAAAATATTTGAAAAAATTATGTATGAAAAGCTCTATAATTATTTACTTGATTTTGGCCTACTAAAAAATAATCAATATGGATTTAGGAAAGGTAGGTCTACTACATTAGCATGTTTTGATTTAGTGAAGAGCATAACTGAATGTCTCAATAAGAAAATGTATGTTGTGTATTTTTGGATATGAGTAAGGCATTTGATTTTGTTTCACACGATATTTTACTATCAAAACTTGAAAAATATGGTATTAGAGGGAAGGCTTTAGATTGGATAAAGAGTTACTTAGAAAATAGAAAACAATGCGTCGAAATATCTAAAATATACGGAAACCGTAAAAAAATATTTACTTCAAACTACCGTGTTAACAACTGTGGTGTACCACAGGGCAGTGTTTTAGGACCCTTGCTATTTTTAATTTATATCAATGATCTTCCTGATAGTTCACAACATGATTGCTTTTTATTTGCTGATGACACTACCCTACTTATTAAATGTAAAAATAAAAAAGACTTGGTAAACGAAACAACTGAAACCTTACTTCAAGTTTCAGACTGGTTAATTAATAATAATTTAAAAGTTAATGTAACTAAAACAAAATTAGTTGAATTTCAGAACTACCACAGTAATATTACTAAAAACACAAATGTATTTTTAAATAAAGTAAATATAGATGATGTAAATTATACAAACTTTTTAGGAATAATTATTGACAAATATTGTAATTGGAAAGCACACATTGAATATCTATGTAATAAGATTGATAGATTTGTCTATGTCTTAAGAAGACTAAGAGAAGTAGGAAACGTAAAAGCCTCCCTATTAGCATATCATGGATATGTATCTTCTAATTTACAATATGGAATTCCTATTTGGGGAAATTCTGTTGAATTGGTACGAATTTTTAGAGTCCAAAAGAAATGTATTCGAGCAATATGTGGTGTTAATCAGTTACATTCCTGTAAACCACTTTTCAAGTCTCTTAAGGTACTTCCCTTACCATGTTTGTATATTTTAGAGGTATGCGTATTTGTAAAAAAGCACCAAAAGTTATTTAAAACAAATGCTGAAGTCACTGGTAAATCAAATTTTAGGAATAGTAAAAAATTATATGTGCCTAATCAAAAATTAAATATGTTTACAAAAAATGTGTATTGTATGTCTATTATTATATATAATCATATTCCTGATAGTCTTAAATCATTACCTATAAATAAATTTCGCAAAAAGTTGTTTGATTTGCTGTTAGATAAAACTTATTATGATATTAAAGAATTTTTAGCCGATAAAATTAAATATTAATGGATAGAAATATAAGTTTGTTGAATTGTCCTTAAAAAATTTCAATGTACCTAGTAAAATTTTGTAAATAGTGAACATTTTGTAAATTATAAAAAATTTAATTGCACAAAATATGAAACTTGTAATTATAAAAAATTCTTTTGTAATATGAAATTGTACATTTATAACAAGTACATAAAATAGAGAAAAAAGACCAGCCCGCTGAGTTTCTTCCGCCGGATCTTCTCAGTGTGTGGCCGCGTTCCGATCCGGTAGTAATTCTAAATATTCGATAGAATCTTTTAAATGTAATATTTTATAATGATAATTTTTTTAAATATTTGCACACCATATAATGGTAGAATATGTTAGTAACTTAATTTATTTTTAACAACTTGTAACACCCATATTCTTGCAAATAAATATTTTCTTTCTTTCTTTCTTTCTTTCTTTCTTTCTTTCTTCAAAATTAATAGAGATTTCATTGTTTATTCTGTGGTCGAATTTCGACCGCAGAATGATCGCTAGTACATAAAAATATACAAACATCCGAATCGATAACCTCCTTGGTGAAGTTGGTTGAGAACAAATGAGTATCCATTTCAAAACAAACGACATTATCATTCCAATAAATGTTACCTTAGAGAGGTATTCAAGTCCTAATGTTGTTAACTGATGTGTCGGTATACAGCAAACTTAGATAATAGTGTATGACAACAAAGATATAGGACAGTATGACATAATTTATATATTAAATAGCTGTTTCCCACGACTTCGTCCGCGCGGACTTCTTTTACTCCGCACAGCTCTCCCCCCGTAGGTGACAGCGTGATAATATGTAGCCTATATGTTGACCCGACCTATTAGTAATATTCTTGCAAAATTGGAAGTTAATCCATGCAGTACTTTTTGAGTTTACTCCGGACATACATATAGACAAACAGACAAACAAATAAACAGACAAACAGACAAAAATTCTGAAAATTATATTTTTGGCTTCGATATCGATCGTAGATCACGCCCCAACCCAAGTATTCTTTTAAAAAAATATTCAATGTACAGTTTTCACTTTCGTACGATTTTATTATATGTATAGAAGATACGTGAAGCAAAACTTTGTACAGCTTTTAACAAGAATTGCGTGGACTTGGTTCGCGAATTCGCGCAAAGTGAGAAATTTGGAACGGTTAAAGATTATAGCGAAGTGTAAAAGCTTATATATTTTTTTATATCAAAAGATAGCAAACAAGCAGATGGGTCTCCTGATGGAAAGAGTCAACCATCGCCTATAGACAAGAAAGATGTTAAGCGTGCGTTGCTATCTTGTGGCGAGGTCTAATGCCACATGCATAAGTTTATCGGCTACCTTACCTTCCAAACCGGAACACGACAACAACAAGGAATAGGTAGGGCGGTGGTACCAGACCCGGGTGAGACAATGCAGAACTTTACCACCTATTAGCCACGATGTTAGTGACTCGCATAGACAATCGGTCGCCTTTTGCGACCTGCCTGGCAGAACGGCAGTTGGTCTATTCTTCAAAGAAGCCCGGAACCAACACGGGGAAAATTATATTTTTTAACTTACTTCCCAAAAAGCAGGAGGTTAACAATTTGTCGGAGCCTAATTGATGTATGCTGCTAATCCTATTTTAATTTGGGGAAGATATGATGCAAGACTCGGATATTTGCATTTTGGCTCCATTCAAATCTGACGCTAAACTACTGTGTTGTGTTAGTTTAATACATTAATATGAAACTATTAAAAATATATCTTCATGATAATCCGTTTTTACAGAAAAAAAAAAATTCATGCAAAGCTAATCGCCTATCTAGTTATATATACATTTCGGCATAGGCTGTGGTACGTTTTTCTTAATTACTTTCAAAACCCGAGTTTTGATTTGAAAAACATATTGGTTTTCAAATTCGAGGGCATTCCTAATATTTGTAAACCTTTTAAAACAAATTTGAGATTGATTCAATTCTGTATCTCAGCTATTATGGGCCAAGTTTCATGGCTATTATCCTTTACAATATAAGGTAAAGTCACCCAATTCTGAGAGGTTCTAAATAGGCACCATATTCCGCCCCGTTGGTCGAGTGGTTAGCGACCCTGACTACGCGTTCAACGGGGCTCGAGTTCGATCCCCGACGGGGATAAGCTTTTGTGTGATGAGCTGTTTGTAGTTCCGGGTTTGGGTGTTTATTAAATATATTCTTGTATTTATATATGTATTTCTATGTATTAGTATCGTTGACTGACACCCATAACACAAGCAAATAATTTGCTTACTTTGGGGTTAGATCAGTCAGTGTAATTTGTCCCGTGAATATTTATTTATTATTATTATTATTCCAATGCATTTAGAATAATAGTGTTTTAAAACGGCCACAAGCACTGACTATGCAATCGATGGAGCTCGGATTGAATTCCCGATAGGAACAAAAACATTTGTGTATTTTTGGATTTATGTGTTTATTAAATACTAGCTGCTGCGTGCAGCCCACTGCAATATAAAAGTTTTTAGTGAATCCCGCGGGATTGCCTAACTTTTCCGGGATAAAAAGTAGCCTATGTTGTATTCTGGATCTTCAGCTATCTACATACCAAATTTCATTGTAATCGGTTCAGTAGTATTTGCGTGAAAGAGTAACAAACATTCATACATACATACTCACAAACTTTCGCATTTATAATATTAGTAGGATACTAGCTGTTGCCTGCGACTTCGTCCGCGCGGACTTCGTTTACTCCGCACTGCTCCTCCCCTGTAGGTGATTGCGTGATAATATGTAGCCTATATGTTGACCCGACCTGTTATTAATATTCACGCAAAATTTGAAGTAAATCCATGCAGTACTTCTTGAGTTTACACCGGACATACATACAGACAAACAGACAAAAATTCTAAAAACTATATTTTTGGCTTCGATATCGATTATAGATCACACCCCAAGTATTCTTTAAAAAAATATTCAAAGTACAGTTTTGACTTTCCTATGATTTTATTACATGTATAGATTTGACTATTTATAGATGTATTTTTATGCATTGATATCATTGACTAATACTCATATCAAGCAAATAACTTGTTAACTTTAGGGTTAAATCGATTCGTGTTATTTGTCCAGCGGTATAAATTAATTCATTATTTTATTTATTTAAAGATAAAACGATGATATCACACCGTGCCAAGACGTCTCGTAACTCTAACATCTAGTAAAGTTGTAAAATCTATGGTAATGATTTATATCGAAAAATCAAAAAATCCCCGTTATGGTCCCAGGCTCCTTTGAAGAATAGACAAACTGCCGTTCTGTCAGGCAGATCGCAAAAGGCCACCGATTGGCTATACGAGTCACTACCATCGTAGCTTCTAGGTGGTAGAGTTCTGCATTGTCTCGCCCGGGTCTGATACCACCGCCTTACTTATTCTTGTCGTAATAGCGTCAGTGCTTGTCGCTGTTGTGTTTCGGTTTGGAGGGTAAGGTAGTCATTAGACCTCGCCACAAGTTAGCAACGCACCATTAACATCTTTGGTGTCTATGGGCGATGGTTGACTCTATCCATCAGGAGACCTATCTATTTGTTCGCTATTTTATGATATCTATACATATAATAAAATCGTAGGAAAGTCAAAACTGTACATTGAATATTTTTTTAAAAGAATACTTGATTGATCTACAATCGATATCGAAGCCAAAAATATAGTTTTTAGAATTTTTATCTGTTTGTCTGTTTGTCTGTTTATCTGTTTGTCTGTTTGTCTGTATGTATGTCCGGGGTAAACTCGAAAAGTACTGCATGGATTTACTTCAAATTTCGCATGAATATTACTAACAGGTCGGGTCAACATATAGGCTACATATTATCACGCTATCACCCACGGGGGAGGAGCTGTGCGGAGTAAACGAAGTCCGCGCGGACGAAGTCGCTGGCAACAGCTAGTATAAAATAAAAATTTCGGAAAATCACACTTAATCTAAATGGTGGACGACATACCCTATTTCAATCAAAGGCTTACTTATGTCTTAAACGCACATAATGTACGTGTTTGTACTAACGTACTAAAAAAGACACACATCACGCTACTTGTGTTCCACTGAAGTGCGTTCTTCAGGGCTCGTTGAATAAAACGCGTAAGCGCCATGAAAATCACAGCGGTTACGAACTTTCGGTCGCGTATACATATTATATTCTGCAATACGTTGCAGCACTGCTTGGTTTTGACTTGGATTGGACGATTTATTATTATTTCAGTGCCGCAGAGACTGTTAACGAATATAACACGAATTCTACTTAACATAGCTTCTCTAGTACGTAGTACATTAAACTCTCTAACTTCAATCGATTCTTCAAGTCTTGTGCTTATTTTAATCAAAACTTTTATGAATAGAATAATTAAATGAATGATTCCATTCGTGCCTATTCTGGAACTTCGAATTTGAATTGTAACAAGAACCCTTACGAGAGTTTGATTGTTGCGCCGAAAGTCTGGCAAGATAACGAAAGTACTGAAACAAAAGTGGTGTTCTGTAATTACTTTCGTGAGGCGTATTCTTAGAGTGCTTCGCGCGTTTCTTACGAAACATGTGTGTTGTGTTGTATAATTTCGGTGAATGTGTTTGTAAATAAGTTCGCAAGTTGTGGAACAGTATCGCTTGTTTTGGTAATAACAAACAACTTATATAATACTTTCCGGCGTAGGGATGTGACGACCCCATCGCCCACTGGTGGAATAATTTTTGTGACAAAAATTATTTAACACCGGTGCAGTCAGTCAACCAAATTAGTGGTAGTGCCATACTGCTTTTGCAACTGAATAGGCCGGCACGCCCGGGGAGATACCACTCTCTCACTTGACACCGACGTAAAGTAGCAGCCCTGCTGCTGCGTTTCGTTTGGTTTGTGAGAGTCCCGGAGGCCTAACCCCCCCCCCTCCCGCACACTATGAATGCGCAATCAAAAGAGAATCTACCCTAGGGGGGTATCACTTGCACCAGCAGTGGAGAATCCCCCCCTGAGCGTCCGTGCTCTGGATTCCAGCCAGGTCATGGATGCTCAGGCTGCCCTGCGTATTCTGGGGGGGGGGCAAAATTGCGCTCATAGACAATCCTGTCCGGGGCAAACAGGGCAAGAAAGCCATGGCACCCCCTACCATGCTTACTGTGGATTTCTGTAATGTCAGGGGGCTTCATTCCAACTTGAACGCCGTCCACTACCATCTCGAGACGGCGAAGCCAGCTTTGCTCTTTTTGACCGAGACGCAGATATTTCTCCGGCTGATACTTCTTACCTCTCCTACCCGGGGTGCAAACTGGAACATTCCTTTGTACCGCAGGCTGGGGTGTGCGCATACGTCAGAGAAGATATCAGTTACCGGCGCCTCGGCAGACTTGAAGGTCAGGACCTATCCATCCTCTGGTTACGCGTAGCTTGCGACAACCATCCACGCAGCTACGCGTACCTATACAGGTCCCATGGCGGGAATACTGAAGTTGACCGGCTCATTGAGCATTTACAAACGGCTGTAGATTCCGTGTTAGAGCAGACCCCCTCCACAGAGATCGTGATTTTGGGCGATTTTAATGCCCACCACGCCGAATGGCTTTGTTCGCGCACCACCGATCATGCGGGGAGGTCTGTTCACGATTTTGCCTTGGCGTATGGTCTTACACAACTGGTAACTTCGCCCACGCGAGTTCCCGATGTGGATGACCATATGCCTTCACTGTTGGACCTTCTGCTGACCTCTCATCTGGACCATTATCAGGTATCGGTGGACGTCCCACTTGGTTCGTCAGACCACTGCCTGATCCGGAGTAAAGTGCCGGTTTTGCGCCTATCACGGCCTCCTTTAGCAGGCTGTCGTCGCGTTTGGCACTTTAGGTCAGCAGATTGGGACGGGATGCGGTCTTTTTTTGCGTCCTACCCATGGGGGCGGTTGTGCTTCTCGCTGGATGATCCAAATGTCGTCGCTGACTCTATTGCCGATGTGGTGCTGCAGGGCATGGAACTTTTCATTCTATTTTCTGCGGTACCAATTGGTGGTAAGTCTCAGCCTTGGTTTGGTCGCTCCTGTAAAACGGCTTCGCGCCGCAAGCAGGAGTGCTACCGGGCTTGGGCTACAGCGTCCGCATCTTGTGATGAAAAAACCAGCATATTACGCAAGGAGTACAAATTCGCCTCGAGGTACTTCAAAAGAGCTATCGCCAAGGCAAAATCGGAACACATTGGCAGAATTGGTGAGAAATTAGTTCGCCTTCCTTTGGGCACTCGTGCGTTCTGGTCTCTCGCCAAGGCTGTCTTAGGAAATTTCTCACAGCCCTCTCTTCCACCCTTGCACGGAGACGATGACTCTCTGGCCCATACCGCAAAGGAGAAGGCCGATCTCCTGGGCTCCTTCTTTGCGGCCAACTCGACTCTGGATGACCAAGGGAACGCACCGCCTACCATCCCGCAGTGTGATAGTTGTATGCCAGAACTACAATTTCGGCAATCATCTGTGCGTAAAGCACTAGTTTCCTTGGACATCCACAAGTCGAGTGGGCCGGATGGCATCCCTCCAATTGTGCTAAAAATGTGTGCTCCATAGTTGGCACCAGTATTAACACGTCTATTCCGGCTCTCCTATTCACTCGGCGTGGTACCGAATTCGTGGAAGACAGCTTTGGTGCATCCCATCCCTAAAAAAGGAGATCGCTCTAACCCGTCTAACTATCGGCCCATAGCCATAACCTCCTTGTTCTCCAAAATTATGGAGACAATCATCAACTCTCAGCTCCTCAAGTATTTAGAAGAGCACCAGCTGATTAGCGACCGTCAGTACGGTTTCCGTTGCGGCCGCTCAGCTGGTGACCTTCTAGTATACCTTACTCATCGATGGGTGGAAGCAGTTGAGTCCAAGGGGGAGGCATTGGCAGTTAGTTTGGACATAGCGAAGGCCTTTGATCGGGTATGGCACAAAGCGCTTCTCGCGAAGCTGCCTTCCTATGGGCTTCCTGAGAAATTATGCGAGTGGATCACCAGTTTTTTGGCTGACCGGAGCATCAAGGTCGTTGTCGACGGTGCGTGCTCCGACCTTAAATCTGTCAATGCTGATGTTCCCCAAGGCTGCGTGCTATCACCGACACTGTTCCTTCTGCATATCAATGATATGATGCGAATTAGCAACATACATTGCTATGCGCATGACAGTACTGGTGATGCTACATACTCCGGCCGAAGCAGTATTTCTCGGGAACACGTCGAAGAGTGCCGAAACAAGCTTGTGTCTGAAGTCGAGAATCGACTTACCGATGTCTCGGAATGGGATCGCCAAAACCTGGTTACTTTTAACCCCAAGAAGACACAGCTTTGCGTGTTCACCGCAAAAAAGACGCCCTTTGTCGTATCACCTCGATTTGAGGATACTCTCCTGACAGCCTCAGCTAGTGTCGGAATCCTGGGAGTTGACATATCGAATTACGTTCAGTTTCGCGGTCATTTGGAAGGCAAGGCTAAACTAGCCTCCAAAAAGCTCGGTGTGCTCAGCAGAGCGAAACAGTACTTTTTGCCGGTCCATCGCTTTCAACTTTATAAGGCACAGGTTCGGCCTCCCATAGAGTACTGTTCGCATCTCTGGGCTGGAGCTCCTCAGTACCAGTTACTTCCCCTTGATCGCATTCATCGTAGAGCGGTTCGAATCGTTGACGACCAGGCCATTTCGAAACAGCTTGACTCTTTGGCATTGCGCAGAGATGTAGGTTCTCTCTGTGTTTTTATCGTATATATCATGGAGAGTGTTCCGACGAGTTTTTTGGATTAATTCCTGCCGCCGAATTCCACCATCGGACATCGCGTCAAAACTTGAAGTTCCATCCTCACCATCTCGATGTCTGGAAATCCACAACTGTGCATTTCTCCCGACACTTTTAACCTCGCACTACTCTGTTGTGGAACCAATTACCGGCAGGGGTATTTCTGAACGGATATGACATAGGGACCTTCAAGAAAAGAGCTTACTCATTCTTAAAAGGCCGGCAACGCAACTGCAAGACCTCTGGTATTGCAGATGTCCATGGGCGGCGGTGATCACTTACCATCAGGTGCACCTCTTGCTCGTTTGCCCCCTCTTCATTAAAAAAAAATAATAATAAATAAGCAGGGATAACTTAGCAAAAATCATTACACCAGTATTCAAGAGCTATTATTGAGATGGCGGTTTTTAAATTATAATATCTTTTCAACAAAAAACATAAACCGTTAAAAAGTTATGTGAAATCTGAAAATGTACAATCAATTTACCCTTAATTACGAACCCTTACGGTTCAAATTAAAAAAATAAATGGGACTACTTTTGATGTAAGTACCTCCATTCCAAAAAAAATAATTATCAAAATCGGACTACTCTGTAAAAAGTTATGCGTGTCCTAATATAAAAAAATATATATTATACAGATCGAATTGAGAATCTCCTCCGTTTTTTCGACAATATATAAAATAAAAAAAACAAAGTATCATCACGCCCAGTTCTCTTGTGGAATAAGTAGAGCAAACCGAACGTCTTTATTTTATGAGGAGTTATAGTTTAAGAAGTTATCAAGTTTATTTTTTCTGACTTGAAACATAAAATGTTTTAAATTTTATAACACGTAATTAATCTGTTAAAACATTTCAAATCTAAAAGTGCATTTCTGGAGATTGAGCATTAGTAATGAAAATAAAGAAACACACATATATATAAGTTTTTGAACACTGAATATCGTCGGCACTTGGTAAAACTCCATGTTAACTTATATTTATATCGTATTAAAAGCATCCAATTATACTATAATCAATTATACTATAATAATCAATCCAATTATACTATTACTTTGCACTATTGACATCGACATACTATTGAATTAATAAATTACTATACACAATTCTCCCTGCTTAAAAGGGTAATTATGATGTGTGGGTAACACCGATATTGTGAAATATAATTTTAAATTGAAAATGTTCATACTACCTTCAGTATATATTGTTAATTGTCAAATTGTCAATTGTACTAAACAATAATAACTTTTGCCCTGATGATGCGTTAAAACGCGAAACCGGTTGGTTTTAATAAATATAAAGTCAAGTAAAACAGTACAAGTGCTTTTAATACGATATAAATATAAGTTATATAAGTTTTAATTACCGTTTCCTGAACACATATGTCGATAGTGGATAAAGTTACATAAAAATCCACGTAAGGTGGCTCACATTAAATAATAATTATTTTTGTACTCTCTGAGCTATCCCCTAGACCACGAGGCGCCTTAAAATATCTTTAAAAGTACTTGTGACTAGATACAATTTGTATAACAATTTTGGGTTTGGAACGCCGCCATATCCAGACAAGGACCGCTGTTAGAAACTCAGTGAGTTTGTCATTTTTATTTTATTTTTTACTAGCTGTAGCGAGCAGCCCGCTGCATGCTAAAATTTTTTGGTGAATCCCGCGGGATCACCTAATTTTTCTGGATTAAAAAAGCGTATGTACTATTCCAGGTCATCATCTACCCGTGTGCAAATTTCATTCAAATCCGTTCAGTAATTTTTGTGTGACTGATTAACAAGCATTCATCCATCTAAACTTTCGCATTAATAATATTAATATAGACAATTAGTGTATTGTAATATTGCAAGCATTATTTCATATTGCAAAACATTGGTTTGAGAATTGAGGATAAATTATTATTAATTTTTTATTATTGATAGGGAAGCGCTTGACCACAATCTCGCCTGATGGCAAGCTAAGATACGGGCAAGGATAAAACGCACTTCCTTAGACGGTACTTGTTCACCCTTCTCTTGAAGATCCCTAGATTGTACCCGACGGGAAACATAGACTCAGGAAGCATGTTCCAGTCCCTTGCGTTTTGAATGAAGAATGTCGAGTCGAACCTCTTTGTACGGGTACGTGGAATGTCCACCATATGACGATGTCTAAAATCTGTACACCTCGACAATCGATAGAAAAACGGGTATGGTGGAATCAAGTCGTGCAATTCCCCAGCGCACGCTCCAAAGTGTATTCGATAAAAAACCAATAAACTAGCCACTCTGCGGCGATGAGCGAGGCTCTGGAGTTTTTTGCCTACCAGATCATCGTCGTTTATGAGCCTCTTGGCACGCCTCTCTGTCCCGGACTGAAATACTGTCTTACTTTCGCCAGAATACCAAACTTTTTTGAGGTAACTTGGGCCTTAGATTCCATGTACGAACCAAAGTTGAGAGTAGGCGTTAAAGTGATAGCAATGATATCGAGGTGGTCAGTTATCGGCACGGACTCACTCTGGAAAGACGGAGATAGGTGGAATGAACCCGTTTAGCGGAGAATAGACACGCCTGGGTCTTAGTCGCATTAAACTTGACCAGATTTGCATCGCTTCAATCGGGGCAGTCTCCGATTGTAGGATGATTGTCTCCGATCCGATGTAAGGATAGGTTTAAACGATCAACCATCGCCTCCCTGAGAGACCGAATCTGTGCCGTACTGGCCCGCGCGCTGGGTGCGTAACTCTCCACAACAGTGTTATCGTCTGCGTAGATTCAGCAGCTTCAGCATGTTGTTAAGTTTCTAAGTTTTTGTCTTCCATGTAATCTGAGATTTTATAATACCTTTTCTAAACAGTTTTGATTTAAGACACTTTTTTAATTTATGTTATGGTTGGTAGACCTCTTAGCCTTACGTATTCGCTTTTACAATAAGTTCCCCAAAGCTAGCGGCTTTGGGGAACTTGTTGTAAAAGCGAATACAAAAGTTTCTCTCCGAAACCCCGAAAATGTTTAACCACGCATCTTCAAATATCTTCATGCCAAATTTCATTAAAAATCTATTCTACGGTTTAGCCGTGACAACATAACATGCAGATAGATAGACTTTCGCATTTACAACTGCGCCCTACAGCCCGCTGAGTTATTAAAGTTTTTTGACGAATTCCACCTGATCAGCTTTGTTTATGTGCTATTCCAGGTAATCCATGAGCAATAATCTATGACTGTGCCAAATTTCATCTAAATCAAATTTCGTCTAAAGCAAATATCATCTAAATCAAATTTCATCTAAATCAAATTTCATCTTAATCAAATTTCATCGAAATCAAATTTCATCTAAATCAAATTTCATCTAAATAGATTTTGCGTGAAAGAATAACATACATCCATCCATCCATACAAACTTTCGCATTTATAATATTAGTAGAATTAGTAGGGTAAATAGGAAAATGGACAAATATTGGTATACTGTTTTGTCATTTATACATATGAAAAATGAGATATGTATTCTGAGCCTCGAACCAACAATGGCGTCAGTTCCCTAAACCTACCGCCAACTTAAATATTTAAGTGTTTACGATGCTAAAGCCTGTCATACAAAACTAAGCCAGTATCTTGAAGCCTTAGCATTATTAATGCGCGTTACTCCAAGTTGACTCAGACGTGTTGTATTATTTGACAGCTATTTTTTTAATATAAGGTATAACTGAAGGAACTTATTTATACTCGAATGGAAAACAAAGCACCTACAATATATTATTTAGGGTTTAGGATATTATTTATAGCGTCTATTGTCTAGTGGAAATATATTTTACAACTTTACTAGATATTAGAGTACTTCAACGTCTTGACATCGTTGATAATATGGATATCCATTGAGTAATCTTTTAATGAATAAAATAATGAATTATTGAGTATCGCTGGAAAAATCGATTTAATTCGATAACTCGATTTAACCCTAAAGTGGACAAATTATTTGCTATGATATGGGTGTTGGTTAATGAGATATCATTGACTAAAACCAATGCATAAAAATACATTCATTAATGGTCAATATAATCGCTTCTGTGGTCTAGTAGTTATAGTGTTGGTGTTGACCACATGAGGTTTCGGTGTCCAATTCTAGGTCGGGCAATTCAAAATGTGTTTTTTCAGTTTTCTGATAAAGACAACGTTGCCCGAAATGGATAAGTAATTGATTGGCGATAGGCTTGCCACCTATCAAAAATATCTTCGGCTAACCGGGGCTGCACTTGTTCTATCTCTGCCTTCCTATTCAGGAATACGGGCGTGAAGATACTTTTTAGAATTTTATTAATTATCTTTTAAGGGTAGATATTTTATAACTTTTTTATTAAAACTTCTTTAGGCGTGACTTGAGACTAGCTCGGATATTTTTCAGATGGTACTTCCATTCGAAATCATACGCTCCATACCCAGTATGTTGATGCAGTTTCCGCTATTTCAAAATAGAGTTTCGTGGGTATATGTTATATATATAGTTTACTATCTGTGCCCGCAACTTCGTCCGCGTGGAAACATTTCTAAAAGTAGCCTAACTTACTCCTTATTACCATGGTTTAAAAGATAGACCGACTCGAAGTTTTATTTACATAGTTCCCATTCTCGTAAGACTTACGGGATAAAAATTAGCTAATATCATGAAACAAAGAAAGAAAACTTGTTCTATGTTCCATGGCTAATATCGTTTCTCGGGTCTCAAACTATCTTTGTACTAAATTTCATCTAAATCGGTCTAGTGGTTTAGGCGTGAAGAAGAGACAGACAGACAGAACAAAGAAAACTCGTTCTATGTTCCATGGCTAATATCGTTTCTCGGGTCTCAAACTATCTTTGTACTAAATTTCATCTAGATCGGTCTAGTGGTTTAGGCGTGAAGAAGAGACAGACAGACAGAGTTACTTTCACATTTATAATATTAGTATGGAAGTATGGATTTGAAACCAAAAAAGGGAATTTCGATATTGTAATATAGCATAAATATTTCTAAATTTTATATCATAAGATAGCAAACAAGCAGATGGATCTCCTGATGGAAAGAGTCAACCATCGCCTATAGACACCAAGACACCAAAAGTGTTAATGGTGGGTTGGTATCTTGTGGCAAGGTCCAATGACACATGCATAAGTTTACCAGCTACCTTACCCTCCTAACTGGAACACGACAGCGACAAGTACTGACGCTTTTGCGGCAGGAATAGGTAAGGCGGTGGTACCAGACCCAGGCGAGAAAATCCAGAACTCTACCACTTAGTAGCCACGATGGTAGTGAATCGCATAGCCAACTTTACGACTTACGTGGCGGAACGGCAGTTGGCCTATTCTTCAAAGGAGCCCGGGACCAACACGGGGACAATTATAGGTAAGGCGATGGTACCAAAACCCGGGGAGATGTTGTGGAATCTACCTAATTAATAGTCACAATATTAGGGACACGACGTATTAGCCTTTTATCGCCTTTCACGAGATGCTTGGCAGAGAGATGGCCGAGTGGGTGGCGGGCGTCGCGCATTGTAGGTTTCTGTAGTTGCCTATCACAATAGTGCGGACTAAGAAGAGTTTTTTATTGTTTCGTAGTATAAAATTATAACCTATTTAACGAAAAAGACACAAATATCCACACTACAGGTTCACCGCATGTAAAAAAAAATATAAGTACATTTTGACGGGTTCTACGTATACTAGTATAAATGACACAACTTTACAGGAGAGCGGATTAAACGTTCTATAGCTTGTAATTTTGACGTAAATCAATAGAAGTATTTAAAAATTTGTACTTTTGTACAAATTTTCAAATACTTTACTACATTACTTTACTACATTAGGACAAACATAAAGTAATTTTAAGGCTTTTGATGCAAAAAAATGGTATCTTTGTTTTGCGGATTGCACCAGTATACGTAAGACCCGTCGATTTTATAAATTTATAAACTTGTAAAGCTTACTTAGGCATATAAGTTTTTTTATTCATAATATATATACTATTATCGTGAATTTGTTTACATGTCCAAAACCAACCGTTTAGTGAACAGTAAAAGTTCCCTTTCACTCTAACAAAAATTAGTACTTGAAAGCTTCCTAAATGGATCACTTAATCGAAAAATTGTTTTTACAAAATCGGATTTTTACAAACCTATCCAACGATATTCTAAATTTTGGAATACACGAGAAAAAAATAATATTTATCTCATTTTAGGTGGTCAGAATCTTGAAAATTTTTAAAAAAGTACCTCTCTCTATAAAAAAAATTTTCAAGATTTTATTTACCTATTTTGTTTTTCTTATCTATTTTGGGGTAGATAATATGTATTTTCGCACTAACTCACAGCTGTCTATACCAATAACCTCTAAACTAGGCTGCAGATGGACGGATGCACAGACGCGCGGACGGACAAACATGGCGAAACTATAATGTCTTATAGTTGACTTCGAAACCCTAAAAAAAGTCTGAATCAATATGAAGATAACATTGATATTATCCGTATGGCTATAGGATGCATTCCGATTTCACGTAATTCCATTTACCGACAACCTTACCCTTCCAGTGTAAAGTGACAGTGACAAGCAACAAAGTAATTGCAGCAGGAATAGGCAGCAAACCTGGCCAATACATTACTGCACTTTTCCAACTACCTGTTGTTTAGCTTAGCTCGGGAATCAAAATCAAGACCTCATAATCTCTAACCAAGCTTGTTAAGTACTAAAATTGCAAGATAGTTTAAAAAATTAAATAAAAATATATTTTTCTACTAGCTGCAACGTCCAGCCTCTGTATTGTAAAAGTTTTTGGTGATTACCGCGGGATCACCTAATTTTTACGGGATGAAAAGTAGCCTATGTGCTATTCCAAGTTACCATCAACCTGCGTGCCAAATTTCATTCAAATCCGTTAAGAAATTTTTGCGTGATTGAGTAACAAGCATCCATCCAAACATCCATTCATCCAAACATTCAAACTTTCGCATTTATAATCTATACATACAAATGAATAAAACTGGAGAGTCTGTTTGTAACATTAAAATAATCGCTTCTTACTAAATGCATATGAAAGTAACATATATGCGGTACACATACGAAAATAACATTTTTTACAATTTTTGTGTCGGTCTGTCTGTCCGTCTGTCTGTCTGTCTGTCTGTCTGTCTGTTTGTTCCGGGTAATCTCCGAAACGGCTGGACTGATTTTGACGGGACTTTCACTGGTAGATAGCTGATGTAATAAGGAGTAACTTAGGCTACTTTTATTTTCAAACAAATCCACGCGGACGAAGTCATGGGCACAGCTAGTATTAAATAATATAGAATAATACAGATTAAAGGCAAGGGCACTTGGTGATTGAGCGCGGAGTCTATAATTTGGCGCCATGTCGTCTCGCGCCAATATTCCTTATTTACTAATACTTGTAGTTAAACAGTCGTATCATGTAAGTAAAAACACACATCAACAAAGTCTAGACGAGATAAAATTCTTGACTTAATAATCTAAAAACATTTTGATTACTGGACTTCATTTTATTCGGAGTTTTATTTTCTAAATTCATACTAATATTATAAATGCGAAAGTCTGTCTGTCTGTAACGCTTCTCAAACCGATTTCGATGAAATGCATGAAGATAACTGAAGATCCAAGTTTCTTTTAATCTTTGCTTTTATTGAGATTAAGATTACAGTTAAGAGAAAGGCTATTTAAAAAAAAATGTTGTCTATAAAGTTATTTTACGTGTATTTACACAATAATTTTACGTGATAACGTCATAAGAAAACAAGATCGTGCCTCTCTATATTCCGCGCTCTCGTTTGCACGCTCCGCTCAGGTGGACGTGACAGTGAGGCATGCTTTTTCGTGGGTGCAGCTAGCGTTCATCGATTTATAAGATGTTATCACGTCAAAATCAACCTTTTAGAGGCTAAATTAAAAAAGCTTGTAAAATTTAAAAAAAACTATATGGAAATATACATATGGATGATCTACTTGCTGGCGAAACAGTAATTTTTATACTAAAGGGTAATACGTGTCACTAACATCGTGATTACTCATCAAATGATAGATTTGCGGCGTCTCCGCTGGGCTTGGTACCATAGCCTTACCTATTCCTGCCGCAATAACATCAGTGCGTGTCACCGTCGTGCCCGGTTTGAAGAGTAACGTAGCCGATATTATAAGATTAAGCAAATTGAAATGAAAATAGTGATGAGATGGAAAATAATAGTCTTGATTAAAAAGACAGTCTTTATAAACGGTTTTAAAAAGTACCCGCTAAATTTATGCATTTTGGCATTCCATCCCTACCACACGAATCCAGTTATGGGCCATATATGTCAATTATCGGAGAAATTTATTATTAAAACTACATAAATGTTACTCCAACATGCTAAAGAACCCACGGGAAAAATTCTAACTGATTTACAATAATGAACTTTACTCGAATAAAATGAAATAGCTTATGTGATCCCTAAGGACCAATAGCGTTTTACTCCCGATAATCCGGCTGTTAGCGAGAGGTTTAATTCAATGTTCAGCTGCCAATTAAATTACAGAGCTATTAATGTGGGAGGAAAAGATTTTCCATTTCCCTTAGATACAAGGTAAGAAAGGCAATAACTATTTTGGGTCCAATTAGAAGCTTAATTTTTATTTGTTTATTACTAGAAAAGTCTAAATGAATATTATCTAAGAAACAAGAAAGTTTTCAGGTCTAAAAATGGACAAAAATATCAAGTTTTCTCGAATTCTTCGAATCTCGAAACTATAAAAGATCAGATGGGTTTTTACGGCTTTGTAGATTAAAATAATGCTTTTGTCAGAATTACGTGGAATTATAAACTTTCGACTACAATATAATAAACGTTTCTGATGTAAGAATAGCTGTTTCTTAATTTATAAAATAAAATATTCAAGGGAGTGTTCCGACGAGTTGTTTGGATTAATTCCTGCCGCCGAATTCCACCATCGGACGTCGCATCAAAATTTGAAGTTCCATCCTCACCATCTCGATGTCTAGAAATCCACAACTGTGCGTTTCTCTTGACACTTTCTGCCTCGCACTACTCTGTTGTGGAATTAATTACCGGCAGGGGTATTTCCGAATGGATACGACATAGGGACCTTCAAGAAAAGAGCTTACTCATTCTTAAAAGGGCGGCAACGCAACTGCAAGACCTCTGGTATTGCAGATGTCCATGGGCGGCGGTGATCACTTACCATCAGGTGCACCTCTTGCTCGTTTACCCCTTCTTCTATAAAAAAAATCATAAAAGTGACATTAGGAGGTTTAGAAAAAGTAACATCGCTTCGACAGACGTAACGAAACGATATTTAAAAAAGTTATCGTCTCTAAAATAACGCAAAATAATTTCCTAGCCAATGTGAAACTATTGTCGCAGTAGTCGGAAATCGCAATTGTTGTTCCGTTAAGAAAAAAATAAATAAAACCAATTTAGATAAAACCAACTAAAACGTAGATAGTAAAATTGTGTGTTCAAACAATTCGTTACTTTATGGTTTCGTTAACAATGAAATGTTGCCCGAAACAATGACTTTTTACCCGACTGCAGGAGGGTATTGTGTTTATCAGTCTATATATGTATGTATGTATGTATGTATGTATGTATGTTTGTTCCTATGTGGCATTCTAGAGACCAAACGCGTAGGCTGATTTTGATGTATCGTATGTCAATCGATTCGTCTTAACCTTGCGAGTGTCACTAAAGCCATGACATTTATAAGAACCCACCATGGAAACCACCAGGCGCCATATTGTCAAAATTAAAAATATATATATTGATGAACAATATCATGTGGCGTATCGTTGAATAGGTATTAAAATTATTTTGAGTTTTATTCATCGTTTTTCTTTTTAAATGATAGTTTAGGATATGTTACTATTTGTATTCTCGTACTTTATACATACCTATATACCTACTTCAGTATTTGTTATTCGGTTTTCATTACATTAATCAGTATTTATCATCAGTTAGACAATATTTTTAACCGACGAAAAAATGGAGGTTATCAGTTGGACATGTACCTATGTATGTAATAATATTGTTGGAATTGGATAACATTTGACTATGATGATATATTTAGGCGTCCAAGCACGTGTACTAAAATTGCGTAAGTCAATGTATATTTGTATGTTTGTCCGGGATTTTTTCGGCAAGTGAAAGACATAATCAGATAATTATTCTTGATTTAAAACAACGTATATTACAACTCAGGGAACTGTCTAAATTTTATCAATATCGGTTTAGTAGTTGTTACTCTGTGCTGGTCCGGGCTTCTTTGAGGAATAGGCCAAATGCCATTCTACCAGGCAGGTCGTAAGAGGCGATCGATTGGCTATTTCCGTCACTATCATCGTGACTAATAGTTATTAAAGTTCTGCAACGTCTCGCCCGGGTATTTACCGCACCGTACCGCTGCCTTACCTACTCCTGCCGCAATAGCGTCAATGATTATCATTGCCGTGTTCCGGTTAAAAGGGTAAGGTAGCCGATACACTTACGCATGTGGCATTGCCATCCCGTCAGGTGGATAGCTACGCACCATTAACATCTTTAGTGTCTATAGGCGATGTTTTCTCTTTCTATCTTTCTATCAGGAGAGCCATCTGCTTAAAGCACTCAATCATCATAAACAAATAATACCTGTACCTCGTGATACGATCAACTCCGAACTCGCTAATGATTTTTTCTTTTTTTTTATATCATAAGATAGCAAAAAAGCAGATGGGTCTCCTGATGGAAAGAGTCTATAGACACCAAAGGTGTTAATGGTGCGTTGCTATTTTGTAGCGAGGTCTAATGCCACATGCATAAGTTTACCAGCTACCTTACCCTCCAAACCGGAACATGACAGTGACAAGCACTGATGCTATAGCGGTAGGAGTAGGTAAGGCGGTGGTACCAAACCCGGGCGAGACAATGCAGAGCTCTATCAACTAGTAGCCACGATAGTAGTGACTCGTATAGCCAATCGGTCGCTTATTACGACTTGTCTGGTAGAACGGCAGTTGGCCTATTCTTCAAAGAAGCCCGGGAACACTACCTTCCTACCCTAACCCACTACCTTCTCGATACGGCGAAGCCAGCTTTGCTCTTCTTAACCGAGACACAGATATATTCTCCGGCTGATACTTTCTACCTCTTCTACCCGGGGTACAAACTGGACCATTCCTTTGTACCGCGGGCTGCTGTGTGCGCATACGTCAAAGAAGATATCTGTTACCGGGCCTCGGCAGACTTGAAGGTCAGGACCTATCCATCCTCTGGTTCGCGTAGCTTGCGACGACCATCCACGTAGCTACGCGTGCCTAACAGGTCCCATGTCGGGAATTCTGAAGTTGACCGGCTCGTTGAGCATTTACAAACAGCTGTAGATTCCGTATTAGAGCAGATCCCCTCCGCAGATATTGTGATCATGGGCGATTTTAATGCCCACCACGCCGAATGGCTTTGTTCGCGCACCACCGATCATGCGGGGAGGTCTGTTCACAATTTTGCCTTGGCGTATGGTCTTAAACAACTGGTTACTTCACCCACGCGAGTTCCCGATGTGAATGACCATACGCCTTCACTGTTGGACCTTCTGCTGACCTCTCATCCGGACCATTATCAAGTATCTGTGGACGTCCCACTTGGTTCGTCAGACCACTGCCTGATCCGGAGTAAAGTGCCGGTTTCACGCCTATCACGGCTTTCTTTAGCAGGCTGTCGTCGCGTTTGGCACTATAGATCAGCAGATTGGGACGGGATGCGGTCTTTTTTTGCGTCCTACCCATGGGGGCGGTTGTGCTTCTCGCTGGATGATCGGAGTGTCGTCGCTGACTCTATTGCCGATATGGTGCTGCAGGACATGGAACTTTTCATTCCATTTTCTGCAGTACCAATTGGTGGTAAGTCTCAGCCTTGGTTTGGTCGCTCCTGTAAAACGGCTTCAAGCTGTAAGCAGGAGTGCTACCAGGCTTGGGCTGCAGCGTCTGCATCTTGTAATGAAAAAACCAGCGCGTTACGTATGGAATACAATTCCGCCTCGAGGTACTTCAAAAGAGCTATCGCCAAGACAAAATCAGAACATAAAGGCAGAATTAGTGAGAAATTAGTTCGCCTTCCTTCAGGGACTCGTGCGTTCTGGTCTTTCGCCAAGACTGTCTTAGGGAATTTCTCATTGCCCTCTCTTCCATCTTTGCACGAAGAAGATGACTCTTTGGCCCATACCGAAAAGGAGAAGGCCGATCTCCTGGGCTCCTTCTTTGCGGCCAACTCGACTCTGGATGACCAAGGGAAGGCACCGCCTACCATCTTGCCGAGTGATAGTTCCATGCTAGAACCACAATTTCGGCAGTCATCTGTGCGTAAAGCACTACTTTCCTTGAACATCCACAAGTCGAGTGGACCGAATGGCTTCCTTCCGATTGTGCGAAAAATGTGTGCTCCCGAGTTGGTACCAGTATTAACACGCCTATTCCAGCTCTCCTACTCACTCGGCGTGATACCGAATTCATGGAAGACAGCTTTGGTGCATCCCATCCCTAAAAAAGGAGATCGTTCTTACCCGTCTAACAATCGGCCCATAGCCATGACCTCCTTGTTCTCCAAAATTATGGAGACAATCATCAACTCTCAGCTGCCTCAAGTATTTAGAAGAGCACCAGCTGATTAGCGACCGTCAGTACGGTTTCTGTCACGGCCGCTCAGCTGGTGACCTTCTAGTATACCTAACCCATCGATGGGCGGAATCAGTTGAGTCCAAGGGGGAGGCATTGGCAGTTAGTTTGGACATAGGGAAGGCCTTTGATCAGGTATGGCACAAAGCGCTTTTCGCGAAGCTGCCTTCTTGTGGGCTTTCCGAGAAATTATGCAAGTGGATCACCAGTTTTTTGGCTGACCGGAACATCAAGGTAGCTGTCGACGGTGCGTGCTCCGACCTTAAACCTGTCAATGCTGGTGTTATCCAAAGCTGCGTGCTATCACCGACACTGTTCCTTCTGCATATCAATGACATGATGCGAATTAGCAACGTACATTGCTATGCGGATGACAGTACTGGTGATGCTACATATTTCGGCCCAAGCGGTATTTCTCGGGAACACGTCGAAGAGTGCCGAAACAAGCTTATGTCTGATGTCGAGAATCAACTTACCGATGTCTCGGAATGGGGTCGTTAAAACCTGGTCACTTTTAACCCCAAGAAGACACAGCTTTGCGTGTTCACCGCTAAAATGACGCCCTTTGTCGTATCACCTCGATTTGAGGATACTCTCCTGACAGCCTCAGCTAGTGTCGGAATCCTGGGAGTCGACTACTGTATTGTGGAACCAATTACCGGAAGGGTATTTCCGAACGGATACGACATAGGGACCTTCAAGAAAAGAGCTTACTCATTCTTAAAAGGCCGGCAACGCAAGAAATACAAACATACATGCTTTTCAAACAAATGCTTGTCCCTGCTGAGAATCAAACCCAAGTTACAATAGTAGCCATTATATTATTATAATCTGTCTCCAAGCCCTGTTGATTGGTAGTTAAGGTCGCTACTTAAGCAACATCGGGGCAGTCAGGGCGTTAGATAGTTGGTTTTATTAGGTACCAACCTATTTAATAGTGCGTTAATACTTTTACTTTAGAATCCTTTTTTAAACTTCCCACTAGGAAAATGAAAATTTCCAAAATTCGACGAATAGAATTTGACGACACAACAATTTCCTCGAGTGAAAGTCTGAATCGAACCTGACCCGGCTCAAAGCATGCATTGCTTTGAGCCAGGTTAGGTCTCTAGAGGGGCTAATAATAAGTAGTTTAGACCACCTCAAGTTACTTAATAATCCCCACGACATTTACTCTGTAAGAAATGACAAGTTTGCGTAATTTATCATCTGATAAATTTAATATCGAAGTTAATGAATCCTAACTAAAAAGTATAAAATAAAAAAAATATTAGAAACAAAAAACCCGACTGCATTTAATCTTTAAATAAAGTTCATTGCCTGAAATGAAAGCTAAAAAGAAGGAAACAAGCCCAGTAGTTCAGAATCATGTTAAGTAATAATGAATAACTTCACCATTGAAATAGTTCTATAATCGATGTACATACATATAAAATAATTCATGAATTTTAATTCATCACAGAACGATTAACAGTCGAGGCCAATTCAATTTTTAGCTATCAAATTTTCACAAAGGACCCCGACTGTTAAACGTTCTGTGATGAATTAAAATTCAAGAATTATTTTATATGTATGTACATCGATTATAGAACTATTTCAATGGTGAAGTTATTCATTATTACTTAACATGAGTCTGAACTACTGGGCTTGTTTCCTTCTTTTTAGCTTTCATTTCAGGCAATGAACTTTATCTAAAGATTAAATGCAGTCGGGTTTTTTGTTTCCAATAATTTTTTTTGCTTTTCTTACTACAGCGAGCGCACATATACGTCTAGATCGTCGCTCAGGTCGGCCAATACATATAAAGCCTAGTCATGAAACAAGGCCTAGGTAATAAAAGTATATTCTATACTTTCCATCGTCGGCACTTGGTGAAATTCCATTATTATAACACAATTATTGTAACACTTGTACTTTAATTTCACATTAAAACTTTTATTTTTGTATATCACTCGACCGGTTTCACTTTATAAGCATCTTCAGGATGTTAATATACTTACATTGATTATATTATTGACTGTTTTAATATAAATATTGTTTACCAAAATAAATATTGTTTGTAAGAGGGTAAACTTACATATCGTTCGACAGTATTGTCAGTGGGAAATTTATTTATTTACAATTATTGCATTGTATTTTTTTTTCTTAGTAAAATTCTTTTTAACTTAAGTTTGCTTTTAAAAATGTACTAACAGTGTTAAGAAAAGTATATTTAAAATTATTAGATGTAAAATATGTTTTACTAGCTGTTGCCCGCGACTTTGTCCGCGCGGACTTCGTTTACTCCGCACAGCTCCTCCCCCGTAGGTGATAGCGTGATAATATGTAGCCTATATGTTGACCCGACCTATTAGTAATATTCATGCAAAATTTTAAATAAATCCATGCAGTACTTTTTAAGTTTACCCCGGACATACATTGACTTACCTACGATTTTATTATATGTATAGATGATAAAGCTTGAACTGAGGTTAGGTAGATAACATTCGTATTTTATCGCGCTAGTATTTATTCTTGTATTAATTCAATAAAAAGTGATGTTTAGGTGACTAACATGATGTATTCTTTTTACCATCTAATGAATAAATAAATAAAGTATACATATAGTAGATAAAATAAAAAAGTGTGTGTATTTTTAAACTACATAAAATTTGAAATATTAAAAAATATACTAAATAATTTTTAAATATTTACACACCATATCATGGTAAAACATTCTGGTATCTTTAAATAATTTTATTAACTGGTAATATTTGAGTAATATATCTAATATCTATGCTTGTAACACCCATATAATATAAATGAAAATCTCGCAAATCAGTATTTTCGTTCTATTTTGTAATAGTGGCAGTTACCTCTCTAAGCATTAAAATGTGTGAATTTAAAAAAAGTTAAGAAACTTTAATCTTAATGCTGCCTTATCTAATATATTAACGTTTAAATCCCTACAGATAAGAATATTCATCCTTAATTTAGAGACTTTACATATAACCGTCGCCATCTTGTTAACAAACTCATCATATGATACACAAGGGGCTTTCACACACTCGTAACAATGAAATACTCAAATTTAATGTAAGCAATGCCAATAACTTATTCAACAGAAATATAAATATAGATATTCATTAGACAAATTACAGTAACTAGTAGCTGATCTGACGCCAAAGTAATCAAATTATTTGCTTGTGATATGGTATTGTTAACGATATTCATATATTTTTTATATCGTCAGATAGCAAACAAACAGACGGCTCTCCTGATAGAAAGAGAAATCACTGTTTATAGTCACCATAGATGTTAACGGTGCGTTGCTAACCATGTGGCGGGATGGCAATGCCATATCCATGAATCTACCGGCTACCTCACTCTCCATACAGAAAAACGACAGTAAAAGAAAGAAAGAAAGAAAGAAATAATTTATTTGCCAGAATATGGGAGTTACAAGTTATTAAAATTTGATTAAGCTACCAACATATTCTACCATTATATGGTGTGCAAATATTTTAAAATTATAATTATTTATCATTAAACTAAAAATGTTGTGAGTCGATTTTTTACAATTACTACCGGATCGGAACGCGGCCACACACTGCGAAGATGCGGCGGAAGAAACTCAGCGGGCTTGTTTTTTTTAAAATTATAGTTACATGATACAATTACAAACATTATTTCACATCACAACTTATTTCTATAATTTACAAAATTCATTTTTTTAAATTAAAATATTGAAATTTTACAAAGTTTAAAGACAGAAGAAAGATAATAGATAATTTGTAACAATTTAGTTAAGTTGAATAATTTAATATATATTTATCACATGTTGATAAATATACATTTTCATTTGATTTTGGCCATCACTGGGTTAATAAACTACGGTGTCATCTAATACATCTATAATAAAAAGAACTACGTTAAAAAAACCGACTTCAAAGACTAAAAAGTAAAAAAATAATAAATATTTAATATTAATCAAATACTACCTATTATTTATATGTGCTATTTACTAATAGGTTTGAAGTCAGACTTACACCGGCAGACACGTGTGAGCAGACGAAAGTCTTGAATAATCTTTGACGAAAGTCTTGAATAAGTACATAAAATTTTTGAAAGAAAGAAAAAAAATAGTTATTTGCAAGAATATGGCTGTTACAAGTTGTTAAAAATTAATTAAGCTACCAACATTTTCTTCTATTATATGGTGTCAATTTGAAATTAAAAATTTTGCCTTGCCTTTTAGTTTAATTGGTAATTTAACTTAAATTTATTTAAATAAATTCTGTTGAATACATTTTCGTAATTATTTTTTTCAGTATTCTTCGTATTGATTGAAGCTGCTTGTAAAATAAACACTTAATTGCTTTTTATAGGTTTATTTACGTATCTTAATCTTTAAAGTAGGAATTTCATTGTATTAATTTGCTCGTATTCATTTAAGTAATTAAAACAATATTATTTGCTTAAGGCTTGGCACCGACTTCAAACCTATTAGTAAATAGCACATATAAATAATAGGTAGTATTTGATTAATATTAAATATTTATTATTTTTTTACTTTTTAGTTTTTGAAGTCGGTTTTTTTAACGTAGTTATTTTTATTTAATACTTTTTAGTGTATTGTTGTATTGTCAACTTATTTTTGTAGACCTACAACAGGTGCTGCGCGCCTTAACAAATATAGATCTCAAAAAACGGGAACGAATAAAATAGTAGGGGAGCCCAAGAGGGGATTTTGGTATTTACTCGAGCGCGGCAGATTACCATAGGAGGGGGTACCTCGCATACTGTTAAGTCTCTCCACCAAATATAAGCCCTTTCTATAGAGGGGGGTAACTAAAGCAGAAAAAAAACAAAAGATAACTTCGGCTTGTGGAAATTGCCAGATTATATTTTTTCGTAATTCTTACATAATTTCCTCCATAATAAAAGAAAATTCAGACGCGCTCGAGAATGTCAAGACAACGTTTTCTTTGCAAATTTGTAACCCTCCCACTACCTTACGCTACACTGGTATCGTCAGATTTTCTAAATTTTAGCGGCAATTAACCCACCATACCCTAATCTAACGCGCTTTAGTGTTTCCATGTCACTGATTTTTTTAAACATTTTTTTATTTGTAGATTTTTCCCCACCATTGAAATGAAAAACATTATATAACTTTTTATTTTTCCTATAATTTAGTCTACAAAGTCCAATAGGTCCCTACGACGCTCGACTAACTACCTATTTAGCATCTTGGTCTCCCCTACTGAAATAAAAGTAGTCGTCTCTGTAAAAATGTTCTTCGTAACACAATGTCACGTTCTTGTGAGACTATTAAAGATCGTAAAAAACGTTTGTTGGCCATGAGAGCATAATATATGAAATCACGTTTACGTCAAGAAACTTTTGAACAATATAATTCTAGATTCACTAGACTCGGTAAGATCCAAGAGCGTCTAGCGAATGTGTCTTTTGAGTAGAGAGCTAATAGACTTGATCTCATTAATAAGCCTCTATCGAACGAGTCTGCCGAGCAGAATGTTCATAGAATTGGTCTCCATTAAGGAGCGTTTATCTAAGGAGTCCGCCAAGCAGAGAGCACATAGATTAGAAGTGATACGAAAGCTGCTCAGCAACGTGAGAACCGGCTAGCGGCAGCACGTAAGACGTCACAAGGAGTTCGTTCAATGACTGAGCGTAATTTTATAACCACCATAAGTCAATACGATGAAGTGGCATGTACAATCTGTAAGAAATTATTATATCCAAAACAACAGACGTCATTAGTCACAGCACATTTTAATTTCCTTCCGGAGCAGCTACCGTTGCTCGACTACCATAAAAAAAAATAAGTTCCTTCACAGGCCTACTGGAACAACGTGGAAGTTATATCTTTACCTCCTGAACTGATCGACTTGACAGACGTAGAACGAAGACTTTTGTCAAGAGTATTTCCTTTTATTTTATAACTAGTTACCAACCGCACCAAAATGCTCGTCAACACGAATCAAATAAGCCCAAACTCGATAGAGTTGTGTCATTTAATTACTGAGCTCCTATGGCCACCTTCTAGCTTTATCATTGGACCTTGGAGCATCCTAGTTACCATCAAGCACCAAAGTGCTCGTCAACACGAATCAAACGAGCCCAAACTCGATAGGAGTTGTGTCATTTAATTATTGAGCTCCTATAGCCACCTTCTGGCTTTATCATTGGAGCTTGGAGGATCCTAGTTACCACCAAGCACCAAAGGGCTCGTCAACACGAATCAAACGAGCCCAAACTAGACAGAGTTGTGTCATTTAATTATTGAGCTGCTATGGCCAGCTTCTGGCTTCATCATCGGACCTTGGAGGATTCTAGGTACCACCAAGCACCATAGTGCTCGTCAACACGAATCAAACGAGCCCAAACTCGATAGAGTTGTGTCATTTAATTACTGAGCTCCTATGGCAAGCTTCTGGTTTTATCATCGGACCTTGGAGGATCCTAGTTACCACCAAGCACCATAGTGCTCGTCAACACGAATTAAACGAGCCCAAACTCGATGGAGTTGTGTCATTTAATTACTGAGCTCCTATGGCCAACTTCTGGCTTCATCATCGGACCTTGGAGGATCCTAGTTACCACCAATCACCTAAGTGCTCGTCAACACAAATCAAACGAGACCAAACTCGATAGAGTTGTGTCATTTAATTACTGAGCTCCTATGGCCACCTTATGGCTTCATCATCGGACCTTGGAGGATCCTAGTTACCACCAAGCACCATAGTGCTCGTCAACACATATCAAACGAGCCCAAACTCGATAGAGTTGTGTCATTTAATTACTAATCTCCTATGGCCACCTTCCGGCTTCATCATCGGACCCTGGAGGATCCTAGTTACCACCAAGCACCTAAGTGCTCGTCAACACGAATCAGACGAGCCCAAACTCGATAGAATCTTGTTATTAACCGATTTTTAACCATTTAATTACTGAGTTCCTGTAGTTACCTTTCGATTCCATCATCAGATCAGGTCTATACCATAATAAGTTTTCATTGTCATCCAATTTACATATGTATACAAAATTTCAGCTCAATCGGTAACCGGGAAGTGGATCAAATTTACTTGCGAGATTTAAATTCAGACATCGGGATAGGTAAAATAACTAAAAAAATGCTTATAAAATAAAAACTGCTAGGCCTACCTGATTCAAATTTTTATGGGACTAATTAGAAATCATTTCGCATCAAACAATTTTTTGTTCACAGAATCACGTAAATCGGTTCAGAAACCTCGGAGAAATCGGTGTACATACATTAAAAAAAATATACAGGCCGAATTGAGAACCTCCTCCTTTTTTGAAGTCGGTTAAAAATAAATAAAATTGCAGTGTCTATTTGTAATATTAAAATACCGCTTTTTACTAAATGCATATGGTTGTATACACGGTGTATATATATATATATATATATATATATATATATATATATATATATATATATATATATATATATATATATATATATATTAAATTTTTGTCTGTCAGTCTGTTTTTTCCGGCTAATCTCAGAAACGGCTGAACCGATTTTGACTGGACTTTCACTGACAGATAGCTGATGTAATAAAGAGTAACTTAGGCTACCATTATTTTAAAAAAAACCACGCAGACGAAGTCGCAGGCACAGCAAGTAGATACATTAAAACATACGTTAATCGTGCCTTCAAACGATTTTGTCATACTACTGGAAGCCATTAAGTACAACAGCAATCAGGCTTAACCTTATTGTAAAAGTTTCATATCGTAGCATTATGGTATCGTTGTGATAGATTTGTTTTTTTTTTTGACGTGACAACGTCTTATAATTCGATAGAGCTGGCTGCACGCGCGAAAAAACATGACTCATGCGGCGTTACCTCGCTCTGAGGCGTTCCGTTTAAGGCTTGGAGTACAAGCGAGAGCTTAAGACGTTGTCACGTTCAACTATCGTCTGTAAACCAACTTTACAGACAACCGATTTTTTATATAAATAATAATAACTTGTATTTTTTTATCTAAAATTATTTATCATTCCAAAATCATCAACGAACTTTAGATGTTTCTATTGTAATTCTATTTTAAGGTATAAAGCTAATGTATTTAAAATTTTTATTTTTTCTAGAATATTTTAATACGTTTTTTCTGTGATATATAATACGTTTTTTCTGTGATATATAATACGTTTTTTCTGTGATAAATAGTTTTGACGTTAAAAAATGTATTTTATAAACTCATTTTGAATAAAAATTTATTCTATTCTATTCTATTTATTTTTTGTGCTTTTACAATTTTACTGTCTCTTGCTAAAATGGGAGCGAAACAGCATGTATTTTTCTACTCCTTCTATATATTTCTGATTAATTTTATTACAAGTTCTAGTACAGCTTAGTTTTTAGCCAGGGCTCCCTCCCTCCCCTCCCCATGTTGGTCCCGGGCTCCTCTGAAGAATAGGCCAAATGCTGTTCTTCCTAGCAGCTCGCAGGTCTGCGACCACTTGACTATGCAAGTCACTATCATCGTGGCTACAAGGTGCTAGAGTTCTGCATTGTTTCGCCCGAATCTAGTACCACCACCTTACCTATTCCTGCAGAAATAGCGTCAGTGCTTGACACTGTCATGTTCCGGATTGGAGGGTAATGTAGCCGGTAAACTTATGCATGTGGCATTAGACCTCGCCGCAAGATAGCAACTCATCATTAACATCTTTAGTGTCTACAGGCGATGGTTGACTCGTCAAGGAACCCATCTGCTTGTTTGCTATCTTATGATGAAAAAAGCACTCTGAGCTCGCAACTCAGGGATTATCAGGACGGTTTCCGCTGTTAGTTCTGTTTTACAGAAGTTACAATGATGGGAACGATATGATAACCAAGAAGAAGGGGCCCATAGCCCTAAAAATACGTTAATCTTATAAAATCCGCATTGGTCTGAACCTTCTTTAGAGAATGACATTCTGCCATTCTACCAGACAGTTCGTCAACGGCTAGCGATTGGCTAAATGTGTAACTCCGGACACGGTCGTGACTACTAGACGATGAAGTTTCGCAATGTGACACCCGGGCTTGGTACCACCGCTTTACATATTCCTACAACAGTTATGGTGTCATGAAGCTGTAATATAATGTTTTGAGGCAACACTTCTAATACCTACTTGAAACCAAATTTCAGATACTGCTGTTATCTTCTGAGGTCTAACCCTCTCTTTCTAACACAGCTATATAAATAGAGATGGGAAGACTTCATAGACAGAGATGTAACGTAAATATTTGTTTCAGTTGATTGATACGAGTGCTAGCTTCATCTATACCTAATACTTCATGAGTAGTGTCAAACTCTATTCTATTGCGTGTCTCTGTTATTTTCCCATTTGGAGGTTAAGGTGGCCGAAAAACTTATAATTGTGGCATTGCTACTCCATCACATTTTTGCATCGTACCATAAACATCTTTGGAATCTATAGACGATAGTTGTCTCTTTCCATCAGCAGAATCATCTGCGTGTTTGTCATCCTCTAGAAAACCCTCTTTGCGTTGGACTGGAAAGGATATATGTTTATAATCCAATATCCCTAAGGGGCAATATATTTAACCCCCGATTATCCGCAGTTAATGAGACGTTTAATTCAATGTTCAGCTGGTTATTAAATTGGAGAGATAAATGAGAGTGAAATTCGTTATTTATTAGGCTGATAACATAGCTGGAGGAATTCTGCTATTGTTATTGTCAATAATTGGCGGGGATCACTTACCATTAGGTGAATAAGTCCCTTCTTATATGAAAAAGGTGACAGATTTGGTACTGGATAACCATCCATTTCTTCTGCTAATAAGTCTCTTGTTATATGAAAAAGGTGACAGATTTGGTATTGGATACACCACATATTTTGCAAAATGACAAGTTGGTATAACATGTTAAAACAGCTTTCAAAGATCTCGTTTTACCCTATCTATAAACATTGCTATTGCGTTAAAAATAGCATTAATATAAATCGTACTAACATTATAAATGCGAAAGTATGTTTCTTACTCTTTCACGCAAAAATTACTTAAGGTACCGCGTGACGTGTTTATTAAATCGTCCATCATAATCATTGATATATAAAAACCAAAGATACACAATCAGTGTCTCAAAAACGTCCTCTAAGAATGAGTGCATAATTTAAAATTGTGCACTCACTTCAAATAGAAGCCCGTCGCTCACGTCACTGCCCGCGCGTCAAAAATACAGAATTGTTCTCTGATAAATTGTAAAATACAACATTATGAACGTTAAAAAATATAAGATTGATTGATTGAAATTAAGATTGTATTTTCGCTAAGTATAAGAGTTTATCGATTTATTTTTGTCGTTTATATAGGGTGCAATGTATGATTTTTATTTTATTTGTCTTAAAAATGTACTCGGCGCTCCAAATATAATACGACAAAATTTCAATGGTCACTTTTTCAGTAAAAGGACAGTGCATTACAACCTCCTTTTAATTTAGTCGAATAATACAAATTGATCCTGTTATTATTAGTGGAGTCGATTTTTTTTCAACAATAAGTTAATTTTTTTTAATAAGATTAATTTTTTTCATTAATAATTTTGAATACCTTTTATAGTTGTTAACCTACTGCCAAAAGAGAAGAGGACATCAATTTGATGATTTTAAAATGTTTGATTATATTGATTACTTATTTTGAGGACCAAGTTAGGTGATTCTTTTTATTCTATTTGTACGAATATAAAATAACAATATATAATTGTAATTCTTACGATGAACTTTGGAGATATATTATGAAACTTTTAATATAACAATAGGAAATCATAAGTAGCATCGAATTTTGTTCTGTTTACAGGTGTTGTTGATAACGATTTCTTAAGTGAAAGGCACAGGTTGCATTAAGAATGTTTATTTTTTGATTTAATAATTGGAACGAAGTTCCTTACGGTAGGCTTGGAGGGGATAGGGATTTTGCTGCGCGACCGAACTAAAAAAAATGTGATAGTAAAACCGTAAGAAAAATGCGTGGAATAAAAGCGTTAAATGAGACGTGCGCAGGCGCGACAGTCGCGTACACAAGCGAGTAGTGCCGTTTAGTCGAAGGAAGTTCGTTCCTACCTGGTGTCTCGCGACACCACATCATTTTTATTTTCAATAAAATGATGTTTTTGATTGCGGATATCTTATACTATATATATTATAAATGTTAAAGTTTGTATGTTTGGATGTTTGATAATCAATCACGTAAAAAAGAGCTGTACCAATTTGGATTTGGACTCGGATATAAGATGACCTGGAATAGCACATAGAATACTTTTATCCCAATGAAGAGATCTGCAGCTAGTCTCGTATAAATTTTAAGTGACTGTTTATATGTACGAGTTGTTTTATTTGCATACTAGCTGTTACCCGCGGCTTTGCTCGCGCATATTTACTTTAAAACTTATTTAACCTTTCTTTATTTTATTAAAATCTCTACATTGCCGGGTGGCCCGCTAGTACATTAAAAATAATATTTACATATTCATCTTAATTATTTATATACGACATTTTTGTTATTAAAATGTAAGTAAAAAACGTAAGACCTGAACTTCCTATAACTTCTAAATTTTCTATACCTAATATCATAACTAACTATACCTCAAACTAAAAATACCTATTAGTAACACACCTATCGAAAAAACTAGCGTAATTATAAAAGAAATTTATAATTAACAGGAAATATCTAATCTGAAATTACCTTTGGCAATAATATTATATGTACTAAACTATACTCCAAACTAAATATACGTATCTATTAGGATTTATGTGTATGTAACACACCTATGTAACCAACTAATTTTAAGTTTTTTAACCAAAATTAACGCCAAATTTAAGTATTTTAACCTCAAAGAAAAAAACTATGCCTAAGATAGACTATTGAATTAAAAAAGTTCAAAAATCCAAAGTTTTTTTTAAAATGATACTTAGTAATTCAGTATTTGAAAAGATGTATATTTTTTCAAAATCATGAAGGAGTTTGATCTTCCGAATAACATTGAACACAACTTTTTAGCTCTAAATTGTTTTATTGGAATTTTTAATACGAGGGTCAATAAAATTTTCAGAAGCCGACATCACATTAGCAACTAACCTATTGTGTTTCAAATGTCTATGGGCAGTATTCGCTCGTACGTCTGCAGATACTATAACTAAACAAATGTTCGTTTACATAATACTGCAAAAAAAAAAAACAGAAAAACTGAAATCTAATTTAAAACGAGAATTCCACGAAAAGCCAAACTTATTTCTAGGAAATTAATGCGTTTCCTTACTATGTTGTCGATACATTACATAATAAGTCTGAAAAAAATCGTGTCTGTTATCATGTAAGAATCTATGAACTTTATAACGTAGTCATAGTCACCATTGTAGTAAATTTCCTATTTCAGTATATTCTAAATCTATTAGACTATGCAAACTAAATGTATCAATATCAAGCGTCAAATACTACATGGCTATAAACCCACAGTTTGAACATGCAAAAACACGTTTGTGCCATAACTATAAACTTTTTAGACTGAATTAGCGACAGTTTTGAGTGTCTGTTTTGTTCGGAACTGTGTATCTTGGGTATTTTATATCAATGATCATAATAGATGGTATATTCTCTACAGGTTGTCCGGACTAGAATAGGAAAAACTTCTTTAAGTCATTATATGACTTAATCCATACATATAGAATGGTTGATTTGTCAATGTCGTTATCGCAATTTCAGATTTCGTGCCTGCTCGTGCAAATAGTCAATAAATAGTTTGGGAAAGCAGTTACATACTCATAAATAAATTGAATATTAGTTAAAGCCAGTAATAAGTTAAGCATTCCCTGTTGCTTTCAAATTAATTAGAATAACTTTGATGTAGACTAGATTTAGAGTGTTCTTAGTATTAGGGTTATGTCGTTTAACACGTTCATTACTGGAGTTACTTTGCGAAAATCTATAAGCTAAAGACGAAATTACTGTGGTCTAGTGGTCCAGCGTTGGCGTCGACCACATGAGGTCCCGGGTTTGATTCCCGGGTCGGGCACATAAGAAAAATGTTTTTTTCAGTTTTCTGAGAAACACAAAGTTGCCCGGGATTGGAAAGTGCCCGGTTGACGATAGGCTTGCCACCTATCACATTTGTGGGACCAAGTATCTTCGGCTAATTGTGGGTGCACTTGTTGTACCTCTGCCTACTCCTTCGGGGATATGGACGTGAAGATACTTTTACGTTTTTTATATCATTAAATAGCAATAAGCAGATGATTTTTCTGATGGAAAGGAAAACCTATCGTATTTAAATTCCAAAGATATAAATGATGCGTTAATATCCTTGCAGCGGGATGGTAATGCCAGATGCATAAATCTACGGGCTACTTTAGCCTCCAAATCGGAATACGACAATGACTATGTTATTGTGGCAGTAATAGGGAACGTGGTGGTACCATATATCCTAGCAAGACGTTGCGAAATTCTACCACCTAATAGTCAATATCGTAGTGATATATTATTTTTTTATATCATTAGATAGCAAACAAGCAGATGGGTCTCCTGGTTGTAAGAGTCAATCGCCTATACGCGCAAGGATGTTAATGGTGCGTTACTATGTTGTGGCGAGGTCTAGTGCCACAAGCCAATTGTTTACCTTTTACGAAATGCTTTGCAGAATGTCAGATTTTGTATACTGAAAACAGTTGCTGATAGATATCACACCTCTACTATGGAAATGTTTTATTCAGAGGTCAATTATAAATAATTCTTATATCTAATATAATTATTATTTAATTCTATCTAAATTTATTTGCGTTGTTATATTATGTTATTACTAACAATTAGTATGTAAGCTTTGCTAACGATTAAGTATGTTTCATTTATATCGTCATTATTTTTCAAACCCGTCCCGGTTTGAACAAGACTATGATCACACTAGAATACGTTTTTAGGATGACGTAATGTAAGTACAAAAGTACTGTTTATGATCAATTATAATATCGCTGGACAAATAGCACGAATTCTTCTAACAGGAAGTCTACTATTATCAGATAGATTATTTATTTATTTGGTGGATGACCAATATAAAATACAGTAATATAATCTGCAGGCACGACGTGATTATCTGTAATTGTAAGAACAGTTAAAAGTTTTAACGCATGTTCATTTAATTATCATAAAAATGCTGGGGTTTTATCCGCATGGTTTCCGTTCCCGTGGGATTTCCGGGATAAAAGTTATCCGATGTCCTCTCTCAGATCTGAAACTATATTTGTGCCAAATTTCATATAAATCGGTTAATTAGTTTAGGCGCGAAGAAGATACAGACAGACAGACCGAGCTACTTTCGCATTTATAATATTAGTATGGATATCACTGTATCTTATGCTGGTGATCCACTACATAAATAAATTAATTAATTAAATCTATCTGATAATAGTAGACTTCCTGTTAGACGAATTCATGTAATTTGTCCAGCGAGCGATATTATAATTAATCATAAACAGTGCTTTTGTACGCATACATTATATGTTATGCTACTTTTCTATTGTGACTTGTTCAAACCGGGATGGGTTTGCACAGGAATGTCCAAATTTCAACTTCTCTGTCCCGGTGTCTCCAAGTGTATACTCAGAGACATGACGACGTCCCGCTTACCGTAAAAATTTCAGTCATTGCATAAAAAGCTGTAAATTGTGTACAAATTTGTCACTTATCACATTAAACTTGACGAATATTCGCTGAAACATAAGTCTAACACAAAAACTGTACTAAAAAGTTTAACTTTTAACAGGAACGCTAATCGTTTCAAAATGTTCAAAGCTTTTAGCAGATCTAAGTTAAAATCGATATTAAATTTCGGTTCTCCTTATGGAAATAGATAAATACTACAGACATTGCTATTATTTATTGAGTATTGAGTAGCTCACATCAATTTGTCCTGTTTTAAAATAAAAATAATATGATGAACTGACACATTCCTGACACATGGATAGCCTGCTATTTTCTTTAATATCTATAGACGTCTCTTATCCTATTAGGAGCATTTTTAAGCTATTGCATAGCTTCTATCGCGGGCCTTGAGCGTGGAGACCGAATCCAGAAATTCCGTAACGAAAAAACCTAACACCCCCCACTCCGACCGGCACAGCGGTGATACTTTTTAGTTTTTCCATCTATCGATAAATACCAGAACTTTTAATGACTTTTTGAAATATCACGCTTGTCTCTTTAGTTCAGCAACCCGCCTTTAGGTGGCATTGGTTGTATTGGAAAACTACCGTAATCAGCTGTTTGTGAGAAAGTATATAGGTGTATAGGTATTTATCATCTACGTACAACAATGAATATCAGTACTCGTATAATTTGTGTACAAAGAGTTTTAAATATGAATAAACAAAGAAAAAAAATACTGCATAAATAAAATAAATATATAATTGTAATTGCATAAGTTGATAAAAAATGCTATGCAATAGCTTTACAGCGGCAGTCTCCGAGTGCCACACGTCTTTTTTGTTTAAAAAGGGATATATTACACGTAATTTGTACGTTCCCTTTTTATTATTCGGGTACTGGACAGTAATGACACGTCGTTACTATCCATTGTTCAAGTTACAAGAAATGAAATGTACTGCGTCCTACCCAAGGCTTTTTTGAAAACTGAGTCATTATTAGACTGCCATTGTACAAGTACTCAATGATCACTAAAAGTGACAACAGGACACATGTGTCTCAGATACTTCTACGTTTATTATTAAGTGGGAGAATTTTGTAACATTTAGTACCACTACTACCTTTAATCTGTCAATGCTTGTTACAGATGCGGTCTGGTTTAACTATCTCATATTTTGCAAAGATTATGAAAATTATTAGTTAAAATACAAATATTATAATCATATCTTTGTGTGGAGCAATATCGGAGTTATAAAAGTGGAAAAAATGGTGGTGTGTTCAATGATATATGATATAATAAAATATGATATGTTCAATACGCACTGCATGTATCAGGCCGAAACTTAGCCTGGCGCACTACCGTGCTGCTAGATATGCCTACATAAATTAAATCATCTCTCACATGATATAACTATGCAAATATATTAAGGAGAGGAGAACGGTAATACGTGTCAATAATATCGTAATTTTTAGGAGGTTTCTGCAAACTTTTTACCAGATTTTCGTACGACTGCCGATAGGGCAACCTGGTAACAACTTCTGCTGCTAACCGCTATTGTGTTCTGGTTTAAGGGATAAGGTAGATAATAAACTTATGTATGTAGCCATTATCGCCACTTAAATAACAACGAACTATTAAAATCTTTATTGTTCGTAGGCGATTCTCTTTCCATCAGAAGAGCCATCTAATTGTTAATTGTAAACAAAAATGTTAAGATAAGTTAATATTCACGTTGCATGTGGCAAACCAGAACTTGGCCTGGGGCACTACTCACTCTCTTTATATAACTTAGCGTCAAATTTTGTTTACAGAATGGTGGGCAAAACTTAAAACCCGAAATTTGATTTGTAAAAGATGGTTCAAAATATTCACGCAACATATCAAGTCGAATGTCTTTATAATTAACACTTGAAAATTTGAAATGTTAATTACAATTTGGCATTACAAATATTTACACCTATTTCTCTGCAGCACATTTTCATACCTCACATTACTCGACGGTTACTTTAAGTTTTTTGTTGATCTTAACGAAGTTGCCGAAGGACACATAATGCTATAACATATTAATCTCGACTAAAAAAACTTTATAATAACTTGTCTAGGAACTTTGGCCATAAATTTTTTAATGTGGGCAAACCATTGTATGTAAGTTGGCATTGCTCTTTTGGTATACATGTTGTACATGTCATCCAAATTTAGGCTGATTTCTTATAATATTTTATAAATACATTTCATCAAGGACACAGCTACTGAAATATAATCGTGGAAGTTGGTTTAATTAAATACAAGCTGATCCGCACAGCTTTGCGCGGAGGTAAATCAACATGTCGATTTAGTTTATCCGGAGAACCAAGTCCTCGTTTGCTATTTTATGAATGAAAATTAAAGTTAATCTTTTCGCTCCTCGCTTTCTTTTTTATTTCCATTTATTTTCTTTATGGGTAGAAAACAAAGGCTGTATACTTCGCAAACCATTATTACGTATTCCTATATATGCTATATGAAAATATATCCAAACTTCTAACTTGGAAACTTTATTATCGTTAAATCCGTTCCGTTCCATGTTAATGGAGCGTAATAAAAAACTCCTTAATGAAAATTGTTGCCAACAGTATGAGATGAAACTTTTTGCGCCATTACAAACGATAAATTACACAGCGTTAAAATTACATAAACCTATCTGTTCTAATTAAGTTAATGTTATATTTTGAATAGTAACTGATTCTCTCGAATTCGTACTACAGAAACTATTTACGTAACAATATTTGCTTTTAGGAAAATATATAGAAATGACACAATTCACCCATCACTGGTTATATCACTTGTTTTAAAATAAATCACGTATCACACCAATTATATGCATCGAAACCGTCTGTTACATATAACACGGGCGTGATTTAATTTCGCGCGGGCCAAGCTACTTACTCAAGCTTATAATTCTCAGAATTCTATCGTGCGAAAGAGACAAATCAACAATATTTGAGCGACACCACTATTTCACTTTACTAATCATTTATAAATTTTCATTGCCTAATTTAAGGCATGTAGATACCAGGGTACAACTGGATGGAAACAACCTGGATCTGATGGATTTCACTGTGCTTTTAGGTATTACTTTAGATAAGAAATTACAATAGGAATCGCACATTAATAATTTAGCAAATAGACTTAGTTTGGCAGCCTATGCAATTAAAAAAATGAGACAGTTATCTGATGTTGACACAGCAAGAATAGTAAGTATACCTTAGTTACTTTCACAGCATTATGTTTTTCTTGTCTGGGGAAATACTGCTGAAATAAATACTATATTTGTAATGCAGAAAAGAGCTATTAGGTCAGTTTACAATCTTAGTCCGAGGGTTTTCCTGAGAGAAAATTCAAAGAAATCAATATTCTAACTATTATATCCCAAAATATATTTAAGAACTTGATGTACGTTCGTAAAAATATTTGCTTGTTTAAAAAAAATGGTGACGTACACTCACTAATTACAAGGAACAAAAACAATCTTGTTGTGCTGCATCTCGTTTCCACAGAATAAATAACTCTTTTATGGGAAATGTATACACTTTTACAATAAACTTCCCGAAAGTATAAGAGATCTACCAGTCAATAAATTTAAAAAATGTGTTAGAACAAAACTGTGTTAATTGTGTTAATTGCTCCTTGTATACATCACCATCCTCACCATCATCATCCTCACATATATTTTTTGTAATATTGTGATATTGTAAAAAATAGATGATGTGTAAAAAAGACAAGCCCGCTGAGTTTCTTCCACCGGATCTTTTCAGTTTTTGGCCGCGTTTCCGATCCGGTAGTAGTTTTTAAAAAATATGTTGACGTGTCAAAATAACTTGTAAAAAGCTTTATTGAATAAAGTGACAATAATCGGCACTAATAAAATATAACGGTCATGATTTATCACGCATGATGTAACAGTGAGAAAAACAAATAACTTCACAACGTGATAGTGAAGTAAAAGTAGCTAAAATTCCTATCAATATAGAAATATAATGCAGGAATTACAATAGGGAAAGGAGTTATTGGCGGATAATCGATTAACAAAACAGACATAGAATGTGAATTTAAATTTATTTATGTACCAGGGGAGACCCGGACTGACTTTAAGGCGATAGGTAATGCCAAACTACGAAATAGACACCTCTTTGAAAGCCTACTACTGCTAACCGGTTGGTCCAATAATTTAAAAAAAATATGCATTATATGTATAATATAATTAAGTTTAAATTTTAAGTTCGTTTTTTCAAATTTTATTGTTATTTTTGACGGAGAAAAATCGAATATCTTTCTTATTTTTACGCAAAAATTTGCTTATAACTTCCAAACTACTGTAACGATTTTGATGATTTTTTCTTTTTATTACAGACAATTTATTGTTTTATAAAATTTAAGTTCAAAATTTTACAAAATCATTATAGTGTGCTATTAAATCAATAAAAACCTTATTATTTAATTCGCGGACAGCGCTGGCGTCGAAAGTCAGTCTCCCAGTAGCGTTCATACGGGGAGGCTGTGTCGCATGTTAGCGTGCTCTGCTCTCCATATTCGAGTCAAAGAGTAATAGTACAAATAGAACGTTTGGTACAATAGTAAGGTTGTGCCGTTTGGAAATTGAACAGTTCGTTTACGCTTGGATATTTTTTATAGTAGATAATGAGCTTGGACCAAAAAGGCTGTTTTTTTACAGATGTTGTTCTTATGATATAGATAAGGATATATAAGGAATAAGAAAGGATATTTTTAAATTCATCCATCATTAAAGTTTGTATGAAACTCTGTCATTTTTGAGTTGTAATGCCGTAATTAAATTATCCTTAACTGAAAAAAAAATTAAATACAAATTTAATTTTTTTTTGAATTCTATCCCATAAAGAGGTAAAAAGAGGCTTTAAAGTTTGTATCAAAAATGAATTGTTTATTTATTGCATTACTATAAAATTTAAATTATTTTAATTTAGTATTTATGATTTTTAATACAATTAAGAAGTACGAATTTTCGGATTTTTTTAGGACTTATGCTCTTCAATCGAAATTGAAGAAACATGCATGTAATGTTAGAAGTTTCATCCATTAAAGGAGTAAAAGTGTGTGTTACAATTTATATGAAAAATCAAACGTTTATGGTCAAAATAACTTGAAATTTGGCACTTATGTTCTTCAACACAATTTAAGAATCATATATTTAGGGGTTTTTTTAAATTTCATTCCTTAAAGGGTAAAAAAAGCATTGATGTTTGTATAAAAAATCGATTGTTTATTGTAGAATATTGTAGAAATTATTTAAAACTTAGTATTTATGGTTTTTGATACAATTAAATGAATACGAATTTAAGGTTTTCAAATGTCATCTCTTCAAAGGATGAAAAAAGTGGTAAAGTTTGTAGAAAAAATAAAATATGTTTAATTAAAATCTCTTCAAATTTATTAGTCATGTTCTTTAATTCAATTAAATAAACGTGAATGTAAGGATGCTGTGAGTTTTATCTCTCAAAGAGGTAAAAGAGTGTATTAAAGGGACTGAAAGCTAGTACTTTATAAATAGTTTTGTTTGCGAGTAGACGCTGAATAATATTTTGAGACTATTTATGTACTTACCTACGTTTACTCTTGAATGTTTTATTAGCTATAGATAGATAAGTATTTTGTCAATATTTTGTATAAATGTACAAAAATAAAAAATAAATAAAACATATAAACAACGAAGATAATTCAAGCAAGCGAATAAAAAGCAAAACTCTAAAGAAAAAATAAATAAAAACTGGTACTATTTGAAGGTAGTAAGGACTTCGCAACTAAAAATAAGTAAATTAAATATATTATACATACAAATAGTCTAAATAAACCAACTTATTTAGTAGTTTCCTCTATAAACATTAAATCAAATTATATATCTTCTTTTTTATTACGAGATTTTGAATCAAAAACTAAGAAGCTCTAGTTAGTTTTAAAATGTTATTCAAGAGATTACATTTTACAAAATCAAAGTTTGAAAGGTTTTGTTAAATATTAATTGTTGATTGTATGTATTAAAATAAAGTGCTACACACACAAGGGATGTATTGTATATTACAACACTTTCAAAGAAATAGGATACGTAACTGTTATTATTGTGTAAATTGTTATATGATTTTTTGTCGATTTTCGGTATATTTTTTTTTCTTTAGATATTTATCGTTTTTCTAAAATGAATGCAAATGTAATCGATAAATGAGCGATTACTGGTTATTTGTTTTGAGTTTGACAACATTCAGTCGATTCATGATGATAAAAGTTCATATAAGTGAACAAAAATGTTAAAACGTAGGTATCTGCATCCGCTGTAAATACTCTTTGACTTTGGAGCATGTCAGCGCGCGAAATAATATTTGCGCTGCTCCTGTTAGAAACTCAAGGTCGTTCGCAGCTGTAATCGCCTTAAAAAGATCAGCTTATAATTAATATACATAAGTAAATTAACAGTGTTATATAATGTGACGTTCTCTAATCCTAAGTTTTTTAGTATGTCATGGCTTTATTTTCTTTTGATATTATTCTTAATGTGTTTCTTAATTTTACAAATATATAAAAATAATAATCAAATGTGAATTAGGTACTAATTTGATGTGAAACGATGTTCTTTTATAATGATTCATTGGTTCATAATGAGTTAATTTTTTTGTTAGAATATTTCCTATTAAAATATAATTAAATGAAAATTATCAAATGTATATTGATAATATTCAATGAGACATTCTCGTATAAGAAACATATAATATAAAATTAAAGTCATAAAGTATAAAATATCAATATTTTATACTTTATGAGTTTAATTTTATATTATATGTTTCTTGATTAGCAATCAGTAAATTTATTTTATTTTGTCACACTGGCATTACCGGCTAATTATGGCGAACTAGAAATTTGAAACACCTTCGTATTTTCATGCAAATAAAAATATATTCTTTTTGGTTCTATTCTAAATCGTCGGGGTGCTGTCTGAAACTGGTATTAAGAGTCTTCGAAATCGGCAAAAAAGAGTGATGTACGACATCGAGTTGTCTATGCCTACCCCGTTAGGGGTGTAGCGTGTTTACACACACACACACATACACACACAACATCATACACACACCACACACACACATCCATACATACAGATTACAGACGTACTGAAGTCATCGCGAAAATAGTCGAAAAAGATTCCTAGCACCTCAAAAGGTGATCTGATGAAAACTTGATTTTAGTAAATTGGGGAAAATCAGTAATTATCTTATCAACATACGTAGCGGGAAGTTAAAAATGTCGACCCGTCGAAGAATTTATAATTCTTTATTTCAGCAAAATATTTTTGACTTAAACTTCAAAAATGCTTCTATAAATTTATTATGTTGAGTGAATTTACAGAAGTATTTTCAGTCAAAGTTTTGTTAAAAGAAGTAGAAAATTAATAGGCTTAGTTTTAATGTTATTTGTAATTTACTTAATTGTATAGTTACAAAGACAATTTAATTCGCCAAGTTAATTTAACTCGATTGTATGGCGTAAAATTGTCTTTAATGCGACAATGACGTGATGTGTCGGACGATGTGGTTTTTTCAAACGTATGCGACGTTGTCAGTTTGGGCACAAAATAACTATCTGTGATTTGGGTATATACAAAGTTATATTCACGCCCATATTCCCAAATAGATACAACAAGTGAACCCACGATTAGCCGAAGATACCTAATCCCACAATATGATAGGTGGCCAGACTATCGCCAACCGGGCATTTTATCAATTCCGGGAAATCCATGTACTGGGGTTGCAAAGCATGTGTACTGGTGGATGGCAACATATCGCCCTGGTTCGATGTCAATATCAAGCAGGGTTGTGTATTGTCAGCAGCTCGTCTGTTTATTCTGTATCTGGATAAGTGTCTCCAAAGATTAAGGTCATTAAATGTGGGTGGTGCAGCGTCATCTGCATAAAGCAGGCAGTGGTGAACTGCCTGCTTTATGCAGATGACGCTGTACTTTTAGGCTCAACTCCATCTGAGCTGCAAACACTGATCACAATTATGAATGATAAGAGTATGGTCTTACATTCGAATGCGAAGAAAACTAAAGTTTTAGTATTTGAAAGAGAAGCAACCAGAACGAAAGAATTGTGTAGTGCTGGAACAAGTGGATGAGTTTGTATATCTTGAATGTGCTTTTAGCAGGGATGGAAGGCACACTGCTGATGTTGAAAGAAGAGTGTGTGCAGGGAACAGAGTGAATGGAGCGTTATGGAGATTACCTAATAATGTGTACCGAATAATTATGTGCTTATCACAACGCTATAGAATGAAAGTGGTATGTCAAAGGGCATGAAAATGGAATAAACGCGGTCAAGTTGAGATCGCTAAGAAAAATGTGTGGTGTAACACTCGCGGACCGTGTTCGTAATGTGGAAGTGAGACAGAGTTTAGGTTTGGAACAAAGTGTCGGTGTAAAGATGAGAAAGGGCATGCTCCGTCGGTTCAGACATGTAGAAAGAATGGTAGATGGAAGGTTAACAAAACAGATATACAATGCGAATGTGCAAGGATGTAGGTACCGGGGAAATCAAGACTGACATACCATGATTAGATTGATCGAGTACTGTCCGAAGATGGTGTCAAGAGTCTTCGCAACCGGCGTGTGTGCATGAAGAGAGAGATGAATGTGGAGGAAGCGAGACAAGCCTGCAAAGATCGTGATATATGGCACTCGGTTGTCATATGCCTACCCCGTAAGGGATCTTGCGTGAAGATATGTATGTATGTACGTATGTACTATTTAAAATTATTTGGTTTCTGAAATATTCTAAAATGTAACCTTTAACTGTGACAAATTTCGTGCTTCAGCGTTCGCATGATTCTCGTAAAAGGGGCCTTAGACTAGACGCCTATTTTACTTCACGTACGGCTTTTGCCTCACATTAATATATATTAAACACGTATACGCGGCGAAACCAATAATTTTCGATTAAAAATAATTTATCTGTTCTGTCTCTATGGCATGGCGTTGCACGCTATGTTACGGTTGATGTCGGTACCTACGGAATAACGTTAGCTCATAGTTAGAATACAAAATCCTATTCGGGAACTTGTCTATACGTCTTTTATAATAAAGGAGCAAAAACTCCAAAATTGTTTTTAATTTATGTTTTTTGCTTTATAAAGCGCAAATCCCATATAGAGTACTGCTCTTATTTATGGGCGGGGGCTGCTCATTACCAGCTCCTTCCTTTTGATCGCATTCAACGTAGGGCGGCTCGAATCGTCGATGACGAGACTATTTCAAATCGGCTCGATTATTTGACGTTACGTAGAGATATGGCATCACTCTGCATCTTTTATCGGCTCTATCATGGGGAATGTTTCGAGAAACTGTTTGGTTTAATTCCTACCACCGAATCTCACTATCAGACATCGCGACAAAATTCAAAGTTTCATCCTCACCATTTCAATGTCCGAAAATCCACAACCATGCAATTTTCGAGGCACTTTTTACCTCGGACTAGCCTTATGTGGAACCAGCTATCGGCAGAATTTTTCACGAATGGATACGACTTAGGGACCTTCAAGAAAAGAGCCTATTCATTCTTAAAAGGTCGGCAATGCAACTATAACATCCCTGGTAGTGTAGTTGTCTATGGGCGGCAGTAATCACTTCCCATCAGGTAATCTTCCTGTCCGTTTGTCCCCTCTTCTATAAAAAAGTGTCCACAATGAAAAGTTACTAAATTAATGATCTAAGTAGGTAACAAGAAAACCAAATTTAATACTTATCTTCAGGAACACAGCGTATATTACAGAGCAGAAAATAAGCAGATGATTCTCCTGATAGAAAATGACAAACTTTGCCCATTGCACCATTAACTGACCAAACAGAATAACATACATGCTGTAGCATCAAACAAAAGAAAATTATTTAAAAAAAAAAAACATCTAACAGTACAAATCAGTAAACGATTACTGTATACATAAAACCAGGACCAAGGTCCTGGAATAAGACCAAGAGAGAAATATTTAAGTAAGATCGAGGCCAATACCAAGACTTTTCTAGTCTTGGTTTTGTTCTTATTTTGGTCATTACTAATCATGATCCAGACAAAATTGCCTTGCTTCTTCTGCATTCGTTTTTTTAATGTTTTTTATTCTCAGGACAAGGTTTGTTTAAAAGAAAATGTTTAAAAACCTTACAAGAAAATCTTCAGTTTTGTAATATGGAAAGTGACTGAGTGAGTGCGACAGAAGATATTCGGGGTGTACACAAAGAATGAGGGGAGTACCTTGAATATATACAGTGTGTAAAGAAAACCCTGTCCGATCGTCAAAGGTATTATTATCTAGTAGCTTAATACAAACATATTTAATACTAGCTGTTGCCCGCGACTTTGTCCGCGCGGACTTCGTTTATACGTGATAATATGTAGCCTATATGTTGACCCGACCTGTTAGTAATATTCATGCAAAATTTGAAGTAAATCCATTCAGTACTTTTTGAGTTTACCCCGGACATACATTGACTTTCCTACGATTTTATTATATGTATAGATGTCATTATTTTATGGATATTGATACATAAATTTTCAAAATATTTACTTGATTTAAGGGGAAGTTGCTCAATTTTGGTACTAAAATGAGGCATTTTTATGATATTTTTGTTATTTTAATAAAAAACATTATTTTATTATCTTTTCTGATAATGCCATTGACCCACCTATATACCTCTTTCGGATCAAACAGGGTTTTCTTTATATCCTGTATATTAATATTATAAACTAGCTGTTGCCAGCGACTTCGTCCGCACGAACATCGTTTACTCCGCACAGCTCCCTCCCCGTAAATGATAGCGTGATAATATGTAGCCTATATGTTGACCCGACCTGTTAGTAATATTCATGCAAAATTTGAAGTAAATCCATGCAGTACTTTTTGAGTTTACCCCGGACATACATACAGACAGACAAACAGATAAACAGACAAATAAACAAACAGACAAAAATTCTAAAAACTATATTTTTGGCTTCGATATTGATTGTAGATCACGCCCCAAGTATTCTTTAAAAAAATATTCAATGTGCAGTTTTGACTTTCCTACGATTTTATTATATGTTTAGATAGATATCACGTATAGATGCGAGTTTGGATGTTTGGGTGAATGGACGTTTGTTAATCACGCAAAAACAACGGTACGGATTGATGAGATCGGCCTAAAGTACTACAAAAATATATCATCAGCCGAAATTATCAAATTTATTTAATGTGCAATAAACCCATATTAGAATTTAACGGACACTTTTAGTAGCAAGTAAATTAAAAAGGTTTTTATAGTCTTGAAACTAATCAAACTTGTACGCTTTTTCTTATTTCTAAATTAAGCAAAGACTTTTCTTTTCTGCAATAAAGTTAACACTTTCTTCTATTTATGACTAACCAAATAAATTATAAATAAGTAGGATAGGTAGGTAAGATACAAAATGGTAAACAAACTATTGTATAAAATGCAACAAAAATGAAAATATACTATATAGTCCAAACTTACTACATAGAAGGCTGTATAAACAAGCTACTCTATCATCCTAAAGAAACAAAACAAAAAGGGTCGTCTATATAATCTGTGAAGTGTGAATGAGTGACAAATATTTTGCTGTAAGCAAACGTTGTTTTGCGTATATCTTCTCCTACGTATATCTTTTAACTTTTAAGTGGTTAAAATCAAGTAATCTTTATGATGAGACACAGAAATGTATCATAATATGTATCTTGACGATATGTAGCGATGCGAATGGCTTAAAATAGAATGTAATATTTGTGAATTCAAGAAATATTAACCTTTACAGATTTTTCATGAATTTTAGTATTATACAAAGTGTCCGTGATACAATTTACATTTCAGAAGAAATTAATAATGTATTACAATACGGTAAGCATCTATCAACATGTGTATCTTTTTAGGCAAACTTTGTATGGACCGTCATCATTCTCCTTTAGCACACATGTAAATGACGACCTGAAATAGCACATAGGCTACTTTGATTCCGGATTTTTTTTTTTGTATAATGCGGCGGCAGACGATATAACTAGTGTGTGTAGCACAGACATATTTATTGTAAATATTGAATGTAAATAGTTTAAGTAAGGCAAGATAGATTGTATATTGTGTTTAGTTTGTAAGTTTACTATAATAAATAATGATCGTTTTCATCTTTTATTTGCCCTAAGATCTACATTCAGCTTTATTGTACAGAAATAATAAGGCTTTATATAGTTATGATCGTTGCCTAAATACATATTACCAACGAAAGGGTTCCACGCTGTCGACGAGCTTACGAGTCGACTTTTGCGAGATGGTATTTATATGCAGGAACTCAGACTTACGAAAACCCCGAAAAGTGCAAAATTCTTTGTGAAAATGAATGTTTATCGATTGTAAATAGTATGTACAATGTAGGTATAAGCCCTAGGCATATGTTCACGCACTTTTCGAGGATATAAAGAGAGATAACAGGATAGTACGACCTGAAAAGGCGTACTCCTTTATTATTGTAAGAGTTTCTCAGGTCCTGTATGAACTATAATGTATATAACACTTTTATTTGTTATTTTATAAGTTTGTAAACATTACATCTTTGTATATAGATAAGAAATAACATTTTGTAATTAGTTTTCGGGAGCTCTTAGGGTATTATGTACTTTGTTTTGCTTATATTTGTACAAAATAGTATCGTTGCACTCGCTAGAGGGTCACACTAGTTAATTAGAGGTAGGAAAAGCTACCTAACACAAAATTATTCTGATTAGATTACGAGAAGTAGGATTTAACAAATCCCAGACATTGTGGCACCAACGCATGGCGCCAACCGTCTTTGTCGGCATAATCCGCTCGTCTGGCCGCGGGCTATAAATATCGAAGAGCGCGGCCATACAATCAGTTCCGTTCCGCTTCAGTTCAGTTTCGTTACGTCTTAAGAAATAAGAAGAAAATTTTCTCAGACAAGTTCCTGGGTTTTAGTATACCTAAAGGGTACCGGCGTAGAGTAGGGCAGTGATAAGGAAAGTAGTGGCTCTCTCTTACATAAAATAGGAAAATTTACAACGGTGCTAGCTTTATTGCTAATTTTGTTTCGTTACAATAAAGCACCTTTGTAAACGAATAGTTGTGGTCTCGATTTCTTCTTCCCGGCTGCCGGCTCATCATCCAAAGCACTACGGCTGGTAGGGCATCGAAGAAGAAAAAAAACAGATATACAGTCCGCTGGCTCCCCCGGCTGTAGCGCACATAGTGTAACAAAAATGGTCGTATTATTTAATTGTAATTCTATTTTTATAAAATGGTAGATTTTGCTTAATTTTTGTATTAGCACCCGTGCGAAGTCAGGGCGAGCAGCTAGTATAGTAAAATAAGAGAACAAAAATTAATCCGAAACAAAATTATATAGAATTGAAACAAATATTGTTTACTAATTAGATTTTAATTAACGCTATAGATCATTTGAAGCTCAAATTTTGAGCTAATTAATTTGTGAATGAATGAGAGTATAAAATTTATTTAATAAGGATATGTTTGAGGTTTACGAAGTATTACGATACTTAATCTGTAACAGATCGCACTTTGTGCTCAGCGTGAGGTAAGCTCAATTTAAAGTTTATTTTAAAATGACTTTTAAACCTTGTTTTTAACCGATTCAAAAACAAGTTAAGGATCCTAGTTTGGTTAGATATTTTAGAGTATTAGAGAAAAGGAAGTAAAAGTATTAAAATAATTTAAAGTATGCAAAGTTTAGGTAATGAACGCAAAAAAAATATAAAAAGTTTCATAAATATATTGCAAATTTCGGACAATATGGCGGATATTGCAAATTTCATCAAAATTGTTAGAACCATTTTTGATAACGTGTATATACAACATTGCTTGTTTAAGTAACTAAAACATGATTTATTAGATTAAGCGATAACCTCTCTGACTACGCAATCAATGGAGGTCAAATTTGATTCTCGACAGGGGCAAAAATTTGTGCAATGACAAATATTTCAATTTTTGGGGTTGTGTGTTTATGAAATAGTTACTTCGGTTTAAAGACATTTATTTCTCATAAAGAATACAAAAAATACTTATAATGAGAAATTATTATTGTAAAAAATAATGCAATTTAAAAGTGCCTCGGGTACACTTATAAACTATTAAAAATACAAATAAATGAAGGTAGTACTAGAAGATGTATAAGAAATATATAACACCGTGTAGTAGTGAAGAAGTTTGAAGTCGCAGGCTTCTTACATATTAGCGCATCAAATAAACAAACCGCAAATTGATTTATTCGCGTCATTGATATAAAAACCCAAAATACACAATCAGTGTATCAAAAACGTCCTCCAAAAATGAGTGCACAATTTTAAATTGTGCACTCATTTCAAATAGAATCGCGTCGGCCGCGTCACTGTCAATTTTATTTATTTTCGTACATTGCTTTGCAAAAACAACTATAGGTCTTGCACTTAAGGTTGGATATGCAAAGACATATGTTTTTGCCATATCTATAACTACTTAAAAGAAATTAGGGACACTTTTGCGTGTCAGTTTTGTTCGGGACTGTGCATCTAGGGTTTTTTATGTCAATGATTCGCGTCTATAATACGAACGGGTTGAATATCGTCACGTCCGCACTATTCGAATAATCATATTTTCCTATAGTAGTGGAGAACAAACAAGTAATAAAGCTCTACTACGAGATATTCATCGCCAAGTTTTAATGGTGCTTTGACATATGTATACAGGCGATAGTTGCCTCTATTCATCAAAAAAGATATATTTATAATATTAGATAGCAAACAAATCGATCGCTCTTCTGTTGGGAAGTTAAACCATCGCCTGTAGACACCAAAGATATAACGGTGCGTTGAAATCCATTAATTTATTTATTTAATTTTTATTGTACACAATAATCACTTAAACAAAAAAAAGACATGTGGCACTCGGAGACTGCCGCGGTAAAGCTATTGCATAGCATTTTTTATCAACTTATGCAATTACAATTATATATTTATTTTATTTATGCAGTATTTTTTTTTTCTTTGTTTATTCATATTTAAAACACTTTGTGTACAAATCTTTATATATATTAAAAAATTTAACTGATCGGTGTCTTTGTAAATGTAATTTATGAAAAAAATCATTATGGGGGGCTTTATAAGCACAATGGAAATAGAAACAATGAATTTTAAAATTTTGTCTGTTTGCCTGTATGTTTGTGCACGCTAATCTCAGAAACGGCTAAAATAATTCGGATGCGGTTTTCAGCCGTAGTTCATCAATTAACATTTAGTGTTCATATAATTTAAATCGGTTCGTAAACAAAAAAAATATTGCCATAAAGTGACCCATCAGTATAAATTGTGCTTAGATCTTATTGCTGGTTGCTTTTTTCAAAATTTTTCTTTTTTTTTCATAACTTTCGTATATAGAGAGAAAAATATTACTCTTAATTAGTAGTAAATGTAACATACTGCCACCTTTTACTTTCTACTTAGGTATACATTAAATATTGACAAATACACAAGAAGTATTGGTATTAATTAAGAAAAAAGTTTATGCAGACAAAGTTGCAGGCACCAGCTAGTAACGTTTACTACTCATATAATTTATAATATTACATTGATTCCCTTGGGGGGAAGGTTGAATGAGCCAATCGTCAATAGGTAGGTACTAGGTTTACTAGTATTTAAAAGTATGATATTCTTTTTTTTTTTCATTTTGTCTACTTCTAACGACTGTTGATAGTTCCTTGCGATACCAAGGTACAATAATGTAAAGTTTTTTTAATATAGAAGAAGGGGCAAACGGACAGGAGGTTCACCTGATGGTAAGTGATTACCGCCATAGACAATTACACTACCAGGGGTCTTGTGGTTGCGTTGCCGGCTTTTTAAGAATGAGTAAGCTCTTTTCTTGGAAGTCCCTTCCGTCGTCGTCGTATCCGTTTGGAAAAAATCTGCCGATAGTTAACTCCATATAGGAGTAGTGCGGGACAAAAAGTGCCTCGAAAATCGCACGGTTGTGGATTTCCAGACATCGAGATGCTGAGGATGAAACTTGAAATTTTGTCGCGATGTCTAATAGTGACATTCGGCGGCAGAAATTAATCCAAATGCAAATTCTGCTGTTCCAATATACGTGAATGTAAACTTATGACTTATAGATCCTCAGCTATCGCTGTGATTTTTCCTGTAAAAAACCTCAAAAAACATTTTATGAGACCCGGGGATCTTTTTTAGCATAGAATGGCACTACTAATAGAAATTATAAAGAAGACGACACCAAAAATGTAAACTGTTGCTGTTGCGACAGAAACGACTAAGATGGTGGTATCAAATCAAAATGAGACGTTGCAGAATTTCGTGACATGTTTGAACAATTTTTTGCTTCTTACAGACTGCCATGCAAGAAGTAGATATCTATTCTTCTAATGAGGTGAAGGTTAACACGGATGATCAGCTTACTGGATTAAAATCGTGAACTTGAGGTCAAAATTTATTTACCTCAGAAAGAAATTACGAGTTTATCATGACTTAAACTAATAAGCATTTTAAAGTCACAAGGTAATATTATAAGATTTTTGTTTTAAATTCTTTTTAGTATTTTCAAATTGTAAGGTTTTGCTCCTGATGTGAACAAAAAGACTAAACACAAGACTATGATGCATTTTGAGAAAAACACGTTTAAAAATTTTCGAGCATTTTCAAATTTCTATCTCACCTATTTGGCTCATAATTTAAACACCAAACATTGAGGCATAATTTTAAATTTTGGTATATATCCATTTTTTTCAAATCGTTAGGTCTTGCTATTATTCAACCAAAAAGAATAAAACACTATACGAGCAGGTATTTTAACAAAAAGTTTTCAAAATCTGCTAGCATTTTCAAAGAAGGGCGAGAGTCTACCAATTATGTTACCGAAAAATCTAATATGAATATTAAAAAATGTAGATAAACCAGTTATTTTTTATCTTGGTCAATAAATAAAAATCCACAAAAAGTCTAAATTTAAAAACTCACCGTTAAAGCACCAGCACTTAAAATGTAGCTCAACTTTTTTTAGTAAATTAAAATTTTCGGCCATTGGCCTATTTGAATCAAGTCATGAGATCTTGCTCGTGATTCAATCAAAACGGCTTTATACTTTACCAGCAAAAACTTTAAGCAAAACAGTTCAAATTTTGATAGTTTTCAAAATTTGGCAACACCGACTAATTAATATGTTTCCCTTATATTAAAAATAAGTATTAGAAAACGTAAATAAGCCGGCTTCATTTTTATCTTTGTCGATAAATAAAAACCCGCGAATCCATAAAAATTCTAAATTTAAAAACTCACCGTTTAAGCACCAGCACACAAACACATTATAATTCACAGATACACACACGCGAAACTTTAACCGATAACTCGATTTAAATTTCGAAATCGAAATCGCGCGCTTTTTGATGAACTGGTGGAGATCCGAACGTAATGACCAGTGGGAGTTACTCCGAGTACTGACTCCACAGGATCACATGCGTTCAGCAACTTGTGACGCATGCGTGGTAGGACATTCAGGTGTTGAAGACTCCTTAAAAGCCTTCATTTCTGCTTCTAAAGTTGAACAATTCAAGTTTTGAATGTCTTATAGTAGTTGTCTTATCCATTAAAAAAAATATCATCACGCCCAGTTCCATCATACAAACCCAGAAATACAAACAACTATCTCACAAAATATGATTATCCCTGTCGAAAATCAAGCCTGAGCCCCATCGCAAGCAAGGCAAACTTTTTTCTTTTTGTATCTTATGATAGCAAACCAGCAAATGGCTCTCCTAATGGAAAGAGAAACAACTGCCTACAAACACACCAAAAATATTAATGGTGCTTTGCTATCCGTGTGGCTGGCTAGCAATACCACTTGCATATTTTTTTTTCTTATCTTGTTACTTGTAATATAAATTTTACCCGAATTAATGAATTTTAAAATTTAATATGATTATAGTCTGAACATACTTTCATCTTTGAAACTTTACTAGAATACAGCTAAATACTGAGGTTAAAATACAAAGTTATCCTAATACTTATTATATGTATTTATAATATTATTTGTGTAATATTATTTATATGTAAAACATTTATACATTAAATATCACTGATAATTAGCAAAAGTTAGAATTAATGTTTATCTATATGTTTTTCATGGATATTCAGTTATTAACTGCAAAATGTAACAAAAGATAACTATTATGAGATAAATCTTAATACAAGTTATAGCACATATTAAACATAGCAGTTACCCTGAAATTAAACAATTACTTTGCTGTATATTTTAAGCAGTTTAACAAACAAAAAAGTTAACAGTGTAAACTTTAAAAGTTAATCAAAATTAACAGATTGACAATAAATACTTGTTTCCATGACAGTGATATTTTAAGAGTTTTTAGATCCAGGAAAATTAACAGAAATTCAAACATATACAAGCTTATTTAGTTGTAATTATAATAAGTTGAATTAACACAACATAATATATAAACACACTCCATAGACCAGCAATTTCTCCAGCTGATATGTGAATTGATCAAGTCTTTCTATTCAAATAAGTCAGTCTCTGCTTGACGGCGCCAAATGTGTTAAAATTTAAAAAAAAAAACAAATCTTGGCGTGCACTCTAAGTACTGTTGACTGTTAACAAAAAACATTATCTTGAAATACGTAAATTCCCTAGTGATTTGTCCGGAGATTATCCATTTGCTTCTTTTAAATGCAAATCCATTCTACTCAAACTACAGATAAATCCACCTCCTTGTTATCACTACCATTTATGGTTTTGTCCTAATGTGTAATCAATAATTTCTGAATGAAGTGAGTCAAATACAAAATCATCCGCCATCAGGGTAAAAAATATGCAGATGTGAACCACCAATACTTCAGTAATTGGGTTGTAATATAATTCCGTTTATAATTATTCAACCTGCATTTATATTTTATGTTGAAATAGACCGAAAGCACTTAACACTATTGTGGTATGTTTATTAGATTCGCGGCGATTTTATTGTTTTACGTCACTTGGGCCATCATGACACCACTATAACTTTTTTTATTTTAATATATTTGTAAATTACCCATTTTTTTGGGTTTTAAATATATAGCGTCGCTTTACGTGTCGCGGCCATTTTCGGAAAGCCTCAGACAACCGACCAGATTCCATAGATAAACAAAGTGACATATACATTAGTTAATACAAGGCCACATCAATACTTCTTCCTATGACAATAAATATGAGGCAAACAAAAGTAAATTCAGCCCACCGTGCCTCGTTTCACATCCACTTGTTATTTTCGAGAATCTAAGCTAAGGGAAAAAACAAATTGTAATTTACGAAAAAATGTTTGTGTATGAATTATCTACCTATGTAATTTTCGGGAGGGAAAAAAGGTTTATGTGAATTGGCCATTCGATTGTGGGGAACGCGAAATATACGCATTACAATGTTAAACATGAAAAATGATTACCAACATTAAATATAAGATTTGAAGCAGTGTATACATTGGTAAAACTCAATTCAATTTTGAGTCTTATAAATAAAAAATATATTTTTTCGAAGATCAACATCCCTACAATTCAAATTTTTCAAAGCACTTTCTATTAGTAAATATAAATTTCATGTGATTTATAATCTTGTACATGTGACAAAACAATCAAAGGGTCGAGCAAATTGAAGTTCTAAAGCATAATAAACTCTCAATTACAATTTTGAGAGCAAACAATCTTAGCGAATTTGCCTTTTTTAAACAAAATGACACTTATTTACGCCAGCACCATTCGTCGGTCCCGGGTTCGATTCTCGAGTCGGGCATATTAAAAAAAAGTGTTTTTTCAGCTTTCTGAGAAACACAAAGTTGCCCGGGATTGGAAAGTGCCCGGTTGGCGATAGGCTTGCCACCTATCACATTTGTGGGACCAAGTATCTTCGGCTAATCGTGGGTGCACTTGTTGTACCTCTGCCTACCCCTTCGGGGATATGGGCATGAAGATACATACATACATCATTCGTCGGCAATGTAACTGTTTTTTTTTCAGAATGTCTGAAATTGGCTTTAAGGGCCGTCACAGCTTTACCGGTCGCGGGGGCGAGCAAAGTGCTCAGCCAGAATTTAAAGGTGTAGCTGTACGCCCTCCGCCCTAAGGGTGTCTACTGCGAGACCAAACCTCGGCTTAGGGTGGGGTCATGATTTGCGATAAGAGGGCTAGTGGCACTGTTTTGTCCGTCGGCTGAACCTTGCCCTGGGCTCGGTTTGCCGATGGGCGAAACAGGGGTCCTCGTCGTCGCCAGCAGCGAAGGGTAAGACCCCTAGTATTGCAGATGTTCAGGGCGGCGGTGGTCACTTACCATGAGGTACCTTCTGCTCCTTTGTCCTATCAACTATAAAAAAGCACACTATATTCACTATGTTTATTTGCTCATAACCATGACATAAAATAGAGTTTAAATTACACTGTGAATTATTACTGATTGTAAGTTTGATTAGGAATCAAATAGCACTGAAGTGTTATAGTTACAAAGTGAAAGATGCATTGATGGTGTTACGGAAGTTACATAAGAGAGATCTTGAAAAATAACAAATATTCTTGTATCTTCTCTCGTAATACTTCTTCTCGTCTCTTCACTTCTCTTTATTTCTTCTTTTTTTTCTACCAATAGTTCTAAAAAGTTTCATACCTGACTTCAAGAAGGTAAAAGTCTTTTTTGGCGAACATTTCTAACCTGTTTCACTTACCTATTTCAGAAGAGCTGATAGTTCCATAACTATAATCATTTTTTTTTCAACTTACCCAAGGAACGAACCCGATATCCTACTAATATTATAAATGCGAAAGTTTGTGAGTATGTATGTACGGATGTTTGTTACTCTTTTACGCAAATACTACTGAACTGATTACGATGAAATTTAGTACGTAGATAGCTGAAAACTTAGAATAACACATAGGTTACTTTTTATCCTGGAAAAGTTGGTAATCCCGCGGGATTCACTAAAAACTTTTATATTACAGCGGGCTGCACGCTGCAGCTAGTTACATAATAAAAGAATCGACTTATGGGTAAACAGACCAATGAGATTTGAATATTAATATGTTTAAAAATTCGCAAATGTAAATATACGGTGAGGTTGTGTCACGTATGATAAATGCACACCTTGCCACGGTACCTGCTTTTAATATTAAGCATGTTGACAACATGATGAATGGAATTTACGGGCCAATTTTCACGAGCTACGTTGCTTGCAGGTAGCTTTGGATCTGGTTTAATCTTGGAATTAAAAAGAATAATAAAATAAACAGCCTTATAATTATATTAATGTGTATCTTAATATATATAAATTACGTGTCACCTTGTTTGTCCACAATGGGTTCCTAAAGTTAATGAACCGATTTTTAATTCAATTTTAAAGATATCTGTTGTTTGGTCCAACTTAACCCCCCCCCCCCCCCCCACACACACACACACACACACCAAACTTGTATGAAAAATAACTACTGAACCGACACACACACACACCAAACTTGTATGACAAAATAACTACTGAACCGAGTTCAATTAAGTTTTGAACTAAGGCCCAATTTTTCAATAGCCACTTAAAACGTCAGATAGCTCTTCAGACACGATAGCTATAATGTATATTAATGTACATTACAATAAATTATCTTTAATATACATTATAGTTGTCGTGTGTGGTTTCCTGATGATTTCTATGGAATTATATAATTAAAGGTATAGTGCTATAAAATATATAATAATTACATTATAGTTGTCGTGTGTGAATCTTTTTAGAAGTACAGTAAGGTATATTTACGTTAAAATCCCTGAAGTGGTAGGCAAAGATACAAATAGTATACCCACGACCGGCCGAAGATACCCACAATGAGATAAGTGGCAAGCCTATCGCCAACCGGACACTTAACCAATTCCACAAAATAAAAAAGTACAGAAGACAATCTTGTGTATGTACTTCACTTTTTATACCTAAACTCGGCGGTCGCGCTAGGGTTGTCACTTTGGCACAAAAAACTGGCACTAGTATCTTAAATAAAGTATCTTATCTTAAATCTCCAGTAAAATAAAGTTTTAAATCAAAATATGTCATTATTATTTACATTTTACATATAATGTAGTCTTAATGATATAAAAACGATGTGTAGAGGTAATTTGGTCGGCAACCACCGGCAAGCATTGAAAAAAATTAAAGCGTTTTTTGCAATTACTCAAAAATTGTAAGAGTTAGTCAAAACAGTTCTGAATAAAATGCGTAGAACTTATAATTTTACATCAAAAAAGTTATATGACTTTTCCTCCTCTGATCAAAATTAACCGAGTTAGAGGTTTTTAAATTTAAGGTGAATGGTTTTATTTTATAAAATATGATAAAACTTAAATAATTATTTTAATCTATTACATATAATAAAATCGTAGGAAAGTCAAAAC